>CM060929.1:251015471-251651897 GCA_030765085.1 Allium cepa
ACTCTGATGATGTAATGTAATGTAATGTAATGTGATGTAATGTAATAACTGATATAGTTCTTTGTTTAAAGATTATTCATTTATCTATTATATGTTGTTCCGCTGCGATTGTCTGATTCTGATATTGTTATGTTGTTTCTTTCTGTTCTGTTTTATCTTTTTCTTTCTTCTTCTATCTTCTGCCTCTTCTTTAACCCTAACGGTACGGTTTTCCGGCCTTCGATTGCTCGACAGTTGATATAGTGGACGTATTGATGTCGGTTTTTGATCGTCGAAAAGTCGACTATTACATTTGGTATTAGAGCTTATGGTTAAGCGACAACCATGGCTCTGTTGGGTGTTACTCATTAGAGATAGAGTCAGTAGTACTCTAGAATGAGTTTGAGTGTAATAGTAGATACGAGCGCGTATTTGTTAGTGAATATGAAATTGTTTTATATTGTGTTTGCTTATCCGTTGAGCTGTTTGTGAATTTTGGTTGGTATGTGGGACGCCATATTATCGATAGGAATTTCTAAACACTTAAACGTGGCAAGTCGACATAGTATCGTTTTAAATTGGGTAAATGAAATAATTTTACCTTGATTATATTTTATATACAAAGGAATAATTTTTCAGAATTATTAAAGTGTATATAATTGATTGCTTGGTTGCTGAAAATATAAATATATATAAGTCAATCAAAGTTGTTTGAATAAGTTAAATAAGTAAAACAACAGTTGTAAAAGAGTAATTGTATAAGCTAATGAATTATAAGTATGAAGTTATAATTAAAATGATTTACACTTGTGAAATAATCTTATATATAAGAAGTGAAATTATATAAGTAAAAGGTTTGTAAATGTGATTTATAATCTGAAAATAAAATTCCAGAGAAGTGTCTTGAAAGGATTTTATATTTTGGAAAAATGTTTTGGAGAAATTAAAGCTCTAAGCTCTTTTCGGTCGCTGGAAAATAATTCCGATGATGATCGTGACATCATCGGTGTTCATTTTCGGGTTTCCAACAGATGGATTGCTGCCAAATTGTTTTAAATGGAAGTTGTTTGGAAAAAATTTGGATTTGGTTTTGGAAATTCAAAAAGATAATTTGAATTGGTTTCAAAAATGGTTTTGAAAGATTGAAAAGACTCTGGAATCCTATTTAAAATATTTATAAGAATGATAAATGAGTTGATAACTTATACAATTTGAATTTTGATAGAATAAATTTAACTTAAAGGAAGTATAAGTGAACCAATAAAAATCCAAATGATAATTGTTGAATATAAGTTGTATAACTTATGAAATGAGAAAATGAAAGCGAAACAAATAGTCAAAAATGGTTAAACAATTTTGTTAAGCAAAATAAATTTGAATTTGAATAAGTGATGAAAATTTGACTTTGGTAAAAGTTAAATGGAAATGAAATCTGAATTGAATTTATAAATGGAAACTTAAGTTAGGTTAAACAAATGATGTTTGAAAGAGAATATAACTTAAGTGATTTTGAATGAAGTTGATTCTGGTATTAAAGTAAAATTAATAAGTGAATTAATGAAATGAAGTCATTAAGAATATGGACTTGAGTTATATAAATGAAATTCGACTTTATATTGTTAAATGAATTAGCAATTGAATTAATTAATGAATTGAATGTTAATCGATTGAATGTAAAATAAATTTATATGGAATAATGAATGCAAGTGTAAATTCATTAGAAGCTAATGAAGTTGAGAAATTGAATAAATTGAATGGATGTCAATTTAGTATGAACCAATTGGTATTAAAAGTGTTGGACTAAATTGACTGTAAATTTAATAATTTGGTTATGTGGAATTTACATTGGTTGTTATATGATTATAAATTGATTATATGTATGATTCATTAAGTGATTAATGAAATTGAATTAGCGAACTTAAAAGCTATGTGATTGAATCCAAATTGGAAGTAAAGAAATTTGAATAGAATTGGATTTGATTTGGACTGAAAGCGAATTAATGTGAATAAATTAGTGAATGTATACTAATTGGAAAATGAACAAACGAATGTTAGTAAAAATTCCAATATTAATGAATAAAATGTGATTAAAATGAAAACAAATTCAATGAATATTAATGAGAAGTGAATTTATATTGATTTGGTTAGGAGTTTGTTGGATGATAGTTGATTGATGGTTGCATTTGTTGCTTTTGTTGCATTTGCTATGTTGGCACATGTAGTTGCTATGTTGCTATATGATGTATATTGATGTTATTTTCATATATACATGTTCTCATTTGTTTGGTTGAGTGTTTAGTAGGTGCGGATTGCGCTTGCTTCACATTTGGAGCTCGCTTTTGCGCTATATTAGCCGTATACGCTCGCTAATAATAAATAAGGTACATATCTCGGATTAAATATCGTACTTTTACACTTTTTTCCCTACGAGATGCCTCATCACTTGATGAGATGTATATTTGTGGTATATATACTGTCGTTTTTTGTGGATCGAGCCGCGCAAAGGAGACTCTGGCGAATTTTTCCGAAAATTTAAGGCGTTAGAATTTTTTTGGGAATTTTGGAAAATTTTGAAAACTATAACTAAGTATGATTTGAAAACTTAGTAAAGTATTGTAAGAAGTTTAACTATGAATTTTGAAAAATTTAAACACTTAAGAGATCTGAAAAATCCAATTTGAATGGTCTGTTTTGAAAAGTTAATGGATTCGGTAAATTTTTCTTACTTGGTAATTACGAGGACGAAATTCTTTTAAGGGGGGAAGATTGTAACGACCTAGAATTCCTGTCAATTAAAATTTGAATATTTAATTAATTTTAAATATTAATAAGTGACATTTATAAGTTGAACAATTTATTTTTCGAATATTGGGTTTAATTTAGACAATTAAATCGATAATTTAATATTTAAAATCCAGAAATAATTGAAAATCGATTTTAATATGATTGAAAATGATTTGTAAAATTTTATTTGATCGTATTGAAGTTATAATGATGTTATAGAACTTTTAAAATTGAATTTAGAGTTAATCTGTGAAAATTGAATATTTTAATATTTAATCGACTAGTGAAATTAGACATTTTTCAAACAGTCTCAGAATTGGACAAAACTAGTTCCATCGGATCTGTAATAGTTTGTTATTATCGGATTTCAATTTTCGTAGCAATCGGAGTTTTCGTTTGACCGTGGCAGCTCGAAACGCATCGAAATTGTTTTAATATTTAATTGACGAGTTAAAATAGCCATTTTTCAAACAGTCTCGGATTTCAACGAAACTAGTTTCATCGAATCTGTAATGTGATATTTTTGTAAGGTTTCAAATTTCGTGTCAATCGGATTTACCGTTTTTCCGGGGCAAGCCAAAACGCATAGAAATTGGTTTAAATCGATTTAATTTAAAATCGATCGTTTATTGCCGTAACTCGCACAGATGATCGAATTAGCTTCCGAAACATGTTCCATTGTGTTCGAAACGCGGGGTAAACCTTAGAAATGTCAACCGGCACGGTTCGTTTGGAGTTCGGAAAATTTCGAGTGAATAGTAATTTGGAAATTTTCTATAAAAGCCCATGTTTATTCATAATTTTCAACACAACTCAAAACCCTAAGCCAGCCGCCACCTTCATTTTCCATGGCCGAAAATGGCCAATGATCTTCCTCAATTTTCATCCAATCCATCGATTATTTCCAAAAGGCTTCAACTAGAAGATTTTTGATCTCCTCGAGCTCTACACGATCAACGGTGATGATGGAGAATAGTGCTACGGGTTGTCGCCAAAACTCGACCAAAGGCCGCACGTTCGGCACGATTTTCGAGGGGAGATACAGGGCCGAGCTTCATGAGCTTCTGGCCGAAGATGGAGCTGGAGCACGCGCGCGTGATGATGGACCCCGATCGCCTTCAACTCGTTCGTGGTGGTCGTAGATTTTAACCCTAATGTGGCAGCTATGGGGATTTGGAACGTGATTTTCAGGTAAAGGAGGGTGAAGGAGAAGCAAAGACGTGCGGCCAGATCTGGAAATTCTAAAATGAGCGGCCATGATTTGATTAAGGGTTTGGAAATAAAGTTAATATGTACATTTAGATATTTAAATCGTTTAAAATTTGAAATAACATAACTTTTTGATACGAGGTCGAAAACGCACGAAACCAGTTGCATTGGAACCGTATTGTCGAACACTACGCAATGAAGCTGGATTAGAGTTGTTTGGAGCTGGTTTGAATTTCGGGTAAAATTAATGTACGTTTAATTTTATTCGAAATAAACGCGGAAACTGAATTGAAAGCAAGGTGAGAACTTCTCACTCAATCGAATCTGTTTCGATTTATATTTTAAGTAGTTAGATTTAAAATTGCTTGATTGTATGTTTGAATGTTGATTGTTATCTATTAATTGTTAAAATAGACATTATGCGCCGTTAGTAAGTGGAGGTTAGTTATTAAAAACATATACCGCGATAATTCCATCTTGATTGGAATTGGTATTATTTATGTACTTGGAGTTGATTTTTCCACATTATATAGCGGGTGAGACCCTATTGCACCGCATAATAGTGGATAATATTTTATGAATCCCATATACCGCGATATTCCGTATTGGAACGGAATTGGTATTGTGCTAACATCTGTGGATGTAGAGAAACAGGTTGGAGGGATCCAACTGGATTCCTCAACTATATTGATTTATTTACAAATATTGTGATATTTGTTGATTATCATATTGATATATGATATTTGGATGTCGTAATTGACTATTTGGTGTTGTTGCATCATCGGATCCATTTTTGAAGTTTTAAAATAATGATTTTTATTTTAAAAAGAATTTTAAAGTGATTTTTGAAATTATACGTTTATTAAATTTTGAATTTTTAAAATAAATAAACATTATAATTTTATTGTTATAAAAGTTATATTTTTTGGAAAATAATACTTAAGTATAATTTTGGAGTTTTGTAAATTATTAAAAGGATTGGTTTATTTAAATTGAGATTTTTGAATTATTATAAACAGTTTATATAAAAGATTTCTAAGATTAATATTTATAAATTAAAATATTGGAAAAAAAATGAGCTTTTATAAGTGTTGGAATGAGGTGTAAATGAATTTCATAAGTGAATGAAATTTATAGAATTATAAATGGTGAAGTTATAAATGGAATTTTATAAGCAGTAAGATTTATAAATCTTGTAAAGTTATTAAAGGAATTGATTTGGGAAAGTAAATAAATCCTATAAGTTATAAGATTTATAATTTGGATAGTTTTAAAAGAACGATTTTGTAAATAAATGAATTATAAGTATTTAACTTATAATATGGACTTTTCGTATATATTTGAGATATATAAATTGAATTGGATTAATAAAGGAGATTTATAAATCGAAGTTTATAAATAGAAATGGAATTTATAGACGTTGTTTATAAATTCGAAATCAATGGAATTTGATAAATTGAATATAGAAATTTATTAAAAGAAGTATATTCACGATTTTGGATAGCGAACTATTCTTTATATAAAATGTGTAGAAATATTGAAAGTTGGTTAGTGAAGTATATTCACGATTTTGGACAGTGAATATTATTAAATAAAATGGTTATGTTTTGGGAAAGCTATATTATAAAATGAAGTTAATTTTAAAAAGATGTTTTAAAATGTATTACGAATCGAATACAAAGATTTCAACATTCATTGTTGAAATAGACGTTTTCGAGAAATAAGGAAATTGTGGACTATAACACTGTTGTTATAGTAAATGATTTCCGAAAGGAAATGGTTTTGTATAGTATTGGGATTTATATATCTATCTAAATTTCGAATCCCTATACTAGTGATTTCGGTTCGTCGTAACGATGTTTTACGCAACATTCGTTTTGACTCAAATAAATGTGTTTAAGCGCACGTTTTCTCTAAAGAATGAAATATATACTAAATTTCGATTTAAGTATATTGAATATTTTCCAAGTGTTGAAAATAAATGGATTTGTGAATTACTTATTATTAAATAAGTATGGAAATGTTTTTCCAATATGAAGTGAATATTTTGAGATTTTATCTTTTAAAGATAAATTAAAAATGAATATTAGAAATTGATTTGGAAATCGTATATTCATAGATAATTTGGAATTGTAAATTCACTAGGGAATTTATAGAAGAAAGGGAAATTTGTTTAAAAATAAACGCTGATTTATTTTTGAAGTATGGGAAAAATTTACGGATTTGAAACGTAAATATAAAGTAAATCAGTAAGGATTTATTTAATTGGTTTAAATGAACCATTTTGAAATGAAAGTATTTTCGCGTAAGGAAAATGATTGAAATTTGTTTTCAAAAGTTGTAAAGGTGAAAAGTGATTTGAAAATTTTGTTTTCAAATGGTTAAAGTGTGGAAAATTTTATATCTAGTAAAGATATTTTTGGAAAATAAATAATTTGGGAAATTATTTGAAATTTGATGATGTTGAACACGCCTATTGATAGTTAAATAACCGACTATCAATAATTACCTTTAAATAGGTATTTGTTGTGATTTGCTTGAATTTGAATGCCACACTTATTTTCAAAATAAACGCTCACTATTCGGGTTAGCCGGGAAAGGACCTTGGGGTCGTATAACCCATTCTGAATATGTGATACGTCGTTATGGATTGCATTTGATGACCGGTGTTGAAGACCGGATATTTGTGAAAATGGAAGGATTACCGTCGAATGTTTCTGCATCGGCTGATCCCCGATATAGAAATTTATTACCCTTTGTGATGGGAAGTCTGGTCATGATTAGTGAATATCCGGATTGCAAGGACTTCTTTATAAGTGTCTTCGGTTCTGTTCGATCCTGGGACGGACTTGTATGGATGTGTGTCTGACGTTACAATTTGAGATGTAAAGCTGGTTTCTATCAAATATATTCCCATTGGAGGGGGAGAATTTATTCTCTTAGCTTAACACCCTAGAGGTTATGTAGTTGATGGTTACTAGTGATACATTCCCAAATTGGTAATGTGGCATACGAAGTGCTTTTGAGCATTTGATGATCAAAGCACGGATTTTATATAAAGCGTGGCTTTGTGGACGAGACTTCGTCGGACCTCACACCCCGAAAATGGTCAAAACAGGAAGGATACAGCAAGGTTATTAGGGGGTAGCACCCCTTTAGTGTATGTCATTCCTTCTGGATAGAGGTGGTATCATGGTACGTAGCCCAGATACTTAACCTATGTTGTTGCTGCAAATTTATTGCTTTGTGGTTGTTGGAAATCGAGGATCCTCGGATATAGATCGGTTACGATCGGGGAATGACATGTTCGTGTCATCAGTTACCTAGTTTGAAAGGTAACCCGGCCTTGTGTTGGCAGAGATCCGGTTTGGTTCTCGGGTCGTCTTTCAAGAGGCGTACCCATGTGGCAATGGGATGTTCCTTAGCCTGACCATTTGTTGGAAATCCAAAGAAACAATACGAACCTTGTACGGTTTTAATTGTAGAACCTATCATTCACTTATGGTGGCGCCCCACTGTTTGGATGGTAGCTATAGTCGGCATAAGTGCGGGATGCCTATGCTGGCTAAGATTTATATCTTTACTTTCGAAATGTTTTCTACACTATGCACTAGTAATAACATCAAATGTTTCTTTTTAATGCGTATCAAGCATCTTTGACTATCATAAGGAGAAATCTCCTTCGATTCTGCGTTTGCATTGTGTGTGTGTGCGGAAGGCCTTATGGTAGTCTCATTTTCTAAAAGGCATTGCGAATCTATTTTAAAATTATCCTGTACTTTGTTTTAAAAATAAACTGTTTTGGTTCTCACACCAGTCAGATGACTAACTCGGAGTTTATTGTTTTCCTTCCTAAACTCTAGGTGCCCACCAATTTCCATACGGGCAGTCAAGAGTCAGGTTTACCAGGATATTTTGGAATTCAGGAGTTGCTGGAGGCAAGCTGGATGGCATGGCGTATTCACTAGTATATAGTATTTCTTTTCCGCTGTTTGTTGTTATTTGTTTTTGTACACTCTGATGATGTAATGTAATGTAATGTGATGTAATGTAATAACTGATATAGTTCTTTGTTTAAAGATTATTCATTTATCTATTATATGTTGTTCCGCTGCGATTGTGAGATTCTGATATTGTTCTGTTGTTTCTTTCTGTTCTGTTTTATCTTTTTCTTTCTTCTTCTATCTTCTACCTCTTCTTTAACCCTAACGGTACGGTTTTCCGGCCTTCGATTGCTCGGCATTTGATACAGTGGACGTATTGATGTCGGTTTTCGAGCGTTGGAAAGTCGACTGTTACAGTTCTCCTTAGCGGAATTAGAGAAAATGTGAATGAATTTTTGAGCGTGAACGTGAATGAATTTTGGATGGGAAGGAGGGAAATGAAAATTGATTTCCTTCACTTAGACAGACATTAGGGTTTTTGGATAATGAGAACGAGGGGATTCCGGTGATGTGGCAGAGGATGGTTGGCAGTTTGCTATGCATGCGGATCATGAGAAGTGGATGGCTAGATGAAGATGCATGGAAGCTTTTAGATTAGATGGAAGCAGATCGTGAGATGCGAATATTAATAAAACATTGTCCTAAAAATTTTGTAAAAATTGATACGTGTTTGTAAAAAGATGTTTCCCTAAAAAAGAATTTTGGCTGCTGCAGTGCGTTGCTCCCTGTATTCAAGATATGTAACTTGTTTTACATATAATTATTGATAAATGGCATTTTACCTATCTACCGCGGCGCATTGCACCTTATATACGAGATGTGAGACTTGATTTACATATAATTAGTAATAAATAGTATTATGTTTGGCTTGTTGCTCAAATTCCCATGTTTTTTAATTAAAATTTAGGAAAATAACAATTGTATATAGAAAGTACTATTTACGATGGTTGTACTAACAGACGATGGAATTTGGGTGTATTCCGTGTTTTCTATCAAAATATTTACACTTAGTTTCTTCGTGTTTTATTACAAATTTGGAATTTACATTTTAACATCGCCCTGAAAATCAATGTATAAGAACGATGTTATAAAGATAATAAAAGGATTTTTAACATCGTCCTGAAAATCAATGTGATGTGTGTCTTTTATACAGCAGTGATAACAAAAATAACGATGTTATAAAGATTTTTAACATCATGCATTTTTTTCTACCTAATGTAAAAGATGTGATGTCTATGAACAAAATTCTAGTAGTGCAATTGCCCTTCCGAACATGTATTCTTATATATTTTCTTTTTCTACTTAGTCATCTTAAGCTCCTCGAGCTAACTACAACTCTGCACTTATTCGTAATATGATGCAGTATGGCTTACTCATATTGCAGTGCAGTACTTCCTTGCCTTCTTTTGGCCTTAGTGTAGTATATCTAGCTATACTTTCAACTCAAACAACCAAATGGCTCTGGCATAGTTCCATACCATGCCTTTAGCTTCAGCATAGTTCTCGCCTACACCTTTAACTTCAAACCTTAGCCAATGTTTTGTCTTTTTAGCATAATACATTCCCATGCAATATTGACCCTCCTCGAAAGTCGATAGCTCTTATGGTAATTCACTACCTTTGGCTCGATTTATTACCTTAACGTTTGGCTGCCACTTCAACTCTGTTTCAGACAAAGTCTGGCATGTCGATTACCCTCCCCCCATGTGGCGACACAAAATATGATAAGACTCCACATACTGTTAGTGATGGTGTCATTTATTTATCTTTAAGCATTTATGTGAGAACTTGTCCTCTAAACATTTAACATTAATTTCCTCAAGTTTATTTAATAAGTCTCGGTTCCCTGCAAAATCACCCTCAGCCAATGCAGTTTCCCTTCTGTGGTGATTAATTTAGCTTATAAAATCTTTATAAATTCTAGAAAATCATGAATAATTATTTTAACATGTTTTTGCTCTTATTTCTATTTTCCATGTATTTTTCTTACATATTCGCTAGGTATTTTTCTTTCAAAAATTCATAACTAATTATTTCGAAATGGAAAATTCTCCAAATTTAAAAGCTATTGATAGAATTATAGTTAAAACATCATATTAACTATAATTAGCATTTCGAAATCAATGGAGTAGGGAAATATACGTGAATATCCTATGCTTAATTATTTTTCCCCAATACATTCATTAAATATCATTTATCTCATTTAAACACTAAATCGTTCAAAGTAGCATTCCCTAGATCTTTAGATAATCTTATTTTAATCATTTTAATCCCTTTTAGCTGCGCCACTACAAAAAAAAATATTGTATTAGTAGCAAGTGGAGATTGCATGTAAACTTGACTTGCAATGTTAGTATGTAGGGTCATTTATATTAAAAGATAGCTTGAGTTTGTGCAATCTTTAAATAACATGAAAATTTGGCGGTCCATTTCTGGGTTTCCCTCCTCCCTTATTCAGGTGCTACCAACATTCCTTTTTCACTTCACTTCCAATTTCCCAAATCACCTTTCCACTGACAAATCACCTCTCCAACCACGAATCATCTTCTGTTGCTAATCCCTCCTCACTAGATTTCGTAATCAGTCGCTAATCCCTCCTCACTAGATTCTACAACCAGTCTCTAATCCCTCCAAGATTACCGTGTTTCTTCAACGAAGCAGATTCCTATGCGAAGCTGAAACACAATACTCAATGAAGGAAAAACGCGAAACTCAACTAAGGCAGCTTAAGTATGATCGACTCCTCAACGAAGCCAAAGGTCGATTTCAACTTCGAAACTTGAGTGTACGTATAATTTACAATTTCTGTTTTTTTAGTTGCGCATTTAATGCATTGAATAAAGTTTTTATGAACGGTTTTGGACTATTAACAAACTATAATTAATGCTAAACTTTCATATATATAATATTCTGAATTTATATTTCGTTTGCTTGAAAAGAAAATTGATTGTTGTATGTTGTAGCAAGTTGGAGCACTTTGTTTCGTAAGAAATGTTCACTACAGTTTTAGTTATATATTTAAATTGAAGATATTGTTCAAAAAAAATCTATTGTAACATGGAGAATTGTCATCGACTTTGTTTTTTGTTAGAATGAAAAGAAACTTCTGCAAAATGTTGCGGTAAGAAATATACCGGGCGATTGAAATAAATTAATAAATTAAGTAAAATGTAGCATGAAATTTTTTTAATCAAACCAATCTTTAGGGAGATAAGACTATAAAGTTGACAAAATAAAGCTCTTTGAAGTCACGCGACAAAACTTCTCCGACCTCTGTTGTTATTGTCAGTTCTCATCTCCCTTGGATTTCTCCATTTTTTCACATTTAGTAAAATAAAATAAAGTAGAGCTTTGGAATTTATTTTAAATCCAATCTTTAATTCTTTTCTCCATCTTAACCTCTCTTTGTTTCTCTTTCTCAAATGTGAATCCTTGACTTTTTCCTCTTTCTTAAGGTTTTCATATAAGCTAATACTGCTGAGATTTCCATGGAGGAAGATGTGCCTAACTCTCTTAGATATGATCAGAACCTACAAATCGGGTCGTTATCATGCTTATCATTTTTTTTGATTTGATCAAGGAATGTCTCAACTTGTTCCTCGCAAACCCAGAAAACTATGAGAATTTTGAGATCAATGTTGTCATATTTGTTGCAAAATTGTTGGTTTCAACTTGTGTGAATTCATATTAGTTTTGTAACCTGGTGAAATTATAGACCTTTTTGCACGTTGATTGATTTTCTTCTTCAAAATTGTTTAGTAGAGCAAGAAGATTCTGGCAGTTACAAATAAGATATTAGAGGTATACCTTAGCTTACTTGAGAAATTGGAGTATGACAGCTTACCTCGAAATTTGCATAATGTAATAGCACTTCAAATATATTTTGTCTACTAGGCCATGTATATGTTTCTGCATAGAATCTAAATTTTGAACATAAGTTATGTTGTTCTTGGATTCATCTTATAAAAGGTTGTGTCCAACAAATGCATCCTTTGTACAAAATTTAAAGGCTGCTATGGTCAACACTAGAACCAAGTTATGCTATACCAAGTAACGTTGGTACTAAGTCACTGTATTCGATGAAATTGAGAATGAGAGAACCAAGTTATCTAAAATTCCTCATTGACAAGTTTTAGAATAATGTGCATATATATTTTACTTTAAAGAGGGCCATAAGTATTTTTAATGGTTTCTATACAACTAATTTGCCTGTAGTAGTTTAATGTTTGCTTATATCCTATTATTTTCGTTGTAAATATTTTTCACCATGTAAACACTATCGAATGATTTTTTTTTTGAAATGGTACTTTATATACAACAAATCATTGTGACAACATATCACATGTCAATAAACGTTCGAATCACGCTAGGCAAGTTTCGAACTTGTGACCTCTCACACCAAAGCCACATCACTTAACCACTGGGACAATGGTGCTTGTCAACACTATCGAATGATACGTGCAACCATTAGTATTTGATTTGAGTTATGGTTTTTTTTTGAAATGGTACTTAGATACAACATGTCACTGGGACAACATAACACAAATCACTTGTCAATATATATGGGAATCACGCTACGCAAGTTTCAAACTTGTGACCACTTGCACCAAAGTCGAATCACTTAACCGCTAGGATAATGATGCTTCCTTGAGTTATAGTTATGAAAGGACTAACAAAAATATTGGTAATAATTTGGAACTGGAATTGTATTGGCAACCCATCCTAACAATATCGATAATAGATTGATCATTTCTATTCAGAAGAAAGATGTTATACCTTTTCATATAGTAAATATATGCATCTTGTTTTGACAAAAAACCTTGTAGAAAGTTCGTATTTACAAGTTCGGGTTTATTAGTATAAAATGGAAAAGCATTAAAAGCATAAAATATAACTGGTATATTCTAGATTCATGATGTAATATTAAATTTTTTTGGCACATGTTGAATGTTTATGTATATCAATGTACCCATTACAACTAGTTATTTACTTTTTTATATTGGAAAAGCAAAGTAATTATTTGATAAGTAATTATATATAAGAATACAAGTGATCTAAAAAAATTACAAAATGTGCAAGTAAAATACTAAACTAATATAGGCCCTGTTAGTGTATTCATAAAGCAAATCATTACTTATTATAGTTGAGGATTAGATGGTATGAAAATTTTCTAAATATTTCGCATGATTGGAAGAAAGAAACAAATGAGCTATATTTGAATATCCATGATGCAAAGAAAAAAGGAGCATTTTTACGCATATTGAATCCAAACACCAAAGCGAAACTATATTCTGAAGTGATAATGCATCACTAATTCATTGACTTTTCTTAACTTTAGCAAGTTTTTGAATTGAACTTTGCTGCATATGGTATTTTTAGCCTTTAGCTATAGAGAATGGTCCCTATGACTACATCAGAACTGGTTATCCAACACCAGACGTCCTGCAAAGGTAATTGCTAAAATTTAAAAATTAACCAACATAATTTTAATTAGATCACGAATAAATATCTTATATATTTTTACAATTTAAGCTAAGATTGATAAGGCCAACTCAGCATTTTGTTTTACTAGAGGAATGGCTGCGTAAACCACAGTTACAAAACTTGTTTCATCTGGTAAGCATAATTATTTTAATCCAATTTTTGTCGTACATATTTTAGTTTAATGTCAAATTTTGTTTTGAATTCTCAAGGTCAAGAAATTGTAGTTGATGATGATGTGTATGGTGGCTGAAATAGATTACTTCAATTAGTTAGGCGGAGCGGAATAATAGTGAAGTTAGTTCAACACTTCTTCTTATCTGCATAATTTCTTTGGTATAAAATTCAAAAGTCTTAAGAAAAACTTTTGTATAAAAAGTTACCTTGAAAGTACAAATATTTTGCTAAAAATTGTTTCTGAAATTCATCAAATGATGCTCAACCACTCAGTTAATTTTAGTGATATAAACATAAATATATGCCTCCCTGGATCACAAATTAAAAATACTATAATATACAATCTACTTAAAGAAAAAGTTGGGATAATGATACAATCTTTATGATTCTTGAACTAACAGACAAGTAAACACAAGTGATAAAAATTAACTAAGCTGATTATGTTTTATAAAAATTAAATTAGTTTGTAATAATATTATTATTAAATTAAGTAAGTTTACAATAACAATAATAAATTAACTAAATTTAAGGAAAATTTATAAGTTTTAGGTAATTTATAACAATTAACTAAGTTAATAAAGTTTAAGTTTGAAATAATTTATAGGTTTAAGTTAATTGAAATATAAGTTGTGACATTTTAAGTTTTAGCAATTGAAATACTTTACAAGTTTTAGTTAATATAAATAAAGTTATAAACAAGTTAATCGAGTTTTATAAAAATTTAACTAATTTTTATAAAAGTTAAAGTTTTTAAGAATTAAAAAAGTTTTATATAACTTAACTAATTTCCTGATGTAGTGAAAATATGATCTCAATAGTTGCTTCTTTGGTATATTTCTTGTTTGGCTATATACTAACTAAAATGTACCTGGTTATATAAATGTAATTAACAAGTGCTAATTCTTAACAAACTAATACTGTCTGATTGCCATCTTTTCAAATGGTTGCAGCATGGCAAGCCAACAGGAACTTTCTATTAAAGGGAAGGTTTAGAGCTCTATTTTATATGGATTATTATAGTCGAGCTTATTTCCGTCAATCTATATTTTTCTCTTATCTACAGGGGGAAATTGATCCATGCAGCTCTTCGATGGCTTCAGTATTTAAATCTTGGTGGAAGCCAGCTTTTACATTTAGCATTACAGGTATGCATGTTCATTAGCATAAGGAAAATATAGTACCCAAGCATGCTACTTTATAAGGTTTAATTGGTGTTTATAAGGCATAAGGCAAAATACAGTTCCACTCATATTCTCTACATTTTCTTTTATAAAAATTGATTATGCACACGTGTGTGCGCACGCATGCATCCTCCCACAAACACATATTATAAAATAGATAATAGCCTAACACTATGGGGGAAACAAAATTTCCACCTCCTAACTGGCATTCATGGAAAAAATATGAGTAAAATCTTATTTATTTTACCAGCGAAGTGCAAAAATATAACATTTATGTGAAATTCAACTATTCAAAGTTAGGAATAAATTGCATAATTTTATAAAAATCAACAAAATTTTAATTTTTTTAATTAAATTAACTAAAGTTAATGAAAATTAATTTAGTTTTATAAAAATCATGTTCTCTATTTTGGATTCTTTGTTAAATTGTTATAAAAATGGACTAAGTTTTATAAAAATTAATTAAGTTAATAAAAATTAACTAAATTTAAAAGAAGAATAATAATAAAATAATAATAGTAAGAGTAATAATATAACATTATAGTAATAGTAATAATAAATGAATGAAGTTAATTAAGTTTTATAATAATTAAATAAGCTAACCTTTTTTTAAAATTAAACAAGTTAATAAAATTTAAATAAGTCTTATAAAAATCATGTTCTCTATTTTGAAATATTTGTTAAATTGTTATAAAAATTGACTAAATTTTATAAATATTACCTAATTTTTATAAAAATTAACTAAGTTGGCTATGTTTTACAAAAATTAACGAAGTTTAGAAAAATTAACTAAAATTAGATGAAGGATAATAATATAATATAATAATGATAGTAATAAAATAAAATAAAATAAAATTTAGTAATATAATAACAACAAGAATAACAAATTAACTAAGTTTAAAATAAGTCTCTAAGTTAATTAAGTCACTAAGTTCACTAAGTTTAAAATAATTACAATAACAATAATAATTATGCTTCGTATATGACATTTTAAGGACTTGATTATCTTTTTCTAATATTCATTTACTAAAGCAATTATTTTTCCATTAATTTCATGACAATTCTGAAACAAAATCCTTATGGGTAGCATTGTTCCAAGTCTACAACTTCGTTATGAATTATAAGTGTTCCAAAATCAAGATAATAGCATATCGATTTCATTTGTAGGAAAACTTTGAGGCAGTTTAGATAGTTTAATGTATAAACTATCAATTCTTTACCTGCCTAGTAAGAAGTTCTGGCTATCATTAGTTGCAATATCAAAGGGAAACATCCCAAAATGATTTTAAAGGAACATAAATACTTATTTTAATATTTTAAAATCGGATTAATTTTTAACTGAAAAAAAGAATAATACATCCATGAAATGATAAAAATATAACCAACACATGATTATGTCGATTTTTATTTCAATGAATGAAAAGATCATAAAATTTTAGAACAGGCAATAGGTCAATATTCTTCTCTCTTCCATGTAAAGTTTCAATGAACAACAATTCGATCATCTGCGGAATTGATAATGGGATAAAGAAAATTAGCCCTTTTTATGTTAATTATCTTTCCCTTCTTAGTAGCTGCAACTAAATAGAAATTCATTAGAAATTCAACGGATTTGGGATTCTTATAGGCTAAAATAAAAACAGTGTTAGACCATGATATTCTTAAAAATGGACGGAGTTCAAAAAATTAAAAAAGTACCTGTGTGGTTGGATTTGAATTGTATCTGCAACTCGGCCAACAGATTGACACTGGATATGCAAAAAATTATTTAGTGTAAAAAAATATAAATTTGCAATACAAAGTGATGCTTAATTTAGCTGAGGTACAAGCGATAAACCTGTAAAGATTTGAAAAGGGATAAAAGATTTGGTGAAACATTTTTATAACTAGATATATGAGTAATAAGCAATACAAGTTTCAGTTCTAATACCGCTTCGGCTAATTCAAACTTGTATTGAAGTATTAGTGCTCTACTATATATTTGCTAATACAGTAAAATTAGACATAAAATCATTTCTAATTGTGAGTTGCAACTTCCGTAATAATTAGACATTCCTAATATGCCAAGCATGATCTCAAAACACTAACCATATGCAGTAACATACAACTCATATTTCAAAAAATAAAGGTCAATGATGATTTGTGTTATTATTTCTATTCCAATTAAGTTAAGTTTTTTGGATGCGTTGCTTATATGAATCAACACTCGTATTCAAGCTTTTACTTGCCTTGTACTAATTGATAAAATTATTTTACTAACATCTTTTCATAACATTTACAAATCCACCAAACATGTGTAGTTTTTTGTATATGATCATTGATTTGGTTCAATAATTGGCGGTGCCCATCTTTACTACCATTTACTTTGCAATATAGGTTCATAAAGCATTCCTTTGCTATATGGAAGATTGCTAGCTAAAGTTATTGATAAAAGTTATGTTTTTATGCATTTGAATGTGTACACTATTATGAAGTATATTTTGTTATATATGATATAAATCCGATCTTGTTTTGATCATGCAAATGTATATCGAATTGAGGTATGTAGGAAAGCACTAACCGCGCAAAGGAGGTGCTGTCGAAAATTCATGAACTGTGGTAAGTTTATAAAAATCAACAAAGTTTATAAGAATTAGCTAAGTTAGCCAAGTTTTATCAAAATCAAATGATTTTCTATAAATTAACTATGTTTTATAAAAGTAAATTAATATCTAAATATCAATAAAAATTTAAATAAAATTTATGAAAATTAACTAAGTATAAAAATTTAACTAAGATAACTAAGTCATATTAAAAATAATTAAAATTAAAAATTTTACTTAATTTATAAAAATTAACTATTTATTATAAAAGTTAGCTATGTTATCAAGTTTTATACAAATTTAACCAGATTAACTAAAAATTTATAAAATTAACTAAATTCATATAAAATTTAACTAAGTTATATAAAAATTAACTAAAACTATTTAATAATTTATAAACTAAGTCTCATAAACATTCAATCAAGTTATTAAATGGGTTTCACAAAAATTAACCAAGTTATATAAAAATTAACTAAGTTAATTGAGTTTTATAAAAATCAACAAAATTTAATTTTTTTTAATTAAATTAACTAAAGTTTATGAAAATTAGTTTAGTTTTATAAAAATCATGTTCTCTATTTTGAAATCTTTGTTAAATTGTTATAAAAATTGACTAAGCTCTATAAATATTATCTAATTTAAAAAATAATTAACCAAATTAACTAAGTTTTATAAAAATTAAATAACTTTATAAAAATTAAAAGAATGATATAATATAATAGTAATAGTAATAAAATAAAACAATAATATTAATAATATAATAATAATAACAACAACAACAACAACGGCAGCAAAAAATTAACTAAGTTTAAAAGAAATAACTAAGTTAATAAGTTTTGTAATAACTAAATAAGCCAACTATTTTTTAAAATTAAATAAGTTTATAAAATTTAATTAAGTTTTATAAAAAGTAATAAGCTTATAACAATATACATGCAATTGTTGAATAAAGTATTTTAAACAAAATTTACATCCATTATGTTATTGATATCGTTTCTATATGATTATATAGATTAACTGAATTCTATAAAATTAATTAAAGTTTATATAAATCAATTTAATTTTATAAAAATCAAATAAGTTAATCAAGTTTCATATAAATTAATTAAGTTCCATATAAATTAAATAAATTTATATAATTAAGTTTCACACACACACACATATGTCTATATGTATAGTTATAACTGCTAATTGTTGAATTTCTTTTTCATAGGTTATTACCCATCTATGGTGCATGCGAATGGCAACACACTATTGTATATCAGCGATTTGAAGTTCTTTTGAAGTAAAAACTTGTTGGTTTGCACATTAAATCATCATGTGTAGTACGATCTTTTTATCACTTGTATTATTTACACTTCTAAAGTAATGTTCATTAAATATTACGATATGTTATATATTATTCTACGTGAATGTTGAATGGTTAGTTATTTTTTGTTTAATGTGATTTATATGATCGTGTGAAATGATACACTATGTTTATGTAAATTTGTCCATTATAATGTGATAATGGATATGTACGTACTGCAAAAATGATTTCTAAAATGTTGTTAAAGGATTTTATAGCGTTTTAAAATCACTGTTAAATGATTATAATGTGTTTTTCATAGCGTTTCTTCTGTTGCAATAATAGGTCATTGATTTATTACAAATTTTTTATAGCATATTAAGCATGCCAATAATAAGACTTTTTATAGCATGTTCAAAACGCTATAAATACATGTTTTGTAGCGTTTCTTCTGTTGCAAAAATAGGTCACCGATTTATTACAACATGTTGAAAACGCCATAAAAGCCTTTTATAGCGTTTTTTAAACGCTATTAAAGGGTCCTTTTGTTCTAATGTGTCATCTTCCCTTCTTCTTATTTTATTTATTTAGGCTGTCACCCTTAATTCTCTTCTCTATCTTTTATTTTACTTTTAAGTGCAATGAAACTGAAATAAAGAAATGAGAAAAGAGATAAGTTTATTATCCCACAGTATTTTGTGCTTTTGCACTCGTACCAATTTTCCATTTATTGATTACCCTCTTTCTTGTTTAACACATATTTTATAACTGGCCTTATATGGTAATCAAGTTTCCACCCAAATGCTAACCCTATTTCTTATTTATTTTTATAACCCTTTCCCATTTAATTACTCGTTTCAATAATTAATTCTTTAGTTGATTAATTATTGATTACTGGACGTTAGAGTAGTGCTCTATGGTGGTACCTAGTCGATGGAGGGAAGTGATCAAGGTAAATAATACGAGCATCAATGAAAAATTGTAATATATCTTACAAATCATGAACAAAATATAAAAACAACATAGATATAAAACATGTAAGACAAGCATAATCAAAATGAACTGAAACATCATATCATAATGTATCATATATTCATCAGATTATACAAAGTAGATAATAAAAGTTTATATATCTCCATACATCGAATAAACTTAAGATAATTGTCTCTAAACATAATAGAAGTGCTAGCTAGCTCCATTGCACTGCACATCAGAAATAAATTATAACAACTCCATATAAAAGTAGTATATATAAGAAAGCGTTAGTCTCCTACTCATCCTTTACATAGCTTCATGCGCTATATCGTACCTATTCTCAATCTACTCATTCAAAATACTTAAGAATATAAAAAGCAATGCAAGGTACCTCTGTTCAGAAAAAAGTTTAGTATGAGCATTCTACAATCCCACAAAGCTGATTTAAACTCAATATATCATAATAAGAGCATATGGCATGGAGAGTCGTCCTAGGACTACTCATGCATTCAATAACTTAGCACATAAACGCAATATTTTCTAAGCTGCTATAATCGTATGGCTATACTACTACTCTAAGTACATACTAGGTTGTCTGGGTATTGGACTCGATAATGTCTACATCACATGATATCCATAGCAACCATAACAACATCACACAATCTTGCATCTCTCAACTCAAAAGCCATAGGATATATACTAATTCAAATGACCCACACAGATGATTGGCGACTACTCAACATCTCTGCTACATCAATGCATGAATCCTTGCCTACCAAAATGACCAAAAACCAAACACGCTTAGACAGTCCAGAGATATATATATGCACTTAAACTACCCATGGTGAATGTCCTTGCCTACTCCTTCTTTAAGAGCATACATCGAAACCATCGAGTTACCAATGATCCCTTGGCACACCTATGTAGAACCACTTTGTTCCACTTCATAAGTATCATCATACTAAAATTATCTGCTTGGACAATCCCCAGATGCCTCTGTTATCTTCCTCTTGAAGCAATCCACCTAAATCCGTTGTAGCATGGATCATTATCAACTCTTCATAGATAGATACAATCCATGTACTTAACCAATTTCACATCTACTTGCTCCCTCAAGTTGAATTGTTTTCAAAACCAACACCTTGATGGGTCGGTATCATGATGGATCGATATTGATCCATATGGATGAGTGAGAATCCATACTCTAAACCAAAACTCTCCAAGCCTTCAAGGAATCGATCCTTCTAAGTGACCAAGCCGAAATTTGACCAAGTCCCGCAATGGTATGGATCAACGTCGATCCATTTACTTAGTCGAATTTGGCTAAGTTTTTTTTTTGCCATAGCTGATTTTAGTATGATCCAACTCCTTTAGCATCTTCTATCTATATGAATCTCTCATTGTAGTGATCTAACTCCAAACTCTCAAGAGTTAATCCATTTAAGCTCGTTCTGTGAGTACTGATCTTCCATCCTTCATGTAATGAATGAAAAAGATTCTTATATAGATTGCATCTATAATTGAAAACCCTTTCTTATAGAGTGAATTTTCCAAAATTTCTTCACATGAGTGTTCCATCCATTCAAATATGCAAAACAACAATACAAACAAAATACAAGCATTATATAATGGCAGTCTAATCGAATAAACAACAATATACTAGTCTAACATCATATGAACGGCATGAAAATGCATGTTTAAACACTTTAAAACAATCAAAATTCTTTTCTCATCTTGTTATAAAATCAAATTAGAATTCAAAATTATATTTTTAACCTGAAAAATGGATCTAAGGCATGTTTAAACATATATATAGTAATAGTGAAATCGTAGATTACTCACCAGTCAATGTAAAGTCAATGCAAACTCGATCAAATCAAAACCCAACTAACCAAGTCACGAAATTTCCTTCCAAAAACGTTGATTTGATCTTTCTTGGCTTAGTTATACCTTAACTCGAGTTTTAACTAATTATGGACTGATTTGATGATAGTTTAAGTGGAGATGAGAACTAATGAAGGTTCAGATCTGTTTTAGGAACAAGAGAAATGATTTGGAATGTCTCTAATTACTGAAGTTAGAACAATTCCCAAAATCCATTAGTGTGCCTAATTTTGGGTTTAGTCCTAGCTACACTAAAATTTGCCTAAAAACTGACAATCTTAAAACTACAATATTTCCATAACCATTTGGCCAAATTGTAATTATGACCATTTTATGGAACGAAAAACAATCATATCTTTCATTTGAAATAATTTTTAGACCCAAATTCGAATTTGTTTCCCAGGGGATTGACCGGGCAACTTAGTACTCAGGCTCTTCATCGTTCGACATTAGAAATGCTCCGTATTGAATACCGTTTAGCCAGAGAAGTACGTTTGGCATAAGATTGTTCCACGACCAAAGAATTATTCGGCTTAGCCGTCGTTCGACCTAACCATAGTTCGGCCTAGCCATCGTTCGACCAAGACATTGACCCGACTTCAAGTTTTGTTCGGCACGAGTGCTTCCTGCGGTAGTCAGTATGTTCGACCTCTTCTTGTTCGGCAAAGGGAGAACATTCGGCTAAAAGAGATCGTTCGGCTAAAGGAGAGCATTCGGCATACCCAGAAGCGTTCGGCCAAAGGCCTCGCTCGACCAAGGGCCTTGTTCGGCCAAAAGCATCGTTCGGCCAAAGGTTTGTTCGGTCAAGATTGCGTTCGAACATCAAGTGCCTCGTTCGGCACCCAGACCGTTCGGCATCATACTGTTCGGCCCCAAGGAGCGTCCGGTATCTATGAAGACTCGGCATTCCCGTTCGGCCTCCCAAGACGTTCGACAATCAAGGATGGTTCGGCATTCTCCCAGCACGTCCAGTCCGATCATTGATCGGCCTACTCTTTCCCACAACAAACGTATCGTTCGGCATAAGGAGAATGGATCGGCACTCGACCGTTCGGCCTGCTCGGTTTGGCATGCAGGGCTTGTCCTATTTGGACCAAGTTATTCAGCTACCAGGCCCACCAGGGAAGTCCAACCCACCTTTGTCTATAAATAGAGGGGCAGGGACACAGAGAAAGGGAAAGATTTCAGAGAACACCGGGGAGACTCTGCCATTTTCATGACTCATTCCAGACTTGTTTCTTTTACTTTGCAATTGTATTCTAGTAACTAAAAACGGATTGTATCTATAATCACCCATCAAGGAAATCAATGGAAATCAACCTCAAAGTGGATGTAGGCAGTTACGCCGAACCACTATAAATCTGGTGTTCTTGTTCTCTACATTTAAATTTACATTCTATTCACTATTTTAATTTACTTTCTTTATTAATCTCTCTATAAAATATTTCTAAAGGTGTTAGTGACCAATTTTGGTGCTAACATTTTGGTGCTTTCACTGAGAATTGAACTCAGGCTATTAGGATCTGCTTTGCAGCTACTGGATTGCATAAATACCCCGAAGGAGATCCATAATCATCTATAAGGCATCTGTTGACTCTACTCAGAGTTACAACCAACAACTCTACCAAGGGAAGACCACGAACTAGATCAGCTTCTCAAAATGCAGATGCCTACGAGACCGCTAGTGTGCAACAACTGGAAGCCAGCAATCAGCAAGCGGTTTGAAGTGCAGGGCCCTCCCACCAAAACCAAGGAGAAGTTGTTTCCCAAGCAGAATTCAATGACTTGATAAGAGAACTTAAGGAAAGTAGAAGGCAACTTGCTGAGTAAATGCAAGCCAACGCTGACCTCATGACCCAGCTTACTCAGAGCAGCATCAGAATGCTGGAGGTAGCCCTGTCCCTTACTCTAAAGATGATAGTTTGACTTCTGCTAATGAACCTCCTAGGCGTAGACGCCGTAAGGATGAGGAGGCACATGCAGGTGCTACTGATCGATCTACTAGAAACCAAGACCTAAACCGGACGGGACATCAACCTGCACGGCCCCGTGGTACGGAACCCAACCTCCCATCTTCCATACAAACCTCGGATTTGACGGCTATGGTCAGGCAGTTGATGAAAGAAAACCAATGTCTAACTAATGAAGACTGGGGAGTGTCTAAGAGTCATACTCCCTTCACCGATACCATTCTACAGGCCGAATACCCAAGAAAGTTCAGCATGCCCGCCATTCCAGCCTACAAAGGGAAGACTGACCCTAGGCAGCATGTGATGAGATACGGATGGATGATGGATTCTGCAAGAGCTAATGATGCAACCAAGTGTAGGTGTTTCCCAATCACCTTGTCCGGGATTGCCACCATGTGGTTCACTCGACTCCCACCATGATCTATATCCAGCTTCGACGAATTAGCGATGAAATTCGTAGAACAATTCAAGATACACACCACTCGTCCAAAGGACATGATGTCCTTATCAAGTGTAACTCAAACTCCAGGAGAGTCATTGAAAGCATATTTGCAAAGATCTCATGTTGCTGCTACCGAGGTGAGCAATCCTAACGACCACGCGATTTTGATGGTAGTAATGCGTGGAGTGGATCCGGATTCTAAATTTGGAGATTGGTTGGCGGGGACGCCCCCAGCTACGTTGGAACGTTTTTATTCGAAAGCTCATCAGTTCATAAGAAGGGAGGAAGCTCGGTGGACAAGGCGAGACAAGGCATCAGGGCCCGTTCAAGAGTCTGTGAAAAGTAACGCCGTCGTGAAACAAACCGGAGTTAACCACGGAAAAACTCAAGTTAACATGCAGAACAAGCCCGGGCAGTCTAAAGGATCCGGAGGTGCAAATCCCGGAAAGAAAAAAGAAACACGGAAATGGAAATCAAGAATCCCAACATACAATGAATACACCCCGTTGAACGCATCTCTTGAAAACATCTATCTATCAACTTGCAACACTTTCCAATATAGAAAGCCGCGTCCAAAGGAATCGACGGACGAACAGAAGCGGGCCGGGAAGTATTGCCGTTTCCACGAGTCTTATGGGAATAACATGGAGGAGTGCAGACACCTCCATGATGTTATAGAAAAACTAATTAGACAGAAGAAGCTGCAGGAATTTGTCAAAGGCCCACAGGATGAGAGACAAGAAACACCGTACCCTCGATGCGGGCCATCCCCACACCAACCGAAACAACCTACTCGGACTGTGGGTAGATTGGTTATTAACACGATTGCTGGCGGACCTCATCCTGCAGACAAGAATTGGCAGGAGATGGAGCGATATGCTAACTCCTTAAGACATGCGGAGTACGAGTGTTGTTCGAACGTGGAGGACGGGACTCCTGCAAAGCAGCAGCGCACGATGAATGATGATATCGTATTCAGGAACAGATATGCGGATAAGGTAGAGGCTCCTACCATTGACCCAATGGTCATATCTGCGACCATCGGGCCGGCATTCGTAAAGAGAATTCTAATTGATTGCGGAAGTTCCGTTAACATCATCTTTGGAAGGCATAGGATCAAATGAAGCTGGAGACCAAGGATTTGAAGCCGTCCAAAGCCGGAATCCATGGCTTTAATGGCGCAGCGACTGATGCAGTGGGATATGTGGAATTACCAGTTGAACTGGGACAAGGTGATCGCAGAAGGGTGCGAATCTTACAACTCATAGTACTGGACGTTGATTCCCCGTACAACGTATTTCTGGGTCGTCCAGCCCTGGCGGAATTCAGGGCAGCTTTGGCCCCTTGGTGTTTGACGTTAAAATTTCCAACAGACAAAGGGGTTGGAGTAGTACACGGCGACCAGGCAACCGGCCATGCATGCTATATAGCTGAGCTCAGGGAGGCAAGGCGTAGGGAGAAAGGAAAGGTTGCGGACAGCTCTGTCTGCATCCAAGGTTCTGACGATTGACAACTAGCGCCCGAGCCCTGGCTCGGGCGGCATTCTCGGATCCATAGAGACATAGATCCGAGAGACGATGATGGGAAACCAAGGAAACAAATGCGGCACCGGCAGAACTAACCATCGACATCTCAATTAGCCGCAGCGACCCATCACGAGTTCTTAAAATAGGATCACAGCTCGATCCCGGGGCAGCTGAGAACCTTACTGACTTCCTCTGAGCGAACCTTGATGTTTTTGCTTAGACGCATTTTGATATGTGCGGGATTTCTCCTGCCCCGCGAGTCATATGTTGAACACAGACCCGAGACATGTCCCTGTAAAACAAAAAAGGAGAGGCATGGACCTGGAGAAGTCCGTGGCTTTCAGAGAGGAGGTGGACAAACTCAAAACCAACGGGTTCGTCTGCGACGCCCTCTACCCTGAATGGGTATCTAAACCGGTGTTGGTAAAGAAAGCGAATGGAAAATGGAGGACTTGTGTTGATTACTCCGATTTAAACAAGGCATGCCCGAAGGATAGTTTTCCGCTGTCAAGGATTGACCAACTCGTCGACTCGACTGCCGGACATGAGTTACTATCATTTATGGATGCGTACTCAAGTTACAATCAAATTCCGATGCACATCCCGGACTAAGAACACACCAGCTTTGTCACAAACGTGGGATTGTATTGCTATGTAGTAATGCCATTTGGATTGAAGAACACAGGAGCGACTTATCAGCGTCTGGTGAATCGGATGTTTAAAGACCAGATTGGTAAAACAATGGAAGTCTATGTGGATGACATGCTAGTGAAGTCACGGCAGTCAAACGACCACATCCGAGACCTAACAGAGATGTTTGACATACTCCGGCATTGTGGAATGAAGATCAATCCATTGAAGCGTTCATTCGGCGTAGCATCAGGAAAGTTTCTGGGATTCATTGTGAATGCCCGGGGAATCAAGGCCAACCCAGAAAAGATCCAAGCTATCCGAGATATACAATTACCCAGAACCATAAAGCAGGTGCAAAGCCTGAATGGAAAAGTGGCCGCGCTAAGTCGATTCATATCCAGGGCTGCAGACAAGTGTATTACCTTCTTTGACATTATAAAGAAAGGAAAGAGAAACTTCGAATGGACAGCCGACTTTGAGGAAGCATTCTGGGCTCTGGTAAGGCACTTGGAAAGTCCCCCCGTACTGTCCAAGCCGATAGACCACGAAACGTGTATGTATACTTGGCGGTATCCCAACACGCTATCGGTACAGCCTTGGTCCGCGAGGAAGACCGGATTCAAAAGTCGGTTTACTATGTCAGTAAGTGCTTGACAGGGGCGGAAAGAAATTATCCAAAGGTTGAAAAACTAGCCTATTGCTTGGTGATCACATCACGCAAGCTTCTCCCCTACTTTCAGGCACACTCAATCGGTGTCTACACTGACGAACCCTTGCGACAGGTACTCCAACGACCGGAAACTTCTTGAAGAATGCTGAAATGGAATATTGAGTTAAGTTAGTTCGATATTGCCTATTTGCCGTGGAGGGCCATACAAGGACAAGCACTAGCCGACTTCATCGCTGAATTCACTGTGCTAGATGAACCGAGCAATCACAGAATCATACCCCCCTTTGATGGAAGATGTACACTGATTGGCACCTAACGACCGTTGCTCGTGGGCTGGTATAATCCTCGTAACTCCTGAAGACGGATCAATCTGCTACGCATTGAAGCTCGAGTTTGCAGCAACAAATAACGAAACCGAATATGAAGCATCGATTGCTGGCTTAAGACTTGTTATCGAATTGGGAGTGAGATCAATAGAAATCTTCTGTGACTCACAGCTGGTAGTCTATCAGGTGCGAGGAGACTATCAAGCGAAGGGACAGTGACTTGCTCCTTACCTTGCTCGGGTTCAAGAGCTGCTGGCGAATCTGGAATACTACGACATTTCGCATGTCCCACGCGAACAAAATAGAGAAGCTGATTCATTGGCAAAATTCGCAAGCACTGGCGATGCACAGAAAATGGGGTTGTTCCCCGTTGATACCCTCTATGCTCCAAGTATAGACGTAATGGAGGCAGATTTCGTGTTAGAGATCAAACTTGAGAAGGAATCGTGTTTGACCCCAATCAAGCAGTGCCTCTACAAGGGGATTTGCCTGAAAAGAGAAGCGAAAGACGCCAAGTCCTTCGTAAAGCTTCATGTTATGTAATACAGGATGGAATAACGTATCGAAGGGGATTTTGGACCCCACTACTCCGATGCATTGCCCACGATGAGATAAAACGAGTCCTGGAGGAAGTCCGTGAAGGAGAGTGCAGCGACCATACTGGGAGGCAAGCATTAGCAAAGAAGATCCTCCGCTATGGATACTACTGGCCAACTGTGAATCGGGATGCTGTAGACTATGTGATAAGATGTAATAAATGCCAGATATATGCAAAAATCCCGAGAGCTCCGCCGACGGAACTCACGCAAATGGTAAGTAGCTGGCCATTTACAGTGTGGGGAATTGACTTAGTTGTACCCATAGCTAAGGGTGGAGCGAAATATGCAATAGTCGCGGTCCACTACTTCACCAAATGGGCAGAAGCAGAGCCTCTGGCCACGATAACCACCCAGAAGGTTATTAATTTCGTCGTACGAAATA
The DNA here is from genome assembly GCA_030765085.1 of Allium cepa. Lineage (NCBI taxonomy): Eukaryota > Viridiplantae > Streptophyta > Magnoliopsida > Asparagales > Amaryllidaceae > Allium > Allium cepa. Next base: position 251,043,504 of record CM060929.1, read on the forward strand.
TCATATGCCGCTTCGGCCTTCCACGGACCATCATTACAGACAATGGGACTCAGTTCGAAAGTAAGGAGTTCAAAGAATTTTGTCAGAAATATGGCATTGAAAAGAAGTTTGCAGCGGTTGCACACTCGAAGGCCAACGGACAAGTGGAAGCCGTAAACAAGAAAATCAAGTCCATATTGAAAAAATGTCTGGAAAAGGCTAGAGGAAGGTGGGTGGATGAACTTCCAACAGCACTTTGGGCCTACAGGACCACCCACAAGACTGCAACTGGCCACACTCCATTCGCGTTGTCGTATGGCATGGAAGTTGTCATACCCGTCAAACTTGAGGTCCCATCGCATCGGGTAACTTATTACGACCCTGAGTCAAACCAGAATCTTTTATTGGAATCGTTGGACTTCATTGATGAAGAATGCGAAGAAGTCAATTTGAGAGCGGCCGCATACAGACATAGAGTCACTAAAGATTATAACGAGAAGGTCCGACCAAGAGTGTTTAGTGTGGGAGACCTCGTGTTGAAACGAGTTTTCCCGATCTTGTCTCATATGAATCCCGCATGGGAAGGTCCATACGTCATTGAACGGAGGCTTGGAGAAGGAACTTTCAAGCTAGCGACCGTCGATGGTGCGACACTCCCCCGAGCATGGAACAGCGAGCCCTTGCGGCGTTATTATACTTAGTCTATTTCTTTCATGTATTAGTTGCACTTATTTCCAGTATGCTTTTATTTCTAATTCTTGGCATGTAATAAAGCGATTTGGCTTGCTCTCATTAATAAAGGCCTTAAGCCATCTTTCTCATGAATTACTAATGTCTCTACAAATGATGATCTTGTGACGGGCAAATAAAATTATGTCATCCCGGCTAACATACGAACGCACACAGACACTTATAAAATCTCCATGCCCTCGGAGTGCGGACTGGAGTACTCGAGTCGTCGAAGCGCGGACTTGAGTATAAACGACTCAAAATCTCCAAGTCCCCGGGGTGCGGACTGGAGTAATCGAAGTCCTCGAAGCGAGGACTCGAGTATGAACGAATAAAAATCTCCAAGTTCCCAGAGTGCAGACTGGAGTACTCTATGTCCCTAGAGCGTGGACTCGAGTATAAACGACTCAAAATCTCCATGTCCCCGGAGTGCGGACTGGAGTACTCGAAGTCCCCGGAGCGCACACTCAAGTATAAACGACTCAAAATCTCCAAGTCCCCAGAGTACGGACTGAAGTACTCGAAGTCCCCGGAGCGCGGGCTCGAGTATAAACAACTCAAAATCTCCATGTCCCTGGAGTGCGAACTGGAGTACTCGAAGTCCCCGTAGCGCGGACTCGAGTATAAACGACTCACAATCTCCAAGTCCCCAGAGTGCGGACTGGAGTACTCGAAGTCCCAGGAGCGCGGACTAGAGTATAAACAACGCAAAATCTCCATGTCCCCGGAGTGCGGACTGGAGTACTCGAAGTCCCCGGAGCGCGGACTGGAGTATAAACGACTTAAAATCTCCCAAGTCCCCGGAGTGCGGACTAGAGTACTCGAAGTCCCCAGAGCACGGACTCGAGTATGAACAAATAAAAATCTCCAAGTCCCCGGAGTGCGGACTGGAGTACTCTATGTCCCCGGAGCGCGGACTCGATTATAAACGACTCAAAATCTCCATGTCCCCTGAGTGCGGACTGGAGTACTCCAATTCCCCAGAGCGCGGACTCGAGTATAAACGACTCAAAATCTCCAAGCCCCCAAAGTGTGGACTGGAATACTCGAAGTCCCCGGAGCGCGGACTCGAGTATAAACGACTCAAAATCTCCATGTCCCCGGAGTGCGGACTGGAGTACTCAAAGTCCCCGGAGTGCAGACTCGAGTATAAACGACTCAAAATCTCCAAGCCCTCGGAGTGCGGACTGGAGTACTCGAAGTCCCCAGAGCGCGGACTTGAGTATAAACAACTCAAAGTCTCCATGTCCCAGGAGTGAGGACTGGAGTACTCGAAGTCCCCGGAGCGCGAACTCGAGTATAAACGACTCAAAATCTCCAAGTCCCCGGAGTGCGGACTGGAGTAGTCGAAGTCCCCGGAGCGCGGACTCGAGTATAACCGACTAAAAATCTCCAAGTCCCCGGAGTGCGGACTGGAGTACTCGAAGTCCCTGGAGCGCGGACTCGAGTATAAACGAATCAATATCTCCATGTCCTCGGAGTGCGGACTGGAGTACTCGAAGTCCCCGGAGCGCGAACTCGAGTATAAACGACTAAAAATCTCCAAGTCCCCGGAGTGCGGACTGGAGTACTCGAAGTCCCCGGAGTGCGGACTTCAGTATAAACAAATAAAAATCTCCAAGTCCCTGGAGTGCAGACTGGAATACTCTAATTCCCCGGTGTGCGGACTCGAGTATAAACGACTCAAAATCTCCAAGTCCCCGGAATGCGGACTGGAGTACTCGAAGTCCCCGGAGCGTGAACTCGAGTGTAAAACGGTAAAAAATCTCCAAGCCCCCAGAATGCGGACTGGAATATTCTAAGTTCCCGTTGTGCAGATTAAATGTTCTAAGTGCTTGAAGCATGGGAGGAAAACGAGTAACTCTCAGAGAATCAACGGGCTATGTGAAGACAAACCAAGAAGTCTATGTTACGCACAACAGCATGGATTCAAATCACAATCACAAGGAAAATTGAATAATAAGAATCTTTTGAAAAGACAGAAAAGGAAACTAAACTTTATTCAGGAAAAGTTTTCTATTACAAGCACTCCAAAATTCGGAGTCAACGGTCTATCTACAAAAATTACAAAAATTATTACATGACTTAAAATGACTCTCGTTGAACGAGGACATTAGTCATTTCTTGTGCTTCTTCAACTTCTTCCTGGACGACTCTTCCCTAGAGCGTTTGCCCTTGGAACCTTTCCTTGATGGAGGAGTAACAACTGAAGAAGTAGGGGGAACCTCCAAGGGCTTGGACCTTCCAGGAATGATGACCTTCAATGGCTTGTTCAAGGGATTGTCCAGGTCCACTTCACGCGGCTCAACCTTGACCCTGGTTGTATCTCTTTTCTCTTTTTCGAGCCGCTCCTTCATGCTCAATTCAGATGTATGCTCAGAGGCGTCTATGACTTCTACTTCATAACTCCCAGAGGAGGAATCAGACTTGCCTTCGTCAAGCGCCCCGATCATTTAAGCATCTGGCCCAGGAACTTCGCCAGCGTGAGCAGCCCCACCAGTCTTTTCCGGCTCCTTGGCGACATAGCTCCTCGGAGTGGGATCGGGATCAGAAAGACCTGCACAAAATCAGAGAAGAAGGGCATTAGAATGCAATAGTACTTCACAAAGAATGATGACTTTCAAAATCTCAAAGTGGAAGGTTATCTACCAGGCCCTGTCAAACTCTCTGCCGTCAAAGGGGTTTCGCCCTCCGGTATAGGAGACAAAACATGAACGCCCAGGCGGGGGGCTTCCGGATCATAGCCAATGTGCTATTCAAAGGGATCAAGTATCGGCCGACCGGCAGGCTGGGTAGGCACATGAACAGGAGGCTCGACCCTAGATGGACCAGCGATAACTTCTTTCCCTTTCCTCGAGGGGGAGCCTTTGCAGTAAAGGGCCTTGGACGCCGATAGGTCCGAAGGCTCATTTCCCTTCAGAAATTCTTTTATCAAATCCCCCTTGTCAACCTCCTCGACACCGCGCTCGGCCTTCCTGATCTGAATTAAGGTTTCCCACGCCTCGAGCAATGATTCAAGATAGCCATCACCCAAAAAAGTTAAGTCACGGTGCATGAGCACGCGGGCGTTGAATTCGGCAATGAGCGGGTCGAACGCGGTTTTGATCTCGTCTCTACCTTCCTCCCTGGCTGTCTCAAGACGGGAATCGATGTCTGTCAACACCGTCTTCTTGCCCTCTTTACGGGCCTCACTCTTTAACATCTCAACTCTGGAAAGCTCACCCTCGAGTTGTTCTTTTAAAAGTCGGGTGGCGACAATCTCGTCACATCATCGCTGTGACTCTTCTTGGGCAGCCGTTTTCTCCTCTCTCTCTCTCTCTATGGAGAAGCACTTCAAGTTCCTTGACCCGAGTGTTGAACGCATCCCTCTCCTTTTGAACGGAGTCCTTCTCCAAGGCCAAAGCTCCACATCGTTGAACCGCCTCGTCAAGCTCTTTCTTATGAGTTGATTCCAAGCGAGTGACAGCCTCAGCAGTATCCCTGGCACTCTGATAGGCGACCTCGAGTTCAGACTTATAAGTGGCGATTTCTTCGTCCTGGGCCTTAATGATGTTTTTATTGTGGGCAGCCTCAAGCTTCAAACGGTCTATTTCGTGCTGGCGCACCACAGAGACTTCGGAAAGTTTCTCAACTAGGTGAACGAACGTGTCATGTTGAACATAGACGTCGTTGGTACAGGTAATGGCATTCTGCTTAACATCTCCCGGCATAGGATGAATCGCCGAAAGAAACTTCAACCCATCAAAGCAGATCTTAGGAAATGTAGCCTTGAGCTCGCTCAATCTTTCTGATACTATTGGATCCGATGCAGGAGCAGGAGGAGACGGCTTTGAAAGTTCGCCCATCCTGTGAGAATCTCGAGACTGTCGAGTGGAAGAAGAATCAGAGCGTTGATCTCGGGGGATATCAGACTGCGACCCCTTGCAACTAGGCTTATCTTACTTTGCGCCGAATGAGAAGAGGGGTGTCGATGATGCTTGGGCTAGTAATACGGTTTCTTCCGAGATGATGAGTCCCGAGAACGATGGTCCCTATCACCATCTCTATCTCGACGTCTCTCGGGACACGAGTCCCGTCCGGACGGATGAAAAATAGAAGAACCAAGGAGACGATTGAATCCGTGTGAGCGCCCCATGTCACCTGCACGAAATTCAAATAACAACGAGTTAGCAAGGAGAGACGTGACAACAAAAATTTAAGTGCAAATTGAAGTGCAAATGTTCGTGTGTGTCCTAGTGTTTCCCCACGACGGACCAGTAGCCTTGCTAGTAGGGGTTTTTCTCTCCCTGACTTTGGATTGGAGTGCCCACATCGCCTTTGATGGGAGAATGGAGCTTGAATGCCTCCGGATCGCCAAAATCATAGTTGAGCAGATCCTCCGGAATGGACATATTCAAAAATCCCTTTGGCGAACTTTCAACGTGCTGTGAAGTAGCCTCCTTCTCTGCCGGGATGAGCGTAACTTTGGAAGTTCCGCTAACCTTCTCCTTTTTAATCTTACATGTCAACGTCTTTTTCCCCTTCGAAGGGGAAGATGACGTTTCAATATCGTGCACTTCGACCAACGGATCCTAAGTAGGACCCGCAGTCTCACCTTGTGTTTCGGGTGCTTCACCCTCTTTGGTCTCCCCCTCCTCCTGTGCACCGGGGGTGTGGTGTGACGACGATCCAGCCAACTTCTTCCCTTTACCGGATGCGAGCTTGGGGATGGAGACGCCCTCAGGAAGGCTCACCCGACGACCTTCTGCTAACAGCCCGAACCTTGATAGTGACTCATTTGAAATGAGGGTTCGGATGTCTCGTTCCTTGGCGGGAAGAGCTCTAATAGCCTCAACAACCTCTGAATAGCCGCGGCCCTCAGGACGTGGATTGATATCTGAAAAAATGAAACAAGAGTTAGAAAAAGCATCGCCTCAACCGGAATATGAGCGTCGCTCTAAAAAGAAGACTTACTTCCTTCAACCCATCTCCTCGCGAAACCAGGAGGGCGGCGCACGTAGAACCATTTCTGTTTGAACAGGGAAAACTTGCTCCACGCTCCGGTTAGAATTTGGCACTTGTGGTGCGGCTCGAGGAACACGAAGGAGGGGCTATCTCTCTGCTTCTTAATCATATAAAATGTATCTGATGTCGTCGGGAGTTGGAGGCCTGGAGAAGACAGCCATAAAAAGGAGGTAGGTCCCATAAACGAACGCATGACCGTTTGGGTGCAGCTGCGACGATGCGACGTCTATATATTGCAACACATCCCGAAGAAATAAATCGAATGGAGGCACGCTGCCCACCCAGCACATAAACTTATTGCTGGCGGTGTATCCGACTAGGGGAAAGTGTGGACAATCATGTCCCGACAGAACCAACACGTCAGCAAAAGGGATTTCGTGGATCGAACATATTCGCCGGAGCACGGCTTCATTAATCTTCGAAGCCTGTGAATCGATCGGATTATCCAAGAGAATCGTTGACTCCAGGGAATCAGGAGCTAAGTTATGAGCGGGGGAGGTCGACGGATTAGAAGTATCTACGTCCCCTTGTTTGGAAGACGGCTCGGGTCTGTCCGAGATTGTGGCGGAACTGGATTTTTTAGACCTTTTTTGACGGGAATCGAATCCTGCCGAGCACTCGTATGAACTATACTCAAAAAAATGATCAGCGTTAGACTTAACAACATAAATTTCCCCCGTGTGGTGTGTGAGCTAGTGCAATCAACTGTGTATAAGCATTGGAAATTCGAGAGTCGCAAGGTTACTAATATAAAACTAAGCATAAGGATCGTCGCCTTCAAAGACCGTCATCGCTGACCATCTCCAAAAGCCTTCCTAATGGCGACTACGGTTTCGAGTTCAGGGAACGTTAAAGGAAGGTTATCCGATTACGTCAAGTAGAGTTCAGATTTATAGCTACTAAAAATAGAAGATTATTAGTCTAAATCGGTTCGATATGCTAGAATGTTAGAGTCATTGTTCTTGCTTTACGATCGCTCGGCATATTTGGTTCGGCATTTATGCGTTGTGCGGCTAAATATCGTTCGGCATGTTTGGTCCGCCATTCACGTGTTGTTTGGTCCAAGTCGGTCTTAATACCGTTCGACATGTGAGATTGTTCGACCTTGATACGGTTTGGCATCTATGTTTGTTCGGCCAAGCTGTCGTTCGGCGAGACTATCGTTCGGCCTAAAACGTGCTCGGCCAAAGTCTCGATCGGCCTAGCTATCGTTCGAACTAGTTAGCGCCTAGCAAAGCGTCGTTCAGCCAAAATTCCATTCGACCGAAACAACACTCAGCAATCTCCCCTCTAACTCACGCTTCCTTCCTGACCACCTACTCCACTGTTCGACATGTAGTGAGACACACCGAACCAGGATTACGCCGAACCTTAAAATTTTCGGCACTCCACCCTTGGCTACAATTCCATCCCTCTCCTCCTCTACTCTTTCCTCTCTTCCAGTCTCGATTAGGCATGAAGAAATCGTGCCGAACCACATTATATCTCCCAAACAAACAACTCCTACGTATGATCAGCCCAGGATACCTCTCCCTACCTCGCATCGTGCTACCGTTCTAATATAAGCCTCTTATCGAAGCTTCTATAGTCAGAGAGAGGATTTTGATAAAGGAATTGATACCAAGTTCGTAGATCGAGCTTTGGAAAAGGTTGCGAGGCCTTTGGAGTCTGATAGCAGAGGAGATTCGTAAGTTCAAGATCTCAGAAGTCAAAGTGGAAAAAAGGGGAAGAAGGAGGGGACCGGGTTTTATACGAAGGAAGAAGAAGTTGAAGAGACTGTGACTGGTAGAACCAGTCAAGGGGATATCAACCGGCTATCTCACGTTGTTCGGCCTCGACTATTCTGGTTCGTTCGGCATCCCGAGTACTCGTCTTTAGATGGGTTGTATAGCATACGAAGACGCTCGGCGTAACATGGATCGTTCGGCCTCGGCTACACTATTCGGCACACACACCTCTATAGCTGATATTCTCAAGAAGGCACCCCCAAGGAGATTTAACCAAGGCTCGAAGCAAAGCATGGAAGATACATACTTCAAAGCGTATCACGTTCGGTCACGTAATGCGCTTTGGGGGGCAAGTGTTTCCTAGAGGATTGACCGGGCAACTTAATACTCAGGTTCTCCATCGTTCGGCATCGAGAAACGCTCGGTATTGAATACCGTTAGGCCAGAGAAGTACGCTCGGCATAAGATTGTTCCACGACCAAAGAATTGTTCGGCTTAGCCGTCGTTCGGCCTAGCCATAGTTCGGCCTAGCCATCGTTCGGCCAAGACATTGGCACGGCTTCTAGTTTCGTTCGGCACGAGTGCTTCCTGCGGTAGTCAGTATGTTCGGCCTCATCTTGTTCGGCAAAGGGAGAACGTTCGGCTAAAAGAGATCGTTCAGCTAAATGAGAACATTCGGCATACCCAAAAGCGTTCGGCCAAAGGCCTCCCTCGTCCAAGGTCCTCTATCGGTCAAAAGCATCGTTCGGCCAAAGGCTCGTTCGGTCAAGATTGCGTTCGAACATTAAGCGCCTCGTTCGGCACCCAGACCGTTCGGCATCATATCATTCGGCCCCAAGGAGCATCCGGTATCCATAAAGACTCGGCATTCTCATTCGGCCTCCCGAGACGTTCGGCAATCAAGGATGGTTCGGCATTCTCCCCAGCACGTCCGGCCCGATCATTGATCGGCCTACTCTTCCCCACAACAAACATATCGTTCGGCATAAGGAGAACGGATCGGCACTCGACCGTTCGGCCTGCTCGGTTCAGCATGCAGGGCTTGTCCTATTTGGGCCGAGTTATTCAGCTACCAGGCCCACCAGGGAAGTCCAACCCACCTTTGTCTATAAATAGAGGGGCAGGGGCACAGAGAAAGGGGGAGATTTGAGAGAACACTGGGGAGACTCTGCCATTTTCAAGACTCATTGCAGACTTATTTCTTTTACTTTGCAATTGTATTCTAGCAACTAAAAACAGATTGTATCAGCAATCACCCATCAAGGAAATCAATGGAAATCAACCTCAAAGTGGATGTAGGCAGTTACGCCAAACCACTATAAATCTGGTGTTCTTGTTCTCTGCATTTAAATTTACACTCTATTCTCTGTTTTAATTTACTTTCTTCATTAATCTCTCTACACAATCTTTCTAAGGGTGTTAGTGACCAATTTTGGTGCTAACAGAATTCTATCAAAAAGTACAGCAATTGCAAAAAAAATTGGGACAAAAATGTCCACAATTAATTCTAAGGGTAAAAATGTCAAAACACAATGTTATCCAAATTTATAACCTATTTCAAGTTCATTTGGTTATGAAATCGCAGTTTTTACTATTTGTCGATAAGTGAAAACGTGGGTCGTTACAATTTCTATCATTCAATATTATCATATATGTCATATCACAATAGTATGATTTTGTATTGACTAATGTTTCATGCAGCCATCAAGAGCCAAAATTTTAAAGATGCATGGCCATTTTGGTACGTTAAGGTTGTGGGATATCGCTGAAGAATGTGAATTTGTTAAGAAATTGGTTATACATTCAGGCCTACCTAAGTTGATAGAACCTACCCATGACAAAGTAGGTAAAGTTCTAATAAATGCTTTTGTTGAACGTTTCTATCCTAAAACAAACAACTTTCGTTTACCTATAACCATTACGATTAACCAAGTCATGTACATGGCTAGTCTTCCAATGAATGGAAAAGCCATTACATGACCACTGGCGGGTTGTAGAAGTATTAGTCATGAAGATGTATATGAGTTATTATATAAATGTCACGGGATTAAAAATGAAACTTCTATGGAAATATTTGGATGTGGGAAGATGATAAGGTAGGAGTTATGGAGATCGCATTTCTCCGGTTCAAATAGTATGGAGTGTAAGAGACATTATCAAAACGACCTTGACAGTCACTCAAACAACTGATCGACCCCCTGCTGTGATGCTCTAAGTCTTCTGCTTCCTTTGTTCCTGATTCTTCGTGACGTTTGCCTTCAAGTTATCCATGCCTTGCTTCCACATTCAAAGAGTATTTAATATAAGCATGGTTAGCAATGAATTAAATTGTACAACATGAACTTAAAATATCGTATTATTAGGCACTCCTTTAGTAAAGTTTGTACGAACAATTTGTTTTTTTTAAAGAATTATTTGAAAATATATGGGGAGAATAATCAATGACCATCAATTAATTAACCACAGCATGATAGAACATGTATTGGAAATAATCAATGGTAAATTACTTATCTACCAGATGAATGTTGCATAAGAAACAAAACAGATAGTACCTATGCATTAGAATGTTCCCAAAAAATCTAGCACATAAGTTATAAAATTATGAAGAAATCTCTTTATCAAACCATCGTACATATTGTAAATCTGAACGTTAAATAGTTTTTAAAGTCAAAACATATTATGAACTCAACACATATGAATCTAACTTAATAAATGGACATGGAAATCATATTTTAAAAACTAAAAGTATCTAAATATAAGAACATATAAACACACACACAAAATCTAGATGTATTGGACTTATATGCAAAAAAGCTAATTCAGCATGCTAGTGTTTTTTCATGAATATATCATACTTCGCATTATAAGCATAAATAAGTTTTAATTTATTAACCATGTTGAATATTCATTCGAGTGGAATATGTATAAATTGAACAATTTACTCCTTCCCCGATCATAAAATAAATTATAATAATGTATCGACATTGACTTAGATGCAAATATAATATAAGCATGCAATCAAGTTTTAACTTCTTGAATATTTAGAAAAAAACAATATTGCCGAAAATTTTCACATTATAGTGCCAAGCAGGAAACCATGTTTCATGAAAACTTCATAAAGGGAATAAAATGGAAATAAAAGTCATGAAATTAGTTAAACGATGTGTGATATACAGGAACGCATTCTTCTGTCAAGCTAAAAGAACACACTGTGCTTGCAGTTATCCAAACATGTCCCATATAGTTTTCATATGTATGCAAGTGAATTAGGGAGTATAGAAAAATCCAAAAACCACATGTATCCGTATCAAAAATATGAAAAATTATTCAATATCCGAAAAATGGATATGGACATTACAACAAAACAGGCAATTTCCGACAGCTAGCAGGCGTCGGCGGCCGTTGCTAGCTGTTGGAAATGCTATCGAAATACGGACCACGACTTTCATCCGTTTCCGACGACTTCAACGACACACTAGTGACGACTATCGATGGCTGTTCTGACGGCTTTTTCGATGGATTTTCCAACGGCGACGACGTTCACGTGTCTTAGTAATTTCTTACTGAGCCGTCGAAAGCCGTCGCTAACAGTCGGAATATTCGCCCAGATTGCCGTCGAAAGTTGTCGCTTGTCGTCAGAAAAACTAGCCAATAGGCCGTCGGGAGCCATCGGTAATCTTAGCAATTTCTTTTTCTACAGCGCAGCTTCGCTTCCATACCAATATCAATATATAACTCATCAAAATCAATATATAAGCCAACATAAAACTCAAACATCATAATATCAAACACAAACATATTTACATTCAACATCAAACCTCAATATTTACAAAACAAACCTTACATCATCACCCTCACCCATCCAACTTCAGTATTTACATCCAATATTTAAATCCAACATCAAACTCCACATATCAACTCCACATTCAACTCCACAAATCAACCACCAAATCAATGTCGAACACCACATGTTCATAAATTAACCTCACCATCATTCAATGTTTATATATACAAACTACATCCAACACCACATATTCATAAATAACTGCAAATCGTACTTCAAGACTCATCATCGGCTCCGGAACCACCAGATGAAGGGAATGTACCATGACGCTCCATATACTCGACCAAACGTTGTTTAAGCTGATCCATTTGCTCTACTCGGTGGCAGTCATGCTCCTGCAGCTGTGCAATTTACTGTCTGAGCTCATTAATCTCCACTTTACCCTGAGCCTTTGGATAAGCCCTTTGTGATGTCCGAGCCTACAAAACAAGTCAAAATTGATTTAAGTTATCGCATAACTTTTATGAAAATTAAGCAAATTTTACAAAGTAATCAATTTTTATAAATTACCGATTAGTTGTCGTAGCCGTAGTGCATGTTTCTCTAGGTCGAGTTCATAACGAAGTCAAAAATCACGTCCTCCTCGTCAGTGGTCAACTGCTCCCATTCGGAAGCTTAAGCATCAGCGCACGTGTCTGCATAAATTTTTCCTACAATGTAAAATTAAATATAAATAAATATTTTTGAGAAAAAAGCGTGATCCTCTAAAATAAAGATGTCACGACCGGACTTTTCGACGTCCGAAAATCCACATCAGTACGTCTATTGTATTATATGCCGAACAATCGAATGCCAGAAATATTTGATCGTAAGGGAAAGAAGAAAGAGATAGAAGAAGAAAACAGAAATAACAACACAGAATCTCACAGTCGCAGTGGAAATAGATAACAACTGATCTTTATACAAAAAAACTGTTATTATTTTATACATTACATCATCAGAGTACAACACAATCAACAGCACAGTACTGGAGAGTTATAATAACTTGTCCTCACAAAGCTGAATATACAGCTTACAATGCACAGCGGAATATACACCAAGTACGTGTGATACGTCTCGTCATCCAGCTCGTCTCTTGAGCTCCATAACGTTCCATCCAGAATCTGTGTCATATAATACTCGATCTGACCTGATCATTATATAAAATAACACCCAAGTCAGTCTGAAAAAGCAACGTGAGAAAACACACACAATTGAATTATTAAAGTTTTCAAAATCCTTTGAAATCAAAGGTATCTTGTAAGACCACGCCACAAATAAACATGTCGGTTTTTACCTTACGATAACCAAAACATTCTTATGATAATCCTCTGATATTATAATAGTGTCTAAGTACAAATACTAATTAAAATAGCCGAAATTGCTACATTAATTAAATTCCAGCATACTAGACTCTACAATCAAAACCATAAAGGGCACGTGGGAAGAATGGATTTTCAACTAATGACTATGCACTAGGGTACCACCTATCACAGTACCGGGTCTAGATCAGCATATCGAGGACCACTCCCGATCCCCTGCAACAGAAGACCAAACTACCCCTTACTGGATAGCCCGAATAAGATCACCCGACGGTTGGGATCAGCAACCACCCACACAGCCGAAATAAGGGACTCTAAACAGGGATGACCTTACCCTAATTGGAAGCTATCCACTTGGCTTTGCTGCATATCCCTTAATTTTCAGTCATTCCCGTTTGATGAGGCTCGAGGTTTAGCGTTACCTTTTTAGAAATATTCACTTAGAATGCTCATTGTCCTCCAATGACAATGTACTGATAGCATTCATCCATACAAGTCCGTTTCCGGTCCGAACGGAACCGAAGGCACTACTCCTACTACATCCATTTCGGAATCATCCTCGAAATCAGTAGCGATTAGCCCTTGCACTTCATTTCTCCATCTTTGACCCAAGCTCTTGTCTTCCTTACGAAAACTTACTCGTTGGATCGAAGTGGTTTTCGGATCACAAATCTGATATCGGTCTCTTCTAAACAACGTTCGTTATTCCCGGTAAACTCAACTCCGGTTCTCTAGGAAATAAACAGACAAAAATAAGATCAGAGATCATCTCCTAACCGTTAGTGGATGGATTTCCTTATAAACGTCCTAGAAGAACGAACGAGTTTATATGTGCAGTATACACCTCGAACGATAACTGTACCACATAATTCTCGAGTTTTCTCTAGATATTTCCAAATTTATATTCAGTTCAAGATTTGATGGTCGGTTGTTTAACTATCAAATAAACAATCATTTCAATCAAATATTTTATTCCCACTGAAAACGCCAAGTCTTATTTAATTTAGCTTTTAAACAAATTAAATCACTTTATCCAAAATATACACTTAAACATTTAAATTAAAGCTACTTAAATTTCTTTATTCAAAATAATACTTATGAAAATCTATAGTAATTTTCCAAGTAAAACTTTAGCAAAAACTACTTTTAAATAAAGTCATTTACAAAATATAAATATTTAATGATTATTTTTTTAAGATCATAATATAAATTTAACCTTTAAGAATAATTAACTGCTATAACTAATTTAAGTAATAAAAACTTAAACAATTTTTGAACATTTAAAAAAAATTCTAAAAAACATTTTTTTAAAACACTTTAAAACTTCTAGCTTATACGTAAAAATCTTTCATTAAAATATACTTAACTTTCCAGAAAATATATTTCCACTTCAATAAAACCGGTCTTATCATTTATAAATCCTTCTCGATTTATCTTCAATTTAAATTTATGTTCCAACTCCTTAAATTTCCTTTCCCATATTTTTTTAAAAACGAAACCGTTATTAATTTTTAAAATAAATTACCATCTCCTTATAAATTCCCATCGTGAATTTATATATTCAAATTATCCACTGATAAATATTTCACTTTATAACCTAGTTTATGAATCACATAGTCTCATTTTCTTGTTAACCACTGTTCAAAACACTTAATCGATTTTCAAATAGATTCTCTGAATTAAGTTCCCTTTAAATTTACTTCTCGATTTATCCAAATTAATTCCAAACCCCGAATTCCAGATTTACTTCTATTTTCGATTTAAAATCTAATTTAAATCTGAAACATCAATTCCACACTTTATTAAAAATTCTCCTTTCATTCCTTCCAACTATTTAAATCTTGAATTTTTTTCAAAAATAAATCTTTTAGTTCTTGAACAATATCGTTTAAGTCCTCAAAACTCTTTTATCCCCGTTTATTCAAAATCTCTATCTTCCCATACTCGAAATTTATTAAATGGAATTTAAAACCAACTATTTATCCTTTTTTCCAAATTTACCATTTTTATTTATTTATCCAACTTCACTATAAATATTTTACTTAAACATTTCCCTTTTTACTTCCCTTTAAAAAAATTAAATCTTTATATTTTTGATATCTCAAAATATCACAATATATTCAGCAAAACCATATCATTCAATAACTTAAACTTTCAATATAATCTATCTCATGTTATCAAATCAATCATATCACTGAATATGGAATAAATTTCAATATTTTTTAGGAATCCAGTTGGATCCCTCCAACTTGTTTCCCTGCATCCATAGATGTTAGCACAATATAAAAATACAAATCCCACTTCGAGGGGGATATCGCGATATATAGCATCATCCGCTATTATGCGGGGCGCATAGGGTCTCATCCGTTATATAATGCGGGAATATCAATCACTCCAATACTAATATATATACTACTATATATAATATTACATCCAGACTGATAATAATTATAAATTTCAATCAATCAACCAATAATTTGAATTTTAACTAATTAAATTTAAATTCACTAGTAATCCAATTTGAATGAGATTAACTAACCTTTGACTTCTAATTTGCAATCCAATCCAAATCGACTTGTTTTCTTCACGATTTCAGACCTTGTATAAATAGTATACGGTTTATTAATATTCGAAATAATCGAACAATCAATTGCCATTTAATATTTTAATTTACTAATAATTTTGTTTAAACTAATTTTCCGTTAATAAATTATTTTTAGTAACTAAAATAATTAAATACATTAGTTAGGAAAATTAATCTCTATAATACATTATTCTAAAATTAAACAAGCAAGTAAAAATATGTTTGTGCGTTTATATATATTTATATATTTTTTCTCCTTCTTTTATTAATAACAAGGCCATTTTATTAATAACAAGGCCATTTTCAATTTATTTCTACTTACTTGGATTTTATTTGCAAATCCAATCCATTTTTATTTAACTCAATTCCATCTCACTCGCCACATTTCTAATTATATTTAATTTACTAACAATCCAAGTTGAATTTTATTTATAACTCGAGTTCATTTCCAAACTCCATTATTAACTCACAATTCGACTTTTATTCAACCTATTCATGTTCCATTTCCATATTTTATTAACTAGTTAGTTATCCAATTAGTTCACTTCCCATTTCTTAAATCAATATTTGATTTTATTTCAAAAATCATTTTAACTATTTTACTTGAGTTCAATCTATTTTGTATTTCAAGTTTGGAATTTTTTTTTCATTTTCCAAAATATCAAACAATCTTTATTTTGGGTTTTCTATTCCACTTTTCTATTTTTATAAGTCATCTAGTTATATGTCATTTTTCCATCAAGTTATAATCAGGCACATTCGCATTTCGTTATTAACTCGAGACTATAATTTATTTATAGCCCAAGCATATCTTTATTCAATCCATCTTTTATGAGCTATTCCAATTTATTTATTCCAATCCAATTTTTATCCAACTTACTTTTATTTATTTAAGTAAGAATTTGATTTCATTCAACATCTTCTATAATTCAACTTCATATAGTTTAAGTTAATTTCAATTCAGTTCTTGTTTCTCAAATCCAACTTAATTTTTATTTTTCAATTCAATCACATCCAAAAAGTTAATCCATTTAACCAATCTATTTCATTAATTTATTTCTTTCAAATCACCATTAATTTAATTTCAAAAATTAATTTTTTTTCAACTTAATCCAAGTTAAATTTCATTTTTTTTGTATAATTTACACCTATACAATTTCCCATATTAGTTACATAAGCCATTTTAAATTTTATAATCTTATTTGACTATGATATTACCATCCAAACACTTCAATTATATATAATAATTTCAGAAAATTATTTCTTTTTATATCAAAATATATTTTGGATAAAATTATTTCATTCACCCACTTCAAAACCATGTTGTGTCGGTTTACCGTGTTCAAGTGTTTATAAACTCCTATCGGAATAGCAGCGTCCCCCTACTCGACAAGAATTTATATACCACTCAACCAATAAGTCAACATAATATTAAAACATTTATATTCACTAACAAATACATGCTCATATCTATTAATACACTCAAACTCATTCTAGACTGCTAATGACCCCATCTCTAATGAGTAATCCCTACCAGAGCCAAGGTTCTCGCTTAACCTTCTGCTCTGATACCACAATGTCATGACCGGACTTTCGACGCCTGAAAATAGACATCAATACGTCCATTGTATTACATACCGAACAATGAATGTCGAAAATACCTGATCGTAAGGGAAAGAAGAAAGAGGTAGAAGAAGAAAACAGAAATAACAACATAGAATCTCACAGTCGCAGCGGAACAATATATAATAGATAACAACTGATCTTCATACAAAAAAACTATTACTGTCTTATACATCATATCATCAGAGTATGACACAATCAATAGCACAGTACTGGATAATTATAATAGCTTGTCCTCACAAAGCTGAATATACAGCTTACAATGCACAGCGGGATATACACCAAGTACGTGTGATACGTCTCGTCATCCAGCTCGTCTCCTGAGCTCCATAGCGTCCCATCCAGAATCTGTATCCTATAATATTCGGTCTGACCCGAGCATTATAATAAAATAACACCCGAGTCAGTTTGGAAAACCAGTGTGAGAAAACACACTCAATCGAATTATTAAAGTTTTCAAAATTCTTTGAAATCAAAGGTATCTCGTAAGACCACGCCACAAATAAACATGCAAGGTTTTTACCTTACAATAACCAAAACATTCTTATCAAAATCCTCTGATGTTATAATAGTGTCTAAGTACAAATATTTATTCAAATAGCCGAAATTGTTACATTAATTAAATTCTAGCATACTAGGCTCTATAATCAAAACCATAAGGGCACGTTGAGAGAATGGATTTTCAACTAATGACTAGGCACGAGGGTACCACCTGTCACGGTACCTGGTCTAGATCAGCATACCGAGGACCACTCCCGATCTCCTGCAACACAAGATCTGACTACCCCTTACTGGATAGCCCGGATAAGATCACCCAGCAATTAGGATTAACAACTGCCTACACAGCCGAAATAAGGGACACTGGACCGCGATGACCTTACCCTAATTGGAAGCTACCCACTTAGCCTTGCTGCATATCTCTTGATTTTCAGTCATCC
This sequence comes from Allium cepa, assembly GCA_030765085.1. Lineage (NCBI taxonomy): Eukaryota > Viridiplantae > Streptophyta > Magnoliopsida > Asparagales > Amaryllidaceae > Allium > Allium cepa. The sequence goes on from CM060929.1 coordinate 251,061,233, forward strand.
CGGTTGATGAGGATCGACGCTTAGCGTTACATTTTTAGAAATATTCACTTAGAATGCTCATTGTCCTCCAATGACAATGTACTGATAGCAATCATCCATACAAGTCCGTTCCCGGTACGAATGAAAACGAATGCACTACTCCTACTACATCCATTTTGGAATCATCCTCAGGATTAGTAGCGATTAGCCCTTTTGCACTTCACTACTCCATCTTCGACTCCAAGCTCTTGTCTTCCTTACAAAAACGTACTGGTTGGATCGAAGTGGTTTTTGGATCACAAATCCGATCTCAGTATCTGTGAAACAACGTTCGCTTTCTCGATAAACACAACCCCGGTTCTCTAGGAATTAAATAGACGAAAAAAAGATCGGAGATCGCATCTTAACTGTTAGTGACAGATTTCCTTATAAACTTCCTAGAAGAATGAACGAGTTTATACGTAGAGTATAACACCTCGAACAGTAACTATACCATATAAATCCTGAGTTTTCTCTAGATATTTCCAAAGTTATATTCGGATCCAGATTTGATAGTCGGTTATTTAACTATCAACTAAACAATCTTTTCAATCAAGTATTTTATTTCCACTGAAAACGCAAGTCTTGTTTAATTTTGCTTTTAAATAAATTAAATCACTTTATCCAAAATATACACTTAATTTAAAATAAAGCTACTTAAATTTCTTTATTCAAAATAATACTTATGAAAATCTATAGTAATTTTCTAAGCAAAACTTTAGCCAAAAACTACTTTTTAAATAAAGTCATTTATAAAATATAATATTTAATGATTATCCTTTTTAAGATCATAATACAAATTTAACCTTTAAAAATAATTAACTACTATAACTAACTTAGTTTATAAATACTAAACAATTTAGAACATTAAAAAATAATTCTAAAAAACTTTTTTTTAAAACTTCTAATTTATACGTAAAAATCGTTCCTTTAAAATATACTTAACTTTCCCAAAAAAAATATTTCCACTTCAATAAAACCGGTTTTGTCATGTATAAATCCTTCTCGATTTATCTCCAGTTTAAATTTTCATTCCAACTCCGTAAATTTCCTTTCCCATATTTTTTAAAAATAAAACTACTATTTATTTTTAAAATAAATCATCGTCTCCTTATAAATTCCCATTGTGAATTTATATATTCAAACCATCTATTGATAAATATTTCACTTTATAAACCCAGTTTATAAATCACATAGTCTCATTTTCCTATTAACCACTGTTCAAAACACTTGATTGATTTTCAAATAGATTCTCTGAATTAAATTCCCTTTAAATTTACTTCTCGATTTATCCAAATTAATTCCAAACCCCGAATTTCAGGTTTACTTCTCTTTCTGGTTTAAAATCTTATTTAAATCTGAAACATCAATTCCACACTTTATTAAAAAATTCTCCTTTCATTTCTCCCAACCATTTAAATCTCGAATTTTTTTTAAAAATAAATCCTTTATTTCTTAAACAATATCGTTCAAGTCCTCAAAACTCTTTTATCCCCATTTATTCAAAATCTTTATCTTCCCATACTCAGGATTTATTAAATAGAATTTAAAAACCAACTATTTACCCTTTTTCCAAATTTACCCCTTTTTATTTATTTATCCAACTTCACTATAAATATTTTACTTAAACATTTCCTTTTTTACTTCCCTTTAAAAAAATAAATCTTTATATTTTTGAAATCTTAAAATACCATAATATATTCAGCAAAACAATAACATTCAATAACTTCAATTTTCAATATAATCTATCTCAGATTATCAAATCAATCATATCACTGAATATGGAATAAATTTCAATATTTTTAGGAATCCAATTGGATCCCTCCAACTTGTTTCCCTGCATCCACGGATGTTAGCACAACATGAAAATATCAATCCCACTTCGAGGGGGATATCGCGGTATATAAGGTCATCCGCTATTATGCGGGGCGCATAGGGTCTCATCCGCTATATAATGGTGGAATATCAATCACTCCAATACTAATATATATATACTACTATATATAATATCACATCTAGACTGATAATAATTATCAGTTTCAATCAATCAACCAATAATTTGAATTTTAACTATTTAAATTTAAATTCACCGGTAATCCAATTTGAGTGAGATTAACTCACCTTTGACTTTTAATTTGCAATCTGATCCAAATCGGCTTGTTTTCTTCACGATTTCAGACCTTGTATAAACATTATACGGTTTATTAATATTCGAAATAATCGAACAATCAATTACCATTTAATAATTTAATTTAATTTAAACTAATTTTCCTTTAATAGATAATTTTTAGTAACTAAAATAATTAAATAGGTTGGTTAGACAAATTTATCTCCATAATACATTATTCTAAAATTAAACTAGTAAGTAAAAATATGTATGTACGTTTATATATATTTTTATTTTTATTTTTATTTTTATTTTCTCCTTCTTTGAAACCCGTGTACTTATAATAAAAATAATTTATATAGGTTTAAAAATCTAATTTTATATAAACTGTTCAACATTTAAAATCCCTATATTTTCCAAACGTAATCTATACATATATTTTTACCGTTTAAACATTTTTCCTTTACTGTATATATACATATATCTATAAATCTTTAAATTGAAAGTAAATGGCATATATACCTTACTGTAAAGATTTCCTTAAAACAGTTTATAGTTGAAATATTTTCTTCTTCTTTTTTGTTTTTCCTACCCTATACATACATATATGTATAACTTTAAATTGAAAAAAATAAATTCGTATATATACCCCACTGCTCTTACAAGCGACTGCCTCCCTTCCAGATTCGACATCCCAAAGTCGATTGAAGAACCCATCCTACTGCTGTTACAACTGTCGTTGAAGGCTTCCCTTCCAGATCGCCTCACAAGCTCCATTCGATCACCACTGCCATCGCGAGCTTCCCTTCTACGCCGCGCCTTCCCCTTCCACTCTGTCGCAAACCACCGCCGAACCCACTCGCAACCGCAACCACAAAATTCCACTAGCGAATTCATATAAGTGCGAAAATTGATCGTTGATGTCTGAACGAGGAACTTGCCGTGCCTCATGAGCGCTCACCTAGGCCTCCTAGGAGATTCGAGCCGAATTCGACTTCTCCCTCTCTCTTCTTTTGAACGAGAACTGATTTGGATTCGCTGATTTACAGAAGAAAGTAAAAGGGGATGGGTGATTTGATTTTGATTTCTTTCGTTCCACCATTTTTTTTATTTCGCTCTGGTTCGATTTGAAAAGGAAAGAGGGTGAGGGTACGCGTTTTAATGGGGAAGTTCTCGGCCTGCTTGCATTTAAAAAAAAGAATGGGGGACAGAAAAAGATAGTTGCGTGTAGCAGATGAGTACAGTGCTCTCGAAATGAAGCGAAAAAGTATCGATGTGAAGGAATTTCGACTACAGAGTAGGTTGACTAAAAATATCTTTATTTAAATTTCAAACGTCTCGATTTACATAGCTCAAAATTTCAAGTCCCTATCAAGTCGTGCCGCTAAGCGTTTATAATGTTTTATCCCTATTCCGAACACAATGGAGATGGTTTGGAGTCCTAATTCGATCGTATGGAGAAGATAGCTTTTTGGACTCCATTAAAGTATTGAATTTTGATATAAATTTCAGCATGTTTATATCTCATACGACCAAACGATAATTCTAAATATTACGAAAATTGAAACCTTATAATAATACACTATTACAGATGCAATGGAACTGGTTTCGTCAAATTCCAAGACTGTGCCTCGGATGACTATTTTTAAATGTCAATTTAAACCATATATTTTTAAAACTGAAAAAATCACTTTCAAATTCAATTTTAAAACTTTTATTACCTTTATTACTATCAATATAAATTTTACAAGCCTTTAAATTATTTTTATCAAGCTAAATTCTCCAGATTCACTATTTTAACCAATATTCAATATTAAAATTTCAATAATTTAATTACCCAATAACTAGTTATATTTGAAATTCAGGTTAAAAAATCAATACCCAAATATTTAAAATCAATTAAATATTCCAATTTAAAATATCCAAAATTCTGGGCCATTATAAAAGAAGAGCACACATAAATACAAATAAATATTACATAGCATTATTATAATATTTTATAATTAATTAATTAAAATGATCATTATTAATAACTTATAACTTAAAATATATTTACAGGTACGGTGTATGCTCTATCATCCTCATGTCAAGCGTACGACACTGATCCCTTGTCTTCTGTGTGCCTAACGACATGGGCATGCTCAAACACGTCCATGTATGAGACGTGACCCCCCCCCCCCGGTTCTTTCCTGCAATAATTGGTGTATATTATTATTGTTCATACAAATTTGTACTAAAAATGTAATAACTGTTTGTAATTGCAATTAATTAATACCAGGTCCTCACGATGGTGCTGGAATGATTTTGAGCCACCACGGTGTGCGATATGATTTTTCTGCCTGTTTGTAGAGTATGTCCGACTCCGTCTGCAGATTAAAAATTAAGATTATATTTTACATGTGTAAATTAAGTATTTTGTACTGAATAAATTAAGGTGATATCTTATAGACTAACATTGAATTCGTAGCTACCCCATTATGCGACCCAAGCATCCTAGACGTTGGCGCCTATCCATTGTGGCTTCTTAGTGGATTTTTTTATGCTAGACATCGTATCCCTATAATTATTTTCCATTTTTGAGTTCCAGTGACGCTTGCAAAGGGACACGTCCTTCTCTTGTAAATCTACTGCCCTATGTATAATGTTGAAAAAAATATAAGTTATACATTTATAATTAGTCAGCAAATTGTAAAGTGATTATATATAATGGTATATAATTTTACACTTATCAGAAAGTCCTGCCATATGCTCTCCCATACACGGTCCGGGATCCTGCTCCACTTCGGCCTGTAGACATGCGACTCATGTACGCCTGGATCGATATGCTGAGCACAATGTTAAACGGCTCAAGCCCAAAACCCCTGCATTAAATATGATACGGACAAATCATGACTAATATGTCATACAAAATATTTACAATGCTGAAGTTGATTTAATACTTACGAGCCGTCTTCTTTCGGTAGTAATCTAACCACCGTACGCGGCACCTCCTGTGAAGGTCCGCTGCCACTACCACCGCCGCGACATGTCCCTCTCTAAAGCCCAGAGGGAGAACTAGTCTCTGAAGAACTCCGTTGTAACAACCCGCATATTTATCGATTGTATATTTAAATATTTTATTTAAATATTTCATCGTTGGTCGGATTTTAGTCGGAAACCTACTTTTAGAAAACAGTCGAATTGGGACTCGAGACCCCTTCCATTGAGTTCAAAATGTCGTTCGCAACCTTTTTGAGTATAAACATTGATATGTTTGGATCTAGCTAAAAATTTGACCTTTTTCACTTTGGGTTTGGGTTTGGGTTCAGCCCACTAGCCAACTTAATACCCCAAACTAAACCACTTCTCCTCATTCATTCCCCCTTCCTTATCTTTTCAGTTCTAAAGAGAATAATGGGGGAAAAGAAAAAGAATTAAAATCCTAAGCCCCAGTTTCTATTTGCAAATCAAGTTCTAGCTCCAAATTCAAAGAGAAGCATTGGTAAGTATCATCTCCTTCTTCTCCAACTCATTTTCTCTTTGATTTCAGAAAATTCCTAAACCTAATTTAGGAAATGTTTTTTCTTTTAAGCTTATATTCAAGCTTCTTCGGTTGGAATTGAAGAGTGATTGTTCTTGCCTTGCTCTATAGCTTCTCCATCCATGTTTTTGTGCAAAAGGTGAGATTTTTATCTCACATCTATATCTATAACTATCTTTGATTGTTAGGTATGAATTCCTAACTCTTATTCATGTGCATTTGATTTTGGTTTGAATTGATTTGGTATATATTCCAACCTTTGGTGTTTTGAAAGAAAATTCTATGAAAATCCTTTTATGGATGTTTGAATATGTTTTTGGTGATGCATTAAAGAGCCTATAGGGCCGGGTTGCTGACTGGCCTAAACCCCTAGCGCCATTGCTCGTTCGGTTGCATTTTGGAAAAGTTTCCTCTTCAATTGATAGGCTGGAAGATTGCTCCAGTGCCAGTCAGTCGACTGGCTGTAGCTCATAAGCGTTCCAGGGGCTGTTTTCAGAGACAAGGAGTCTACGTTTCCTGCAATCAGTCGACTGGCCACTGTAATTAGTCGACTGAATGCAGGAAATAAAAATTTCAAGTTTCTGGTTCAGTCGACTGAACTTAGTGAGCCATTCGACGGACCTGCATATTCTTGCCTATTTTGCCTATTTTTGTTTGAAACTCCAATTTTATCGATTCGTGGTTCTCCGATTCATTGTTGTCATTTATTATCGACTTCGATGATTTCATTTTCGGGATTTTTGTGAACATACATTTTGATGGATTCGAATCGATTTCTTTGTATTTTATTCACGCCTTCGTACGTGAATTTTGGTGATTGATTGTTTCTACAATCATTTCTACGATTTGTCACCTTAAAAATATAAAGGTTCCAATACTAGTAGTAAATATCAAAACTCTTTTATCAAAACGATTTCAACTTTATTTTCAATATCAAGCTTGTTTATAAAACCGTTTTCCAATCTACTAGCATATACAAACCTTTATCTCACTCGTATGAGAAATCTAATTAAACGGCTTAGTAAAACAAGTGGTATAAAATGCTTGCGTTCACTTCGTCGGTTAATTCTTAGACTTGTGCGATTGAATCTCTTGTGACAATTTTCTAGTGGAGATCTACACTTTGTTCGTAAATATTTAAGTTAAGCTAGTGGTTATGGGACATGAAGCTAAGCTCATATATTTACTAGCTTAGTGTAATTGACACTTTTTGATGATCGATGATGATCTTTTATGGTTTAGACTAGCAATATGCGATGTCTCTTTGTCCACGTGGGGGACAGTACCCCATTATGTTGAGCTTTGCCTCTCTTTGTCCACATGGGGGGACTATACCTTGATTTTGAGGAGCTTCGGCTCATCAGTAGGAGCTTCGGCTCATCAGGAGGAGCTTCAGCTCATAGTCCGCAATGGGGGACTATACCCTGTCAGGAGGAGCTCCGGCTCATTTTTATAGGATAACGATCCATTTTGTGATACACGTGTTGGCGAGTTTTCATGCTCCCGTCTTGTGATTGGCCTCTTCTCCCCCTTTTTGTGATTTTTGGATTTCCATTGACGATTTCTAGAATTTGTGTTTCATTAATTTTCGTGATTTACATTGATAAGTTTTATCAATATTTGTGCACTGGTGAATTTGTGTGTCATTAACTTTTGTGATTGGCATTGATATAATTGTCAATATTTAGGGTTTGATGAATACAAATAAAGAGTATGACATATTCTTTTTGATCTTTGAGAAGATTCTTGTGATATTGATTAATCTCTAGTTGATTTTCAGTTGCATACTTATTACAGTATGACTTTATGGTTATCATACGGCTTTTGCGATATCTCTTGTTCTATATCATTTTATCTAATATTTATAGCTAGACTGATCCGTTTATTATTTTCTTATTAAATAATACTCGGGTCAGACCAAGATGTTTCAGGTGCTTCTGCTTGACTCCTCATCTGGGATTATTATCTTGACTTTTTCCTAACTACTTAGATTAGTAGTTTTTGGTTGTATACATTTGAGATATAGACTCATTGATGTATACTTATTCTTTTGTGAAGCACTTGTAGCTATTCTTTCGTGATATTGTGGATCTTGTTTGACCACTACTCTGATGCACACTTTTATGTGTAATATTCATATCTGTTTCCGCCTTTGTGATATGATCTTCTGTGACTGATTTGCGTTATACTTATTTCTATATTTGTTTCCGAAGATTATATATAGCCACTGTGTAGTAGCTTTGAGTTTGTATCGGCATGTCGGATTTCCTCTTGAAATGAAATGCATCTTAAACTATCGGACATATCGGTGCTCGCACAAAGCAATTACACGGATGGTCGCTGCTCAACGGCCTTATTCTCCACGCTAGTTGGCGGCATTACTCCGTAGTGTCCTTGGCTAGCGTCGGTATAGAGGTGGGGCGTCACATCCGTCATCTAAAGAATGACATCTGTAATACCTGTGACATACATATTACTTTATTATGGCAGAACATATCATTCAATTACGAGTAAACATATCAAGATTGAACATCAATAATCACATGTAACATACAAAAAAAGTGTAACGTCAATACTCCAATAAATTATATTTTTTCAACATGTATACAATTAAATTAGTTCTCGTCGTTTTCTGATTCAGACTCTATCTCGTACTCTATATTATTTTACTCGGTGGTCTCAAATGCTTCTACTAATACATTTGATTCATCATTTAGAGGTCCTAAATTGGTTTGATCATCTGTTATTGTAAATTCGCCATTTTCCTTGATATTCGCTTGGTACGTTTGTTCGTCCGAAATATTTTTTCCATCAAACGTAAATATTGTCTTTGCTTTAAAAACCACCGACCAATCTGCTTTAACTTTTTTTTAAAGATGAATAAGGATCATAATAAACTTGTAGGGCATGTTTTGCTAGTATAAATGGAGCGTACTTATGATAACGCGATGTACGCTTTATTTCAATAATATTACATTTTTGGTGCACGTTGATTCCAGAACCTGGAGCATTACTGAGCCAGTTGCATCTAAACAAATAAACTTCTTCTGCATGTCTGGTGAAATATGTTAATTGCAAAACCTGAGTTACATTTGGATCATCACTACCTTTACATATAAACCGGTATTGTTAGTTAATATTTCAGCCTCGTATTCTTTGGTGTTGAATTTATATCCATTGACAAAGAATATTCGATATGTCTTGACTTTTCTTTCTGGTCCCATCGCAAGATGTTTCAACCCTTCGTCCACCACACAGTTTACCAGATCACATACGTGTTCGAAAACCAAGTAGTAAATTTTTTGCTGATAACCCTGCTTGGATGTTATGATTCATAAATATTGCATATACATGTAATATATTGTGTTATAATTAATACACACATGTATCATTCAAGTAAATAATTTTAGATGTATTATTCATTAGTATCTAACAAATGGCTCAACTTCTGCACAGTTAAGAAGAACATATGTGTGGGCTGCATAGTAATCTTTGTCGTCTAACCATACTTCCACACATTTTCAAGCAGGGCGTCCTTGTTGTCTAAAATAGATAGCATTATTCAGAAGAATCTTGTTCAATGCCATGATCATTTCGCGTAGCTCTTTCAAAAGATATGTTCACATGATCACTGAAATAATGAGAGAAAAAGAATGAAGCTTCTTCTTCGATATATGATTTGCATATCGAACCTTCAACTCATACTTTTTGTCTCACTTTTTTATTTAGATGATTTAAGTATCTGCATGTGGTTAAACTAAAATTTAACAACTCAATATTAAATCTTTCAAACGGATACATCCATCCACATTGCACAGTACCTCGAAGATGAGCTTCAACCGGAAGATGAACAGGTAAATGCTCCATTGCATTAAAGAAATCAGGAGGAAATATTTTCTCCAATTTGTAGAGCAGTATATGAATTTCTTCCTTAAGTTTACATGGACGATCAACTTTTAAGATAGTTGAACAAAACTCCATATAAAAAAACTAAGTTCTTTTACAACTGTCCAAACTTTTATGGACAACAGTTCTTTGAAAGCGACGGGTAACAAATGTTCCACCGTTACATGACAATCGTGACTTTTCATCCCACTCAGTTTGTCGTTCTTATAGTCGACACATCTATGAAGATTAGAGGAAATCCCATCAAGAAATGTTAATCCTTCCACCAACTTTAACAGTACTTTTACTTGGTTACTGTCTGGCTCGTAGCAATGCCTTGAGTTTTTTTGTGTCATTTGGCTTCATATGAAGCTCAGGACGATTGCATATTGCTTCTATATCACGTCTTGATTTCAAATAGTCTTTAGTCTTTCCTTTAACATTCAGAACTGTGTATTAAACACTATCGAACACATTTTTCTCATTGTGCATCATATTGATATTACGAGGAATTAGAATATTTTTTCAATAAGGCAACTGCCAAAATATACTTTGTTTGCACCAATTATGAATCGTCGATTACCTTGTATTTCAATTTGTTCATCGGTTTTATGTATTTTTGGATAATCCTTTACAAGCTCATAAATATCTTCGCTTGACCAAATCGTTGGTGGTCGCAAATTCTCAACTCTACTACTTGTAAAGTTTTTTTATGTTTTCTTAAAGTATGATTAATATGGAGAAAACACCAATGACAGTCAAATCACGAAATTTGCTTTCCATGTGGTAAAGAAAATGGTCGTGTTTCTTCCATGCAATAAGGGCAAGCTAGACGACCAGCCGTAGTCCAACCCGATAGCATTACATACGTAGGAAAATCGCTTAGTCTATAGGAGAGAAGCGAACATACGAAATTAAATACAAGGTTTAGGAATTAAACCTTCTTATCGATAAATAGATAATGGACTTAGCTGAAAATCGAAGATGGAGACCTACTGATGGTGTAGAAGCTTGTTGACGGCGTGTAGGAGGGGTTAGAGGATGGTTTGGAGTAGGGGATGGTTGATTTAAGGAAGAAAGCAAATGAAAGAAAGCATCGGTCTGGGCAGCAGGTATTCGCGATTTTTCGACGGCCGCCAACGGCTAAATTAGCGACGGCTACCAACGGCTTCTGATGGCTATGTTATTTTAATTTCATTAATTCCACAGAAATTGCTTATTGTCTGCAGCCGTCGCTAATTAAGCGATGCGCCGACAGCAGCTGTCGTTGCTATCTACTATGCTTCTAGTAGTGGGATATGAATATGGTCAAATCCACATTCGATAATTATCCGTCAGGTTTTTATCAAGATTATAGTAATTTATATTTATTTTAGTACATAAAATGATTGTCAATTTCTATTTTATCTAGGTAAAAAAATTAGTTTATAAAAATCAATATTTAATGCTTAAAATTATTATTTTCAGCATATTTATTAAAAAAATTAATTTTATACTGAAATGGATTTATAATAAATTAAAATTCTCTATTTATTTGTTTACATTTATTGGTAGTGAACTGATCAAAGATTATTTGATAAATACATGATATTCGTCCGCGGATATGGATATTCAACATTCGAAAATGATTTCGGGTGCTGATACGGATATGACGCTATCTGATTCTGTATCCGACCGTGTGCATGTCTAAATTGAATCCTACCTGCAACTATAGACAACACTCCATAACCAATAGTGCAACTGTAATTTCGAAATTGCATTGAGCCGGTTATTCAGGGATGAAGGCAGACTCAACCAAATCTTTATCACAGCACTGAACAATTATCACCATATTCCTCGTCCAGAATTCTCATTACACCGATTAGCTTTCTCAGGTTTTCATAAATCTAAAACAGTAATATGTCATTTTTAGCCATAAAATGATCAGTAGATTGGACTTGGAGAAGGATAAAAAAGGCAAACATGCGACACTTTTTGATGACACTTTTATCAGGTAGGGAAGAAAGCTTTTTTGGCCAATGAAGTGAAGTTTATTGAAAATCTTTGTCGCAATAATTTGAAGTTTATTGAAAATGCAGAAAATATAATACGCATCACAACAAGTTGCTTTGGGTTCGCTGTTACATCTCCGTTCATAAGACCGACATGTTAGAATCCTTCCAAGTCAATTAGAGAACTTTAATTGGAGAAGGATAAATGACCCTTTGTTTTTTTTTTTTTTTTTTTTTGAATGGTACTAAACGTTCTAATCACGCTACGCAAGTTTCCAACTTGTAATCTCTTGCAGCAAAGCCGAATCACTTAACCACTTAGACAATGGTGTTTGTCAAATGACCCTTTGTTGGTTTTAATGACATAGAATTGCATATGAAGCAATGACAGTCTTTCCAACAGATGCATGAACTGAAACCGAACCAAAATGAAGTTAAATAACTAATAAATTTCTGCCATATGCTCAAATGCTACAGCCTTTATCCCATTTGGTTGTCAAAAAAATGAACTGAAATCCAGTCTACGGCTTTAAAACTACAAGAAAAATAAGTAATTTTGCTTATATAAACGGGAACTAAATATATAGTGATAAACTAAATATAGTAATAAACTAGGTTTAATAACCTGTGTTCGCACAAATTTAGTTTATACCAAATTAGTTATTCATGAACATAAAGGCAATCTCCATTGAGAAATACATCAAATATAATACCGAATAGTAAATAGAAATCTCAAAACCAATGTAAATATTGATTTATATACAGAAAATTCAGTATACATAAATATCAAGTTCATGGCAACTTACTAATTCATTAATTGCATGGTTTTGATGGTAACTTATAAAAAAAATTACTAGGAATTAATTTCATTTTGAGAAAGATTAAAATTAGCTACGACAGCGTAAGAGATTAAACTAATAAAAATGAAATGTCTCAAAATTTACAAATTTGCTACTCTACCTGAAATCTGTTCTGTCAAAAACCGAGTCAGCAATCTCCATCATGCAACAATTAACCCGTTCTATAATCCACCATCCCTTTTCTTCTCCGTGTATTTCGTATCCCCTACTTTCGGTCATGCTACCAGTTTCACAAAATTAATTATGAAATGATAAAAATAATAGTACTGAGTTAAGCATATACAATTAGGATGAACCAACATCAATTCAGTTAGTATAAAAGAACTAATATGATAATATCGGATATATAACGATATTGATCATTATTTAACATAATATTGAGAATGATTTGAAAATGAAATGATATATTTATGTAATTTTGAAAAAGTATAGAGAGGGTAGTGAATTATAATTGACAATATAAATCTGAAAATGTCAATGCTTGGTATAGTTTTCGGATATTGAAAATGAAATGGTTTTTGAGTTAATTATAAAAATGGTATTTCATTCAAATTTGGGAATAGATACACACGGACGCCCATATATACATAGGTACATTTTCGTATATGAGGAGGGATCTTATTTCAGCTTTTTTGTCCTCAAAATGTATATGTATTTTCAATAACCAAAAATTCATGTATGATTCAAAGAAATTTATTACATGTTACAAATTCAGTTTGTTGAATAGATAGTAGATACACAATCATACGGTGAAAATAGAAATTCTGTCCAACTTCTCAACAAGCAGGTATTGAAGGTTAAAAAAATAAGAAAATTACTGATTAAGACGTAGGATTTAGCAGTAAAATTTATGTTACAACAAATCGAATGCAGCAACATCTCAAGGCATAACATTATCAAAATTGAAGAAAAAAATAAAGTGCTGATATCAATTAACCTGTGCTGAAGGAGCACTGTTCATCTCAGCAAAATCAGTCAAAAACCCAACTTACTCAGCAGATCCGGTCAAAACATTAGTTATTGTTTGGGAAATGGCAGGAGCAATTGGGAGATGAATAGCTGATCAGCAAATGCTAACTGGGGACCGTAGAGTGTAACCTAAAGAGGTAAAAGAACATAAAACAGTGGACAATATAGATAATCGCTGTACAGGACAAAAGATGCGGTGAGCGTGGATCAAATACGCGACCTTCAGATCTTCAGTCTGACGCTCTCCCAACTGAGCTATCCCCGCTGTTGTTAAAATTAATAGCACACTAATTTTCGATAGGTAAATCACCAATTTTACAAGTTTAATACTTAATCACTCGCCTAAACTAAAGCCAATCGATAAAAACAGGCATACCTCGATAGATACTTCATTGTTGACACACTTAATTGCTTCTGATTGAAACTAGTCAAGCTCAAACAGAAGTATATTCGCAGGCGTTGGTTTATCATCAGCGTTTTGCGATTTTGACCTCGAAAATCCGTAATTTGCAGGATGCGACACATCATATGATAGGCAGCTGGTTTGTCAACCGTTACCTTTTGCTCTTCTTCGGGCTCCTGTGATTTTGGAAGTGAACTGAGGTGAGGTCGGTGGATTTAGGAACAGATTCTGCTTGAGCACGAGTTTTTGATGAGCTGCCACCACCATGTTTTTAAAATTTTATATGGCTAAAATACCATTCTCTTGTTATCGGTAACTTTTTTCCTTCTCTTTTCTCTTCCTTCCTCCGCTGAACCCTAAGTTTACAAATTTCTAAATCTCACATATTTGAAATCGAACAATGGATTAGGAAGATGATACTACAAGTCTAAGGGAGTTTGAGGTGGCAAATATAACTATTTTTCAACTTTTTATGCCGAAATTTCATTTTTAAAAGTTACAATTCGCAAAAGCCACATTGTGAAATTGAAAGCACAATCAAAGGCCACGCATAGGCATTGCGTGGAGGAGGGTTGGAGGAGGACAAATTTTTAGATTAGACTCGGCAAATAACTTTATTTCAACATTAGGCCTTATTTCAAACTTATTGCAAAAATAGGCCTCGTTTATTTTCTCCAGTGTTTTATACTTGCGCAATCCAAATATGCGCAAGCGTAAAAAAAAAAAATTTCAAAAATTATACTTGCGCATTCCATAAATGCTCAAGCACAAAAAAATTCCTTCAGTTTTTTATACTTGCGCAATCCAAATATGCGCAAGTGTAAAAAAAATTTCAAAATTTATACTTGCACATTCCATAAATGCTCAAGCACAATTTTTTTTTGAAAAATAACACTTGCGCAATCCAAATTTGCGCAAGTATAATTTTTTTTAAGCCAAAATACACTTGCGCAATCTATATTTGCGCAAAACGAGGCCTATTTTTATAATAAGTTTTGATTCAGGTCTAAAATTTAAATATGTTTTTTGTTCTGTCTTGATTTGAAAAATTGTCCGTTGGAGGATGGTTTGGAGGGGGGATGGCTGATTCGGGAAAAATGAAAGAAAGCATAGGTCTGGGCAACAGCTATTCGCGATTTTTCGTCGGCCGCCAACGGCTAAATAGGCGACGTCTACCAACGACTTCTGACGACTAAGTTATTTTAATATCATTTATACCACGGAAATTGCTTGTCGGCGGCAGCCGTCGCTAATTGAGGGACGCGCCGTCAGAAACTGACGTTGCTATTTACTATGCTTCTAGTAGTGGGATATGAATACGGTCAAATCCACATTTGATAATTATCCGTCGGGTTTTTATCAAGATTATATTAATTTATATTTATTTTAGTACATAAAATGATTGTCAATCACTATTTTATCTAGGTAAAAAAATAGTTTATAAAAATCAATATTTACTGCTTAAAATTATTATTTTTAGCAAATTTATTATTTTTTTATAATTTTAGTACTGAAATGGATTTATAATAAATTAAAATTCTCTATTTATTTGTTTAGATTTATTGCTAGTGAACTGATCAAAGATTATTTGATAAATATATGATATTCGTCCATGGATATGGATATTCAATATTCGAAAATGATTTCGGATGCTGATACGGGTATGACGCTCCTTGAAATCAAGTTTATTCCACTTCTACTGTCAATAATGGGCAGATAATATTTATCCATAACCAATAGTGCAACTGTAATTTCGAAATTGCATTGAGCCAGTTGTTCAGGGATGAAGGCAGACCCAACCAAATCTTTATCCCAGCACTGAACAATTATCACCATATATTCCTTGTCCAGAATTCTCATTACACCGATTAGCTTTCTCATATTTTCATAAATCTAAACAGTAATATGTCATTTTTAGCCATAAAAAGATCAGTAGATTCGACTTGGAGAAAGAAAAAAAAGGCAAAGGATGCGACACTTTTGATGACACTTTTATTAGGTAGGGAAGAAAGCTTTTTTGGCCATTGAAGTGAACAAAGAACTAACTGCGTCAATCTGTCTCAGGATGCCTAAATTATTTATTTAGTTTAAGCTAGTTTTCTCATTAGTGCACTGTTTTGAAAATCTAGAAACTGCATAAGAAAAGGCTTTGGCAATGATTCAAGGATTACACCAAAATAGTGAATCAGTAATTGTTCGCCAAGCTATCTTCATGATTGTAATTGAAATGATCTATGGTTGATGAGATGAAATTTGAGCACCAAAGGTGGTTGTTCAAGATCCTAACTAGGTGAAATGCATTAGTCACGAAAACCTAAATCTGATTTGAAAATAAACTAATTACAAATGCAAGAAAAAAACAAAGAAATTTTTTAAATTAACAGAAGAGACTACCTGAATACTTACTCCAGCCTCCTCCAACAACATGTTCCTTCCTGTTCGTCGCCTCCGAGCTGTGTTACCAGCCTCATACAAAGTATTATTTTTCCATCACACCAAACGAGACCTCTAATCGCATACCTTCCGGCATCAGATCGTCGCCTCCATCTCGTGCATGCTCAACTGCTTACGAACTCCAGGTCCTGTGTCCCATTTCATGCACGTAACGCCAACTGCACTGACATCTTTCTATCGTGTTGCTTATCCGTGTCTGCCTCCATTGTTTGCTTCTGGCCTTCCTTCTCGGCATGGTGCGAATTTATTTTTTCCTATCGTGATTCTTTGATTTTCGAGGATTTAGGTTTTTCTTCATTTGAACAGAGTTGAAAAGAGTTAAAGCAAGGAGATTTGAGCGACACTGGTGATGAATGGTGGCTTCACTAATATATTTATGGATGCTTAGGTCAATTGATTTTGATGTTAAATTGACGGCAGGAAGAGATGCCTGTGAGCAGTTACAATCGACGGGATGAAATGGAAAACTAAATAGAAAAAAAAAAAAAAAGTTATGAGTTGCAACGGCAGTTATGGAAAGAGTGGGGAAACTCTATAGTAGTGTTGTAAAGAAACAAATGAAACAACTGTGACGTGCAGAACGGAGGAATGAAGGATAATTAGAGCTTCCATGTAAGCAAGGATTAATTCCTGATTTTATATTTAAATAATAGATAGATTTGTACATTATTGGAATAAAAAACAGTTGCCCAGACAACCACCTAAAAATAAGCTTATGTTCATACCATGCTTACCTTTAACGGAGCTTTTGATATCCTCGAAAAAAATCATTTTCGATCGAATATGATGTATCCCGGGCGCATCTTAAGCATACAAGCCTCTATAAAGATAAGCAATTCTTGGAAGAAATTATGATAAAAAGAATATCATTTTTCAAGCTTCTGTGACTTTCAAGGAGACTAATAATTCCGCTGGCTCTCTTCTTATTCAGTAACAACTGAATTTTCACTGTTTTCAGCTCCTTTTCCTGTTTCAGTTGACGTTGATTATCAAAAAAGAACTTCATGTGATGTGATATTTATGAGAATCATCACTGATAGAGTATGAATAACAGATACTGGATAGGCAAATTCTATTTATACGAAGAAAAAATTTAATTTTTTATTACCAAGTTATCTTTTGGATTCACAGACTTTATTAATAAAGAATTCAATTTTTCACCGTTAAATTTCCTAATTAGTAAAGAAAAAATTCTAATCTTAGTTTCTAAATCAGTGAAGAAGAAAAAAAAAAAAATCAATTTTTCACGTTTTGCATGATGAGAATGGTAATCTAGAAATGGTAGGAGACTGCAAAGTTATTTTTTGAATTTACATATTTTTTTTAATTTTTGGGTGATACTAAGTAAATATTCGGATTGAAATAGAATTTGGCTGCTGGATAATCACTTAAAAATATTTGCAGCTTATGTACAAATCGCAAAAGCTTAATTAACTACTTGGCTGTTTATTCTAAAGCAATAAAAGTTAGTTATAAGAAGAAAATCAAAGCAAACAAACATGTAGATTAAGAAGCTCACGGTCAGGTTTGAACTGAGAAAATGACTCTGAGAACATTTTTTTTGATCGCCATCTTAGTCAATTTAGCAGCATGTTATATGATAATTTCAGAAAATAACCACTTATTGCACCATAAACAAACTACTAGACGACCAAAATATGCATCTCAGCAAAAGTAGTTGCAAAAACAACTGCCATTGCAGGCATAATCAGGCCTACACCGAAGCTTTTTGCAGCAAACAATCCAAGGACAAGGAATTTTCGAGCTATCAGAAACAATTATAAGCTAAGCTAACAAATAATACAGTTTAGTGGTTTAAAGACTTAAAACCTTAGATGTGAAAAGCTTACATGGAATGCCACCGTTCCATGATTAAATAAAATAAAATTGTTGCTTATAAACTTGACAAAATAAGTATTTTGTGAACAATATTTTCTCCAAATCCATTTGTCAAAAGTAAAAATGACATGCAGCTACTAGTTAAACTGACTTCAATGTTAACACAAGCCGATCAAGGAAAAATTACATTCAGCTACAAGTACTTTTAGTGCATACTGCATTGGTGAATCATTCTCTATCCTTGGACAATTCATAAGTTCGATTTTTTTAAAATAAAAAATAAAAAAAACTAGTTTCGTATTAACTTATGAATTAGTGCTTGTAAACGAAGTCAAAGAACAAGTTAGAGATTTTACTGAAATGAATTTGACTACATTATTAAAAATATTTGTTGATAATGAAACTGTATATAAGTATATTGTGCATGTTTATAGAAGATGAACCCACAAACCAAATAATGTGTTCCCTTACAGTTTCATATAAATTAATTTTCCCTACTTGAAAACATCATCATAGTCTAGAGCTATTTTACAGAGGCAATGCACTTGAACTGGAATTGTCGACAGTTGTATATGATAATTTCCCATGTGGACGAAGTTATACAGTTTAACAAACGTTTGGTTCTAAAGATAATTAAGACAGCAAGAATCGATGCAAACCTTGATGAGTTCTTTTTAAAATAGTATTTCAATTGCTTCCGTCAAAATTGGCAATAGGTTTGAAAGATGAACATCGAACCCTGTGTTAAAGGGAAGCATATCGAAACCTGCAGAAATAAACAAATATTCAAATGAATTGAATAGATATTACTGCAGCTGAATTATTATTTACAATTCAAATACGTCTTTACATTTTCCTTTATCGCCTTTTCCAGTAGGAACAGGCAAATTCAAAGCTTTCTGGAAACTGTCATATCCAAATTTACCATTTTCGTCCACCATCGAATATATCTGCCATCGCCGTCAGATGGAGTTTTGAATGCTGAAGTGTTGTACCTTGAGTTATCATATTATGATTGGACATACAGCGAGTAAATTCATAAAGCACAAGCAAACATTATGGACTGTTGACTAAAATAGATATATTACAAAACTTCCAACAAATCGACTGATGTTTAATATCTTTTGTGGCCTATACGTAACACATACTGTGACTACATCTATGCCTATAATATGTTGTATGGGTTACTGATTAAACTTAGATTCTAAACTGTCTAATTCTTCGGGTTCTTGACAAATTAAGGTTGAAATGTGATTGCAGATTTATGCATAAAAATTAATTCAAAATGTGCTGCAGTGTAGCGTATAAATATAAATAACAAAATATTACAAGAACTAAAAATATATGTACTGCTGTTGAAATAGGGAGAAAAAAAATCATGTCAATACCATTGAAATAGAATATAACTCAACACAAATCTATCAAGGACATTACCATTAGGAATGATCGCAGAACGAATACAAAACGCGAATTTGTAGGAGCCAAGCAATAATTTCATCCCAAACAACACTGGCTCTTTCTGTATCGCACATATAGTGAACATCATCAAAGACAATCTACTTAACCTTTCGTAGGAACTTTGATTCTTTAGAACAACAGGCTACAACAACAAATCTTTGTCGCAATAATTTGAAGTTTATTGAAAATGCAGAAAATATAATACGCATCACAAACAAGTTGCTTTGGGTTCGCTGTTACATCTCCGGTCATAAGACCCACATGTTAGAATCCTTTCAAGTCAATTAGAGAACTTTAATTGGAGAAGGATAAATGACTCTTTGTTTTTGTTTTTTTTGTTTTGTTTTTTTTTTTTAGTGAATGGTACTAAACGTTCTAATCACGCTACACAAGTTTTCAACTTGTAATCTCTCGCAGCAAAGCTGAATCACTTAACCACTTAGGCAATGGTGCTTGTCAAATGACTCTTTGTTGGTTTTTAATGACATAGAATTGCATATGAAGCAATGACAGTCTTTCCAACTGATGCATGAACTGAAATCGAACCAAAATGAAGTTAAATAACTAATAAGTTTCTGCCATATGCTCAAATGCTACAGCCTTTATCCCATTTGGTTGTCAAAAAAATGAACTGAAATCCAGTCTACGGCTTTAAAACTACAAGAAAAATAACTAATTTTTCTTATATAAACGGGAACTAAATATATAGTGATAAACTAAATATAGTAATAAACTAGGTTTAATAACCTGTGTTCGGCACAAATTTAGTTTATACCAAATTAATTATTCATGAACATAAAGGCAATCTCCATTGAGAAATACATCAAATATAATACAAAATAGTAAATAGAAATCTCAAAACCAATGTAAATATTGATTTATATATAGAAAATTCAGTATACATAAATATCAAGTTCATGGCAACTTACAAATTCATTAATTGCATGGTTTTGATGGTAACTTATAAAAAAATTACTAGGAATTAATTTCATTTTGAGAAAGATTAAAATTAGCCACAACAGCGTAAGAGATTAAACTAATAAAAATAAAACGTCTCAAAATTTACGAATTTGCTACTTTACCTGAAATCTTTCTGTCAAAAACCGGGTCAGCAATCTCCACCGTGCAACAATTAACCCGTTCTATAATCCACCATCCCTTTTCTTCTCCATGTATCTCGTATCCCCTACTTTCGGTCATGCTACCAGTTTCATAAAATTAATTATGAAATGATAAAAATAATAGTACTCAGTTAAGCATATACAATTAGGATGAACCAACATCAATTCAATTAGTATAAAAGAACTAATATGATAATATTGGATATATAACGATATTGATCATTATTTAACATAATATTGAGAATGATTTGAAAATGAAATGATATATTTATGTAATTTTGAAAAAGTATAGAGAGGGTAGTGAATTATAATTGACAATATAAATCTGAAAATGTCAATGCTTGGTATAGTTTTGCGGATATTGAAAATGAAATGGTTTTTGAGTTAATTATAAAAATGGTATTTCATTCAAATTTG
Organism: Allium cepa; assembly: GCA_030765085.1. Lineage (NCBI taxonomy): Eukaryota > Viridiplantae > Streptophyta > Magnoliopsida > Asparagales > Amaryllidaceae > Allium > Allium cepa. The sequence goes on from CM060929.1 coordinate 251,082,275, forward strand.
AGAATAGATACACACAGACGCTCATATATACATAGGTACATGTTCGTATATGAGGAAGGATCTTATTTCAGCTTTTTTATCCTCAAAATGTATATGTATTCTCAATAACCAAAAATTCATGTATGATTCCAAGAAATTTATTACATGTTACAAATTCAGTTTGTTGAATAGAGAGTAGACACACAATCATACAGTGAAAATAGAAATTCAGTCCAACTTCTCAACAAGGAGATATTGAAGGTTAAAAAAATAAGAAAATTACCGATTAAGACGTATGATTTAGCAGTAAAATTCATGTTACAACAAATCGAATGCAGCAACATCTCAAGGCATAATATTATCAGAATTGAAGAAAAAAATAAAGTGCTGATATCAATTAATCTGTACTGAAAAGCACTGTTCATCTCAGCAAAATCAGTCAAAAACTCCAACTTACTCAGCAGATCCGGTCAAAACATTAGTGATTATTTGGGAAAAGACAGAAGCAATTGGGAGATGAATAGCTGATCAGCAAATGCTAACTGGGGACCGTAGAGCTGTGCAGTTAATGCGCTCGGCAGAGTCAAAGCGGTGGATGTGGAAAAAGTCATAGCGGGATATAGCGAGGACATAGCGGATGACTCTAAAATAGCATATAAAACTCATACTTAATGTTTTTACAAATATATAAATAGTAATTAAACGAAAAACCATCATTCAATTGAATTGTAATTAATACATAAATAATTTTAAATCAAAACATGTGCTAATATACTTTAAATAAACGTAAAACTGTTATATAACATAATTGAATTTAGTAGAATATTATAGTATTTTCATTTCTGAAAATATATTAAAAATTAAATCAAATAAATTAGTTTCATAATTTTTATAATGCATAAATGCAATTTTTCAATTCATTTTATTAAAAAAGATATAGCGGAAATAGCGAAATATAGCGGGAATAACAGAATATAGCGGAAATAGCGGGGCTTAAAGAGGAAAGGCTATATTTTGAGGCTACATGAAAAAATCGTAGCGGTAGAAATCCGCTATGAGCTATAGCAGGGCATTAACTACACAGCCGTAGAGTGTAACCTAAAGAGGTAAAAGAACATAAAACAGTGGACAAAATAGATAATCGCTGTACAGAAGGACAAAAGATGCGGTAAGCGTGGATCAAACACGCGACCTTCAGATCTTCAGTCTAACGCTCTCCCAACTAAGCTATCCCGCTATTGTTAAATTAATAGCACACTAATTTTCGATTGGTAAATCACCAATTTCACAAGTTTAATACTTAATCACTCGCCTAAACTAAAGCCAATCGATAAAAACAGACATACCTCGATATATTCTTCATTATTAGCACACTTAATTTCTTCTGATTGAAACCAGTCAAGCTCAAACGGAAGTATATTCGCAGGCGTTGGTTATCATCAGCGTTTTGCGATTTTGACCTTGAAAATCCGTAATTTGTAGGATGCGACACATCATATGACAAGCAGCTGGTTTGTCAACTGTTACCTTTTGCTCTTCTTCGGGCTCCTGTGATTTTGGAAGTGCACCGAGGTCGGTGGATTTAGGAACAGATTCTGCTTGAGCACGAGTTTTTGATGAGCTGCCACCACCATGTTTTTAAAATTTTATATGGCTAAAATACCATTCTCTTGTTATCGATAACTTTTTTCCTTCTCTTTTCTCTTCCTTCCTCCGCTGAACCCTAAGTTTATACAACTTTCTAAATCTCACATATTTGAAATCGAACAATGGATTAGGAAGACGATACTACAATTCTAAGAGAGTTTGAGGTGGCAAATATAACTATTTTTCAACTTTTTATGCCGAAATTTCGTTTTTAAAAGTTACAATTCAATTTGAGGCTCCTAATCCTGTTTCAGTCGGGTGCGGGTGCAATAAGATTGGGCTGTGTTATATATTTTTTCTACCTAAAAATGGACTAAAACAGAAGTATGTTTAAAAAGATACGGATTTTCCAACGGTTGTGACCGTTGCAAACTGACGAAAAGACCTGACTGTTGCAAACCGCAATAGTTTTTTACCGTTGCAAACGAAGAGACCCGACTGTTGCAAGCCGCAACAGTTTTTGGCCGTTGCAAATGAAAAGACAAGACTGTTGCGAACAGTAGCACTTTGTGACGTTGCAAACGAACGGACGCGACTGTTGAGAATAGTAACACTTTGTGGCGTTGCAAAAGAACGGACGCGACTGTTGCGAACAGTAACACTTTTTGGCGTTGCAACTGAAACGATGCTACTTTTCTCAACAGGTGTAGCCATTGCGAATTCGGGTATAAATAAGGAGGGAACCTGATCACTTTCCTCACTCAATTTTAAAACCGAATTATCTCTTCTTTATCTTCATTTTCTTAAAATCATAATCAGTCCTATCACACAGAGGATAATACATATCACGATCTCGAGCAGCTTATGTCTGTTGCATCTTGAAAGACTTTGAATAAAGTCTTAAGGAAATTATTACGACAAGCCCCAGACGAAATTTCCTTATTCAACTGGTTAGATTTCTAGTTGATATATATATATATATATATATCATTTTCATTTCTGCATTGTACTATTTCTTTAAATAGTATAACGTTTGATTTATCACTATAGTTATTATTGCTATAATTATTAGTTTGTTGTTGTAATTAATTACAACATACTTAATGTTAAAAATAGATAATACAGAATTTCAAAGTAGTGAAAATCTGATTTGTAAACTTGTGAGACAAGTTTATTATTGATTAGTCTCTATTTTGGTATATTAAACGTATAACATAAGTTTCAAAATTAGTGAAGAAAAAATCATAATCTTAGTTTCTAAATTAGTGAAGAAAATAATTAATTTTTCACGTTTCGCGTGATGGAAATGATAGTTCTGGAAATGGTAGGAGACTGCAAAGTTATTTTTTGAATTTACATATTTTTTTAATTTTTGAATGGCTACTAAGTAAATACTCGGGTTGAAATAGAATTTTGTTGCTGGGTAATCACTTAAGAATATTTGCAGCTTATGTACAAATCGCAAAAGCTTAATTAACTACTTAGCTGTTTAATCTGAAGCGATAGAAGCTAGTTATAAGAAGAAAATCAAAGCAACAAACATGTAGATTAAGAAGTTCACGGTCAGCTTTGAACTGAGAAAATGACTCTCAGAACATTTTTTGGATCGCCATCTTAGTCAATTTAGCAACATGTTATACGAAAATTTCAGAAAATAACCACTTATTGTACTATAAACAAACTACTAGAAGACCAAAATATGCATCCCAGCAAAAGTAGTTACGAAAACAACTGCCATTGCAGGCATATTCAAGCTAACACCGAAGCCTTTTGCAGAAAACGAACCAAGGAAAAGGAATTTTCGAGCTATCAGAAACAATTATAAGCTAAGCTAACAAACAATACAATTTAGTGGTTTAAAGACTTAAAACCTTAGATGTGAAAACCTTATACAGAATGCCACCTTTCCATGATAAAATAAATAAAAATGTTGCTTATAAACTTCACAAAATAAGTTTTTTGTGAACAATATTTTCCCCAAATCCATTTATCAAAGTAAAAATGACATGCAGCTACTGGTTAAACTGACTTCAATGTTAACACAAGCCAATCAAGGAAAAATTACTAGATAGAATTTGAACTGAGATAATTTCAGAAATTTGTTGAAGAAGAAATTGAAGTATTTTTTATCTTTATTGATGAAACTGTTTGACGTTTATACCGATACAAAAATAATAATCTGTTGATACAGAGTGATTACAATATATATAAACGTTATAAGAATAGATGGGCCTATTTCTTCAGCCCACTATACTCAGCCCAGAATAATTAATATCAGATAACTACGTTATATCTGATTGATGAGAATATCTCGCTTCATTTACTTCCCCCCTCAACCAGATACTAGGGTTTGGGTTACTTTGCCTTCTGCGAGCGATTCAAAATTCGGTTGAGTGATACACTTCTAAACACCTTTCTCTCCCTCAAATTCCTTTAATCATGTTATTATACTGAGAATTGAAGCTTGGATTGCTTTGCTTTGCAGATTTGAAGCGAAGAATATCGATGCTGAGAGAAATCATCTGCTACTGCTTCACTTTGACCTTGATATTGAATTTGAGAACAGATACTACAGTAGATCTGAAGCAGAGAGCAGAAAGATGAAGTCTTTGTTTCATTATTCACCGATTGGTTCAACCTTCAGGTCTTGTCTAAATCGGTGAAAGTTCTTAGCTGATAATGCTTTTGTAAGTATGTCTGTTCGTTGGTAAGTTGATGGTAAGTGATTCACTTGTAGTTTTCCTCTTTGCACTAATTCACGAACGAAGTACAAGTCGATCTCTATATGTTTTGTCCTTGAGTGCATAATTGGATTAGTTTTCATGTATACAGTACTTTGATTATCACACCACGGTGTTGGCTTTGTCTCTGTTTTGATGTTCATTTCTGAAAGTAATGATTGAATCCAAGTGATCTCCGCGGCAGCGCTGGCTATACTTTGGTATTCGGCCTCCGTGCTAGATCTGAAAATAGTTGTTTGCTTCTTTGAACACCAAGAAATTGGATTGTTCCCTAAGTATATGTAGTAGCCTGATACTGACTTTATGTCATCCACATCTGTTGCCCAGTCTGCATTTGCATATGCTGTAATGCTTAGTTGTTTGCACTTCTTTAGTGTAATGCCATAATTTGTTGTCCCATTGAGGTATTTGAGTATCCTCTTGACTGCTTTCCAGTGTTTTTCATGTGGTTCCTGCATAAATTGTGAGACTTTGTTGACACTGAAGGATATATCTGGTCTTGTTATAGTTGAGTATTGTAGGGCCCCTACAATACTTCTATATTGTTTAATGTTTAATATTGGTTCTCCCATGTATTTGGATAGTTGTTGATGACTGATCATTAGAGTGGGTTGAGATTTAGCACTGTCCATCTTTGCTTTGACCAGCAACTCCTTGATGTACTTCTTCTGACTTAGAAATATTTCTGTGTTTGATTTTTTTCTTACTTCTACTACCAGGGAGTAATTTAGTTCACCCAAATCCTTAATTGAGAATTGTTTGTCGAGATACTGTATTGTGCCTTCGATTTCATTCTCATCATTACCTGTTATAATTAAATCATCGACATATATCAGTATGTAAACAATAAGATTATTATTATTAATTTTGATAAATAAAGAGTTGTCAGATTTGGTGGATTGATAGCCCAGATGAACAAGTGCTGCTTTCAATCTATCAAACCATACTCTGGGAGCCTGTTTTAACCCACATATGACTTTGTTTAGCTTGCACACTAGATTGTTGCCTTCTTTTTATCCCTGTGGCTGTTCCATATAGATTTCTTCCTGTAGAACACCATTCAGAAATGCATTGTTTACATCTAACTGTCTCAGATTCCAGTCATTATTTAAAGCAACTGTAAGAACTATTCTGATGGTAGTTGGTTTCACTACTGGTGAGAAAATTTCACTGAAGTCAAACCCATATTCTTGTGTATACCCTTTGGCAACTAGTCTTGCTTTATGCCTAGACACTGTTCCATCTGAATTTTTTTTTACTTTATTAGTCCATTTGCAACCTATGATGTTTTTGTTGCTTGATGGATGAACAAGACTCCATGTTTTGTTCTTCATTAATGTCTTATACTCTTCATCCATTGTTTCTTTCCAGTTTTCATCTTTGAATGCCTACTCAAATGTTTGTGGTTCTGAATTGCATGTAGTTGCAGTATAAACCTTTGGTTTATATATTCCACTTTTTGATCTGGTGATCATATGATGACCTGTTTTAATCTATTGCTCAGTACCTGAAGTCTCTGAGTTGCTGTCCTGATCTGTAATAATATCTGGTAGATTTTCATGACTATTCTGATCTTCATTGCTTGATTCTACAGGTGACTAAGGATGTGTTGTAGGTTGACCAATTGCATCATGACCTGGTCCATATGACATAGTGTGTTGTGATCCAGTGTCTCCTGTTCTTTCCTCAGTCTCATCTGCATGCCATATATGTGGGCATTACTGGTATGTTTGGTATGGAGACTTTTGGATTATAAACTTTTTGTGTGGTTTTAATACTTGCATTTGCAAAAGGAAATATTTTCTCATTAAACACTACATGTCTGCTTATAAATATTTTCCCTGTTCCATCTAGACACTTGTATCCTTTCTGTTTGACTGGATAACCTATAAATGTACATGGTTGAGACATAAAGTTTAATTTATGACTATTGTATGGTCTTAGATAGGGAAAACACAAGCATCCAAAAGTTTTCAGATGTTGATAGCCTGGTTTGACACCTAAAAACTTTTCTAAAGGGCTTATTCCATTCAGTACTTTGGTTGGATGTCTATTAATTAAGTAGACAACAGTACTGAATGAATCTGGCCAAAACTTTAAAGGTAATGATGCTTGTGCTAATAAAGTGAAACCAGTCTCAACAATGTGTATGTGTTTTCTCTCAACTAGACCATTTTGTTCAGATGTGTAGGGACATGTGGTTCTATGCACTATACCATTATCTAAAAAATATTTGCTAAGAGACTTGTACTCAGTACCCCCATCACTCTGAATAATTTTAACTTTGTGATTGGTCTGTCTTTCGACTTGAGTGATAAAATATATAACAGCATTATATGTTTCTGCCTTGGATTTTAAAAAGTATATCCAAGTATATCTTGTACATGCATCAACAAAAGATATATAGTATTTATACCCATAGTCAGAGCAGATGGGTGCTGGTCCCCACAAATCTGTTGAAATCAATTCAAGAGGTACCTTGTACTCTGTTATAGAATCTGCAAAAGTTAATTTGTGACTTTTGCCCATTTGGCAGTAAGAACATATATAAGGCAGTGTTATATCATCAAAGAAAATTTTATTTTCTTTAAGAACCTGTTTTACAACACTTGTACATGGATGTCCAAATTTGCAGTGCCAATGATCAAAATTATTTCTACTGGTTTCACATGACTTCAATTCATTGTTATTACAGTTTGTCATTCTTTGATTTGAACTTTTGCTATTAGTCAGAGTGAACATGTAAAGGTCATTTACTGCATTACCCTACAAGAGTATATCCTTAGTTAGAATATCTTTAACTAAGCAGTAAGTTGGGTAAAATTCAAAATAAGCATTATTATCACGAGCAAATTGAGAGACACTCAAAAGGTTTTTCTTAATGCTCGGTTCTCTTAATAGATTATTGAGATATAGTTGTCTTTCACCTTTGATATAAGCATTACCAGTGTGTGTGATCTCAATTGCTTTGCCATTTCCCATGGTAATAGATTGTTTACCTCTGTATTCTCTGCTGTCCAGATTCAAGTTCTCTAAGTTGCTTGTTAAGTGATTTGTTGCCCCTGAATCTGGATACCATGACTCATCTTGGATGTGTTCTGATTTAGCAATTTCATCCTGATTTTGATTTCTGTTTGCACGGGATTGTTTGCCTGAATCTTGATGTATTTGCACCATGTTTGCATTATAATTACCATTTCTCTGATTACTTGATCCCTGACCTGGCACGTGGTTTGCATTAAATCTGAAGTAGCATTTAGTAGCAGTGTGTCCAACTTTTTCACATATCTGACATTTTGGCTTGTTACTGCCATTGAATCTTCCTCTGCCTCTTCCCCTAAAATTCTGTCCACCCCTCTGTTGTTGTTGATCTGTTCTTCCATAGTTCTGATTTCTGTTTTTACTATTTGAAGCATAGTTAACAGACATATCTGTATCGGGGGGTTTCTTGTATTCCAGTCCTCCTTCATGAGCCAGTAGTATAGAATGCACATAATCAATGGAAGGCTGAGTTTCTTGTGATGCAATGACTGCCACAACTGGCTCATATTCATCACTTAACCCACTCAGTATTGTTAATGCATGTTCTGTATTTGACATCTTGTGTCCTGCTGCTTCAAGTAGATCACAAGTGTTCTTGATTTTGGAGATATATTCTTTCATAGGTTGATTGTCTTTCCTTATATTGTGTAACTTCCTTTTGTAATGTATTATTTTGGCTGCTGATTGTGTATTGAAGATTCTTTCTACAGTGGTACATATTTCATTTGCTGTTTTGCACCCTATAACTTGTGGTAGCAGTTTTACACTGATTGAAGAAAGCAACCAAGAACTTATTAAACTATCTTGCCTTTGGAATCTAATGTATTCCTCATTACTCACAGTTTTATTTTCTTGATCAGTGATAAACTTGGGTGGAGTGGCTATCATGCCAAGAATGTATCCATCAAGACCATATCCTCTGTCTGTAGTTTCGACTTGCACTTTCCAGAGTAGATAGTTGTCATCTTCAAGTTGTGCAGTGATGAGATTGGAGTGTGGGCTAATTATGCTTTTGATCAAACTGTCTGTGGCATCTATGGATTGCAATGAAGTGCTAGTGTTGTTACCTGATGTAGCACTGCTTCCTTCAGCCATGAAGAAATTTCTTCAAGAAATAGGATTGCGAATGAAATCAGAAAGAAAGTTGTGGTAGGATCAAGAAATTCTTCCTGCAACAGGTATGTTGCAACCAAGCAATATGATGAGGTTTCTCTGATTGCTTCTGGTATGGCACTTGCTGTTTTTGAGTGATGAGTTTCTGTTTTCTTCTCTATCTGGATTTCTTAATTATCTTCTTGATTCTTGAATCTGTTCTTGAGATAAAACTGCAGTCGATCGTGAATCTTGGCAAGGCAGTGGGTCCTTGAAAGAATTCTTCACCCAAATGATGAGATTTGATTCTGATGGGTAAACTGATCCAAATGATGAGATTTCTCTGATGGATCAGTTTTTTTTTATATATAGAAGCTGTTAAGCTTTTGTATTCGCTCTGATACCAAGATAGAATTTGAACTGAGATAATTTTAGAAATTTGTTGAAGAAGAAATTGAAGTATTTTTTATCTTTATTGATGAAACTGTTTGATGTTTATACTGATACAAGAATAATAATCTGTTGATACATAGTGATTACAATATATATAAACGTTATAAGAGTAGATGGGCCTATTTCTTCAGCCCACTATACTCAGCCCAGAATAATTAATATCAGATAAGTACGTTATATATGGTTGATGAGAATATCTCGCTTCATTTACTATGCAGCTACAAGTACTTTTGAGTGCATACTGCATTGGTGAATCATTCCTCTATCCTTGCACAATTCATATGTTCAATTTTTTTTTTAAATACAAAATAAAAAAACTAATTTCATATTAACTTATGAATTAGTGCTTGTAAATGAAGTCAAAGAATAAGTTAGAGAATTTTATTGAAATGAATTTGGCTACATTATTAAAAATATTTGTTGATAATATGACTATATACAAGTATACTGTGCATGTTTATACAAGATGAACCCACAAACCAAATAGTGTGTTCCCTTACAGTTTCATATACATTAATTTTCCCTACTTGAAAATCTCATCATAGTCTAGAGCTATTTTACAGAGGCAATGCACTTGAACTGGAATTGTCGATAGTTGTATATGATAATTTCCCATGTGGACGAAGTTATACAGTTTAACAAACGTTTGGTTCTAAAGATAATTAACACAGCAAGAAACGATGCAAACCTTGATGAGTTCTTTTTAAAATAGTATTTCAATTACTTCTGTCAAAATTGGCAACAGGTTTTAAAGATGAACATCGAACCCTGTGTTAAAGGGAAGCATATCGAAACCTACAGAAATAAACAAATATTCAAATGAATTGAACAGATATTACTGCAACTGAATTATTATTTACAATTCAAATACGTCTTTACATTTTCCTTTATCACCTTTTCCAGTAGGAACAGGCAAATTCAAAGCTTTCTGGAAACTGTCGTATCCAAATTTACCATTTTCATCCACCACCGAATATATATGCCATCGCCATCAGATGGAGTTTTGAACGTACCTCGAGTTATCATATTATGATTTGACATACAGTGAGTAAATTCATAAAGCATAAGCAAACATTATGAACTGTTGACTAAAATAGATATATTACAAAACTTTCCAACAAATCAACTGATGTTTAACATCTTTTGTCGCTTATACGTAACATATACTGTGACTACATCTATGCCTACAATATGTTGTATGGGTTACTGATTAAACTTAGATTCTAAACTGTCTAATTCTTCGGGTTCTTGACAAATTAAGGTTGAAGTGTGATTGCAGATTTATGCATAAAATTTAATTTAAAATGTGCTGCAGTGTAGCGTATAATCATAAATAACAAAATACTACAAGAACTAAAAATATATGTACTGCTGTTGAAATAGGGAGAAAAGAAAAATCATGTCAATACCATTGAAATAGAATATAACTCAACACAAATCTATCAAGCACCTTACCATTAGGAACGATAGCAGAACGAATACAAAACGCGAATTTGTAGGAACCAAGCAATAATTTCATCCCAAACAACACTGGCTCTTTCTGTATCGCACATATACTGAACATCATCAAAGACAATCTACTTAACCCCTCGTAGGAACTTTGATTCTTTAGAACAACATGCTACAACAACAAATCTTTGTCGCAATAATTTGAAGTTTATTGAAAATGCAGAAAATATAATACGCATCACAACAAGTTGCTTAGGGTTCGCTGTTACATCTCCGGTCATAAGACCCACATGTTAGAATCCTTTCAAGTCAATTAGAGAACTTTAATTGGAGAAGGACAAATGATCCTTTGTTTTTTTTTTTGAATGGTACAAAACGTTCTAATCACGCTACGCAAGTTTCGAGTTGTAATCTTTCGCAACAAAGCCGAATCACTTAACCACTTAGACAGTGGTGCTTGTCAAATGACCCTTTGTTGGTTTTTAATGACATAGCAATTGCATATGAAGCAATGACAGTCTTTCCGACTGATACATGAACTGAAACCAAACCAAAATGAAGTTAAATAACTAATAAGTTTCTGCGATATGCTCAAATGCTACAGCCTTTATCCCATTTGGTTGTCAAAAAAATGAACTGAAATCTAGTCTACGGCTTTAAAACTACAAGAAAAAGAAGTAATTTTGCTTATATAAATGGGAACTAAATATATAGTGATAAATTAAATACAGTAATAAACTAGGTTTAATAACCTGTGTTTGGCACAAATTTAGTTTATACCAAATTAGTTATTCACGAACATAAAGGCAATCTCCATAGAGAAATACATCAAATTTAATACAAAATAGTAAATAGAAATCTCGAAACCAATGTAAATATTGATTTATATACAGAAAATTCAGTATACATAAATATCAAGTTCATGACAACTTACTAATTCATTAACTGCATGGTTTTGATGGTAACTTATAACAAAAATTACTAGGAATTAATTTCATCTTGAGAAAGGACAAAATTAGCTACAACAGCTGTTAACTCCGCCTCGGTTTAGACTCTGCGACTCAAGGAGATGCCGACCTAAGGCTCAACAAGGGTGCCGACCTAAGGCTCAACAGGGGTGCCGACCTAAGATTCAAAGGGTTGCCGACCTAACACTTCAATGAGGCTACTAACTCTACTGACTCAACATAGATACCGACCTAACAGTCTAGGGAGATTGCCGACTTAACTGGTTGCCGACCTAACTGCCTTAACAGGAATGCCGACCTAAGGCCGAAAAGGGATACCGACTTAAGAGAGGTGCCGACCCAATGCTCTAGCATGTATACCAACCTAAGACTTAAGGAACGCCGACCCAAGATAGCTACCGACCTAAGTCGCGGCCGACCTATGACCAATGTTAAGTCGGTCACGACCTAAGGCCACTAAGTATAAGCCCGATGCCATATTACTAAGAAGGAGTAGTGTTGACTCGGAGGCGACCTAGGACTTGTGCAAGTGAACTCCTGTGAAGCCAGAAGGGGGCCAGATGGACCGGCCACGACTCATATTAAGTCGGCTACGACTTAACTTAGATCGGCCACGACTTAGGACTTGGCAAAAATTTCAGACCAGAACTCTCTATAAATAGGCAATCACCTCCAACATTCAAGGGACTTTTGGCACATTCTCTTCACACACCGTTACCTTGCTGCATTGAGAACTTCATCAACACTTAGAGCTTCCAAGATTAGAGGAATACACCAAAGAAATTCACGAAGAAACCACACATCTTCAACATGAATCTAAGAACTTTAATCGACATTGAAGCTTAAGACTTGTTCCAAATCACTTGTAACTTGAAGTGTATTGTACTTGAGAAGAATTGTATCAGTTTGTAACGGGATTATTAATAAAAGTACTTAGAGTGGACGTAGGCTATACCCTTAAGCCGAACCACTATAAAATCGTTGTTGTTTACTGCTTTTCTGCTATTACTTGCTTGTAATTCTTTCCCGATCTATCGGGTGGTGCTTTCACAACTACACTTTACACACCGGGGTGTTAGCGTTCACATTTTAGCGTTAACATTTTTGGTGCTTTCACTGAGAATTGAACTCAGGAAAACTGTCATCATTGCTTCACAGAGATTTGAAGAAAGAATTTCCTTAAAAACCAGAAGTCTATCTGAGATTATGGCTCCTGGAAGGAAAAGTAGATCTATCAGATCTGGAAACATTCAAGAGGGAACCTCCGCTTCTTCTGTACCTAATCAACCCACTCCGTCTGTTGGAGTTACGAAAGCGGAGTTGGATGCTGTGATTCTAGGGCTAAACCAGCAGATAAACGCCCAAAATGCACAATTAGAGGCTCAAAGTGCCCAGAATGCTCTGATTCTGAATAAGTTGAACGATTTACTTGGGGCAAACAATCAACCAGCTGGTAATGAAAGGAACTATGCTGGCAACATTCATGATGTTAGTGAGAGGAATGCTCCGGAAAGGGCTACTAGTCCCTTTGAGCAGGCAGTTCCTGAGGCTGGTGGATCTAGAACTCGGCATGATGAGGAATATCTTTCTGGAATGGTCCGGCAGATCATGAAAGAAAGTATGCAAAGGGTTGAAGATGAGAAGGAATGGGGTTTCGCCCCAAGTAAAACTCCGTTTACTGAAAAAATCTTGAAGGCGGAATTTCCAAGGAAGTTTGTCCCTCCGACTATTCCAGCTTACAAAGGGACAAGTGATCCGAATGAGTTCTTGTATAAATATGATTGGCACATGACAGGTGCCAGGGCCTCTGACGAAATAAAGTGTCGATATTTCCCCGTATACCTGGAAGGTGTGGCTCTACTATGGTTCACCTAGTTGCCAGTCCGATCTATCGATCAGTTTTCAGACTTGACCAGAAAATTCAAGGAGCAGTTTAGACTATATGCTTCGAAGGCCAAGGACATTATGTCACTATCGAGTTTAGAGCAGAATCCTGGTGAGTCTATCAGATCCTTCTTGAACCGCTTTAATATAGCGCTGGCTGAGGTGGACAATGCTGAACCACGAATGATATTGACTTATCTGATGAGGGCTATTGATAAGTCAAGCGAATTTGGGAAATGGTTAAATATGAAGGAGCCAACCTCTCTCGAAAAGTTCTACAAAAAAGCAGATGAATTCATTCGCTTGGAAAGCCGTCCTTTACCAGTAAAGACAGTGTTGGAGAAAGCAGAAGACAACACTGTCGCTCCACGCAAGAATGAATCGGTGGGGCAAAAAAGGGAGAATAATAATGGGAAGAAACAGGGTAATCTGAAGAAGCCCCGATCCTTCAAGCCATCAGAATATACTCCATTATCACATACACCGGAGCACATCTACCTGGCCACTAAAGATTCCGTCGATTTCCCTAAACCTATCCCTTTGAGAACCAGGAAAAAAGCCATACAGAGTGGGAAATTCTGCCGCTTCCACAATCAACCCGGTCATGAAACTGATGAATGCCGCCAGTTGAAAAATCTGATTGAAGAGTTGCTAAGAGAAAACAAACTGCAGCAATTTGTGAAGAAAAATAGCAACAATCCTGCATCGTCAAGTCAGGGGCAACAGGTTCCTGTTCATCAGCCTAGGACAGGTGAGAAAGCTACGGGACATGAATCTGGAAGGCCCGTTATCAATGTCATTACAGGAGGGCCTCACCCAGCTGGCAAGAGCTGGGGTGAGATGGAGAGATATTCCAGGGCTTTGAAATATGCTCCAGCCGAAGAAGACGTCTTTGTTTTAGAAGACACTACGCCCCTGAAACAACAGAAAACTTTCAGCGATGATATTGTTTTCAGAGCCAGAGATTCCACAGGTATAGAAGCTCCTACCCTAGATCCCTTGGTCATCTCGGCTGGTATTGGACCGGCCATTGTCAGAAGAGTCCTCATTGACTGCGGAGCATCATGTAATATCCTCTTCAAGAAGACATTTGACCAGATGAAAAGCCCTATGATTGATGTACAAGCCTCATCACAGAAGATCGCTGGCTTCACTGGGGAGCCAAAACAACCAATTGGGACCATCGATCTACTTGTAGAACTTGGGGAAGCAGAAAGGAAAGTGGTCCGCAAGCAAACATTTTTGATTGTCGATGAGTTTTCTGCTTATAATGCTTTTCTTGGCCGTCCAACACTCGCAGCATTCAAAGCTATCCTAGCCCCGTGGTGCCTCACTATTAAATTCCCTACTGACAATGGAGTAGGAGTTATAAAAGGGGATCAAAATGCTGCGCGAGAATGCTATTTGACAGAGCTGCGAGAGTCAAGAAAAAGAGAAATGGGGAAGGATGCGGCAACCCCAGTCCGCATCAAAGAACCAGCCTTGTAGCAATTACGGGGCGGACCCTGCACTGGCGAGCACAGCGGGGCACGGAAAGAAATGGATCCCAGAAAAGCCAGTGCAGGGGAGAATAGAGTGGTACCGGTGGAAACGACAGTTCCGGTACCTGTTGACCCGAAGGACCCAAATAAGGTGTTAAATGTGGGTTCACAGCTTAATGTGTCAATTCAGAATATCTTGATATCTTTCCTGAAAGCAAATCTGGATGTCTTTGCTTGGACTCATGCCGATATGTGTGGAATATCCCCAGAAGTTGCAGTACACGCTCTGAATATTGACCCAAAGTTTACGCCAGTTAAACAGAAAAGAAGAACCCAAGGTCCAGAAAGGTCAGCAGCATTAAAAGAAGAAGTTGATCGACTCATAGAAAATAACTTCATCAAAGAATCTACATATCCGAATTGGGTTTCAAATCCTGTGTTGGTCAAGAAAGCTAATGGAAAATGGAGAGTGTGCATTGATTTTTCTGATCTAAACAAGGCTTGCCCCAAAGATTGCTTCCCATTACCCAGGATCGATCAACTGGTAGACGGAACTGCGGGACATGAATTGTTATCTTTCATGGATGCCTACTCCGGTTATAACCAAATCATGATGCACGAGCCGGATCAGGAGGATACAAGCTTTATCACAGATGTTGGACTTTATTGCTACAGAGTTATGCCCTTCGGATTGAAAAATGCAGGGGCAACCTACCAAAGACTTGTTAATGCTATGTTCAAACCGCAATTGGGCAAAACTATGGAAGTCTACGTCGACGACATGTTAGTGAAGTCCAGGAAAGCAGCGGATCACATTGAACACTTAGCAGAAATGTTCGCAGTCCTTCGGAAATACAGAATGAAACTTAACCCTCTGAAATGTACATTTGGGGTCGAGTCCGGAAAGTTCTTAGGTTTCATCGTCAGTGCTAGGGGCATTGAGGCTAGTCCAGCTCAAATTACTGCCTTGAAAGAAGTTAAAGCTCCTAGAACGAAGAAGGAATTGCAGAGTCTCAACGGAAAGGTCGCCGCCCTGAGTCGGTTCATTTCCAAAGCCACTGATAAATGCATCCCATTCTTTGACGCCCTGAAGAAAGGAAAGAAGAATTTTGAATGGACTTCCGAATGCCAAAAAGCCTTCGATGAGTTGATCCGTCATATGGAAACGCCTCCAATACTTTCTAGGCCAGGCAATGGTGAGGATCTTCTTATATACTTGGCAGTATCATCTCATGCTCTAAGTGCAGCGCTGATACGGGAAGACAAAAGGATTCAACATCCGGTTTACTATATCAGCAAAAGACTCACTGGGGCAGAGCTGAATTACTCCAAGTTGGAAAAACTCGCCTATTGCCTACTAGTTGCATCAAGGAAACTGAGGCAATATTTCCAAGCTCATCCTATCAAAGTACTCACTGATCAACCTCTAAAGCAAGTCCTATTTTGCCCTGAAACTTCGGGTCGCCTTCTAAAATGGAACATTGAACTCAGTCAATATGACATCACCTATCACCCCCGAAAAGCAATCAACGGACAAGCTTTAGCTGATTTCATTGCAGAATTCACAGAGAAAGATAATGGTGAGGAAGAAACGATCAATGATTCCCCAATCCAGTGGAAGATGTATGTTGATGGCGCAAGAAATGACTACTGTTCTGGAGCCGGAGTGGTACTTGAAACTCCTGAAGGTCGATCATTATGTTATGCATTAAGATTGGAATTTCCTTCAACAAACAATGAAGCAGAATATGAAGCTCTTATTGCAGGTCTGAAAATCGCTAAAGAGCTAAACATTCGAGCACTACAGATCTTCAGTGATTCTCAGCTTATTGTATGCCAAGTCAAGAAGGAATTTCAAGCAAAAGGTGGAAACCTGCCTTCCTACTTGTCAAAGGCTTGGGAGCTCCTATGTGAACTTGATCACTATTCAATAAGCCACATTCCTCGGGAAGAGAATATGAAGGCAGATTCCCTCGCAAAGTATTCAAGTTCTGGTGAAGCTCAACTATTGGGATTGGTCCCTGTAGAAGTCCTTTCAGCACCGAGTATAGACGAGATGGATATAGACTGGATTATGAATGTATCTCAAGAACAAGAGTCATGGATGACTCCAATACTGGACTACCTACTCAGAGGTTCTCTGCCAGAAAATTCGATAGAAAGACGAAAGCTACTAAGGAAAGCCTCTCGCTATGTAATTCAGGATGGCCGATTGTACAGACGGGGATTCTCAATGCCATTGCTTCGATGTGTATCCCGGGAAGAGTCCAAAACAATCCTAGCTGAGGTGCATGGAGGAGAATGTGGTGATCATTCAGGTTGTCAAACATTAGCAAAGAAAATTCTCCGATACGGATATTTTTGGCCAGAAATTAATCGAGATGCTGCAGATTACTCCCGAAAATGTGACAAATGCCAAAGATTTGCCAAAATTCCTAGAGCACCTTCTACCGAACTCACACAGATGGTCAGTCCATGGCCATTTGCAATTTGGGGAATGGATCTCATTGGGCCGCTACCAACTGCTAAATCAGGGATTAAATATGCTATTGTTGCAGTTGATTACTTTACTAAATGGGCTGAAGCTGAACCATTGGCTACTATCACTTCTAAGAAAATGATAAGCTTTGTGACCAAGAATATCATTTGCAGATACGGTGTGCCTCAGAAAATAATCACAGACAATGGTACTCAGTTTGAAAGCGAGGAATTCCAGGATTTTTGCAAACGATTCAAAATCCAGAAAAGCTTTTCGGCAGTAGCTCATCCGCAGGCAAACGGGCAAGTGGAAGCAGTGAACAAGATCATCAAATCAACCATCAAAAAGCAACTCGAAAGAGCAAAAGGTGGTTGGGTCGATAAACTACCACTTGCACTATGGGCATACAGAACTACTCACAAAACTGCAACTGGGCATACTCCTTTTTCGTTAGCATACGGATCGGAAGCAATGATCCCGGTTGAAACAGAGGTCCCTTCACACAGAAGAATCCATTTCAATCAAGCAGAAAATGAGAAGCTACAACTTGAAGCGCTGGATCTCCTTGATGAAAAAAGAGATGAAGCTAACCTCAGAGTTGCAGCTCATCAGCAAAGGATAGCCAGACATTTCAATTCCAAAGTTCGTCAACGCAGCTTTGAAATTGGAGATCTAGTCCTGAAAAGCATTATGACCGCGACAGGTGTGTTTGGGCCAAATTGGGAAGGACCGTATGTAATAGGTCAGAACCTTCTTGACGGCACATTCAAGCTCACCACTGTTGATGGAGATCAAATTCCAAGGGCATGGAACAGCAACCATTTGCGTCCATACTTTACTTGAAAATTTTGTTGAAACATTGTAAAAAGAATTATGAATGTATGATTCTTGTAATTGAAAGCAATTGTGAAACTGATGCAAGTAAATAATGAAAGAATATAAAGTGGATGTAGGCCCAATTTCATGGCCGAACCACTATAAATCTTGTGTTCCTTATTATTATTATATGTTTGCTTTGTTTTCGATATAAAAATACATAAAATGTATTGCTGAAATGTCAATTTAAATTTTTGCAGACAATGGGAATAAAACTTGCGCATAATAAGACCGAGTGATTCTCACCATCATTCAACAAACAAATTTCAAGTCATAAAGGCCCCGAATTCAAATCCTAGATAGGAAATACTTCAATTGAACGGCTTATGATTTCGATAGAAACGAGCCCTTGCTAATAAATTGAGATTGTTCGAACGAACAAACATCCAATTAGGAAGCTAGTGCCCGTTCTCACGAACTTGCCTGACAATGAAGTACGCTTCCTTGGATTAAACAAGCCACTTGCGAGAAAAGGGGAATGAAAACTTGAAAAGAAAAAAAAAAAGAGGATCGCTGAAAAGGCATAAGCAAGTGAACAGAGGAACAACCAAAGCTACCATCAGCAGCACAAGTCCTCTTCGGAGGCGCAACTCTTCGGAGGATAAAAGACCTCTAATGGGTCATACGCCACAAAAAAGAAAGTTCTCTACTCAACAAAAAAAGATTGGAGGAGTCATGACCCTCCAACCATGAGAGAGTAACTTCCAGGCGATGAAAACCCTCTTTGAGGCACATTTCACCAGGAGTTGAAGTGTTATGACCGCTCTTCGGGATTTCACTTCACCAGAGTTGAAATGCAAAAAAAATAAAAGCCCTCTTCGGAGGCCCATTTCACCAGGAGTTGAAGTGTTATGACCGCCCTTCGGGATTTCACTTCACCAGAGTTGAAATGTAAACAAAATAAAAGCCCTCTTCGGAGGCACATTTCGCCAGGAGTTGAAGTGTAACAACCGCTCTTCGGAATTTCACTTCACCAAAGTTGAAATGCAAAAACAAAATAAAGACCTTCCTGAAAGGCCACGTTTCACCGAGATTGAAATAAAACTTCCAAGTGTTGAAACGTGAAAAAGGCTTTCTTCGAAGGCACAACTCTTTGGAGGTACACGTTTCACCAAGATTGAAATAAAACTTCCAAGTGTTGAAACGTGAAAAATCCCTCCTTAGAGGTACAACCCCCTCCCGGGGACACAATTCAAAGGAAAGACCTCTTCGAAGGCACAATCAAGAAGAAAGACCTCTTCGGAAGCCCACGTTTCACCAAGATTGAAATAAAACTTCCAAGTGTTGAAACGTGAAAAGGCTTTCTTCAAAGGCACAACTCTTTGGAGGTACACGTTTCACCGAGATTGAAATAAAACTTCCAAGTGTTGAAACGTGAAAAATCCCTCCTCAGAGGTACAACTTTGTATAAAAAAAAAAAAATCCTCATCAAAAGCGTACTTTAACTTTCAAAGGAAGAGTAATTTACCTACTATGGAAAATGATCGTCAAAAAAAAAAAAAAGAAAAAGAAAAGAAGTTAAAGTACCCTTCAGAGGTCCGCTTTACCACATAGAGGAATTCACTTGGTAAAATATGCACATAAGCAAAAGAAAAAAGTGATTTCTTCGAACGACAAAGCGTAGAAACTTATACGAAGGGAGTTGTACTCTACAAAAATTTTCTTTAAAGAATAAAATAATTATTCTTTAGCAAACAAGAGTGCAAGTCCCCTCGAAGTATAAAATATTGCAGCAAGCTTAAGGTATGGGGGCAACATGGTATAATAGTATAGCTGCATCAGTAAAGTAATACTCAAACAACATACCATAAGCCCGCTGCAATATCATATAAATAAACTTGTGCAAAAATGAATAATAAATGCATACTCAAATTCAAACAGAAGTATGTACAAATAAAGAATCATTTTATTCAATTGCAGATATTGCAGATACAGGTTTCAAAATAAGAAGCAGGGGCCGGTGCCTGCACAACATCCGACCATTACACAAAAAAGGAATCAAAAAGCTCAACTCTTCATTTCTTCTTGCCGCCTTTAGACCCTTTACCCGGCCGAGTGGTTAGCTTTTCGGGTCTTCCAGGTTGGTCTGAAGGCATGAGGGAAGAAGGGGAGGGAGGTACAACTAGCGCAATTTCCGGTTCCTCTTCAGTGGTGATAATTTTCTTCCCCCTCCTCTTCGATGTCCCAAGCTTCTTTCTTCTCTGCGAAGAAGACTCACTCCCCGGAGTAACGAGAGCGGACAAAACTACGTCGTCAGAAGGAGTCCGCTCCGGAGAGATCTCGCCTCCTTCGAGTCCCTCATCTTTTTACTCCTGCGAGGCAACAGGGTCATCCAAACCATGAAGAGCCTCAATTTTCTCCTCTTGTGACCCAGGTTGTGAAGCAGAAGGAGGAGTCACCTGAAGAGATGGAGGAGGAATAACCAGAGAAGGCGAAGTCTGCACGGCACTTGTTGTTTCAACTGCAGAAGAAGAAAAATTGAAAATGTTAGTATCTTCCCGAAAGAAGGGAGATATGGGTTCATCGAGATTCAGGAGGTAATCGAGAAGCTCATCAAATTTTTGAGGAATAAGCAGGCAATCCACCTGAATCGGACCAATGTCGAAATTACCTGAAGATATTGGCTTTGTCAGTTCAATCTCATAATTCTGAGCCCCAATGTCCTCCAAAGCCTCTTCATCAGTAGGGGTGATTACCCCAGTTCTTGTAGGAGGCGGCAAATGAGCACTAGGGCCTGTAATGTCCACCTCGGGAGAAACTAGAGGACGTTCGGAGATGGTAGGCGGTACTTCTTTTTCAGAACGCTCTTCTTCCGCCATCCCGGCCCGCGCTCTGGCAAGCTGCTCCTTACCCTTGGCAAGAGCGGCACGGGCTTCGTCATCAAGATAATGCTCTTCAAGGCCTGACTCAGCATATCCAGCACCTTTACCACCGAGCATATCAAGTGCTGTCTCCTAAACTTCAGCCAGTGTGATTTCATACTTGGGGCCTAGAAAGGCAAGGCTTCCACGCCCCAAGACGCTGTGCAAGTAGAAGTCGAATAATGTTGAGCTGATGCTGTTTTTAGTCGCCTCATGAGATTCTTCAGCTGCGATTCTGCCGGCGACAGCCTCATCACGCTCCCTTTCAGTTTTGGCAAGCTGAAGCTTAAGCATTTGTATCTCCGCCTCCTGGGAGTTGTTTTTCTTTCGGAGCTCAGCAATATCAGTAGCATAGCCTTCACTGATTCTTTTTTGTACTTCTAGCCTGTCTTCGGCATCCCTTTGGCTAGCGTGAGCGTCTCTCACTTGTTTCAGGAGCACTTCTTCTTTTTGAGAATAGGAAGTAGAGGAAGCAGCAAGCTCATGTTTCAATTCCTCGACTTTTGCTTCAAGCTCCTCATTGTAAGAAGCAATGTTCCTCATCTCGGTGTCGTGTTGCTCAACGACCTTTTGCCATTCGGCCTTATCGTTTTCCATAGTAAGCATGGCCTCTATGTTGGCACGGTTAACTCTTTGAAGCTCATCGACAAGCTTCTGCCAGTTTGACATCCTCTCGATATCGAGCTTGACGGCATCAAGATTGCGCAACATAGCAGACTTGTCGATGGGAACCAAGTCTAGGTCGAACCTCACCCCCTTAAGGCACCATTGAGGAAATCGGCTCTGCAGAGTGGCTGGACCCGGCCCAACTTGAAATTTGGGCCTGCTAATTATCGTTTGAATATCTGATTTCCCAAGAGCGGGAGAGTCAGAAGGAATGTCGAGTGAGGCAGGAATAGTAACTTTCTCAAGAGTAGTAGAGGCCTGCTTTTCACTATGACGGGCTCGTTTGCTTAAGTCTTCACTCATGTGACCTTTTCCTCGATCGTCATGAGATTTTCTCTTGTGAGAGTCATCGCCTTTTTGCCAAGAATCGTGGCGCTCTTCTCTCTCCCTTCTTTCACGATGTTCTTCTTCAGTCCTCCTTTCATGAGCCTTTCGGGCGGCCCTCTCTTCATCCGACTCTCTGTAAGAAGGAAGGTAACGCCTGTAATCATACTGGCTACGCCTCCCGTAGCGCTGGAAATCGTCATAGTACGAGCCGCTGCGCCCCATAGGGGAATCTGGAATTAAAATAATAAGCTTTAGAAATCTTTAAAGTGCGAGAAGATAAGTGCATAGAAGTGATGAGAAATTCTAAGTGTGTGTGTTGTGCAAACTACGCGCATTAATCTACGAACCACTCTTTATTTCGGGAGTGGTTGTGGGTGTAATAGTTAACGTCAACTCTTGAGTCGACGACGGCTGTTGCAAAATAGAAGTAGCTTCAACTACTGAAGAAGAAATCCCGGCAGTAGTAGGGTCATCTTTGAAGATCTCTTGTGAAGTAGCGAAGAGGTCGCTCAATCCTTCGAAGGTATCGTCCCTGCTTTGCTTGACAGGACTGGATTTCTTAGCCTTTTTACCAGATTCTTGTGAATGGTGAGAGGATCCCTGAGGCTCTTCTTCCTCGATAACCGGGGCAAGTTTACCAGATGGCCCCGCAACATCGACAGAAGTGGAGCACTTCACCAGCGAAGATTCAGGAGTCTTTATCGGAGAATCGGGGACTTCCGTTGGAACTTCATGAGCATGCATAGAGCGAGAAGTGTGTAGAAGCCCATGTTGATGTAAAAATTCATCCCTCAACAGAAATTTTATGCTCCTCTCTTCTGTGGCCACGGCACTCAACCTCTCAAAAACTTGCTTGTGAATTGGGTCTCTAGAGGGGAGAGGAAGTGCTGAAAGGAACAAAGAATGAAATTAGCAACTGAAAGTTCGGATCTCGAAAAAGTTTCAAAACGGAGAAAATAGAAACACTAATCTTACTTCCTACTCTCCAGATGGCATAAAAGCCTGAGGGACAGCGGGCAAAGAAAAACTGGTTCAAAAATCCATGAACGCTTTCAGTAAGATCGGAAATGAGCTTGCGGTTTCTGGCACTTCTCACAATAATAAGGGAAGGATGATCTTTACTCTTTGCAAATGAGCACAGATAACGAATTTCTTCAAAACTCGGTAGGCGATCAAGGGTTCTTCTAAACAAAACACATAACCCCGTCAAGATGGCATAGCCATTGGGATGAAGTTGAAACGGAGAGATTGTCAACCGAAGGAGAAGAGTTCGAAGGAAGTCGTTAAAAGGAGGAATCGCCCCACTTAAGCACATTTGGCGATTGACTGCAACAAAGCCATAGGGAGGATTGTCAGCAGTATCACTTGGCCCAGGGAGAAGAACATCACTTTCAGCAAAGCCAAATTGAGTGCGCAGCTGGACAAACGCTCTCGAAGTTAGAATAGTCGGGGTTCTCTCCGGAGGATTCTCTATGGGAACAGCTATCGGAAAAGTTTCTTCCTCTTGAGTTACCACTTCTTCTTCTCGGTGGGAAGTCATTCTACATAAACAACTGGGTATTCAAACATGAAGGTGCACGTTTCCTAAAGTGTGTGAAGTGTTGTGTAAAATCAATCAAGCAGTGAACAAATATAACTGGAATGAAAACTAGCAAACATTCGTTAGTTATGAAATTCAGGGACTATTGTTTTAAGCCTAAATATGCAAGTAAGATGTTGATGCAGATAAATCAGTTCAGATTATTGATACTTTGCATTAATGTTTAACTTTAACTGATTGATTCACAAACATTTCATGCAATATAATTAAGTTGCTTGTCTTGTCTTGACTAATCTGTCATCTGACATGGGCAGTCGATGGCAGTATTTTCGCCTTGGTTTTCTTTGTTTGTTATTTTCAGCAGGTTAGCAGCTTATAAGTTAATGCGATCTGTGAAATAATACAATGAGATTCAAGCAAATTTAAAGTTGGGGCAGTTCAAAATTCAGGCAACTTAGTTTGGCAGTTCGAGTCAGAAATTCAAAGTGGATCTATGCTCTCAAAATGTCAGCACGCCCAAAGCCTAAGTGTTAACTCGGCTGCGATTCAAAAAGGGGTGTGAAATTCCCCTAAGGGTCAACTCGGTTGCGCTTTAAAGGTTGGATCAGCAGAAGTTGGCAATTTTCTCCCAAGGGTTAACTCGACCACGACTTAGGGTTTAGACCGCTTCACTTAAGGGCCAGGTCGGCCAAAGGCTAGTTCACCCAACTCCACTAACTCGTTCCCAAATCAACATCCTACGGCCATCAACCCGTTAATCCAATAACTGTTCCATCAACCACAGCAATAACCCGTTAAGTCCCATCAATTAGTTCGAAACTGCCGCGAGTTCAACACCTTGCAACCCTAGCACAAATCAAATTCAACTAGCCTGAATCATCTTCATCATCGGTCAGTTAAAATCGAACCAAGCGGCATAAACTCCATCAGCCATGGGTGCAATGGAATTCACGATGAAGCATTATGCGAAGTGGTGGTTTAAGTGTGAGTGATGGGGTTCGTGGACCAACAATAACCTATGATTGAAGAAAATTCACTTACGCAACAATTATCGGTGGTTGATGGAGCAAAATCGCCTTTTTGAAGCTTGGAGAAATTTTTAATGGCGGGATTGAGAGAGAAGGTAATGAGAAAGAAGAAGGGGTTGTGATTTATACCTTGCAATGAAGGGATCTGGAGCGGCACATGCGACTTAACTATTAGCTCGCGTACGACCTACCGACCTAAGAGGGGACGGGTTAAGGGCTATCGAAGCACACGACCTAACCAGTAGGCGTATACTTCGAGGGGCAATTGTTAACTCCGCCTCGGTTTAGACTCTGCGACTCAAGGAGATGCCGACCTAAGGCTCAACAAGGGTGCCGACCTAAGGCTCAACAGGGGTGCCGACCTAAGATTCAAAGGGTTGCCGACCTAACACTTCAATGAGGCTACTGACTCTACTGACTCAACATAGATACCGACCTAACAGTCTAGGGAGATTGCCGACTTAACTGGTTGCCGACCTAACTGCCTTAACAGGAATGCCGACCTAAGGCCGAAAAGGGATACCGACTTAAGAGAGGTGCCGACCCAATGCTCTAGCATGTATACCAACCTAAGACTTAAGGAAAGCCGACCCAAGATAGCTACCGACCTAAGTCGCGGCCGACCTATGACCAATGTTAAGTCGGTCACGACCTAAGGCCACTAAGTATAAGCCCGATGCCATATTACTAAGAAGGAGTAGTGTTGACTCGGAGGCGACCTAGGACTTGTGCAAGTGAACTCCTGTGAAGCCAGAAGGGGGCCAGATGGACCGGCCACGACTCATATTAAGTCGGCTACGACTTAACTTAGATCGGCCACGACTTAGGACTTGGCAAAAATTTCAGACCAGAACTCTCTATAAATAGGCAATCACCTCCAACATTCAAGGGACTTTTGGCACATTCTCTTCACACACCGTTACCTTGCTGCATTGAGAACTTCATCAACACTTAGAGCTTCCAAGATTAGAGGAATACACCAAAGAAATTCACGAAGAAACCACACATCTTCAACATGAATCTAAGAACTTTAATCGACATTGAAGCTTAAGACTTGTTCCAAATCACTTGTAACTTGAAGTGTATTGTACTTGAGAAGAATTGTATCAGTTTGTAACGGGATTATTAATAAAAGTACTTAGAGTGGACGTAGGCTATACCCTTAAGCCGAACCACTATAAAATCGTTGTTGTTTACTGCTTTTCTGCTATTACTTGCTTGTAATTCTTTCCCGATCTATCGGGTGGTGCTTTCACAACTACACTTTACACACCGGGGTGTTAGCGTTCACATTTTAGCGTTAACAACAGCGTAAGAGATTAAATTAATAAAAATGAAACGTCTCAAAATTTACAAATTTGCTACTCTACCTGAAATCTGTTTTGTCAAAACCGAGTCAGCAATCTCCACCATGCAACAATTAACCCGTTCTATAATCCGCCATCCCTTTTCTTCTCCGTGTATCTCGTATCCCCTACTTTTGGTCATGCTACCTGTTTCACAAAATTAATTATGAAATGATAAAAATAATAGTACTGAGTTAAGCATATCTCTACTTCTCTACTACTAATAGAGAAAATTCGTTGAACTAATTTACTTGGCGTTTTTCGAAATTTCAAAAATACCCTTGCCTTCCCTTTTGCATATTTGCACTCAAACAAAATATCAACGTATATCATAACACAAACAGCGCGTATGCGAAGCACTGACTCATACTAGTACAATTAGGATGAACAAACATCAATTCAGTTAGCATAAAAGAACTAATATGATAATATTGGATATATAACAATAATGATCACTATTTAACATAATATTGAGAATGATTGGAAAATGAAATGATATATCTATGTAATTTTGAAAAAGTATAGAAAGGCTAGTGAATTATAATTGATAATATAAATCTGAAAATGTCAATGCTTAGTATAGTTTCGAGGATATTGAAAATGAAATGGTTTTTGAGTTAAATATAAAAATGGTATTTCATTCAAATTTGGGAATAGATACACACGGACGCCCACAATGAAATGATATACATATGTACACATGCGTATATGAGGAGGGATCTTATTTCAGCTTTTTTATCCTCGAAATGTATATTTATTTTCAATAACCAAAAAATCATGTATGATTCCAAGAAATTTATTACATGTTACAAATTCAGTTTGTTGAATAGATAGTAGACACACAATCATACAGTGAAAATAGAAGTTCAGTCCAACTTCTCAACAAGGAGGTATTGAAGGTTAAAAAAATAAGAAAATTACTGATTAAGACATAGGACTTTGCAGTAAAATTCATGTTACAACAAATCGAATGCAGCAACATCTCAAGGCATAATATTGTCAAAATTGAAGAAGAAAATAAAGCGCTGATATCAAGTAACCTATACTAAAGGAGCACTGTTCATCTCAGCTAACTCAGTCAAAAACCCCAACTTACTCAGCAGATCCAGTCAAAACATTAGTGATTGTTCGGGAAACGGCAGGAGCAATTGTGAGATGAACGGTTGATCAGCAAATGCCCTAAAGAGGTAAAAGAACATAAAACAGTGGACAAAATAGATAATCGATGTACAGAAGGACAAAAGATGCGGTGAGCGTGGATCGAACACGCGACCTTCAGATCTTCAGTCTGACGCTCTCCCAACTGAGCTATCCCCGCTCACATTCAAATTGATAGCACACCTTTTTCGATTGGTTAATCACCAATTTCACAAGTTCACCTAAACTAAAGCCAATCGATAAAAACAGGCATACCTCGATAGATTCTTCATTATTGACACACTTAATTGCTTCTGATTGAAACCAGTCAAGCTCAAACGGAAGCATGTTCGCAGGCGTTAGTTTATCATCAGCGTTTTGTGATTTTGACCTCGAATATCTGTAATTTGCAGGATGCGACACATCATATGCAGGGTCGGCCCGCAGTCTTTGGTTGCTCTAGCCAAATATTAATTGAGCTACTTTTATCCAGCATGTAAATTGTTATATGAAATACCGTCAAACCTATTCTTGAATTACTATACATAGTACATCAAAATCTGGTTTAGAGCTTACACCTATAAGACATACGAAGTACATAACAGTTAGAGTATGGAACTTTATATGTTTCTCAGGTATTAATCTAACTGACAATTTTTTTTAAAATAATTATAAAATAATTATACTATAACATCATACTGTACATATCATTATATAGTTGCCCCTATGAGATATGTTGTCCTAGACATTAGTCTTGGTAGCCTTGCCTTATGGCTGACTCTGATCATATGACAGGCAGCTGGTTTGTCAACTGTTACCTTTTGCTCTTCTTCGGGCTCCTGTGATTTTGGAAGTGAACTGAGGTCAGTGGATTTAGGAACATATTCTGCTTGAGCACGAGTTTTTGATGAGCTGCCTCCACCATGTTTTTAAATTTTATAAGGCTAAAATACCATTCTCTTGTTATCGATAACTTTTTTCCTTCTCTTTTCTCTTCCTTCCTCCGTTGAACCCTAAGTTTATACAACTTTCTAGATTTCACATATTTGAGATCGAACAATGGATTAGGAAGACGATGCTACAAATCTAAGGGAGTTTGAGGTGGCAAATATAACTATTTTTCAACTTTTTACGCTAAAATTTCGTTCTTAAAAATTACAATTCGCAAAAGCCACATTGTGAAATTGAAAGCACAATCATGGAGCGGTACACCGTGGCCTTATACTAAGGTCACGCATAGGCATTACGTGGTTTAGATCCAAACCACGTAGTCTTAGAGCGTGATCGTTAAATTTACCATGCGGTTGTTCTACGTGGTTTTACATCACATTGCTCCTTTGGGTTGCACATTACGTGAACTAATACAATTTCACTTCCATTTGTTGCTGCAGATTGTATATCACTCGAGTGAAGAAGATGATATGATTTTATTTTTCCTTCGTAGATTTATCCATTCCATCAGCAGTTGTTTGATTGGGCTCGCAACAATAGCAAACACTATGGTTTTCTAATAATTATAATGAAATCGAACACTGCTGCCTCCAGTAAGAAACCAAGAATTGTGTTTGCATGTGAACGCAGTGGTGTGTGTATAAGAGGAATAAAATTAAAGATTCTTGCAATTATAGATTGACGGGTACTAATAAATATAACTGCCCATTTAGACTTAAAGGTTTGAAACTTCCTTCTATGGACAATTGGTGTCTGATGGTTGTTAACGGTGTTCATAATCATTTGGAGTTAAAGCACAATGAAGGTTAGGGCTGTTATGATAACGGTAAATTTACCATTACCATACTATTACCAGGTTACCATTTCGAATGGAATCGGTATACCAGTTTAATCGATATGGTAACGGTAAATTTACCATTTTCTACGGTAAATCATCGGTAACATTTCTTCAATATCAGCGGTAACAGTAATTTTATCAGTCAATTTATAATACGTGTATATTCATGTAACTTTCTTTATTATAAGCATTTAGAACCAAGCAAATGATTAAATTTAGTTTATTAACCAGGTGAAATAATGTTAAATACACTTCACTTCTTTCTCATTTATATCTTTTATTAACTAACACTATAAATTGTATAATGAAGCACCGTTATGGTGTGAATACGTGTTATGTTACTAACCTTTTGTAGACAAACGGTAATTTATCATTACCAGTGTAAAGGTTACCAGATTATTGGTATATCAGCCTTCGGTATACCACCCTATCGGTAACGGTAACGGTAAGCAATTTTCGTTTACCAATAAAATGATACGGTAACGATATTTCTGAAATGGTAACGGTAACCACTACCGTAACAGCCCTAATGAAGGTCATTCTTATGCAGGAAGGTTAAATGAAGAAGAGATCAAAATAGCTATTGAAATGCACAGAAATATGGTGAAAGCTAAGGAAATTTTGCATACGTTGAAAGAAATGATCATTCAAATTGCACTACCATCAAAACCATATACAATGTAATTCAGGCTCAAAATGCAATTGAATGAAGTGTCAGTAAACTAAAAGAGTTTGGCTACTTTGAATGGCATCCAAAGGCATTAGATGGCAGTGACATTATCAAAGATATTTTTTGTAACAACCCTGTATTTTGTAATTATTTTATTGTATATTTTAATTATTTTTAATGTAAGATTTTGATTTAAAAACTTATTTTACTTATTTGAAATGATTAAATTTATTATTTAAATATAATCTTGATTTTTATGAGTTACAATCCCAAACTTGTGTAAGTTGAAATATTTGCCTGAAATGCTGATTTTGGTCAAAATAGTCAAACTGTGACTTTCAACTTAAAATTTTAAAAGTTTAAAAATTTAAATTTTTTTTCTTTTATTATGAAAGTACATAAAATTATAAGAACACCACTTTTTATTTCGT
Organism: Allium cepa; assembly: GCA_030765085.1. NCBI lineage: Eukaryota > Viridiplantae > Streptophyta > Magnoliopsida > Asparagales > Amaryllidaceae > Allium > Allium cepa. The sequence goes on from CM060929.1 coordinate 251,112,101, forward strand.
TGAAGTTGGATGTAAATTGTGAAAGTTATACCCTTTACAATATTGTGCGTATATAGGGTTATTTAACAATGACTATTTTAAATTGTATAAATTACTTCTTCTTTGTTTTATTTTATTTTAATATGTGATAATATGTTATATAATGTATATTTTGACTTTTAAGTATTTTTAAAATGATAATATAATTTTTCTAAAGTTCATTTGAATTTATTTCTAATTTTAAAAGCCTAGTCTACAATTTTAAGCCATTTTCTAAATTTAATTATATATAATTAAAATTTATTTATTTATTTTATGCACTCACTGTTATTTGCTGTGTTTTACTTTATTTTATTCATTTTATATATATTTAAATTAAAGTAAATTTTTCCAAAGTGTATTGAAGTTATTTCTAATTCTTAAGTCAAGTTTTCATTTTCTGTGCTATTTTTCTTATTTTAATCATATCTAATTAATATTTAATTATTAATATTTTGTTTATCTGTTATATTTTCGAATTTTAACTGAGATTTTAATTATTTTCAGTTATTTAGATGTATATGAATATATATATATATAGGAAGTTTAAAAGGTTTGAAAGCAAAGAAACGTAAAACCGTTTTAACGTTTCTTCTTCCGTTTCTTTTCCAATTAATAGATTTAATTTCCTTTGACCGTTCCTTTATTTATTGTAGCCGTGCATTTCTTACCTCATTTTCACATGAAAACATTCCTTTCCACTTCATAATAATTTTATAATGAAATGTATAATTTTCCAAGACTAACAGTGATTTATGCACAATTTTAGAACACTGTTTGGTATTTTTAAGGCATTTTCTTCATTATTTTATATTTTTTTTCAAATTATACTATTTGTTACCTCATATTTCTAATTGATTTCGGTTTGTAAAGTATTTTCTCCTGAAATTTTGTTTATGTAAAGTATTAAAAGGAAAAGAATATGGAAGATTGTAAATCATTTTGAAACGTAAGCCCTTTTATTTGCCCAAACCCTTCATTTCCTTAAACTCCTCAATTAATTGCCTTAGCCGTTTAAAACCCTAATGTAGCCGTCATCTCATTAGGTTTTCACGTGAAAAAAAAAAAGATCATTTTCATTTGTTTCTCACGGCTTTAAAGATCTGGTAATGGCTTCCCTTTCTTTTTCTTACTTTTCTACTTGTTTTCCCTAAATTTTAATTTTTTTCATTTATTTAAAGACTTTGGCTTTTGTTTTCTTAAAAATCTAATTTTGGAAATTTTCTTGAAATGATTTCTGATCATTTGTCCAAATAAAAATAAACAATTTCTGAAAATTTGATTTGGATAAAAAGTGTAACTTTAATAGAAATTCTAAATTTTATAATTCTAAAGGCAAATTTTTCATCTTGAACTGTATACAATTGTGTAACATTTGTTTCACTTTTGTTTTGGTCAGATTTGTTGTATACTTTTTTTTTTAAAAAAAAGTTAGTAATAATTAGTGTGAAACGGGAAATAAACTTTACATTTCTTTTACATATGTTTACATCTGTTTCTTAACTTTATATTTAACAATCAATTGGATGAAGCTAAATCAAATGTTATTAATTATGGTACAATAGCTATTAAATTTTGGTTTAAAGTGATGGTTTATTTTCCTAATAGAAACATTAGTATTTTAAATTTATTTAATAAGAGAAACAAAATAATTTGTACGTTATTTAATAAGAGAAACAAAATAATTTGTACGTTACTTTGGGCATATATTTAATTGTTGCTCTTGCCTTTTCGTTATCTATTTGATTTTTTTTTCTTGCGTTAACAATGCAAAGTTTTCAGCCGTATATTCTCTTTTGAGAATCCAAAATCTTGCTCAAATCTTGCCTTAAATCATTTCCGTGTGTGAATTATTTCTTTCCCTCTTGCCTCCCATACGTTTCCACCTGTTGGATAGAATTGAATGCCTTAATTGCCTCTACCGTTCAAGCATTTTTCTCTTGCCTGCCCTCTACATAAATTAGTGAGCAAATGTTAATATATATTTCACGTTCAAAAGTTCCATACCATAAATTATTCATTTTGCTTCCATCAAAATTTGCGTAAGCATCTCCTGAAGGTATGAACCGGCGCATGCTTTTCCTTTCATTTTTTTTCTTTCATTCTTCTTTTCACTCTTGTTTTATTTCATTTGTTCTCCTTTCATTGTTTTGCTTTGGGTTGGTGATACAAAATCATATCTTGGCTATCTTTTAACTCAAATCAAAAGTCATGAAATTGTGCTTGTCGTGCCTTTGGAGTCGTGCTTGTATGTTGATTTGGTCTCTAGCTTTGAAAAAGGTGAGTCTTTCTCACTCTGACATATATACTTATGAAAAGTGGATTGATGACAAGTGTTTAGTAATGTAAAATGTTTATGCAAGTTAATGATGATCATATGATATGCTATGCCATGTTATTACCATGTTATTACCATGTTAAAACTGTTAATTTTCACCTGACATCTTATATATGACTGTATATTGTGATATTGACCTTGTTTATATTATTTCTGTATATGATCACACTGCAAGTTCCCTGTTAGAAAAAAATGTTATGTGCTGAAATGATAGGCCTGAGTTATTTTATTTATTTATTTAAACTTGGGATTGCGGGTTTGAAATGATAGAACCCGGATTTTTACCTTTTAAACTGCGGATTGAAATGATACATATCCGTATCACTTGACCTAGGTTAGAAAACTATATACAGACCCGTGGTTATTCTATAAAGTGCTTTGAATATTTTAAGTATTTTAAAAATATAAAATTATGAAATTTGATTTAAATTGATTTTGAAAGGTTTTAAAATAAATAAATTTTGATTTTTCTATGTGTTAAAAATGTAATTTATGAATGGATTAACTGGATTTTGAAATATAACTTATGTTTGAAATTTGGAATTTTGACTAAAAATGATATTTAAGTTACATGAATAAAATGGACTTTAATTTTATTTGGAAAATGGTAAATATGATAAATTGATTTATATTTGAATTTAAGTGATTTATTAAAGAATTATTGATTTTCTATAAATTTAAGTGGTTGAATAAATGACTGTTGAAAATGAAATTTTAAAATATAACTTGACTTGAAAATGTGAAATTTGAATTTTAACTAAAGATGTTAAATTAATTAAATAAACTGGAAGTTTAGTTAAATTTGTGAAAAGGTAATATAAATCTGAAATGTTAAGTTTTAATTTATGAAAGAAACGTATAGGTTTTAATTTATGAAAGAAACGTAAAGGTTTTAATTTATGAAAGAAACGTACAGGTTTTAATTTATGAAAGAAACGTACAGGTTTTAATTTATGAAAGAAACGTATAGGTTTTAATTTATGAAAGAAACGTATAGGTTTTAATTAATGAAAGAACGTATGGTGTTCTAATTAATGATAGGAACATGTAAATTCCTAATTAATGAAAGAATGGTATAAGTTTTAATTAATGAAAGAAACGTATAAGTTTTTAATTAATGAAAGAAACGTGTAAAGTCCTAATTAATGAGAGAACATGAAAGTTTTAATTAATGTAAGAACATGTAAAGTTTAATTAAGAAAGAAACATGTAAAGTTTTAAGTAGTGTTGTATTGATTTAATTAATAAATGTTCATTATTGTAATAGGAATATAAAATTTAAAACGTACATTTGACACGTAGATTTTAATCAATGTAATGGTGTGTTTTAAATTGATTAAAATGATAAATGTTACTTATTGTAATAATAATGTAAGTTAATAAGGTGCTTTTAACTTAACATAAGAATTTCGGTTTAAATTATATATTACAGTAAGAAAGTTTATTTAACTATAAGGCTATGATAAATTGACATGTTAAAATTTTAAGCTTATCAATACTTTGATTATATACAATGTAAAGTGGAAAGTAGTACATTCCAAAAATGCTATGATTCCTTAAGGTAACATTTCCAAAATGCTATGATAATTTAAAGGAATATTTCAAGTTTAATAAATTTAAATAAATAATCAATGATTTGAAAATTTGGGTTTTATTTGAATGATATAATATTGAATTATTTTTGAAATGGAAATGATACAATTGTGATATTGTTTTGTAATGAGTATGATATTTTGGTCTTGAAAGTATAAATTATTTGAAATAAATATCCATGGGTTATAATAACGATTGGTTGTTAAAGAGACCGGGATCGGATATTGTCTTATAGCCGGACAATACCGAAAACCACTTTAACAACTGTGTACGCGGTGGAGATTCCAGAATGAAGTAGGATGGTGGCGACGTTCTCGAGGTATGTTACGTGGACCCAACTCCAGTGAGTTGGCATATATGACTAAAACACAGGAGCTATACCGGGCTACACAAAGGGTCACACCCTTTCATCGAGCATGCTCCATCGGAAACTATTCTATTACTGTTGTGATTCGATTCGGTGGCGCCACTTTGATTCGGGGGTATTGTTCGAGGTGGGCGGAAGCTGCTGGCTTGCCGTCACCACCGGTACGGGAGTGCAAACGGTGTATCCACCCTGGCATTGCCTCGCGTGTCGTGTCATATCCTTATATCGAGCCCACTACGATTTTGGTTTTAAAGATCCGACCGCGTTAAGGTTCACCATCCCCTTAACATTATTTTCTATATGATTATACTTTACTGATTAGACACTACCATATATAGCGTATATTACTATATAGTAAATAGTTTAACGGATCCTTAGAGGATGGGCGGTCCCAAGCATCCTTTAAGTTATTGATGCATTTTGTTACTGTTCACTTGAGTTGATTTACAGTTTATAAGTATTTATGTCCTGACTCGAGGGTTTTGTGTTTTGCTTTACGCTCGGGTCAGATTGATTGAGTTAGCATTCAAGATTCACCTTCGGAGTTGGAGCTTTCCTTGAAGATCCAGCCTTCTATTTTGTTTCAGTATCCAGTGTTTCAGTGATGTATCTTGTTACTCTTCTGTTGTATCTCATTTAACTCTGATGTATCTTATATATATTTTTAGTAGCTTCATGAACTACTATCTCTTTTACTTCCGTTGCATTATTATATACTCTGTGTCTGTGATCTGTGATTTTATTTACTGTATATTCTGAGGTTTGCCAAAATTTTATTTACAACGCGGTATTTTGAGCAATTCAATTCCGGCATGAGTGTCTATCTATACACTTACAATGGATGCGAATGGTTGAAAATACCGGGTCGTTACAGTTGGTATCAGAGCTTTGGTAGCTCTAGGCAAAACTCAGCATATAGAGTGAATGTATTTACAGAATCACTTTCATTCGAGTTTGAATCTCTTCCCTTTTGACTCGATTCCTTTGAATTTTGGAACGTTCCCTGCGGTTCCAAAGTCCATTCTTATTCCCCGCTATTCATCTTCATTTGATTCTGGAGTATCCCACAACTCCACTTCGAATGATCTTTATAGTGAATTGGCGGTCCCGCCAATCTCAAAAATTTTCTTGTAAGAGGGGTGAAACTCCATTTCAACAGCATCGATTCACCAAAGATTTTATATCCTCGGTTTAGATGCTAGTATCTCCTATTATCCCAAACTCTAACTCTTGAGATCAAATGTAGATTTACTCCAGAAAATCCACTTCGATCTTATACTTTAAGTCACGGTTGACCCGATTAAGGTTGCCCGTGATTTATTTTAGCTTATCCACCTCCCTACTCTGTATTTAATCATCTTGTCTTTTCTTTCCAACATATTTTCAAACATTTTGAATTGTATTTGTCAATCTATTTTTTTTTATATTGTGTTGTTGGAGTTGTTGATGTTGATTTGGGTTTCCGATCGATTCGTCTGATCAACGCTATCGATAGGATTTCTAAAACACTTTGAAAGAACAAACTGACACGATATTATTTTAAATTTTGTTTTGGTTAATGAAATAAAATTTTGATATATATATTTATGGAACTTAATAAAATGATTCAAATTGATAATTTGAAATGATAATACTTGATTTATCATTTATTGTTCTATAAATGAATTTATAAATAATTGTTTATAAATTTATATGGGAACTTAAATGAATTTAGAAAAAGAAATTTGAGAATTTAATTTCCGATGGTTCCAAACCTTTTGTTTAAAAGTTGAAAGGGATATAATATTTAAAATATTTTCAAATAGAAATTTGTTTTCAAAGAATTTTAAGTTTAAAATTAGTACTCTTCTCTTTGCCGCTGGAAAATAACTTCGGTGATGACTGCAACATCATCGATGTTCATTTTCGAGTTTCGGAGTGAAGAGACTGTTCTGTAGTCTTGCTACAGCTTTGTTTTGGGAAATTAAATTGATTTGAATTTCTCAAATATGACTTAATTTATAATATATAGAGATATATGATTGAAATTTGATTTGATATATTATGTATATATTATTACTTATCTCTAAATGGTTTGAATGGAATCGGAAATTTAATTCTTAAACTCTATCTTAAAGAATAATTTCAATTATAAATAGAAAATCAAAAATTTGGATAAATGATTAAAACTTGAGATAATTAAATTGGAAAGTTTTACTTGTATAACGCAATTGCATTCAAATATAACTTACCTTAATTTCAGAAGTTAACAATGTAATTGGGTAATATACAATATAAAAAGATTTTATAAATAAAATTTGAGTGGTTATAATAAATGTTATACACTTAAATTTTAATTATAAAATGATTAACAGAGGTAAATATAATAAAGGGTAATTTAATAACTTACAATAAAATGATGTTAAAAGAACTAAGAATAAAAGAAAGCAGTTATAATAAGTGTAATTATATTGAACATGAGTGATAAATATATTGAGAGGAATAAATTTAATTTTTATTAGGAATAAAGAAGAATAAAATTTATTAAATACATTGTGAGTATAATAAATGATTATTTTTCTAACCCATGGTTTTAAAAAAAAATTTGTTAATTTAAGATGATTGGATAATAAGATAATGAAATTTGAGATAGTTAAGATTTATGTAACTTGTGTAAAAGTTTATTTTCTATTTAAGTTGAAATCTCCATGCTTTAAAATTCATTTTCTTATTTTGTTTTTCAAACTATCTTTTGGTTGTTCTTATCGTCCTCATCTTGCTATAGACTGGTATATGCATCTTTCTATAATCTTTCTGTTTAGAAATCTTTCGATAATCTTTGATAATCTCCACCTTGTAAATCTTACCTATAACAATAGTTATCAGGTATAACTTCAATCTTCTTGTTATCTTATCTTAATCCTATTTCACTCTATCTTTTCTGTGCCCTTCCATACCTCATTCCTTTTCGGGGACGAAAAGTTTTGAGTAGGGGAGAGTGTAACAACCCTGTATTTTGTAATTATTTTATTGTATATTTTAATTATTTTTAATGTAAGATTTTGATTTAAAAACTTATTTTACTTATTTGAAATGATTAAATTTATTATTTAAATATAATCTTGATTTTTATGAGTTATAATCCCAAACTTGTGTAAGTTGAAATATTTGCCTGAAATGCTGATTTTGGTCAAAATAGTCAAACTGTGACTTTCAACTTAAAATTTTAAAATTTTAAAAAATTTAATTTTTTTTCTTTTATTATGAAAGTACATAAAATTATAAGAACACCAATTTTCGTTTCGTTGAAATTGGATGTAAATTGTGAAAGTTATACCCTTTACAGTATTGTGCGTATATAGGGTTATTTAACAATGACTATTTTAAATTGTATAAATTACTTCTTCTTTGTTTTATTTTATTTTAATATGTGATAATATGTTATATAATTTATATTTTGACTTTTAAGTATTTTTAAAATGATAATATAATTTTTCTAAAGTTCATTTGAATTTATTTCTAATTTTAAAAGCCTAGTCTACAATTTTAAGCCATTTTCTTAATTTAATTATATATAATTAAAATTTATTTATTTATTTTATGCACTCACTTTTATTTGCTGTGTTTTACTTTATTTTATTCATTTTACATATATTTAAATTAAAGTAAATTTTTTCAAAGTGTATTGAAGTTATTTCTAATTCTTAAGTCAAGTTTTCATTTTCTGTGCTATTTTTCTTATTTTAATCATATCTAATTAATATTTAATTATTAATATTTTGTTTATCTATTATATTTTCGAATTTTAACTGGGATTTTAATTATTTTCAGTTATTTAGATGTATATGAATATATATATAGGAAGTTTAAAAGGTTTGAAAGCAAAGAAACGTAAAACCATTTTAACGTTTCTTCTTCCGTTTCTTTTCCAATTAATAGATTTAATTTCCTTTGACCGTTCCTTTCTTTATTGTAGCCGTGCATTTCTTACCTCATTTTCACATGAAAACATTCCTTTCCACTTCATAATAATTTTATAATGAAATGTATAATTTTCCAAGACTAACAGTGATTTATGCATAATTTTAGAACACTGTTTGGTATTTTTAAGGCATTTTCTTCATTATCTTATATTTTTTTCAAATTATACTATTTGTTACCTCATATTTCTAATTGATTTCGGTTTGTAAAGTATTTTCTCCTGAAATTTTGTTTATGTAAAGTTTTAAAAGGAAAAGAATATGGAAGATCGTAAATCACTTTGAAACGTAAGCCCTTTTATTTGCCCAAACCCTTCATTTCCTTAAACTCCTCAATTAATTGCCTTAGCCGTGTAAAACCCTAATGTAGCCGTCATCTCATTAGATTTTCACGTGAAAAAAAAAAATCATTTTCATTTGTTTCTCACGGCTTCAAAGATCTGGTATTGGCTTCCATTTCTTTTTCTTACTTTTCTACTTGTTTTCCCTAAATTTTAATTTTTTTCATTTATTTAAAGACTTTGGCTTTTGTTTTCTTAAAAATCTAATTTTGGAAATTTTCTTGAAATGATTTCTGATTATTTGTCCAAATAAAAATAAACAATGTCTGAAAATTTGATTTGGATAAAAAGTGTAACTTTAATAGAAATTCTAAATTTTATAATTCTAAAGGCAAATTTTTCATCTTGAACTGTATACAATTGTGTAACATTTGTTTCACTTTTGTTTTGGTCAGATTTGTTGTATACTTTAAAAAAAAAGTTAGTAATAATTAATGTGAAACGGGAAATAAACTTTACATTTCTTTTACATATGTTTACATCTGTTTCTTAACTTTATATTTAACAATCAATTGGATGAAGCTAAATCAAATGTTATTAATTATGGTACAATAGCTATTAAATTTTGGTTTAAAGTGACGGTTTATTTTCCTAATAGAAACGTTAGTATTTTAAATTTATTTAATAAGAGAAACAAAATAATTTGTACGTTATTTAATAAGAGAAACAAAATAATTTGTACGTTACTTTGGGCATATATTTAATTGTTGCTCTTGCCTTTTCGTTATCTATTTGATTTTTTTTTCTTGCGTTAACAATGCAATGTTTTCAGCCGTATATTCTCTTTTGAGAATCCAAAATCTTTCTCAAATCTTTCCTTATATCATTTCCGTGTGTGAATTATTTCTTTCCCTCTTGCCTCCCATACGTTTCCACCTATTGGATAGAATTGAATGCCTTAATTGCCCCTACCGTTCAAGCATTTTTCTCTTGCCTGCCCTCTACATAAATTAGTGAGCAAATGTTAATATATATTTCACGTTCAAAAGTTCCATACCATAAATTATTCATTTTGCTTCCATCAAAATTTGCGTAAGCATCTCCTGAAGGTATGAACCGGTGCATGCTTTTCCTTTCATTTTTTTTATCTTTTCTTCTTTTCACTCTTGTTTTATTTCATTTGTTCTCCTTTCATTGTTTTGCTTTGGGTTGGTGATACAAAATCATATCTTGGCTATCTTTCAACTCAAATCAAAAGTCGTGAAATTGTGCTTGTCGTGCCTTTGGAGTCGTGCTTATATATTGTTTTGGTCTCTAGCTTTGAAAAAAGTGAGTCTTTCTCACTCTAACATATATACTTATGAAAAGTGGATTGATGACAAGTGTTTAGTAATGTAAAATGTTTATGCAAGTTAATGATGATCATATGATATGCTATGCCATGTTATTACCATGTTATTACCATGTTAAAACTGTTAATTTTCACCTGACATCTTATATATGACTGTATATTGTGATATTGACCTTGTTTATATTATTTCTGTATATTATCACACTGCAAGTTCCCTGTTAGAAAAAATGTTATGGGCTGAAATGATAGGCCTGAGTTATTTTATTTATTTATTTATTTAAACTTGGGATTGCGGGTTTGAAATGATAGAACCCGGATTTTTACCTTTTAAACTGCGGATTGAAATGATACATATCTGTATCACTTGACCTAGGTTAGAAAACTATATACAGACCCGTGGTTATTCTATAAAGTGCTTTGAATATTTTAAGTATTTTAAAAATATAAAATTATGAAATTTGATTTAAATAGATTTTGAAAGGTTTTAAAATAAATAAAATTTGATTTTTCTATGTGTTAAAAATGTAATTTATGAATGGATTAACTGGATTTTGAAATATAACTTATGTTTGAAATTTGGAATTTTGACTAAAAATGATATTTAAGTTACATGAATAAAATGGACTTTAATTTTATTTGGAAAATGGTAAATATGATAAATTGATTTATATTTGAATTTAAGTGATTTATTAAAGAATTATTGATTTTCTATAAATTTAAGTGGTTGAATAAATGACTGTTGAAAATGAAATTTTAAAATATAACTTGACTTGAAAATGTGAAATTTGAGTTTTAACTAAAGATGTTAAATTAATTAAATAAACTGGAAGTTTAGTTAAATTTGTGAAAAGGTAATATAAATCTGAAACGTTAAGTTTTAATTTATGAAAGAAACGTATAGGTTTTAATTTATGAAAGAAACGTACAGGTTTTAATTTACGAAAGAAACGTAGAGGTTTTAATTTACGAAAGAAACGTATAGGTTTTAATTTATGAAAGAAACGTATATGTTTTAATTTATGAAAGAAACGTATAGGTTTTAATTTATGAAAGAAACGTATAGGTTTTAATTAATGAAATAACGTATGGTGTTCTAATTAATGATAGGAACATGTAAATTCCTAATTAATGAAAGAATGGTATAAGTTTTAATTAATGAAAGAAACGTATAAGTTTTTAATTAATGAAAGAAACGTGTAAAGTCCTAATTAATGAGAGAATATGAAAGTTTTAATTAATGCAAGAACATGTAAAGTTTAATTAAGAAAGAAACATGTAAAGTGTTAAGTAGTGTGGTATTGATTTAATTAATAAATGTTCATTATTGTAATAGGAATATAAAATTTAAAACGTACATTTGACACGTAGATTTTAATCAATGTAATGGTGTATTTTAAATTGATTAAAATAGTAAATGTTACTTAATACAATGTAAGTTAATAAGGTGCTTTTAACTTAACATAAGAATTTCGGTTTAAATTGTGTATTACAGTAAGAAAGTTTATTTAACTATAAGGCTATGATAAATTGACATGTTAAAATTTTAAGCTTATCAATACTTTGATTATATACAATGTAAAGTGGAAAGTAGTACATTCCAAAAATGCTATGATTCCTTAAGGTAACATTTCCAAAATGCTATGATAATTTAAAGGAATATTTCAAGTTTAATAAATTTAAAGAAATATTCAATGATTTGAAAATTTGGGTTTTATTTGAATGATATAATATTAAATTATTTTTGAAATGGAAACTATACAGTTGTGATATATTTTTGAAATGAGTATGATATTTTAGTCTTGAAAGTATAAATTATTTGAAATAAATATCCATGGGTTATAATAACGATTGGTTGTTAAAGAGACCGGGATCGGATATTGTCTTATAGCCGGACAATATCGAAAACCACTTTAATAACTGTGTACGCGGTGGAGATTCCAGAATGAAGTAGGATGGTGGCGACGTTCTCGAGGTATGTTAGGTGGACCCAACTCCCGTGAGTTGGCATATATGACTAAAACAGGAGCTATACCGGGATACATAAAGGGTCGCACCCTTTCATCGAGCATGCTCCATCGGAAACTATTCTATTACTGTTGCGATTCGATTCGGTGGCGCCACTTTGATTCGGGGGTATTGTTCGTGGTAGGCGGAAGCTGCTGGCTTGCCGTCACCACCGGTCCGGGAGTGCAAACGGTGTATCCACCCTGGCATTGCCTCGCGTGCCGTGTCATATCCTTATATCGAGCCCACTATGATTTTGGTTTTAAAGATCCGACCGCGTTAAGGTTCACCATCCCCTTAACGCTATTTTCTATATGATTATACTTTACTGATTAGACACTACCGTATATAGCGTATATTACTATATAGTAAATAGTTTAACGGATCCTTAGAGGATGGGCGGTCCCAAGCATCCTTTAAGTTATTGATGCATTTTGTTACTGTTCACTTGAGTTGATTTACAGTTTATAAGTATTTATGTCCTGACTCGAGGGTTTTGTGTTTTGCTTTACGCTCGGGTCAGATTGATTGAGTTAGCATTCAAGATTCACCTTCGGAGTTGGAGCTTTCCTTGAAGATCCAGCCTTCTATTTTGTTTCAGTATCCAGTGTTTCAGTGATGTATCTTGTTACTCTTCTGTTGTATCTCATTTAACTCTGCTGTATCTTATATTTTTTTTAGTAGCTTCATGAACTACTATCTCTTTTACTTCCGCTGCATTATTATATACTCTGTGTCTGTGATCTGTGATTTTATTTACTGTATATTCTGAGGTTTGCCAAAATTTTATTTACAACACGGTATTTTGAGCAATTCAATTCCGGCATGAGTGTCTATCTATACACTTACAATGGATGCGAATGGTTGAAAATACCGGGTCGTTACATTTTTTGGGCATACTCCACTAGTTTGGATTTTCTTCAAACATTTTCTCGAGTTATCATATTTGATTGTACGTACAAAACTTATAGGCATATGAAGTCATTACTAGAGATAGTTGGTGTAACCTCAACGGACCATGCATTTTGTATCGTCATTGCTTAGTTGCAGAAAGCGAGGAACATTATATTTAGGCTTTGGAACATTTGAAGTCTATTATGGTAGATTGTGAAGTGGAAATGCCTAATGTATTCATAAGTGATATAGAATTGGCTTTGATTAATGTCATTGGGCATGTTTTTCTAAATTCTGGTTATATGTTATGTAAATGGCATTTCAAGAATAACACGCTTACTTTTACGGGGAAGAAGAGTAATATGAAAGAAATGGACATTGTGGAGAAGAAAGCTTTCTTAGGTGATTGGAACGAACTTGTTTGCTCAAAAAATAATATTGCGTGCAATGAAAATTTACGTTTGTTGCATGAAAAATACACCCAATATGATTTATCATTGAAATGTTCATGAGCAATGGATAGATCCGTATGAGGAACGTTTTGTTCAATTGTAGACAGACGAGTATATGCATTTTGGGAATTATACATCGAATAGGTAACACTAATTTTTCATTCTTTAACTTGTTTGTTAATTTTGTTCTGCTTTTTAGATTTTTTTCTTAAATACAGGGCCGAATCAGCTCATTCAAAGTTGAAGAAACACTTGGCTACGTGTCAATGCAATTTCGAGCAAGCTTGGACTAAAATGCATTCATTGCTAGAGTTGTTCTTCACTGAATTATAAGCTTCATTTGAGCAAAGCATGACTAGAGTGAAACATGTTTTCACATTAAGGAGTTCAAAATTTTGCATGGTGTTGTTTCTACTATGGCTCTTGACTTACTATGTTCAAAGCTATGTTGAGTGAAATCTGTTGAGGATGATGAATATCTATATGGTTGCGTCATTCATAAAGCATACGAATTACCCTGTGTACATGAGTTAGCTCGTCTTGGTCCATTGGCATCAATGCCACCTGAATTGATTGATATTCATTGGACTAGACTTCATCTAATTGAATTAGGTAAAGAAAAGGATGTTGGTGTAGTAGAAAACATGGAAGTTTTATTGAATGATATTAAGAAAATGGTGACTTCATGTCAACTTCAAATTTACAAAAAATTGATGGAAGTAGTGCAACCACAAACTTCAATTCTTTACTCACCTAAAAGTAAAGTAAACAATCAAAGGAAGAGGAAGTAGGAAACCGGCTAATACTTCAACGCTTTCTTCATTTGAGTTATTAGAAAGTCTTTCACCACAAAACTCATCTAGTCAAATTAGTGTGAACAAGTCGAAGAAGGAAAAACTAATAATTAGGAAACCATTACAGGTTTATATGGAACTTGTTAGCTTTATTTTGTTTTACGTCATAAATTGTTTTCCTGGATTAATTACTTATTATTGCATGTTAACTTTTTGTAGTTGGAATTGTGTATTCATGATATAAGAATGTACATAAATCAAATCCACCGGAGATTAAACCATTTATGACCGACATTATTGATGTTCATTCAGACGATAATTGTGGATTTCCTTGTATCGTCGCTTTCCATGGAATGGGAGAATCATGTTGACCACAAATTCGCCTTGATTTGTATGAAGAGTTGTATGAGAATTAAGAGCTTTATGAACAAGTGTTCATAGAACGTGATAGATGCAATGTTTTGCTTACGAAACTACAACATAAAGGTGATGGTTTTGCACCATGGAAAAAATGGATGACAATCCCCGATATGGGTTATGTTATTCAAACTAAATATGACCTAGTCGTATTTAACATAAGTGAAAGGATCGCTTTGATGATATCACCACAAAAAAGAAAAAGTACCACCTCCAATACAACGTTCTTAAATAGCAGTAGCATTCGTCAATGATGATCATTTTGTGCAAGTACGCAATTAATATCCTTTTCATTATCTTTGAATTATTATTACTTTTTTAAAATGCATTTTTTTTTTGCATTTTTTAAAAATGTAGGTAAAATTAAAACCTAAACATTTGATGCCACCAATTTATGCAAATGGTTGACGACTCGTCTTATGGAGGCAAGTGATTGGGAGCTTATTTATGGTGATCGTAGGTGGGCTTGGGATGAAAGAACTCAATTTGCGGGGTGGAATTAAATACGTCCTTTGAATAAAGCATGTACTTCAAACAGTGAACTTTTAATTTATGATGTTATCTAATCATGTACTTCAAAAAATGTAGTATTAATATATGGAGCATGTAATTATAATTCATGATGTTATCTGACGATTTGTTTGATGTTGTTCTATACGATGTTCATTGTGTTTTCTGTGCATACTGTGTTTTATATTATTTTTTACTGTTTTACACAACCACGTTGAACCTTAACATGGCAAGCATTTTTATCATGCACAAGCAGTACATGGTATTCTTTTTAATCACGTAGCACTCTTACGTCGTATTCATTTTGATCATGTTGACTCGGTACGTGGTAGGCATAAACTATCAACTTAGGTTTTGACATAGAAACTCAATGTGACTTGTGTTCCAGATCGGGGAAGCCCTACATGATTTATATTTTATCCACGCAGTAACCCTTTATGATTTTACATCTTATCGCACTCTACGTGGTTTGTTTAACATCCATGCCTTGTCAGTGAGTGGTAGGTGCAGAAGCTTAAGAAAAATAACACAGCAACACAAATTCAAACCGAGAAACAATATACAGTCATAATACAACAACAGAATAACACAGCAACACAAATTGAAACAGCCAATAATAACTACACAATGCATAATATTACAGTGCAAACAACTTCACAAACATTCAAATACCAAATATCCATTACAATGGTTAATGCGGCATGCAGTCACAAAAAACGTTAACAAACTATCAATACACCATAGCGTAACATAGAACAATACATAATACAACTTTTAATACAAATTACATAAACTAGTTTTGACAACGGATGTAGCATCCACTAGAAACTCTAGCACTACCAGCTTTAGTATTTTATTCATCCAAAAAGCCATGCACATCGCTTAAAGTCTACAAAGAACAAAAAAAATAGGTTTACCTCAAATGATCTTGATTATCGTTGATGCTTCAATAAAATATGAAATACAATATACTGAATACAATTGCTCATAGCTTGGCTGAAAATGAGATGCTCCAATCATGATATTAGGAGGTAACCTTGCTGGCTTTTGAACCCTTAAAACACTATGATCTCTACGCCACTCAATATAATCATCCGTGCAACTGAAATAAAATTGATTGGCACTGATCGATGTCCTTCTGCAATAACATGATAACACCAATTTCCCATATGCTTTCCAAAAATTGATAACACACACGATTGTACGTAGTTGAAGTTGTTCCTCGTCGTGCATTTGTAGTAACTAGAGGAACATGAGCCATGGGAATGTTTTGAACTCTACCAAACTGTCTTGGTACTCTGCTTAGATGATATGGTTCCACAATGTTGAGACAGAGAATGCAACCACTGTACCAAATAATAGCATAAAAGGGATGATTGTCACTTGCAAAGATGTATGGATTAAAAATAACCTGTAAAAAAATCACAAGAGAATAGTCAACCGTGATGTAGAACTATATTCATTTACTACTATTAGATTTAAATGAAGATAATTACATATTCAATCTGAATATTATGGAGAAATATACTGTGATGACTCGGAATTTTCGAGTATTTAAAATCGGAATATTTAATTGATTTAAAATATTCAATAGAGTAAATTTAACTTAAATTTCAAATATCACAATTTATTTGATGATTAAATTATCACATTAAATAATTTGGAATTGGGTAAAATATGAAATTTGAAGTTTTAAGCCTGTTAAAAATAATTTGAAGGCTTGAAAATTTTATATTGATAGCACTGAAAATAATAGAAGTTGTAAAATTGAAATTAACATTGGTTTGTTCAGGTTTAAAAATATATTGTTTAAATTGAAATTAAAAACAGCCTTCCGAGGCACAGTCTCGGAATTCGACGAAACTAGTTCCATTGGATCCGTAATATTGTATTATTATTGGGTTTCAAATTTCGTAGCATTTGGAGTTGTTGTGTGAGCGTACGGTGGATAAACACGTCGTAGCTTATGTCGCAAATTTAACGTTCATTGAGTATATAAATCTTCATATATTTGGTCAACCTTTGTTTATTCCTACTCCCATACGCCATCTCCCAAAATTTCTTTTCCTTTTCACGTTATTCTACAACCGAGCATTTTAATTTTGACAAAATAAAAAAAAACCTCTTTGTCCAATACAGCATCATGCTCATCTAGTCCTTTGTAAGAAACAAGGAAGAGCCATGGCAACAAATCCCATCCTCGTTATCGTTTTCTCACTTTCCTTTTTCAAACTTCAGTCTCTCTCTCTTCCGTTATTAAACACGTCCTTACGTTCCCAATCCCTAACCCTAACTCCTCATTACAATTTAATTATCGACAAGGTTTTAATCGAAATAAAAAAAACAGAGAGAGAGGCGATCTGGAACCGGCATCGACGCCGTGCGATGGGAGAAGCTCGTAGGTGTTTTCGCGAGATGGGTTTGCGTATTCGAAGGGGAAGACGAAGGGGGTTTTCGATCGTCAGGGTGAGCTTTGCAAGGGGAACTCCACGTGCGTGACTAAAGGCGGAGGCGGGATTCATCGCAACTCCATCGCGAGGCAGGGGGATCAGAGCATGCTCGAGTGGTTGAAACTCGTGGGATCAGCAATGCCTGGAGTAGAGCAGTGAACTTGAAAATGAGTTTTAGTTCACAGCAGCAGATCCTCGAAGTCGAAGTATTCTTAGCCATCTGCAATTGGATGCCATCGTGAAGTGGATGAGCGTGGGTTTTGGGTTGGTTGCGATTGGATTCTTCCTAAGATCGAAGAGTTAAGGTATATCGAATTTACCTCTAATTCAAATTATTATCGATTGAATGTTTATGTAAAAATCAATTTTTAAACCCTATACAGACTATTTTTATAAGTATATATTTATGTATATATAGTTTTCAAAAATATATATATATATATATATATTTATGTATGTATGTATATACATCGATACATCTTAAAATTTACTTGATTATTTTAAAAATGGTCATTAGGTAGATTTGCTAAATTAATTATTTTTGTAACGTAAATTTTTATTTATTGTGAGGAAAATTAGTTAATAGAATAATTTGGCTAATTAAATCTATCTAATAGGAGAATGACCATTAGGCTAGTTCAAATATTTATTTAAAGGAAAATTTATTTAACCAAATTGTTAGTTTTAAATTAAACTAACAAAAGGGTAATTTATATTTCGATTAGTTTGAATACTAATAAATTTTTATAATAGTGGATTGAATTGTTCGAGTTTATTTCGAATATTAATTAAATGTAAATTATTTATTCAAGGTCAAAAGTATGGAAAGAATCGAGAGTGGGAAGAATTGAACACAATTAAAGCAAAGGTGAGTTAATCTCACTCAGTTTAAAATTTAAGTTTAAATGATAAAATTTAAATAATTGTTTGGATGGTTGAATTGATCGATGTGATATAGTATGATATTTTGGAGTTGGTATACTATATTGTGCCAACATCTGTGGATGCAGGGAAAACAAGTTGGAGGGATCCAACTGGATCCCTCAACATTTATTTAAATTATTTAATATTCTCTGCTGTGAATATTGATATTCTAGGATGAGTTATATTGGAATATTGAATGTTATGGTTGATTGGATATATTTAGGTATAATGAATCACCAAAATTATATAGATTGGATTTTTGAAAGAGAATAAAAGGAATGAATTTGTGAGTAGGATAATTATAGGAAATTTGAATAAGGTAAGAATAGGTTGAAAAGAAATAGAAGTAATATGAAAATAATAATAGGTAACTTCGAGTATGAAAAGAAAAGAGTTTGAAAAAAATAGTAATTAATGAATTGTAAAATGATGTGCTATTAATTTAAAGGAATAAAGAATTATTTTAAACTTAAAGTTTTAAATTTATATAAAAGGATAAAGAAGTAATTGAGAAATCTAAAAATTTGAATTTTTAGTTAAAGTATTTTAAATCATAATTAAGAAATGAAATCTGAAATTAACAGATTTTGAATAAAAAGGCAGTAAATTGGAAATCAATTTGGAAATTGATTCAAGTGTTTGAAATTGAAATTTTTAAGGAAGAATGTGAAGAGAGGTATATTTCTCTGGATAACCAAGTACGTTCAAAGTAAACTTTTATATATAAGTTAAAGGTTTTAATGTTGTTTTAAAAAAAACATATTTTAGAAAATTTATTATTTTAAATTCTTAAGTAAATATTTTTCAAATCTATTACCGAAATAAATATTTATAAATAGTGACTTAGTGTTCGTTTGAAAAGTGAAAGCCTAGTTTTATATTTTATAAAGTAACCTTATTTTCAATGTCTATATAGTATGTATTTTTAGTAAATTATTGAAGTAGTCTTAATTAGAGTATTTTAAAGTAAATCCCAAAGGAAGTGTTTTGGTTAATCTACTATCGTAATAAGTATTTAAAGGATGATTTGGTATTTTGTGTAAAGAAGAAATCTAGTTATTTTTATAAAGTAAACTTATTTTAATTATTTCTAAAGTATTATTATAAATTGAGTATTAAAGTAAATTTTTCTAAATTAAATGTTAAATATATTTTACAATAAAATGTTTTTAAATGATTTTAAAAATCTAAAGTTTTGTGCTTGGTGATCCCTGTGGAAATAGAAAATAATTGGAATTTATTCTGTGAAAGGAAGATAGTTTGAAACTGTTTTCAAAGGATTGAAATTTGAAATATATCTTGCAAAGATATTTTGAGATAAATAAATAATTTGGGAAATTATTTATTGTGTGATGAATGTTGTGAATATTAATTGATAGTTAAATAACCGACTATCAATATTGGACAAATGCGTTGATCGTTTCGAAGAGACCGGGATTGAGATTTATTTCTCGAAAACCACTTCGATCCGGTTTATACGTTTCGTGAAAACGATTATGATTCGAAGATGGAGCAGTAAAGTACAAGGGCTAGTCGCTACTAATCCTGAGGATATTCCCAAAATGGATGTAGTAGGAATAGTGCCTTCGGTTCCGTTCGAACCCGGAACGGACTTGTACGGATGAATGCTTACGTAAACATCGTCAGGTGGACAATGGGTATTCTAAGGGATATGTTCTATAAAAGGTAACGCTTAGCCTCAAGCCTCAACAAATGGGAATGACTGAAAATCAGAGGTTATGCAGCAACGCTAGGTGGGTAGCACCCAAGCAGGGTGAGGTCATTCCAGTCTAGATGTCCCTTTTTATTGCAGCTTAGTGGGCGGTTGCTGATCCCAACTGCGGGGTGATCTCACTCGGGATTATCCAGTAAGGGGTAGTCCCGGCCTTGTGTTGCAGGGGAGCGGGCGTACTCCTCGGTATGGTGATCTAGGCCCCGTACTGTGACAGGTGGTACCCCAGTGCCTAGTCATTAGTTGGAAATCCATTCTCCCTACGAGCCTTGTACGAGTTTTGTTTGTATTACCCACTCTGTGGCTAGTAGCTGGAATTTAATCATGTAACAATTTCGGCTATTTTATAAGTATTTGTAAATAGACCCTATTATAATATCAGAGGATTTTTATAAAAATAGTTTTATCTATCGTAAGGTAAAAACCCGACATGTTTATTTGTGGCGTAGTCTTACGAGATGCTTTTGTTTTCAAAGGATTTTTTTGAAACTTTAGTAATCAATTAGGTGTGATTTTCTCACGCTGGTATTACAGACTGACTCGGGTGTTATTTAACTGTAATGCTCGGGTCAGACCGAGTATTATAGGATACAGGAGGTGCTGTGGAGCTCAGGTGACAAGCAGGATGGCGATACGTACTCCCGTACTTGTATATATATATATACATATTCCGCTGTGTTGAGTTGTTGTGTACCCATTTGTATGATATTGATGTTGAGCTGTAATTGATGTACTCTGATTGATGTAATATATAAACAGAGATATATTTGATTGAGTAAAGATTATTTATTATCTATTATATTTTATTCCGCTGCGATGGTTAGATTCTGATGTTGAATTTGTTTTCTCTTCTTCTACCTCTTCTTCTTAAACCCAAATGGTTCGTATTTCTGTACAACTTGAGTTGATTGTTGTAGAATAGTGTTGACTCAAGGGGTACGGATTTGCGGGTCGTCACACTTGGTATCAGAGCATAGGTTGGTGATAACCTTGGCTCCGGTGGGAAATACTCATTTAAAATAGAGTCCGTAGTACTCTATAATGAGTTTGAGCGTATAAATAGATATGAGCGCGTATTTGTTAGTGAATATAAATTGTTTTAATATCGCGTTGATTGATTTATTGAGTGGCATACGAACCTTCGTCGACACAGTCTGCGTAATTGCATTGAAGGGGTTTCTGAACACTTGAATAGAACAATCGACACGGTATTGTTTTAAATGTGGGTAAATGAAATAATTTTACCCAAAAATATATTTTCTATATAAAGAAAGTTTTTGTAAACTATGTAGCTAATATATGGTTGCTTGGATGTTAGAAATGATAATATTAAAGTATTATCATTATTAAGTGAAAATTTAACTAGAAATTGAAAGATAACTAAAATTTAAGGGAATACATTCAATTATGAAATGGAATTTATAAATACGAATTATAAACGTAACTTATAAAATTGGAATATAATCGAACGAGAATTTGTATAAGCATAAAATGTACAAATGAATTATAGTTAAAATTGATTTAAGCAGGATTTGGAAATTTAAATCCCGGAAATTGGAAGTATTTTGAAGATAAATGATAGCATTGTTGTTTTAGAGGTATTTTTGAAAGGAAATTTGTTTTAAAAGGGATTTTGGAAGTTATATAGCATTGAAATCACTTGGATTATTGGAAAATAATTCTGATGATGACGGCCGCATTATCAGTATTCATTTTTGAATTTCTAAGTGATAGATTGTTGCCAAATTGATATGTTCAGGAAAGCCTGTTTGTTTTTGAAAATTTCAAAGGAAATTTGTTGGGAATAAACTAGGATTGGTTTACTTTTTGAGAAATGTGATTTGAGATCTTGGAGATTTCAAAACAATTTGAAACCAAAGCCGGGTGTTTGAAAATCCTGATGAGATAAGTTGTAAGCTTATAAATTGAGATAATTTTTTGATCAGGCAGGAAATATAAGCTTTAAATGTTGGAATTTAAATTTAAAGTGAAAAGTTAAAATTGAAATTAACTTGGATTTGGAAATAAAAATTTGACTGGATTGAAATTAATTGGATAGGCTGAAAATAATATCCAATTGTATTTGAATTAAGTTGAAATCGAATTGAGTTAAATAAATCTGAGTTAAAGTAAAATTGAATTGGAATGAGAATTCAATTGAATTAAGGAATGAAATCAAATTTTTACCCGAACAAATGGAAAAAATAAATTGAATAAAAATTTGAATTGAAATAAATAAACCAAAATAACTTATAAAAGAATTAAAAATCCATAGAAATAAAATATGCTTGGGATATTAATAAGCATAAGGCTTGAGTTAAAAATAAAAGAATAATATATTCAAGCCTATGATGAAGGGAATTGTGTAAATAAATAAGTGTAAAACTCGAATTAAAAATACAAGATGAATACATTCAAGCCTGGAATGAATGTGATTGTATAAAATAATAAGTTGTGACTTATAAAATTGAGAATGGAATACAAAGCCCAAAATTAATATTTTGATGAATTAGAAAATGAAGGGAAAATACAAACTAAAATTATAAAATAAATTTGAACTTAAGAAAATTTAAATGAAAATATTTTGAGATTAAAATCAAGTTCTGCATTATAAGTTGGGGAAAGACTATTTAGATGATAATTAGATAATGAAATTGAACTGTGAGTTCATAAAATTCGGTGGTAAATTAAAAATGGCTAGTGGATTCAGAACTTGAGTTATAAATTAAATTTTAACTTGAAGTGTTAACAAATTAAATATAATTGAAATGTATCGAATAAAAAAATGAAAATGGATTAAAATAGAAATGGTAGGAGTTGCAAATAAATTCCAAATAAGTGGGAATAAATTGGAAATGGCCTTGTAATAAATTGAATGAGCTGAATCTAAAGGGTTAAAATGTATAATAACTAATCAAATAGATTTGTAGTTTGAAATGGGATTGGATTAAAATAGAGTCAAGTTTAATTGAAAAGAGAAATTTATTTGCAAAATGAAATGAGCTTAAGAAAAAAAAAGATTTGAATAAATTGAAGTAGATCAACTTAAGCTGAATAGACGAGGGAGAGTTGAATTGAATTCAACTTAAAATTAAGTGTAATGACATTGGATTGGATTTAAACCAAATGAAAATAAATTTGAATCGAAATAGAATTCGGTGAATTATAGTTAATATTTAAGGAAATGAAAATTCATAATGGATTGAGTGGATTAACTAATTATGTTGAATAAATAAATGGATAGAATAAATAAGAACCAAATGAAAGATGGAAGTAGAACTTATTATAAAAAGAAATGGAAATGAACTTAAGGTATTGACCTAAGTAAGTATTGAATAAAATCCGAACTTAAAATGAAGTATGGTTTAAATGAGTTGAGAAAAGTTATTGAATGAAATAGCCTGGATTGCTTTCGAGCTAAATAAAATAGTTTGGCATAAACAAATATGGAATAAATTGAGTAAAGTAACTAAAGCTTGGAATGGATTGAGCTAAATAAATGGTTGTGAATGAATTAAAATAAAAAAAAGAAATTTAAGTGGTAATGAAGATGAACCTAAATTATTAATGGTTTTGAATGAACTGGTTTGGTTAATAAAATGAAATGCAAATGAATGGATTCAAATTTAAAATGCAATGAAAATGAGAATATATGGATTGTGAATAAATTTAAAAATGGGATAGAATTCAGTATAAATTGAGTTGAAATCCATTTAAATTGGTCATAAAACATAAATATTTATTTATTCACATAGATCTCGTCAAACTGTATAGAATAAATTATCACTGGAGGTAAATGGGAGTAATTAAAATTCTATGAATTGGTAGAAGTAAAATGAATTGATTTTGAGATTAATTGGATTAAATATGAATTCAGTTTGCTTAAAAATAAATTAAATGTAAGCAATTGAGATTTAAACCATACAAATTGATGAAGTGATATACGAATGGATTGAAAACCATTCAAATTGAATGAAAATGGTTTGTAAATTAATTGAAACAGTTGAATTTGTATCAAAGTTGTATAAATTGCTTATGGAAAATGTTTGATATATAGAATTCATATGTTTTAACTATTGCAACTAAGTGAAATATAGTTAAACTGCATATATTTGGCACTTACATGTTTAAATTGAGTAAGTACAGGTACCTGGAAGCCGTGTGGCTGGATTTGGTTGTGCTATTTGCTAAAAATAATAAGCTGCTTGCTTAAAATTCTAAATAAGGTACGCCTACGCAATAAAAATAGGAAATATGAACTTTTTTTGGTTTTTCCAACCGTGTGGGTCGATGTGTATATATTTATCTCTTTTGTCAAATTGCAAAAGCTCCTCCGTAGGGGACTCTGCCAAAATTTTACGAAAATTTTGGGAGTTAAAAAAAATTTAGTAAATTTTGTTAACGACAAACGAATTCAAATTTAAAACTAAAATAAGTTAGTAAATGAAACCAATTTAAAATAAAGACATAATTAGTTATAAATGGAAGATAAAATTTAATGTTCAATGTTGAAAATAAATAAAATTCATATGAAATGTGAGAATCAATTTGAATAGAATAGATGTAAACTAAAAGTGGTGAAGTGAAAATAAATATAAGGAGCATATAAAATGCTTATACTAACTTAAGACAGGAATAGTAAATTCTTAATTGGAAATTAATAATACAAATATATTCCAAGTTAATATTTGGATGAATAGATATTGGCATTTTGTGAGAAAGTCGATAAAATGTTTTTGGAATATTGTGATTGGATATTATTGTCAGGTAGGATATGCAGGTAATATAAAAGGGAAAGGAGAATTGATTTTGATTTCAAAAGATAAATTTGAAATGCTCGACAAAGAGGTATGTATTTAAATTTGGTATGAAATTTGATTGGGATTTGGATTGAGCCACTTGGCTTTTTATTTTCTTTTTTGGATTTGGGAGGCCGTAGAGCCATTTTGTAATTGTACCGAGCTAGCTGCGCAAAGGAGACGTTGGCAAAAAATTTCGGGAATTTAGGGAGTTAGAAAAATTTTGAGAAAATTTTGATAATTTTAAATTTGATTCAGTATTGAAATTTGAATGATTGAGCAAATAATATTGGTTGGAACTAATGAAAGAAGTTTGGGAAATTAGTAAGAATGGTAATGGGTCTTTTATAAAAGATTAGTAGGTTAGATGTTGAATTGCTTAATTTTGAGGATAAGTAAACGGGTATTGGACCATTCTTCCTAACTAGTAATTTCGGGGACGAAATTCTTTTAAGGGGGGAGGAATGTGATGACCCGAAATTTTTGAGTATTTAAAATCGGAATATTTAATTGATTTAAAATATTCAATAGAGTAAATTTAACTTAAATTTAAAATATCACAATTTATTTGATGATTAAATTATCACATTAAATAATTTGGAATTGGGTGAAATATGAAATTTGAAGTTTTAAGCCTGTTAAAAATAATTTGAAGGCTTGAAAATTTTATATTGATAGCACTGAAAATAATAGAAGTTGTAAAATTGAAATTAACATTGGTTTGTTCAGGTTTAAAAATATATTGTTTAAATTGAAATTAAAAACAGCCTTCCGAGGCACAGTCTCGAAATTCGACGAAACCAGTTCCATTGGATCCGTAATATTGTATTATTATCGGGTTTCAAATTTCGTAGCATTTGGAGTTGTTGTGTGAGCCTACGGTGGATAAACACGTTGTAGCTTATGTCGCAAATTTAACGTTCATTGAGTATATAAATCTTCATATATTTGGTCAACCTTCGTTTATTCCTTCTCCCATACGCCATCTCCCAAAATATCTTTTCCTTTTCACGTTATTCTACAGCCGAGCATTTTAACTTTGACAAAATGAAAAAAACCTCTTTGTCCAATACAGCATCATGCTCATCTAGTCCTTTGTGAGAAACAAGGAAGAGCCATGACAATAAATCCCATCCTCGTTATCATTTTCTCACTTTCCTTTTTCAAAATTCAGTCTCTCTCTCTCTTCCGTTATTAAACACGTCCTTACATTCCCAATCCCTAACCCTAACTCCTCATTACAATTCAATTATCGACAAGGTTTTAATCGAAATCAAAAAAAAAAACAGAGAGAGAGGCGATCTGGAACCGGCATCGATGCTGAGCGATGGGAGAAGCTCGGTAGGTGTTTTCGCGAGATGGGTTTGCGTATTCGAAGGGGAAGACGAAGGGGGTTTTCGATCGTCAGGGTGAGCTTTGCGAGGGGAGCTCCACGCGCGTGACTAAAGGCGGAGGCGGGATTCATCGCAACTCCATCGCGAGGCGGGGGGGATCACAGCATGCTCGAGTGGGTGAAACTCGTGGGATCGGCAATGCCTGGAGTAGAGCAGTGAACTTGAAAATGAATTTTAGTTCACAGCAGCGGATCCTCGAAGTCGAAGTATTCTTAGCCATCTGCAATTGGATGTCATCGTGAAGTGGATGAGCGTGGGTTTTGGGTTGGTTGCGATTGGATTCTTCCTAAGATCGAAGAGTTAAGGTATATCGATTTTACCTCTAATTCAAATTGTTATCGATTGAATGTTTATGTAAAAATCAATTTTTAAACCCTATACAGACTATTTTTATAAGTATATATTTATGTATACATAGTTTTCAAATATATATATATGTATATATATTTATGTATGTATGTATATACATCGATACATCTTAAAATTTACTTGATTATTTTAAAAATGGTCATTAGGTAAATTTGCTAAATTAATTATTTTTGTAACGTAAATTTTTATTTATTATGAGGAAAATTAGTTAATAGAATAATTTGGCTAATTAAATCTATCTAATAGGAGAATGACCATTAGGCTGGTTCAAATATTTATTTAAAGGAAAATTTATTTATAACCAAATTGTTAGTTTTAAATTAAATTAACAAAAGGGTAATTTATATTTCGATTAGTTCGAATACTAATAAAATTTTATAATGGTGGATTTAATTGTTCGAGTTTATTTCGAATATTAATTAAATGTAATTATTTATTCAAGGTCAAAAGTATGGAAAGAATCGAGAGTGGGAAGAATTGAACAAAATTAAAGCAAAGGTGAGTTAATCTCACTCAGTTTAAAATTTAAATTTAAATGATAAAATTTAAATAATTGTTTGGATGGTTGAATTGATCGATGTGATATAGTATGATATTTTGGAGTTGGTATACTATATTGTGCTAACGTCTGTGGATGCAGGGAAAACAGGTTGGAGGGATCCAACTGGATCCCTCAACATTTATTTAAATTATTTAATATTCTCCGCTGTGAATATTGATATTCTAGGATGAGTTATATTGGAATATTGAATGTTATGGTTGATTGGATATATTTGGGTATAATGAATCACCAAAATTATATAGATTGGATTTTTGAAAGAGAATAAAAGGAATGAAATTGTGAGTAGGATAATTATAGGAAATTTGAATAAGATAAGAATAGGTTGAAAAGAAATAGAAGTAATATGAAAATAATAATAGATAACTTCAAGTATGAAAAGAAAAGAGTTTGAAAAAACAGTAATTAATGAATTGTAAAATGATGTGGTATTAATTTAAAGGAATAAAGAATTATTTTAAACTTAAAGTTTTAAATTTATATAAAAGGATAAAGAAGTAATTGAGAAACTAAAAATTGGAATTTTTAGTTAAAGTATTTTAAATTCTAATGTTGAAATTTATTGCTATTAATTTAACTTGGAATCTTTGAATAAAAGGGAAAGAGAATTTAAGTGAAATTAATGAAAGAAATGTATGTTTGTTAGGATCCACTTTAAAGTATAATTTTGAAATTAATTACAATTACGTCGATTTGGAATCTTTCAATATTAAAAAGGACAAAAAAGAAATACATTAATTGTAATTAATGGATTTAACGAAACAAACATACGTTGTTGTTAAAATAAAAAGGATGTTTAATGAAAACAAAATGAATGTTATTGTTTTTAAAGTAAGCGTAATTTTATAAAAGAGAAAAACTGAATATTGAAGCAACATTTTACGGTCGTTAAATAGTAGTCTTCGATAGTATAGAGGTATAATGTTAATCGTAAAATTTAGA
Source organism: Allium cepa (assembly GCA_030765085.1). NCBI lineage: Eukaryota > Viridiplantae > Streptophyta > Magnoliopsida > Asparagales > Amaryllidaceae > Allium > Allium cepa. The sequence continues at coordinate 251,140,248 of CM060929.1, forward strand.
ATAAATAAAATATTTTATGTTCATGATTGTGCACTGAGAAAAATGCCGACTTTGATTTGAACTTATGTAGCGGTGGTCCCCGTTACCTTGGTTGGTGTGTTTAATTTTTTTATTGTATGGTATAAAACTTTTAAATAGGCGTAAATTTGAGTTGATTTGGGATTAACAAAATTAATTGAATTGAAATATATTTCCATATTGGATTAATGTGGCATTATATTCATAAGTATGAAAGGTGATGTTCATCACGAATTCATATTCATGCACATTTCATATTCTATTGTTTTTTTTTCTAACTACTATCTCATTCATGTTTTTTTGCCTTGTTCACTTTCACATTTCAAATATTTAAAAAAAAACCTCTCTTTATTTTGTAAAACTTTCATTTGTCCTCTGTATATTCATTTTCCGTTCTTATTATTAGATATACATTCTCCCACCTACTTTTATTATGCCAAATTCTTAAATACCTCTTGTATTTGCATCTAAGAATTTATTATTGCATGTTACAACTTTTAGTATTCATTCTTTTTCATAACTCCTGCCTGCACTAATTCATCTATTAACAATTCATATTTAATTCACATACATCATTCATGCTAGCATGTTCATGTTTATATTTATTAAACACATAACCACATCGTTTCTTTGAAAAGCTTACTGTATTTTTATATTCTTTTGTCACCTCCTTCTTTCAAAAACTATGCTGCTCCTCCAAATTTATTTCTTCTCATTCTCATTATTTTGTCTCTTTCTTCCAACATTTATACCTTCTGCATGCTTTAAACAAAAAGAATACGCACGAGTGCTTAATTTAGTGTTTTTCCAATCCTTCCCCTAGGAATTTGGTAGTATGAGCCAATAAATGTTTTATTTTATATATTTTCTTATTAAATTTGTATATATATATATGTTATTTTATTAATATTTCGTATAACTTGAATTTGAGTTTCGGATCATCTTTTATTTTGTGTAACCTTTTTATACATTTTCTTATTAAATTTGTATATATATATATATATACACTATTTTATTAATATTTCGTATAACTTGAATTTGAGTTTCGGGTCATCTTTTATTTTGTGTAACGTTACATTGGTTGTTGTATTCAAATTTATTTATTGTATGTTAATTTTGTTTAAAATGGGTGTATAAAAGTATATTTGGTGTTATTATATTTAATTGAGTGGAACATGCAATTAATTAAATCCTTTGTGAACCCTTCATTTCCTTATTGTTTAATACACCTGCCACTATTTTCACATTTTGGTTTTATTGCTTTCTTTTATTAAATACATGTCTCTTTTGGTTTTCCACTAGGGAACAAAACCAAAGTACGTACAGATTGTTTCTCATTACTCAATCTAAAGCTTTCTGCTCACACTTTCTCCTTCTTCCTCATAAATACAGATACTTCAAAATTCCTAAATCCACAAATCCATAAATTCCCAAACTTCAAACTCCATCCCTTCTCTCTTCAAACGCCAAACTGCATCACTCCTCTCTTGCTTCATCTCTCTAAAAAAAACTCAGTTTTTTCGACTTGCGTTGTCGTGATTTGCTTTGCTATTGGATTGTTGCTATAGATAGGATTGGTTAGCTTGTCGTGTTTGGATTTTATCTAGAATCTATCAATTTGTGTTGTCAAAAACTCTCTAACCTCAAAAGGTGAGCAATCACTCACGATTAACATTTTTATTGTTAGGTAAATAACATTGATTGAAATGTTTGTTTTAGATATGAATATGTGATATATGTTGTTATGTTCCCTTGAACTTGTGTTATAACATTCATATGCGCATGTTGTTTTATATGTCAAAAATAGTATATTACGTTGATTTGATTGATTTCCACATATGTATGTTAAATATCTCACATATGAGATGTAAAAAGAATGTGTTATGTTAGAAAAATTTTTATGCCTTGTATTGAAATACGTCACATATGCTTTATTAATTGAAATGAGTCAGACAAGCACCTTTGTCCAAGTGGTTAATTGATTCGGCTTTGGTGCAGGATGTCGCAAGTTTGAAACTTGCTTTCGAACGTTTATTTGACATGGGATATGTTGCCCAATGATTTGTTGTATATAAAGTACCAGTTCAAAAAAAAGAGTCAGTTAATAAAACCATATGTTATACATATGTTAATAATATGCCGCCTATGCTATGTGTACATAATGTGTTATGTTTGGAAAAAATGAGATGCCGTGTTATTTCACCTTGCAAGTTCCTTGTATATATGTCATGTTATATGTTTATATGTTACGTTAGTGTATGACATGTCAGAATTTGAAATATTCACTTATGTTTTTTATGATATGTGACACATGTGATATGTTAGTTATGCATGTGTATATATTAAGTTGTTAATTATGCACGCATGTTGATCAGTGACATGTTATGTTACGTATGTTATTATTGTTCTCACACTTCAAGTTCTCTTTAACAAAATCACTTTGGATTGAAATGATGTATACCCGATATAAAAAAACTTTGGGTTAAATAAATTGATTTAGAAATAAAATTGGAATATTGTATGTTTGAATTTATGTTTGAACTTAAAACTATGAAATTGAAATTTAATCAATTTGTTTATTGGATTTAAACTTGTTTGATTTATAACTTAATAGCTTTAAGAGAAGAATTGAAATATGAAGTTAGATTTAATAATAATTCGATTGGAAATGAACATAAAGTCGGTATTTGAACTGAACCGATTTATAGTGTAAGAGATGATGTTTATTTAAACCTAAGCATTTCACTTATTGAGTTATCTGTACATTTCACTTGAGTTTACCAACTTACATAAGAATGTTAGTCCTGACTCGAGTGTTTTTGTTTTACTTTACGCTCGGGTCAGACCGAGTATTTCAGTTTAGCGAAGACACTTATTTCTGAAAACGAAGATGGAGTCGAGGACGTATCTACTACTATTATAGCAATTGTTTATTCTGCCTGAAAAAGTGTAAATTCTGATTTTGTTGAAAATAGTTTCATGAACTATTTATGTATTTATTTTTTTGTATTATATTTCATTCTTCAGCTGTGAGTTTTATTTTTCATCCTTTTCTTTTATTTTCTTATTTACCACATTAACAATCCTCCCTTTTGAATGGTTTGAATTGGACATGTGTAGTTTATTGTCGATTTAAACCATCCAAAAAGGTGGGTCGTTACAAAATATTTACAAACAATCTGAAATGCGTGTTCAATATCAAATGACATACTCTGTAAAGGTTTATCTTCCACCGAAATGTGTAATAAAGAAGCTACATCATCAAGGGTAATAGTAATCTCACCAAATAGCATATGGAAGGTATTAGTCTTCAGATACCAATGTTCCACAAAAGTTGATACCAAATTTTTGTTAACACTCCTATACCAAGTGTTGATAATGGGAAATAAACCAGACGATTCAAAAATATTTCTTAATCTAGTAGCATTTTCTAGAATCTTCCACTCTGCTACCTTCTACGCATGATTGATGCATATGAGGGATGATCGTTCCTACAACGAAATAAATTTACTTAACTCTAATAACTCTAATTCATTGGTTAAAAAATAAGCATAAAAACTATAAATACAAATACCTTGCCCATCCATATTTTCGATGCAATATGAGTATCATATTCTTTGATCGCATTACTATACCTTGGCTTGCCGTATTTGTTTACAACTTATTCAAATTCACCTTTTATCTCGGATTCATTATCTGTCTCGGCATCATCGCCTATCTCGGCATCATCGTATGTTTCAACCCTCTCTTCTCCCTCTAACTATGAGCCATCTTCCTCTCCCTGTCTCCCTTTCCGTCTTGTTCCGCTTTTTCCTCCTCTTGACTTACAACAATTTCCATATGCTCCTCACCACCTCCAACATCAACAGCTTCGTTCATGTCCTCATTTCCAGCCAAACTAGTACCTTCCTTACTTGCTCTCTCTGCTCTTCTTTTTCTTTCTGAAGCAATCATTCGAGTTTGACCCATCTAAAAATAACAAAACAATATTTAATACAAATTGGTTATTAACTTTTAAGGATTTTATAAATTTTAACACAATGTTTCAAAATGGGCTTTTACCTATATCACGCAGTTGACATGTGTGGTGAAAATATGAACAATGCAACTACACTGCGTGGTTTGTATTTTTACCACACAGGTGAACCGCATGGTACAGCTAAAGCCCACTAGCAATTTTCCTCCACCTCCCCGCTCCTCCAACCACACCAATCCAACTCAGATTCATGTTTAGCTACTTAATTGAGGTTAGCGATTACCTTGATTCCCGACCTAGCTTGAAGAATACAATGTAACCTAGCTCTGAGATGGCGATGCGACCTAGCTTCGTGACGATGAGCAACATTGAGTCGAGATGGGCGACGGTGAACGCATTGGAATGGGCGACGGCAACATTGTGGAGCACATACTTTCATTTAGGATTTAGGTTTTGAAACATAAAGAAAGCGTATGAAATAGGGTATAAAGGGAGGGGGTTTACTCAGCAAATACATGGGTTTAAAAGGGTTTTCAGGTTTTTGGGGGGAAACTCAACAAAACTTATGTTCAAATAGAATTTGCCATTTTTTTCAAACGTGATATTTACTTAATAATCGAGAAGAAATTAGTTTTTCATTTGCAGTATTACTGGTTGGTAAAAAAATTGTCTTTTGGAATGCATTATAGACTTAATGTTGCACCTCCAAGGATCACAGCGTATTAGCAAATTTGAAAGTGCATCTAATCCTTATATGGATAGAATTGCTAAAAGGCAAAGGGAGCACTCACTGTTAGTTGAGAGAATTAGGTTAATGGGGATAGGTGTAGATGCTGAGGATATAAAAGTTTTCGAAATAGAATTGAAGGGATGACTTAGGAAGAAAGGAAGACTGTGCATCTTGGATGTGGAAAATCTTCGAAAGGAGATCTTAGAAGAAGTCGTCGGCCTAATTTATGATTGAACTCGGGGGCACGAATATTTATTGTGACATGAAGTGAGTATTCTTTTGGAAGGAGATGAAAAGGGATGTCGGAGAATTTGTGAAGATATGCTTCACGTATCAGCAGGTGAAATCTAAGCACAAAAACCGAGCGGTTTACTTCAAACTTTGGGGGTACTAACTTGGAAGTGGGATCGGTATTCATGGATTATATTGATGGATAACCAAGGTCGAAAATGGGGAACGTTAGCATTTAGTTGACAGTCGATAAGTTGACTAAGGGTGTCCATTTTATCCATGTGAAGTCAACAAGAATGACAGCTAGCTTAGTAAGGCTATACATGAAGAATGCGGTGAGGTTGCATGAGACTCCGAGCAGCATTGTTAGTGATAGGGACTTACTATTCACTAGTGAGTTCGGGAGAAGTTTGAAGAATGCATTAGGTACGAAGTTGAGTTTGAGTGTAAGTTTACCATCCACTGATAGATGGTCAAATGGAAAGGATGAACTGTGTGCTTGAATATTTTTCAAGGGCATGTGTTATGGATTTCATAAGATCTTGGGAAGATCATTCGCACGACATAATTTTCCTATAATAACATTTACCAGTCGAGTATTGGGATGGCATTGCTCGAGACACATAAGAGACCGTGTAAGTTACCCATTTGCTGGTTGGACATGGAAGATAGACTCGTCTTATGACTCGATTTGGTAAGAGATGTTATTGAGAAGGTAGAACTGATTCACACTAGAATAAAGGTTGTGCAGTCGAGGTAGAAGAGTTATGCCAATAAGAGGAAAAGGTACTAGAGTCTGCAATAGGCGAACATGTGTTTGTGAAGGTTCACATATTAAAATAGCGAGTGCATAATATATTTAAGAGTTAAACCATATCACTCTTACCCACCCCTCATTCCCCTTCCCCCTCCCCCTCCCCCCCCCACACTCTCTCTCTTTCACTTTATTATGTTACATGCATGGTTAAATTCACAGCTAGTTTCCGGCTTAACTTGAGGTTGTTATATGTTTAATAATATCGGCTTAGATTTAGATTGCTTTGAAGGTTATGATATGGTGATTATATGTATTTTGTGGGATATGGTATAAAGATGAAGCCAATGATGATGAAGGATATCCATTTCTCTTGTATTACATGTTTCGTATGATATGATGACCTATAGAGATATTGTGATTTGGTTTTATTTGGTGACTTAATGGGTTTGTCTTATTCAGTCATGTATTTTTACTTAAGGTGTATGTTATGAGATATAGTATCGGATTTTCAATCTTGATATGTATATTTCATATATTTTATTTGCTTCCAATTCTGTAAGTTTGCGTTAATTCTCATATGCATCTATTGTTGGAACCGGGTCAGCCAAAGTGGAGTAATTGGGTAAATTTCAAAAAAAAATCTTTTGGATCTTTATTGGGCTTACGTAGTCTAAATTTATTTACAAATTTTATAAATTTCATTTTAAATAAAATGTTCATTTTATTATAATTGTTTAAAATTAATTTAATTTAATTTTAAATTATTTGTATATTATGATGAGTGCATCAAATGTGCTATTGTGTAAAAGTGCAAGTGCAACATATGAGAAGTGTACATAGTTAATGTGAACGTTATTTAAGTGTTGGAATTTTGTAAGGACCCGCAAATCTGTACCGCTTGAGTCAACACTACTCTACTTAAACCAACTCAAGTTGTACAGAAATACGAACCATTTGGGTTAAAGAAGAAGAGGTAGAAGGAGAAAATAGAAAACAACAACAGAATCTAACTATCGCGGCGGAATAAAATATAATAGATAATAAATATCATTTACTCTAATCAAATATATCTGTTTATATATATTACATCATCAGAGTACATCAGTCACAACTCAACATCAATAATATTCAACTGGATACACAACTACTCAACATAGCGGAATATATATACGTATCGTCATCCAGCTCGTCTCCTGAACTTCCCAGCATCAAATCCTGTATCCTATAATACTCGGTCTGACCCGAGCATTACAGTTAAATAACACCCGAGTCAGTCTAGAATACCAGCGTGAGAAAATCACACTCAATTGATTATTAAAGTTTCAAAACTCCTTTGAAAACAAAAGCATCTCGTAAGACCACGCCACAAATAAACATGTCGGGTTTTTACCTTACGATAGCTAAAACAATTTTTATAGAAATCCTCTGATATTATAATAGGGTCTATGTACAAATACTTATAAAATAGCCGAAATATTTACATTATTAAATTCCAGCTACTAGCCACAGAGTGGGTAATACAAACAAAACTCATACAAGGCTCATAGAGAGAATGGATTTCCAACAATGACTAGGCACTGGGGTACCACCTGTCACAGTACGTGGCCTAGATCACAGTACCGAGGAGTACTCCCGCTCCCCTGCAACACAAGACCGGGACTACCCCTTGCTGGATAATACCGAGTGAGATCACCCCGCGGTTGGGATCAGCAACCGCCCACTAAGCCGAAATAAAAAGGGACATCTAGACAGGGATGACCTCACCCTGCTTGGGTGCTACCCACCTAGCCTTGCTGCATAACCCTTGATTTTCAGTCTTTCCCATTTGATGAGGCTTGAGGCTAAGTGTTACCTTTTTAGAGCATATCCCTTAGAACGCCCATCTCCACCTGACGATGTTCCGAAAGCATTCATCCATACAAGTCCGTCCCGGATTCGAACGGAAACGAAGGCACTATTCCTACTACATCCATTTTGGAAGTATCCTCAAGATTAGTAGCGACTAGCCCTTGCACTTCACTGCTCCAACCTCGAATTCAAAATCGTTTTCCACGAAACGTAAAAACCGGATCGAAGTAGTTTTCGAGAAATAAATCTCGATCCCGGTCTCTTCGAAACGATCAACGCGTTTGTCTAGTATTGATAGTCGGTGATTTAACTATCAATTAATATTTACAACATCCATCAAACAATAAATAATTTCCCCAAATTATTTATTTATCTCAAAAATATCTCTACAAATATATATTTCTATTTTCAATCCTTTGAAAATAGTTTCAAACCATCTTTCTTTTTCATAATAAACTTTCCCAAATATTTTCTATCCCCACTGAATTCACCAAGCATCAAACTAGACTTTTGAAATAATTTAAAATGCTTTACTTTGAAGTGTACTTTAAAAAAACATTAAAGTTAAAAACTACTTCAATAATTTATTGAAAATACATACTATATGAATATTTGAAAATAAGGTTTCTTAATAAAATATAAAACTAAATTTTCACTTTTAAACAAATACTAAATCACTCTTTAAATAATTATTGCTATAATAGATTAAAAGGAAATACTTACTTTAGAAATTAAATAATGGAAATAATAAATTTTCCAAAACTTGCTTTTTAAAACAACTTGAAAACTTTTAATTTATATGTAAAAAATTACTTTGAAAACGTACTTGGTTATCCAGGGAGAATTTCCAACCTCAATCACTTAAATCCATTTTCCAAATTGATTCCCAAATTATTCCATTTGAAATAAATTTCTTTACTTAACAGTTCATTTCAAAATTTATCAGTTATGGCTCCGTTTGATTTTAAATCTTTTAACTGAAATATACAAATTTCAAATTTTTCTAATTTTCTTCACTATTCTTTTCAATAATTTAAATCTTAAATTTTAAATAAATGTTTGTTCTTTTTAAATAATAACACTGAATTTTAAAATTCATTAGCTTCCTGTTTATTCAAAATTTCCTTTCTATACTTAAGATTTGTTTACTAGAATTTTAAAGGGACATTATTTCTTTTCCAATTCATTTTTAAATTTATTCAAATTTCTATAATTATTTTAATTTCAAATTTACTTCTTTTATTTTCTTTCCAGAATCCAATATATATATATATATATATATATATATATATAGTAATTCACTATATCCAGTTATATCCAGTCGAACCATAACATACAATATTCTAATATAATTCATCATAGAATATCAAATAATCACAACAGAGGATATTGAATAATTTAAATAAATGTTGAGGGATCCAGTTGGATCCCTCCAACCTGTTTTTCCCTGCATCCACAGACGTTAGCACAATATAAAATACCAATTCCAAAATATACCAAACTATAGCACATCAATCAATTCATCCATTCAACCAATTATTTAAATTTAATCATTTAAATTTGAATTTAAATTTAAATTTAACCGAGTGAGATTAACTCACCTTTGCTTTTTGTTTGCAGTCTATTACCGTCTCGACTCATTCTCATGACTTATGACCTTGAATAAACATTGGATTCATTTTGTTAATATTCGAATAAATCGAACAAATAATTTCCATTTTCTAAATTTAATTTAATTAACAAATAATTTTATTTAAACTAATTTTCATTTAATAAATTAGTTTTAAAACCTAAAATAAATTGAATATGTTAATAGAACAAATTAATCACCTTACTAATTTATTTTTAACAAAGACAATAAATTTAAAATTTAAAATTTCTGCCTCCTCAAATTTTAAATAAATTTCCAGTTTTCTTTATTTTCTTTTCACCCTAATAATAAATCAAGTTAACTGCCAGGTAAATTTTTTATTATGTATATAAATTGGGAAACAAAAGAATTATACCTCACTGGAACTCGTGACCCAACCATCTGCATCGTTCCCCGACATCAACCCCTTAACCCAGCCTCGCCCACGCGAAATCGAGCAGGAGCTCACGCTGCTCACCACTAGAAGTCACGACGCGACCCTCAACGATGCATTTACTCGACTCAAATCCCAAAATTGCGAACCCTACTTGATCGAAGTCGAACTCGACCATGCGAACGATACGCGAATGCTCCTTCACCCGCTACTCCATTCCCCCTATTCAAAATCGAATCTCGATCAACTAGATCGTGTTGTCGGCCACTTCCTAACCCTACCCCCGTCTCCCTTATCGAAGACAGGCTCACTCCTTATCGCGATGTGGCGACGAGGCTACTGGCCGATCGACGCTATTTGTCTGCACTCTTTTTTTTTTAACGAACAGATAGGAAAGGAGATGAAGGAAACAAATCTCGGTCTTGATTTACTTTTGATGTTTGGATTTCGATTCTGGAACAAGTTAATGAGGGGTGCGGCCATCACTAATCGAACGGAGGAAAAAGGAATACATTTTAACTCTGATTCTTGATTTTGAGGAGAAATGTTGCGTGGATCTTAAAGAGGAGCAAGGAAATGATAGAAAAGAAGGGATGCGTGATGTTATAAAAAGTGGGAACATGAATATGAAAGGAAGTCGGCGTGTTGTCTATACCTGCTATAGTTCTTGAGAAATGATAGAATCGCAGCTGATGGAAAAGAAACGGCTGATAGTGACCAGATATATATATATAAAATTTAAATTCAAATCGTCTCGATAAACGCAACACAAAATTAACTTCCTATTGAGGCGTACCGCTAGGCGTTTCTAGTGTTATATCCCTATTCCGAACGCAATGGAAAAGGTTTCGAGTCCTAATTAGATCGTATGGAGAAGATAGCTTTTTGGATCTAGTTATTATATTGAATGCGATATAAATTTCAGTGCGTTTACTTATCGTACGCTCGCACAACAACTCCGATCAATACGAAATTTGAAACCCGATAATAATTCAATATTACGGATCCAATGGAACTAGTTTCATCGAATTCCGAGACTGTGCCTCGGAAGGCTATTATTAAATTCAATTTAAACTATAAAATTTTAAAAATGAACAAACCACTGTTAAATTCAATTGTACAACTTCTATTATCTTCAGTGTTATCAATATAAATTTTACAAGCCTTCAAATCATTTTTAACAGACTTAAAACTCCGGATTCAACATTTTACCCAACTTTAAATTATTTAATTTAATAATTTAATTATCAATAATTAGTGATATTTGAATTCAAGTTAAAAATTTACTTTTAAAAATTTAAAATCAATTAAATATTCCAATTTAAATTGCTTAAAAAATTCTGGGTCGTCACATTCCTCCCCCCTTAAAAGAATTTCGTCCTCGAAATTACTAGTTAGGAAGAATGGTCCAATACCCGTTTATTATTTTTCCCCAAAACCAAACTGTTTCTAACAATTCAACATCTTATCACAATCTTCTTATAAAAGACCCATTATTATTCTTAGTAACTTTCCAAACTTTACCATAGTTCCCAAACAATACTATTTGCTTAATCATTCAAATTTAAATTTGAAACAAAATTTCAAATTCTCAAAATTTCTCCAAAATTTTCTAACTCCTTAAATTTTCGAAAATTTTTGCCAGCATCTCCTTTGCGCGGCTAGCTCGGTACAACTACAAAAGGCCTCTACGGGCTCCCAAATCCCAAAAGAAAACAAAAGGCCAAATGGCTAGATCCAAAAACCCAATCAAATTTCACAGAAATTTAAATACATTCCTTTTTTCGAGCAATTCAAATTTATCTTCTGAAATAAAAACCCATTTTTCTTTTCCTTTTACAATACCTGCATGTCCTGCTTAGCACCAATATCCAATCACAATTTTCCAAAAACATTTTATCGACTTCCTTACAAATGTCAATATTTATTCATTCAAATATTAATTTAGATTATATTTGTAATATTAATTTCCAATTAAGAATTCACCATTCCTTACTTAAGTTAGTATAAGTATTTTATACGCTTCTTTATTTATTTTCACTATACCACTTTAGTTTATATGTACTTCTATACAAATTGATTCTTTCATTTCCATATGAATTCAATTTATCTTTAACTCTGTATATTAAATTTTATCTTCCATTTATATCTGATTTATATTATTATTTTAAACTAGTTTCATTCATTAATCTATTTCAATTTTCAGTTTGAAATCGTTTTGTCGCTAACTAAAATTTTCAAAATATTTTCTAACTCCCAAAATTTCTAAATTTTTTTGGCAGTCTCCTTTGTACGGAGGAGCTTTTGCAATTCGACAAAAGATATAAATATATATACATCGACCCACACGGTCGGAAAAACCAAAAACAATTCATATTTTCTATTTTTATTGCGTAGGCGTACCTTATTTAGCATTTATAAGCAAGCGGCTTATTTATTTTAGCATTTAACGCGCTCAAATCCAGCCCAACGGTTTCCAGGTACCTGTACTTTACTCAATTTAAACATATAAGTACTATATATAGGAAGTTTATTGCATTTCACTTAAATTTAAATAGCTAAAACATCGATCCTGTAACAATGCATGTGATATACTGGCATAAACACATAAATTTCACATATAGTGCATGTTATATAATTTCCATAAGCATATATAAGGTTCCGACACTGATTACAATTGCTTATATTCAATTCTCAAACCATCCCATTCAATTGAAGTGATTTATAACTTACTCGCTTATATTTAATTCATTCTAAGCAAAACAAACTCATATTCGTTTCCATTGATTTCAAAATAAATTTATCAAACTGCTATTGATTTATATAATTTTGCTTACTTCCATTTACGTCGAACGATACCAATTTTCTAATGCACTTCGACAATATTAATGTGAATAAATAATAACATAAGCTTTATAACCAATTTAAATTGATTCCAACTCAATTTACACTTAATCCCATCCTATTTTAATTTATTCACAAGCTTACATTGCATTTCTTTCATATCCAAAAAGTTTGATTCCAAACTATTTTTATTATACCCGACATCATCCCATGCTTCTATTAATTCAAACTTAAGTTAATTTACTTCAATTCACTACCATTTCATAACTTAAGTTCACTCCCGTTTTAATTTATCCATACTCGAATTGGATTTATTTTCATCTCAAATCATTTTTATTTTAATCCAATTCCATACAACTTCAATTCATATTTAATTCACTTACAATTTTATGTTGAATTTCTATTTATATCTCAAGCTTCATTTCCAAACTCAATTATATATTCATAGTCAACCACATTCACATCTTACCTTTAACTAGGGATTATATTTTTTTATATCATAGTTCAATTTTATTCATAATCCAAGTTTATAATGTATACATATATTCATTTCTAATTCCATAACCCAAGCTTATTTGAATAATATTTTTCGAAGTCATATTCCATTTATTTATACTTGAATTGAATTTACTCACAACTTAAGTCACTTCTGTTTCAATTCGTTTTTATTTCACTTAATAGCATTCAAAATATATATGTCGAGCTCTATTTATATTATCCACATTCGATTTGTTAGTATTCCAACTTGAATTGCATTTAATAATTTCTATTTAATCCAAGTTCCAAATTTAATTAACCAATTAATTTATCAACTAGTTCGCCTTCGATTTTTAATTTAACTCCTAATCAAATTTTATTCCAGGAATTCTCCTCTTATTTTTTTTTCTTAAGTTGATTTCATCTCATTAATTTCAATGCATACAATTCATTTAATCAGCTCATCCTATTTAACTTGCTTAAGTTAAATTTCCGTTCTCATATTGGGATTTACATTCCAAAACTATAAATTCAGATGTATTTTCTTCACTTTCATTCACTTAAGTTAAATTTTAATTCTCGGATTAAAATTTTCAATTTCTTCTTATTAATATCAACTTTACTTTATAAGTTCAATAGTTGATCCATTCATTCATTCACAAATTCATTTTCAACCGATAAATTTTATTTTCAAACATTAATTATTTTCAGTCCATTTGAAGTTATTCTGCACCTTATTTTACACATTTACATCAAACATCATCCAATATTGAATATCGTTTCATTTTCATACCATAGTAACTAATCGGTTACTTATCAATTTTAATCTTAAAACTTTGTTTTATTTAGTCCAATCTGACTAAAAAAATTCAACTTAAGTTCAACATTAAATTTTGAAAACATATATATCTCACCAAACTGTTCCTTTGCATTTTCAAAATCAACCAAATTCCTCCAACAAACATTAATCCAAAACATCCTGGTAGCAATTCCTCTTTTGGAAACTCGAAAATAAACTTCGATGATGCTGCAGTCATCACCGAAATTATTTTCCAGCGACCGTAAGAGTTCAATGCTTTTCTCTCCTTTAAAACCCTTCAACTATTTTTAAATTCCAGATCTCTCTAGATTTCAAATCTGATTCAAAAATATTTCTCTCAGATATATTATTTTTCCCAACCTTTGGGAATCATTTCCAAATTCAAAGGAACTTAAATTTCCAAATTTTCAAATTCCAAACCCTTTAAATTTATTTTCAGACATTGCTTTGGAATTTTATTTTATTTTAATTATTAATCACACTATAATTTACATTTAGTTTATCTTTACAAATTTCATTTGTATACAAATTGATTTCTTATTTTTAATTATAGTTTCAATATCTTATTCAATTATAAATCACATTTACAAATCCCATTTATTATTAATTTCTTCCTTAATCTTTAATTATTAAAGCGCGTTCAAGTTTGTTTATAAAAATTTCTAGATTAAGAGAAATCAAAAACCGGCAATCTCTAGTTGTTACCTGTTTGGGCCCAGCACGCTTCCAATCCCTACGATTCTCCTGTTCTTCTACGGCTTCACGGCTCACTCTGCCAAACGCCTACGAACACTGGATACTAATCAGGACTCCAGGAAATGGCTGAAAGATTCCCAGCAGCAAACAAGCTTAGAAGCTTTTGTTTATGATTTTCTAAACTCAGAAAATTTTTATAATCTCACTCAGAACAAAATTTTATTGATGATAGAGGAAATTTACAGATGATTGAGGAACAGTACAGTACACACAAGCTCACACTCTATTTTACAAGATATAAGTGCTTTGTTTTTCTTATTTTTCTGAATGCCTTCTCTGGATGTCTTCAGCTGATTTTATAGTTGGTTTCCACCGCCTTAGTCTTTTTCAGATTAGGCTGCTTTACTCGATGCTTCTTGTTCTTTTCTTCTTTTTAAGATGCCTTTTCTATCTTATCTGGACAGGTGTTCTGGACAGGTGTTCTTTCTTTTTAAGATGCTTTTCTTATCTGGACAGGTGTTCATTCTTCAAGAAAAGCCGTGTCTCCTCCGGAGTTGTCTCCTAACGTGTCCTTTTCTTCATGCTTATCTTTCTTGCTTGAGGGGCCTACCATCATGTTTTGATCTTGAAATGTCTCCCATTTTATCCCGTGCATTTGTAGTTTCTCTTTTAGGTCTCCTGTCAGGTTTGTGACAAAATAGGCATATGCATTTTTGTGTGCGTTCCATTTTAAAATGCTTTCTAGAAATTGAATTATATCTTTTTTAGCTCCTGCCTTTGGGACTTTACTTACTGTTAGAATCAACTCATTTGGCTCAGATTCATAGGTCCATATATTGTTTGATAAAGCTTCAATGGTTCTTGATACTAGACCTGCTAACTGCTTTGCCCTTGTAACTGATATTATATCTTCTTCAACTAGGAACATATTGTGGAAGAATTTTGGAGTGAACCTTTTTGATCCCATCCTCATTTCTACCATGGAGAGGCCTTGTTTACCTTCTTCAGGAATAACTTGGTTACATGCTAGGTAGATATTGCTATGTTTAATTGCTTTTGAGAAAGTATATACTGCATTTCTTACTTTTGGTAGGTCCTTCAGATTATGAAGGGTACTGTCTGTATAAATACAGTAAATCAATCCTGCTTTATATAAGTTTTTCACCACCAACGGATCAGCATCAGGGTAGATATATACTTTGCTCAAATCATAACCATATCCTGAATATATCCCTTTACAAGGATTTGTCTCTAGTAAAATCGGTTTTACCCATTTACTAAACCATATTATAAATTCTTTACTTTGCTGTTTTACCTGCTGTTTTACCTCAAAGGGCTTGTTTACTGAAGTCTCAGTGATTTGCATCTGTTGTGTTACTTGTTCTTTTTTACATGTATCCTTTTGTATTTCTTTAATTATAAGCTCTGAATAAGATACCATGTGCTGAAAGAAGGATCTTAGCTCCTCTTTTTTCTCATTATCTGCTTTGATTACGTACTGTTCAAAGGTTTCTTGTGCTATCATTACTTGGTTATATAGTTCATCGAAGATGCTAAGATAATCCATTGTATCTGCACTTTTATCTGTCATCATGTAACTCCCTGCTTAGGGTATCTGCAAGAAAGTTAGTCTTTCCAGAAATATGTTCAATTTCAAAATTGAATTCAGAAAACCATGACTGCCACCTTATTAATCTTTTATTAGGTCCTATGTCAGGGATTTTATTTTTTATTCTGGATTTTGCTGTAATGGAGTCTGTGCGTACCTTAAAGGGTTTATTTAGATACAAATAAAAGGCTTTAATACTGTTTTTAATAGCTAAAAGTTCTTTGTCATTCGAGTGATAGTTCAATTCACTTTGTTTAAATGTTCTAGATTTATATCTACACAATTTTTCTTGCTTATTTCGGATATCTACTAGAGCTTCTCCCCAGTATGAATCTGAAGCATCTGTATATATGATTAATTCATCAGTTTCTAATGGTAAAGATAGTTTAGGCATTTGTGCACAAACCTTTTTAATATGCTGAATATATTTTGTATCTTCTTCTGTCCACTGCCATCTATTATTCTTTTTAAGCTTCTGTTGTAAAGGAGCTCTTAACCTTGCTAATTTGTTTATAAATATATCGGCATAGTTAAGACATCCTAGAAATCTTTGTAATTGTTTCGTATCTTCTAATTGGTCAGGGAATTTTTTAATTTTTGTAAGTATATGTGGTTGTAATTCTATATCTCCATTGTCTATGGTTATGCCTAAAAAATCTATTTTTGTACTCCAATAATTGCCTTTTTAGCAGAAAGAGTTATTCCCCTTTTAATACATGTGTCTATCACAAAATTACAATGTTTAATATGGTCTTCTAAATTATCAGAGAATATTAGAATATCATCAACATATACAATACAATAATCACCATGTTGTCTTAATACTTCATCCATTCTTCTTTGAAATATTTGTGGTGCATTTTTTAGTCCAAAGGGCATAACTAACCATTCATATTGTCCTTGTGGGCAACTGAATGCAGTATATGGTATAGATTCCTCTGTTAATCTTATTTGCCAAAAGCCACTTTTACAATCCATTTTTGTAAACCATTTTTTATTTTGTATTTTATTTAATAATACTTCTTTATTTGGTAAATAGTATCCGTCAAAGATTGTGGCATCATTTAAAGCTTTATAATTAAAAACTATTCTAGCTTTACCTCTAACAATTTCACTATGTTTTCTGACTATAAATGCAGGAGAACTATGCGGACTGTTAGAAGGTCTGATTACTTTTAATTCTAAAAGTTCTTTAATTTGAACTTTAAATTCTACTAAGTCTTCTAAAGAATATTTCATGGGTCTTACTCTTATTATTTTATTGGGGTCTTTTAATTTTATTGTTGCCAATGTTTTATCTTTATCCCAGGCTGCTAAAGGATTTTCATTATATGTTTCTTTGAATCTTTCCTTAATATGTTCAAGATTATTAATGCTTTCATGTTTTAATATTGGGACTTTTTTAATTTGAGGAAGGTCACCACGCTGTGCTGGCGTAGGTTGATAGGTGGAATCAATAGCATAGGCTTGTTTAAGCCGGGATGCTAAAATAGGTGTGCCGCATGGCGTGGTAAAGATAATATGATCTGTTAACCGAGTCATAGGTTGATATTGTAGACAGAAATCATTTCCTAATAATATATCTGGACCTTGAACATTACTGGCCCATAGTTTTGGTATTTTGATTTTAATATGTCCTATTGTAAAAGGTACATTTATTGCATAATCTTTATAACAAATTTCTTTTTCTTGTATATCTAAAGCAATTATAGATGATCCATCTTGAATCCACCATTTTTGTGGTAAAATATATTTTTTGCACAGAGAGATTCCTGATCCCGTATCAACATATGCATTTAACAGTAGTGGCTGGTAATAAGGTATCTCTATGGTACCTTCTATATAGGTGGAATATCGTGAGGTGGTTACTGCCTTTTTTATATGTTGTTTATTAATTATTGGAAATTCATATTGATCTAACTGTATGACTGATTCTTTTAAAGTAAAAGTATATTTAGTAATAAAATTCATTCCTAACAGTACTTCATTTTTTGCTAGTTTATCATCTACTAACATTTCCATTTGTATTTACAGGATCTTCCCACTTCTGTCGATAAGTGATAATCTTACTTCTACACATTTCTTTAATTCATATATTTTTCCAAAGTAATCTATATATTTATAGGGGTTTTGTATAGTATTGTATGGGTATGTTTGTACTAACCAAGAGTTAATATGAGAGGATGCTACTCCAGTGTCTAAGAGCACATTTACTTCCTTATTATCTAAAAAGCCTTGTATATATAATTGTCTACTTGATTCTATTAGATTTAACTTTTCTAATGATTGTAATTCTAATCCTTTTTTCTGAGATCGTAGAGTTATTTCTCTTAATGGATCAGAAGTAGATGTTTCATCCTCATAACTTATTCTAAAAGAGTTCCTGCTATGTGGTTTTACAGTTAGTTGAGTCCTATATCTATTTTTTCTTTGAAGAATTAATTCTTGTGGAAAATCTAATTCTTCATGTTTTAATTCTCTGGGAGGGATTACTTCACAGATATCAGAAAATGGTTTTGTGATATTGATATTTTCTTCTTTGAATTTCTTTGTAGTAATATGATGTTTAGTTGAGTAAGCATATACCATACATGCTGTAATACTACATACTTTACTTCCTGGTGGCATTTTAAGTCTTTCAATTTTATGATACATTGTAAGTCCTAATTCTATATTTTGGTCCGATAATGAAATTGCAAAATCAGGAAATATTCTCATTTTTATTGTTTGATATGCAAAATTTCCTCTGATTACTCCTAACAAGGCGTCTTTTGCATCATGAAGTATCCTATCATCTGATATCCAAAATGTACAGGGAACATTCATCCCTCTTCTGCATGCACATTTTATAATCAGTTCTATTCCTCCTAGATGTATCCATTTTACTTGGTTATTAAATTCTTTTGAAAAGTGTTTTCTATCCTCTTTTATTGCCTTTTGTGTAAGTAATTTTAAAGGAATTTCTCCTTCCATAGTAAAGACATCTATAGGTTGTTCAAAAGTTTTTATAACATATTTTTCTTTAGACATATATTTGATTAATGGCATTTCATAGCATTCATCTCTAGAGAGTGTATGTCTTATTTTTTCTATCTGTTTATATTTTTCTTCTGACATTTGTATGGTTTGTTCGTATCCAGTTTCATCATCTTTAGTCTCAGATATTTCTGAGGGTTCTGATGTGGAAATTATATTTGTTTCCATAAAAGGTTGTTGATCTAAATTGGTTTGTTCATTCATTAATTCTTGGAATTCTTTTTCAATTTCTTCTGAGTTATCAGACATAATACTTTCACTATCTGTAGATGAGATTTCAGAAATAACTTCTTTTGGTTCTCTTTCTTTTACTATCGTTATTTTTCTTAATGCATCTAGATATGTTTGGATACTATATTTTTCTCTATCAAAAATTGCTATTTTCCCATTAGATTTCTTACTTATAATTACATTTTGTCTAGTTTTTATAACACTGTATATTTTATGATCAAAAATGTGATCACATGGGATAACCTTTTTATGTTTAGGTCTTTGTTGTTTCTTTTCTAATGGTTCTTTAAATTCGAGAATATCATATGGTACTGGTGTTTTTACCAATTTTTCAAATTTTTCATTATATTATTGTACAAAGTTTTGAGATGCTGTTCTTAGCATTTTAACATTTACTATGCTTAGTCTGTATGGTTTATAATTATATTCTTCTTCTTCTTCTTCAGATCCTGAAGTGTCTGAGTTAGAGTCTGAGATTAATTCATATATTTAAAACATGAAAGCATTAATAATCTTGAACATATTAAGGAAAGATTCAAAGAAACATATAATGAAAATCCTTTAGCAGCCTGGGATAAAGATAAAACATTGGCAACAATAAAATTAAAAGACCCCAATAAAATAATAAGAGTAAGACCCATGAAATATTCTTTAGAAGACTTAGAAGAATTTAAAGTTCAAATTAAAGAACTTTTAGAATTAAAAGTAATCAGACCTTCTAACAGTCCGCATAGTTCTCCTGCATTTATAGTCAGAAAACATAGTGAAATTGTTAGAGGTAAAGCTAGAATAGTTTTTAATTATAAAGCTTTAAATGATGCCACAATCTTTGACGGATACTATTTACCAAATAAAGAAGTATTATTAAATAAAATACAAAATAAAAAATGGTTTACAAAAATGGATTGTAAAAGTGGCTTTTGGCAAATAAGATTAACAGAGGAATCTATACCATATACTGCATTCAGTTGCCCACAAGGACAATATGAATGGTTAGTTATGCCCTTTGGACTAAAAAATGCACCAAAAATATTTCAAAGAAGAATGGATGAAGTATTAAGACAACATGGTGATTATTGTATTGTATATGTTGATGATATTCTAATATTCTCTGATAATTTAGAAGACCATATTAAACATTGTAATTTTGTGATAGACACATGTATTAAAAGAGGAATAACTCTTTCTGCTAAAAAGGCAATTATTGGAGTACAAAAAATAGATTTTTTAGGCATAACCATAGATAATGGAGCTATAGAATTACAACCACATATACTTACAAAAATTAAAGAATTCCCTGACCAATTAGAAGATACGAAACAATTACAAAGATTTCTAGGATGTCTTAACCATGCCGATATATTTATAAACAAATTAGCAAGGTTAAGAGCTCCTTTACAACAGAAGCTTAAAAAGAATAATAGATGGCAGTGGACAGAAGAAGATACAAAATATATTCAGCATATTAAAAAGGTTTGTGCACAAAATGCCTAAACTATCTTTACCATTAGAAACTGATGAATTAATCATATATACAGATGCTTCAGATTCATACTGGGGAGCAGCTCTAGTAGCTATCCGAAATAAGCAAGAAAAATTGTGTAGATATAAATCTGGAACATTTAAACAAAGTGAATTGAACTATCACTCGAATGACAAAGAACTTTTAGCTATTAAAAACAGTATTAAAGCCTTTTATTTGTATATAAATAAACCCTTTAAGGTACGCACAGACTCCATTACAGCAAAATCCAGAATAAAAAATAAAATCCCTGACATAGGACCCAATAAAAGATTAATAAGGTGGCAGTCATGGTTTTCTGAATTCAATTTTGAAATTGAACATATTTCTGGAAAGACTAACTTTCTTGCAGATACCCTAAGCAGGGAGTTACATGATGACAGATAAAAGTGCAGATACAATGGATTATCTTAGCATCTTCGATGAACTATATAACCAAGTAATGATAGCACAAGAAACCTTTGAACAGTACGTAATCAAAGAAGATAATGAGAAAAAAGAGGAGCTAAGATCCTTCTTTCAGCACATGGTATCTTATTCAGAGCTTATAATTAAAGAAATACAAAAGGATACATGTAGAAAAGAACAAGTAACACAACAGATGCAAATCACTGAGACTTCAGTAAACAAGCCCTTTGAGGTAAAACAGCAAAGTAAAGAATTTATAATATGGTTTAGTAAATGGGTAAAACCAATTTTACTAGAGACAAATCCTTGTAAAGGGATATATTCAGGATATGGTTATGATTTGAACAAAGTATATATCTACCCTGATGCTGATCCGTTGGTGGTGAAAAACTTATATAAAGCAGGATTGATTTACTGTATTTATACAGACAGTACCCTTCATAATCTGAAGGACCTACCAAAAGTAAGAAATGCAGTATATACTTTCTCAAAAGCAATTAAACATAGCAATATCTACCTAGCATGTAACCAAGTTATTCCTGAAGAAGGTAAACAAGGCCTCTCCATGGTAGAAATGAGGATGGGATCAAAAAGGTTCACTCCAAAATTCTTCCAGAATATGTTCCTAGTTGAAGAAGATATAATATCAGTTACAAGGGCAAAGCAGTTAGCAGGTCTAGTATCAAGAACCATTGAAGCTTTATCAAACAATATATGGACCTATGAATCTGAGCCAAATGAGTTGATTCTAACAGTAAGTAAAGTCCCAAAGGCAGGAGCTAAAAAAGATATAATTCAATTTCTAGAAAGCATTTTAAAATGGAACGCACACAAAAATGCATATGCCTATTTTGTCACAAACCTGACAGGAGACCTAAAAGAGAAACTACAAATGCACGGGATAAAATGGGAGACATTTCAAGATCAAAACATGATGGTAGGCCCCTCAAGCAAGAAAGATAATCATGAAGAAAAGGACACGTTAGGAGACAACTCCGGAGGAGACACGGCTTTCTTGAAGAATGAACACCTGTCCAGATAAGAAAAGCATCTTAAAAAGAAAGAACACCTGTCCAGAACACCTGTCCAGATAAGATAAAAAAGGCATCTTAAAAAGAAGAAAAGAACAAGAAGCATCGAGTAAAGCAGCCTAATCTGAAAAAGACTAAGGCGGTGGAAACCAACTATAAAATCAGCTGAAGACATCCAGAGAAGGCATTCAGAAAAATAAGAAAAACAAAGCACTTATATCTTGTAAAATAGAGTGTGAGCTTGTGTGTACTGTACTGTTCCTCAATCATCTGTAAATTTCCTCTATCATCAATAAAAGTTTGTTCTGAGTGAGATTATAAAAATTTTCTGAGTTTCGAAAATCATAAACAAAAGCTTCTAAGCTTGTTTGCTGCTGGGAATCTTTCAGCCATTTCCTGGAGTCCTGATTAGTATCCAGTGTTCGTAGGCGTTTGGCAGAGTGAGCCGTGAAGCCGTAGAAGAACAGGAGAATCGTAGGGATTGGAAGCGTGCTGGGCCCAAACAGGTAACAACTAGAGATTGCCGGTTTTTGATTTCTCTTAATCTAGAAATTTTTATAAACAAACTTGAATGCGCTTTAATTGGTATCAGAGCCATGGAGGTAGATAAGATTTATGAAGATCTTAAAAGTAGACTATCAGTATTTTTGATGGCAAAATCAATAATAGAAACTGAAGAAAAACTATTTATCATTAAAACTGGTACGCCAGAATATAATTTGTTCGCCAATATTCTTACATATAATCAACTTAGATTAGCCTCCCTACAAGCCCCTAGTGACTATGTAACTATAGTTGAGATTAATAATAAAATAGATAGAATGATAAAAAGATTAGGTATAGCGGAAGAAATGTTACCAGTAGGCATGAAGTCTCCTACTTCAGGAGGATTTACTCTTAACCCTAAATCCTCAATAGAAAACAGTAAAATGAATACTATTGTTGGGTCTCATACTCAGTATGATGACAAAACAATGGAAGAATTAGAATTACTTTGGGATACAGCTGATGGCTCCCAACTAGGTGACATAGCTATAGCCATGTCTAGACTATCGGCAGTACAACAACATGCTAAGAAAGCTGTAGAACATTTAAAAATGGAAGCCACCAGTAGTAGTATGGTAACTGTACAAAACCCCCCGAGAACAGACAACCGCACAGACAATCTAGAATCGGTAATACAACATGAAGGGGAAGAAATCTATAATGAATATGTATTTCCAAAAAGAGAAAAACCATACAAAACATATTCTGAATTATATAAACCTAAAGTTAAAAAACTACAAGAACATTCAAGATCAGTTTTAGATCTTGATTGCGCTAAAAATACTATTCAACTAGTAGACGCATGGGCTGGAGACTTACAAACTTTAAGAATTACAAAAGGTATACTGTCATCTATAGACATGTTAGGCATTATAGAAAACACATTTGTAGGTAATGTAAGAAATTGGTATAAAAATCTAACTAAAGAAGCTAAACAATTAATTAACACAGGATCAAAGAATTCTGTTAATTTACTAGATCCTTTGAATTTAATTGAATCATTTAGAAAAATATTAAAAACAGAATTTGGAGGATTGCCGTTTGAAGACAAAAAATTAGAGGACGAAGAAAAGAAAAAGGCAAGAATAAAACACACACACACACAAATGCACTCATAAGTATTTACATAACATAGTTATTTCCAGAAAAAAATCAAGCAACAGGTACATACTTAAATTTTTAAAAGTGATGTTACTCGCTGATTTGACTGGCTTAAAGTATTTTTTAAATTTCTTTTTATATTTATTACCAACTGGAGTACACCCCCATTGGGTTGGTATTTCAGAAGTTTCACATAACAAACCCTTTTGCCTATTATATTGTCTAGCGCTTCCCATAAGAGATTGTTGCATGCAATCGTAATCAATTCTGTCTTTAGTAAACTTCATTTGTATTCCTAAGGATGGAAATATATCTGGATTATTTCTAAGATAACTTTCATAATCTTTTGGTAATATATTTGCCCATGGTAAGGGTAGTTTAAAGAAATATGAAGCTAATACATTTTCCATTGTTCCTTCAAAAGTAAGAAATGCAGTATATACTTTCTCAAAAGCAATTAAACATAGCAATATCTACCTAGCATGTAACCAAGTTATTCCTGAAGAAGGTAAACAAGGCCTCTCCATGGTAGAAATGAGGATGGGATCAAAAAGGTTCACTCCAAAATTCTTCCACAATATGTTCCTAGTTGAAGAAGATATAATATCAGTTACAAGGGCAAAGCAGTTAGCAGGTCTAGTATCAAGAACCATTGAAGCTTTATCAAACAATATATGGACCTATGAATCTGAGCCAAATGAGTTGATTCTAACAGTAAGTAAAGTCCCAAAGGCAGGAGCTAAAAAAGATATAATTCAATTTCTAGAAAGCATTTTAAAATGGAACGCACACAAAAATGCATATGCCTATTTTGTCACAAACCTGACAGGAAACCTAAAAGAGAAACTACAAATGCACGGGATAAAATGGGAGACATTTCAAGATCAAAACATGATGGTAGGCCCCTCAAGCAAGAAAGATAAGCATGAAGAAAAGGACACGTTAGGAGACAACTCCGGAGGAGACACGGCTTTTCTTGAAGAATGAACACATGTCCAGATAAGAAAAGCATCTTAAAAAGAAAGAACACCTGTCCAGAACACCTGTCCAGATAAGATAAAAAAGGCATCTTAAAAATAAGAAAAGAACAAGAAGCATCGAGTAAAGCAGCCTAATCTGAAAAAGACTAAGGCGGTGGAAACCAACTATAAAATCAGCTGAAGACATCCAGAGAAGGCATTCAGAAAAATAAGAAAAACAAAGCACTTATATCTTGTAAAATAGAGTGTGAGCTTGTATGTACTGTACTGTTCCTCAATCATCTGTAAATTTCCTCTATCATCAATAAAAGTTTGTTCTGAGTGAGATTATAAAAATTTTCTGAGTTTAGAAAATCATAAACAAAAGCTTCTAAGCTTGTTTGCTGCTGGGAATCTTTCAGCCATTTCCTGGAGTCCTGATTAGTATCCAGTGTTCGTAGGCGTTTGGCAGAGTGAGCCGTGAAGCCGTAGAAGAACAGGAGAATCGTAGGGATTGGAAGCGTGCTGGGCCCAAACAGGTAACAACTAGAGATTGCCGGTTTTTGATTTCTCTTAATCTAGAAATTTTTATAAACAAACTTGAACGCGCTTTAATTGGTATCAGAGCCATGGAGGTAGATAAGATTTATGAAGATCTTAAAAGTAGACTATCAGTATTTTTGATGGCAAAATCAATAATAGAAACTGAAGAAAAACTATTTATCATTAAAACTGGTACGCCAGAATATAATTTGTTCGCCAATATTCTTACATATAATCAACTTAGATTAGCCTCCCTACAAGCCCCTAGTGACTATGTAACTATAGTTGAGATTAATAATAAAATAGATAGAATGATAAAAAGATTAGGTATAGCGGAAGAAATGTTACCAGTAGGCATGAAGTCTCCTACTTCAGGAGGATTTACTCTTAACCCTAAATCCTCAATAGAAAACAGTAAAATGAATACTATTGTTGGGTCTCATACTCAGTATGATGACAAAACAATGGAAGAATTAGAATTACTTTGGGATACAGCTGATGGCTCCCAACTAGGTGACATAGCTATAGCCATGTCTAGACTATCGGCAGTACAACAACATGCTAAGAAAGATGTAGAACATTTAAAAATGGAAGCCACCAGTAGTAGTATGGTAACTGTACAAAACCCCCCGAGAACAGACAACCGCACAGACAATCTAGAATCGGTAATACAACATGAAGGGTAAGAAATCTATAATGAATATGTATTTCCAAAAAGAGAAAAACCATACAAAACATATTCTGAATTATATAAACCTAAAGTTAAAAAACTACAAGAACATTCAAGATCAGTTTTAGATCTTGATTGCGCTAAAAATACTATTCAACTAGTAGACGCATGGGCTGGAGACTTACAAACTTTAAGAATTACAAAAGGTATACTGTCATCTATAGACATGTTAGGCATTATAGAAAACACATTTGTAGGTAATGTAAGAAATTGGTATAAAAATCTAACTAAAGAAGCTAAACAATTAATTAACACAGGATCAAAGAATTCTGTTAATTTACTAGATCCTTTGAATTTAATTGAATCATTTAGAAAAATATTAAAAACAGAATTTGGAGGATTGCCGTTTGAAGACAAAAAATTAGAGGACGAAGAAAAGAAAAAGGCAAGAATAAAACACACACACACACACAAATGCACTCATAAGTATTTACATAACATAGTTATTTCCAGAAAAAAAATCAAGCAACAGGTACATACTTAAATTTTTAAAAGTGATGTTACTCGCTGATTTGACTGGCTTAAAGTATTTTTTAAATTTCTTTTTATATTTATTACCAACCGGAGTACTCCCCCATTGGGTTGGTATTTCAGAAGTTTCACATGACAAACCCTTTTGCCTATTATATTGTCTAGCGCTTCCCATAAGAGATTGTTGCATGCAATCGTAATCAATTCTGTCTTTAGTAAACTTCATTTGTATTCCTAAGGATGGAAATATATCTGGATTATTTCTAAGATAACTTTCATAATCTTTTGGTAATATATTTGCCCATGGTAAGGGTAGTTTTAAGAAATATAAAGCTAATACATTTTCCATTGTTCCTTCAAAAGTAAGAAATGCAGTATATACTTTCTCAAAAGCAATTAAACATAGCAATATCTACCTAGCATGTAACCAAGTTATTCCTGAAGAAGGTAAACAAGGCCTCTCCATGGTAGAAATGAGGATGGGATCAAAAAGGTTCACTCCAAAATTCTTCCACAATATGTTCCTAGTTGAAGAAGATATAATATCAGTTACAAGGGCAAAGCAGTTAGCAGGTCTAGTATCAAGAACCATTGAAGCTTTATCAAACAATATATGGACCTATGAATCTGAGCCAAATGAGTTGATTCTAACAGTAAGTAAAGTCCCAAAGGCAGGAGCTAAAAAAGATATAATTCAATTTCTAGAAAGCATTTTAAAATGGAACGCACACAAAAATGCATATGCCTATTTTGTCACAAACCTGACAGGAAACCTAAAAGAGAAACTACAAATGCACGGGATAAAATAGGAGACATTTCAAGATCAAAACATGATGGTAGGCCCCTCAAGCAAGAAAGATAAGCATGAAGAAAAGGACACGTTAGGAGACAACTCCGGAGGAGACACGGCTTTTCTTGAAGAATGAACACCTGTCCAGATAAGAAAAGCATCTTAAAAAGAAAGAACACCTGTCCAGAACACCTGTCCAGATAAGATAAAAAAGGCATCTTAAAAAGAAGAAAAGAACAAGAAGCATCGAGTAAAGCAGCCTAATCTGAAAAAGACTAAGGCGGTGGAAACCAACTATAAAATCAGCTGAAGACATCCAGAGAAGGCATTCAGAAAAATAAGAAAAACAAAGCACTTATATCTTGTAAAATAGAGTGTGAGCTTGTGTGTACTGTACTGTTCCTCAATCATCTGTAAATTTCCTCTATCATCAATAAAAGTTTGTTCTGAGTGAGATTATAAAAATTTTCTGAGTTTAGAAAATCATAAACAAAAGCTTCTAAGCTTGTTTGCTGCTGGGAATCTTTCAGCCATTTCCTGGAGTCCTGATTAGTATCCAGTGTTCGTAGGCGTTTGGCAGAGTGAGCCGTGAAGCCGTAGAAGAACAGGAGAATCGTAGGGATTGGAAGCGTGCTGGGCCCAAACAGGTAACAACTAGAGATTGCCGGTTTTTGATTTCTCTTAATCTAGAAATTTTTATAAACAAACTTGAACGCGCTTTAATTGGTATCAGAGCCATGGAGGTAGATAAGATTTATGAAGATCTTAAAAGTAGACTATCAGTATTTTTGATGGCAAAATCAATAATAGAAACTGAAGAAAAACTATTTATCGTTAAAACTGGTACGCCAGAATATAATTTGTTCGCCAATATTCTTACATATAATCAACTTAGATTAGCCTCCCTACAAGCCCCTAGTGACTATGTAACTATAGTTGAGATTAATAATAAAATAGATAGAATGATAAAAAGATTAGGTATAGCGGAAGAAATGTTACCAGTAGGCATGAAGTCTCCTACTTCAGGAGGATTTACTCTTAACCCTAAATCCTCAATAGAAAACAGTAAAATGAATACTATTGTTGGGTCTCATACTCAGTATGATGACAAAACAATGGAAGAATTAGAATTACTTTGGGATACAGCTGATGGCTCCCAACTAGGTGACATAGCTATAGCCATGTCTAGACTATCGGCAGTACAACAACATGCTAAGAAAGCTGTAGAACATTTAAAAATGGAAGCCACCAGTAGTAGTATGGTAACTGTACAAAACCCCCCGAGAACAGACAACCGCACAGACAATCTAGAATCGGTAATACAACATGAAGGGGAAGAAATCTATAATGAATATGTATTTCCAAAAAGAGAAAAACCATACAAAACATATTCTGAATTATATAAACCTAAAGTTAAAAAACTACAAGAACATTCAAGATCAGTTTTAGATCTTGATTGCGCTAAAAATACTATTCAACTAGTAGACGCATGGGCTGGAGACTCACAAACTTTAAGAATTACAAAAGGTATACAGTCATCTATAGACATGTTAGGCATTATAGAAAACACATTTGTAGGTAATGTAAGAAATTGGTATAAAAATCTAACTAAAGAAGCTAAACAATTAATTAACACAGGATCAAAGAATTCTGTTAATTTACTAGATCCTTTGAATTTAATTGAATCATTTAGAAAAATATTAAAAACAGAATTTGGAGGATTGCCGTTTGAAGACAAAAAATTAGAGGACGAAGAAAAGAAAAAGGCAAGAATAAAACTTGCTAACCTTGCCATATGTGATTTAAAATACCTTGATGAATATAATTGTGAATTTGCTAAATATTACTATGCATCTGCACCTGACGAAGGAACAATGGAAAATGTATTAGCTTTGTATTTCTTAAAACTACCCTTACCATGGGCAAATATATTACCAAAAGATTATGAAAGTTATCTTAGAAATAATCCAGATATATTTCCATCCTTAGGAATACAAATGAAGTTTACTAAAGACAGAATTGATTACTATTGCATGCAACAATCTCTTATGGGAAGCGCTAGACAATATAATAGGCAAAAGGGTTTGTCATGTGAAACTTCTGAAATACCAACCCAATGGGGGTGTACTCCAGTTGGTAATAAATATAAAAAGAAATTTAAAAAATACTTTAAGCCAGTCAAATTTAAGAAACACAAACCGCCTAATTTTAAAAAGAAAAGATATTTTAAAAGAACAACTTTTAAAAATAAAAAAGATTCGACTAAAAAGACATGTAGATGTTGGGCATGCAATAAGGAAGGACATTATGCTAATGAATGCCCGGAAAAAGGAAAATATAAGAAAACAGCAGTAAAAGCATTTAGGTTGTTTTCTGAACAAGTAATACCTATACACTCAGAAATAGAATATGACCCTAATGAAGAAATATATGAATTAATCTCAGACTCTAACTCAGACACTTCAGGATCTGAAGAAGAAGAAGAAGAATATAATTATAAACCACACAGACTAAGCATAGTAAATGTTAAAATGCTAAGAACAGCGTCTCAAAACTTTGTACAACAATATAATGAAAAATTTGAAAAATTGGTAAAAACACCAGTACCATATGATATTCTCGAATTTAAAGAACCATTAGAAAAGAAACAACAAAGACCTAAACATAAAAAGGTTATCCCATGTGATCACATTTTTGATCATAAAATATACAGTGTTATAAAAACTAGACAAAATGTAATTATAAGTAAGAAATCTAATGGGAAAATAGCAATTTTTGATAGAGAAAAATATAGTATTCAAACATATCTAGATGCATTAAGAAAAATAACGATAGTAAAAGAAAGAGAACCAAAAGAAGTTATTTCTGAAATCTCATCTACAGATAGTGAAAGTATTATGTCTGATAACTCAGAAGAAATTGAAAAAGAATTCCAAGAATTAATGAATGAACAAACCAATTTAGATCAACAACCTTTTATGGAAACAAATATAATTTCCACATCAGAACCCTCAGAAATATCTGAGACTAAAGATGATGAAACTGGATACGAACAAACCATACAAATGTTAGAAGAAAAATATAAACAGATAGAAAAAATAAGACATACACTCTCTAGAGATGAATGCTATGAAATGCCATTAATCAAATATATGTCTAAAGCAAAATATGTTATAAAAACTTTTGAACAACCTATAGATGTCTTTACTATGGAAGGAGAAATTCCTTTAAAATTACTTACACAAAAGGCAATAAAAGAGGATAGAAAACACTTTTCAAAAGAATTCAATAACCAAGTAAAATGGATACATCTAGGAGGAATAGAACTGATTATAAAATGTGCATGCAGAAGAGAGATGAATGTTCCCTGTACATTTTGGATATCAGATGATAGGATACTTCATGATGCAAAAGACGCCTTGTTAGGAGTAATCAGAGGAAATTTTGCATATCAAACAATAAAAATGAGAATATTTCCTGATTTTGCAATTTCATTATCGGACCAAAATATAGAATTAGGACTTACAATGTATCATAAAATTGAAAGACTTAAAATGCCACCAGGAAGTAAAGTATGTAGTATTACAGCATGTATGGTATATGCTTACTCAACTAAACATCATATTACTACAAAGAAATTCAAAGAAGAAAATATCAATATCACAAAACCATTTTCTGATATCTATGAAGTAATCCCTCCCAGAGAATTAAAATATGAAGAATTAGATTTTCCACAAGAATTAATTCTTCAAAGAAAAAATAGATATAGGACTCAACTAACTGTAAAACCACATAGCAGGAACTCTTTTAGAATAAGTTATGAGGATGAAACATCTACTTCTGATCCATTAAGAGAAATAACTCTACGATCTCAGAAAAAAGGATTAGAATTACAATCATTAGAAAAGTTAAATCTAATAGAATCAAGTAGACAATTATATATACAAGGCTTTTTAGATAATAAGGAAGTAAATGTGCTCTTAGACACTGGAGCAGCATCCTCTCATATTAACTCTTGGTTAGTACAAACATACCCATACAATACTATACAAAACCCCTATAAATATATAGATTACTTTGGAAAAATACATGAATTAAAGAAATGTGTAGAAGTAAGATTTTCACTTATCGACAGAAGTGGGAAGATCCTGCAAATACAAATGGAAATGTTAGTAGATGATAAACTAGCAAAAAATGAAGTACTGTTAGGAATGAATTTTATTACTAAATATACTTTTACTTTAAAAGAATCAGTCATACAGTTAGATCAATATGAATTTCCAATAATTAATAAACAACATATAAAAAAGGCAGTAACCACCTCACCATATTCCACCTATATAGAAGGAACCATAGAGATACCTTATTACCAGCCACTACTGTTAAATGCATATGTTGATACGGGATCAGGAATCTCTCTGTGTAAAAAATATATTTTACCACAAAAATGGTGGATTCAAGATGGATCATCTATAATTGCTTTAGATATACAAGAAAAAGAAATTTGTTATAAAGATTATGCAATAAATGTACCTTTTACAATAGGACATATTAAGATCAAAATACCAAAACTATGGGCCAGTAATGTTCAAGGTCCAGACATATTATTAGGAAATGATTTCTGTCTACAATATCAACCTATGACTCAGTTAACAGATCATATTATCTTTACTACGCCATGCGGCACACCTATTTTAGCATCCCGGCTTAAACAAGCCTATGCTATTGATTCCACCTATCAACCTACGCCAGCACAGCGTGGTGACCTTCCTCAAATTAAAAAAGTCCCAATATTAAAACATGAAAGCATTAATAATCTTGAACATATTAAGGAAAGATTCAAAGAAACATATAATGAAAATCCTTTAGCAGCCTGGGATAAAGATAAAACATTGGCAACAATAAAATTAAAAGACCCCAATAAAATAATAAGAGTAAGACCCATGAAATATTCTTTAGAAGACTTAGAAGAATTTAAAGTTCAAATTAAAGAACTTTTAGAATTAAAAGTAATCAGACCTTCTAACAGTCCGCATAGTTCTCCTGCATTTATAGTCAGAAAACATAGTGAAATTGTTAGAGGTAAAGCTAGAATAGTTTTTAATTATAAAGCTTTAAATGATGCCACAATCTTTGACGGATACTATTTACCAAATAAAGAAGTATTATTAAATAAAATACAAAATAAAAAATGGTTTACAAAAATGGATTGTAAAAGTGGCTTTTGGCAAATAAGATTAACAGAGGAATCTATACCATATACTGCATTCAGTTGCCCAAATAATTTTTGTAAATAACAAACTTACAAATGTTATTAAAGGTAGAAATGGCGACAATTGTCATTTGTTACCAATTACAAATAAATGTAAATAAATGTTACATTAGTGTGCGAATGGATGTGGTGAAGTTACCATTTACTACTTAAGTTAAGATATTGTGTTATTTTAATCCAATTCCATACAACTTCAATTCATATTTAATTCACTTACAATTTTATGTTGAATTTCTATTTATATCTCAAGCTTCATTTCCAAACTCAATTATATATTCATAGTCAACCACATTCACATCTTACCTTTAACTAGGGATTATATTTTTTTTATATCATAGTTCAATTTTATTCATAATCCAAGTTTATAATGTATACATATATTCATTTCTAATTCCATAACCCAAGCTTATTTGAATAATATTTTTCGAAGTCATATTCCATTTATTTATACTTGAATTGAATTTACTGACAACTTAAGTCACTTCTGTTTCAATTCGTTTTTATTTCACTTAATAGCATTCAAAATATATATGTCGAGCTCTATTTATATTATCCACATTCGATTTGTTAGTATTCCAACTTGAATTGCATTTAATAATTTCTATTTAATCCAAGTTCCAAATTTAATTAACCAATTAATTTATCAACTAGTTCGCCTTCGATTTTTAATTTAACTCCTAATCAAATTTTATTCCAGGAATTCTCCTCTTATTTATTTTTTCTTAAGTTGATTTCATCTCATTAATTTCAATGCATACAATTCATTTAATCAGCTCATCCTATTTAACTTGCTTAAGTTAAATTTCCGTTCTCATATTGGGATTTACATTCCAAAACTATAAATTCAGATGTATTTTCTTCACTTTCATTCACTTAAGTTAAATTTTAATTCTCGGATTAAAATTTTCAATTTCTTCTTATTAATATCAACTTTACTTTATAAGTTCAATAGTTGATCCATTCATTCATTCACAAATTCATTTTCAACCGATAAATTTTATTTTCAAACATTAATTATTTTCAGTCCATTTGAAGTTATTCTGCACCTTATTTTACACATTTACATCAAACATCATCCAATATTGAATATCGTTTCATTTTCATACCATAGTAACTAATCGGTTACTTATCAATTTTAATCTTAAAACTTTGTTTTATTTAGTCCAATCTGACTAAAAAAAATTCAACTTAAGTTCAACATTAAATTTTGAAAACATATATATCTCACCAAACTGTTCCTTTGCATTTTCAAAATCAACCAAATTCCTCCAACAAACATTAATCCAAAACATCCTGGTAGCAATTCCTCTTTTGGAAACTCGAAAATAAACATCGATGATGCTGCAGTCATCACTGAAATTATTTTCCAGCGACCGTAAGAGTTCAATGCTTTTCTCTCCTTTAAAACCCTTCAACTATTTTTAAATTCCAGATCTCTCTAGATTTCAAATCTGATTCAAAAATATTTCTCTCAGATATATTATTTTTCCCAACCTTTGGGAATCATTTCCAAATTCAAAGGAACTTAAATTTCCAAATTTTCAAATTCCAAACCCTTTAAATTTATTTTCAGACATTGCTTTGGAATTTTATTTTATTTTAATTATTAATCACACTATAATTTACATTTAGTTTATCTTTACAAATTTCATTTGTATACAAATTGATTTCTTATTTTTAATTATAGTTTCAATATCTTATTCAATTATAAATCACATTTACAAATCCCATTTATTATTAATTTCATCCTTAATCTTTAATTATTATTTCATATCTTATTCAATAATCATACAATGATAATAATTAAATATTATTACGTTCTACCATCCAAACATCCATATATAATGATAACAATTTACGAAAAATTATTTTCTTTATATACAAAATAATTTTGGGTAAAATTATTCCATTTACCCTATTTGAAACAACATTGTGTCGATTTATCTTGTTTAAGAGTTTAGAAATCCCTATCGATGACATGGCGTCCCATATATCGACCAGAATCCATAAACACTTAACCGATGAATCAATGCAATATAAAACAATTTTATATTCACTAACAAATACACGCTCATATCTATTAATACGCTCAAACTCATTCTAGAGTACCATAGACTCTATTTTATGAGTAATTCTCACCAGAGCCAAGGTTATCACCAACCTAAGCTCTGATACCAAGTGTAACGACCAGCAAATCCGTACCCCTTGAGTCAACACAACTCTACTTAAATCAACTCACGTTGTACAGAAATACGAACCATTTGGGTTAAAGAAGAAGAGGTAGAAGGAGAAAATAGGAAACAACAACAAAATCTAACCATCGTGGCGGAATAAAATATAATAGATAATAAATAATCTTTACTCAAATCAAATATATCTGTTTATATATATTACATCATCAGAGTACATCAATCACAACTCAACATCAATAACATTCAAATGGATACACAAATACTCAACACAGCGGAATATGGATACACAACTACTCATAATAGCGGAATATATATAAAACAAGTACGGATATACGTATCGTCATCCAGCTCGTCTCCTGAACTCCCCAGCATCAAATCCTGTATCCTATAATACTCGGTCTTACCCGAGCATTACAGTTAAATAACACCCGAGTCGGTCTGGAATGCCAGCGTGATAAAATCACACTCAATTGATTATTAAAGTTTCAAAACTCCTTTGAAAACAAAAGCATCTCGTAAGACCACGCCACAAATAATCATGTCGGGTTTTTACCTTACGATAGCTAAAACAATTTTTATAGAAATCCTCTGATATTATAATAGGGTCTATGTACAAATACTTATAAAATAGCCAAAATTGTTACATTATTAAATTCTAGCTACTAGCCATAGAGTGGGTAATATAAACAAAACTCGTACAAGGCTCATAGGGAGAATGGATTTCCAACAATGACTAGGCACTGGGGTACCACCAGTCACAGTACGTGGCCTAGATCACAGTACCGAGGAGTACGCCCGCTCCCATGCAACACAAGATCGGGACTACCCCTTGCTGGATAATACCGAGTGAGATCACCCTGCGGTTGGGATCAGCAACCGCCCACTAAGCCGAAATAAAAAGGGACATCTAGACAGGGATGACCTCACCCTGCTTGGGTGCTACCCACCTAGCCTTGCTGCATAACCCCTGATTTTCAATCATTCCCATTTGATGAGGCTTGAGGCTTAGCATTACCTTTTTAGAACATATCCCTTAGAATGCCCATCGTCCACCTGACGATGTTCCGGAAGCATTCATCCATACAAGTCCGTCCCGGGTTTGAACGGAACCGAATGCACTATTTCTACTACATCCATTTTGGAAGTATTCTCAGGATTAGTAGCGACTAGCCCTTGCACTTCACTGTTCCAACCTCGAATTCAAAATCGTTTTCCATGAAACGTACAAACCGGATCGAAGTGGTTTTCGAGAAATAAATCTCGATCCCAGTCTCTTCGAAACGATCAACGCATTTGTCCAATATTGATAGTCGGTGATTTAACTGTCAATTAATTTTACAACATCCATCAAACAATAAATAATTTCCCCAAATTATTTATTTATCTCAAAAATATCTCCACAAAGATATATTTCTATTTTCAATCCTTTGAAAATAGTTTCAAACCATCTTTCTTTTTCATAATAAACTTTCCCAAATATTTTCTATCTCCACTGAATTCACCAAGCATCAAACTAGATTTTTGAAATAATTTAAAACGCTTTATTTTGAAATATACTTTGAAAAAACATTTAAGTTAAAAACTACTTCAATAATTTATTGAAAATACATACTATATGAATATTTGAAAATAAGGTTTCTTAATAAAATATAAAACTAAATTTTCACTTTTTAAAAAATACTAAATCACTCTTTAAATAATTATTGCTATAATAGATTAAAAGGAAATACTTACTTCAGAAATTAAATATTAGAAATAATAAATTTTCCAAAACTTGCTTTTTAAAACAACTTAAAAACTTTTAATTTGTATATAAAAATTTACTTTGAAAACGTACTTGGTTATCCAGGGAGAATTTCCAACCTCAATCACTTAAATCAATTTTCCAAATTGATTCCCAATTTATTCCATTTGAAATAAATTTCTTCACTTATCAGTTCATTTCAAAATTTATCAGTTATGGACTTTATTATTATTTTCCATTTGATTTTAAATCTTTTAACTGAAATATACAAATTTCAGATTTTTTCTAATTTTCTTCATTATTCTTTTCAATAATTTAAATCTTAAATTTTAAATAAATGTTTGTTCTTTTTAAATAATAACACTGAATTTTAAAATTCATTAACTTCCTGTTTATTCAAAATTTCCTTTCTATACTAAGGATTAATTTACTAGAATTTTAAAGGCACTTTATTTCTTTTCCAATTCATTTTTAAATTTATTCAAATTTCTATAATTATTTTACTTACAAATTTACTTCTTTTATTTGCTTTCCAGAATCCAATATTTATATATATATATATATATATATATATATATATATTTGGTAATTCACTATACCCAGTTATATCCAATCGAACCATAACATACAATATTCTAATATAATTCATCATAGAATATCAAATAATCACAACAGAGGATATTGAATAATTTAAATAAATATTGAGGGATCCAGTTGGATCCCTCCAACCTGTTTTTCTCTGCATCCACAGACGTTAGCATACTATAAAATACCAATTCCAAAATATACCAAACTATAGCACATCAATCAATTCATCCATTCAACCAATTATTTAAATTTAATCATTTAAATTTAAATTTGAATTTAAATTTAACTGAGTGAGATTAACTCACCTTTGCTTTTTGTTTGCAGTCTATTACCGTCTCGACTCGTTCTCATGACTTTTGACCTTGAATAAACATTGGATTCATTTTGTTATTATTCGAATAAATCGAACAAACAATTTCCATTTGCTAAATTTAATTTAATTAACAAATAATTTTATTTAAACTAGTTTTCGTTTAATAAATTAGTTTTAAAAACTAAAATAAATTAAATATGTTAATAGAACAAACTAATCACCTTACTAATTTATTTTTAACAAAGACCAATAAATTTAAAATTTCTGCCTCCTCAAATTTTAAATAAATTTCCAGTTTTATGTATTTTCTTTTCACCCTAATTATAAATCAAGTTAACTACCAGTTAAAATTTTTATTATGTATATAAATTGGGAAACAAAAGAATTATACCTCACTAGAAGTCGCGACCCAACCATCTGCATCGTTCCCCGACACGAACTCCTTAACCCAGCCTCGGCCATGCGAAATCGAGCAGGAGCTCACGCTGCTCGCCATTAGAAGTCACGACGCGACCCTCAACGACGCATCTACTCGACTCAAATCCCAAAATTGTGAACCCTACTTGATCGAAGTCGAACTCGACCATGCGAACGATACGCGAATGCTCCCTCACTCGCGACTCCATTCCCCTAATCAAAACCGAATCTCGATCAACTGGATCGCGTTGTCGGCCGCTTCCCAAACCTACCCCCGTCTCCTCTACCAAAGATAGGCTCACTCCTTATCGCGACGCGGCGACGAGGCTACTGGCCGATCGACGCGATTTGTCTGCACTCTTTTTTTTATCGAACAGATAGGAAAGGAGATGAAGGAAGAAATCTCGGTCTTGATTTACTTTTGATGTTTGGATTTCGATTCTGGAACAAGTTAATGAGGGGCGCGACCATCACTAATCGAACGGAGGAAAAAGGAATTCGTTTTAACTTTGATTCTGGATTTTGAGGAGAAAGGTTGCGTGGATCTTAAAGAGGAGCAAGGAAATGATAGAAAAGAAGGGATGTGTGATGTTATAAAAAGTGGGAACATGAATATGAAAGGAAGTCGGCGTGCTGTCTATACCTGCTATAGTGCTTGAGAAATGATAGAATCGCAGCTGATGGAAAAGAAACGGCTGATAGTGACCAGATATAAATATATATATGTATATATGTATATATATATATATATATATATTTAAGTTAAATTCAATTCGTCACGATAAACGCAACACAAAATTGACTTCCTATTAAGGCGTACCGCTAGCCGTTCCTAGTGTTATATCCCTATTTTGAACGCAACGGAAAAGGTTTCGAGTCTTAATTCGATCGTATGGAGAAGATAGCTTTTTGGATCTAGTTATTATATTGAATTCGATATAAATTTCAGCACGTTTACTTATCATATGCTCACACAACAACTCCGATCAATACGAAATTTGAAATCCGATAATAATTCAATATTACGGATCCAATGGAACTAGTTTCATCGAATTCTGAGACCGTGTCTCGAAAGGCTATTTTTAAATTCAATTAAACTATAAAATTTTAAAACTGAACAAACCACTGTTAAATTCAATTTTACAACTTCTATTATCTTCAGTGTTATTAATATAAATTTTACAAGCCTTCAAATCATTTTTAACAGTCTTAAAACTCCGGATTCAATATTTTACCCAACTTTAAATTACTTAATTTAATAATTTAATTATCAATGATTAGTGATATTTGAATTCAAGTTAAAAATTTACTTTTAAATATCTAAAATCAATCAAATATTCCAATTTAAATTGCTTAAAAAATTCCGGGTCGTCACAAATTTGCACCACAACGGACGCATTTCCCCTTTATATATGCATTTGTCGTCCAAAAGAATTAAAAAAGTTATTAATTGAGTGTGTATATATGTATGTATGTATTTACACACACACGGATATATATATATATATGTGTGTGTGTATATATAACATAGTAGTTTGTAATAAAATAGACTTTATTTATGTAACATGTAATAAATCAATGCATATAATATGAAGTTAATTCTAATTAAAATGGTTCAAAAGTTTACTACTACGTTTTACTTAAAACCCCCTTTGAAGATTTGAGTTAAATACACGTATACATATACACATAAATATTATTACATGCACACACACATATGTAAAAAAGCCTAAACAAAATCTGAAGTAAAACAAACGTAAAGTTATATCCAAATAGTTTTTGAATTAGAATATTTGCCTTTTAAAAAAAGATATTGTGCCAGCCTAGATTCAATTGTTAAAATAAGAAACAAATCACTAGATTAATGTTTCCTTTTTTTAAATAGAGAAATTTATTTTAAAATAATTTAAACATAAGACAGTTAAGTCTTCATATTAGGTTATCAACTATAATTAATTAATGAAATTCTATCAAAGTTTGATTCACATAACAACTTATATGGAAATATTCAAATATAAATCTTGTATTATGGAAAGTACTTATTAACAAGATTGTTCCAAATAAAATTAAACAATAATAAAATAGATGACATAGGCATATGCAGATTCGTGATAACAATGTCAAGTTTGAGAAACATATAGGATGAATATACATATAAAACAAATATGAACAAAATTATTATTGTTCATAACATACAAATAACAAAGAACATAGCATTGGTTTTTCAATAAAAATAACACGACAAGAATATATAGTTGACTCAAAAAGGAAGAATTAAGATATTTAAGTCAAAATCCAAATTCACACATACGAACAGAAGGAAGAGACAGAGAGTTAAAGGGATGTAAATAAAATTAAATGATATTTAAGCAAAATATAGAATTCCCTTAAGATGAAGCCAGGAGCAACACCTTGAATGATAGAATAACTGCTAAATCCAATAAATCGATCTCTAGATCTGCAGCATTGAAGAGATAAAAACCTCTTTTTTAGTTTTGTTTGAAAAGTTTCAGAATTTTTAAGCTTGTGCCACGATTAGAATTTGGCTCCTGATGTTTCTATATGTAGAAGAAAAATGATAGAGCGATATTTAATTAAAGGAGGAATAAATATGTAATTAAGATAGTGTGTTGCTAAAAGCATACGAAAATATGCTTACTAATACCACTACTAATGAGCACCATTCATAATTAAATTATGTGTTACTTATACCAGATAACATAAAAACGAGGGACCCAAATCGTTTAAATCCTAACTACCATTGTTCTTCTTCTTCACCAAAACCCATAGTGTAATTGCTTCATTTGCATCGTTATGGTATTCTATATCCATTTCACAATTTGAATTCTTCAAGACTTTGGTCTTCTATCAATCAACTAAAAAAATCAGTAACAATCCCTAGACATTGTTGTAAATACAACAAAAAAGATTAATATAACCCTAGAAAAATATCGGTTGACAAACTAGAAAAAGAAAACAAATTTATTTTTAACTAAATACCATCCTTTTCCTCTATAGAACATTGATTACACTATATTATTTATCATCTTTTGATATTCATCTTCCTCCTCAAAATAGTGTTCTTTCTCAATTTGTAATTGATCTTAAATTAAAATTTTGATCAATTTCTACAATGAAATTTAGGATTTCGGGATTGTTAAAATTTAAGAGGTGAGATTTTAACATAGATATGATGTTTTTTTGGGGCGTGAAGCATTCGGTGATTAATGGCTATGTGGAGAGAAAGAAGAGGTATTAAGTAGCATTTTTATTTATTCAATAAGATAAAAATTTATTATGGTATTATGAAGCTCTTTTTTGTGTGCTTTTAGCAACACACATAAGACATGGTCATTTTATCTCCTTTAATTAGATTGCCCTCGTAATTTCTAATTCAAAAACCCCTCCCCTTCTCAACATTATGGTCGGCCATCATTTGTGGGCTTTGAGTCCAAAAAATTTCAAAATCCAATTAGTATTAACTCTATTTAAATCTAATTTAAATTCCTTATCAATATTGCATATCGGTACGCACATTTATAACTTTTATATATGCATATTATTAAATACTAATGGTAATCAAATAAATCACATAAAAACTTTTAACTATTAATATTTCATGAATATCAACTAATTAGATTTATTTAAAACCCTTTTTAGTATTTATTATGTCTAAATCAAATTTAAACATTCTACCAAAATGGTATATTGATACGTCGTTTATTACTTTTATATACGCACAATACTAAATTATAATGTTATTCAAATAAATAAAATAAAATTTTATAATTAATATTTCATAAATATTAACTAATTTAATTAATCAACAATTAAGAATCAATTAAATCATATTGTTTGTTTGGAATATTTATCATTTCGATTGTGTAACTCAAAGGTGTAAATTTAGTTAGCGATTAATATTAAACAATTCAAATATTAACATTCGTATGTCATCCTAGCCAGTGGTGTGATATTTTGGCTAAATTTATCGCTTACACATTTTTTTGTAAAATCCAATTTTACTTATTTTAAGCGTTATCCATTAGTGATAATTATTTACACAAATTCTCTTCGTCAAAAATATATCCCTTTAGACTTATGGAATTCAGTAGTGGTCAAAATTCCAATATTCTTCGTATTCAACTCTATAGTCCAAACAAAAAATCCTTGGTTCAATAATAACAGTTATTATTATTCGGACTATTTTGGCCAAAGATTTGATTTTAGTTGACTTCAGTTATCCATAATACTAACCGCATATAATTGAGGAGACGAATCCTCTCCTGAATAGTGTTTCATTTCTTATACTTCCACTCGACCCAACTATAGTCATTCGATGGATGTCGTGCCATAATTTGACTACACTCAAAGCGAAGTTTTCATATTGAAGATCGATGGTATTCTCAAGTCAAGAGAACTTTGTAAATTAATACAACACTATTTTCTGTTTGACCACAATTATACTAATCAGTAGAAAACTATCGAGTGAGTCATTCCTTAGTTATCCAATAACTATCAGTATGTAACTCCTTGTTACCTATAGCTGTCATGAGTAATACACTGTCCAAAATTTGTAGAGCATTATGTATTCTAGTCTCAACGGATGCATCGATATCTGGTCTCGATACATCTTGTCTAGGAAAATTTAAATTAATGTGTTAATTATATTGTAATACAATACACATGATTGCAACTATTTGTAATCACAAACACACCATGTATGGATATTCTGTTAGATATAGTTTAACTAAACATTTGATTATTTATAACACATTATAATAAACATATAACAAAAAGAAAAACACCTTTCATTATGAGCGAGATTTGATTATAGAGTTAATAATTTACAATAAATTATAGAATTACCCCAAGGGGACACTCATAACTCTATAAATCTCCCTTTTACGCCTGGGCTAATTCTGGAATCT
Source organism: Allium cepa (assembly GCA_030765085.1). Taxonomy (NCBI): domain Eukaryota; kingdom Viridiplantae; phylum Streptophyta; class Magnoliopsida; order Asparagales; family Amaryllidaceae; genus Allium; species Allium cepa. The sequence continues at coordinate 251,183,100 of CM060929.1, forward strand.
CAATCTCATCCCTTTGATCAGCCTGATGAGAATTGGCTGAGCTAGTTCCTTCATAATGGATCTTCTATGTTGTCCTTTGAATCTACATATATCACGACCTATTTCTTCTCAATGGATTCTCTGATCAGGTGGAATTTTTGAAAAATGTGTCATGATTTATTATGAACTCTATATCCCTTTGCGATCTGCATTGCTGCACTATTATCGTAGAACAATGCCATTAGACTCTCCATATCGAGAATCACTCCTATCTCACTAAAAAATTTGTGCATCCAGACTATTTATTTAGCTACTTCATTGAGGGTGATGTATTTGAATGTCTACATGGTGGATCGTGTAGTGTATATGCAAGTATATGTGACAAAATATATGATGCAATTAAAACAATATTAATCTAAGTAAATATAGAATAAGCACACCAGGATTTTATACTGGTTCAGACCTTCCATCCTATGTCCAGTCCCGAAGCTCGCCTTCGGAATTCGACTATCAAACACCTTCGCTTCGCCCGGAGGAATAGGCTTGGTTAAAATAAATTATTCTTGTCAAACATATGTTCTATAACACGGATATTGACTAATTAGTACAAATGGTTCCAATATATATCTAGAGAGTATTGTCTATGAAGAATTGAATATTTGGAAGAGTGGAACACAAGTATTGATTGTTAGAGATCAAGAACATATGATAGAGTATGTAATTAGAAAGCGTAAGTAAGCAAAATGATCTTGTTCTCTTAATTCTTAATGATATATATAGTTGTAGAGAGGTTCCTTGAGCAGTTGCATCCATTAACAAGTGCTCTACGGTTGCTTCTATTGATGATGAAGAGTTGCAGCGAAGAGAAGTGGAGATGTCTATTCGAATGTGACAGTTGAAGTTTAAATTTAAAATCCGAGTTTGAAATCAGACGTCTGGTATTTGTATCAGACGTCTAATACTATATTTTTTTGTACATAGTCGAGTTTCAGACGTCTGAGTGCTATTACCAGATGTCTGGTTTAGTTTGTTTGTTGTTCCAGAGGACTTTCTAGATGTCTGGCTTGTGCACCCAAACGTCTAATACTTATGCATGTCTATTTTGTGCATATTTTCTGTTGCTTTGTTGTTCCTATCGACTTTTAGTCTCTTGTAGTGTTCTTTGAGCCTTGTTCTTGCCTTTCTAGTGACGTTGTTCTAGCAAGTAGCTGTATATAGAAATATATGTGCATATTCGATTTTCATTGGATAGTTGTCATCGAAACCGTAGATTTGATTTCCTAACAATCTCCCCTTTTTTGATGATGACAACTATACAATGTACTTGTATATATTTTTATAAATCTCCCCCTGAATATGTGCTTTCCATCATTTATTGTGATTATTATTTCTCCCTCTTTGGCATTATCAAAAGGATATATATCTGTTTAAATTGTAGACATTATTTCCATTCTAGTATTTATCAATCGTTGTTAGATAACATAAATATACAAGAATTAGCACACCAAAGGAAATTTCATTAATCACATTAATCTATTACATTCATAGATTTTTATCATTTTTATACAAAAGATAGAATCCTAAGAAATGAAATGATCTTTTGGGGAAGCTTTTTCTTGATCATCTCATTTATCTTCATCCTTGGAAGAACTCGCTTGTTTTGTAGGATATGTCGGAGTTTGTTCGAAAGGTTCTTTCTCCTTGTCAAAAAGTTTATGTTTTGAAGGAGGAGGAAAAGGCACTGGAGTTGGCCAATCTTCTGAAGGTGGTGTAGGACCACGAACCCTTTGAAGAACCTCCTTTAGAATGGATAATACAGTTGAAAGGGATGTTTCAACTGTGGTTAGGTAAGAAGCAAAGGAAGTTTCATAACTATCAATGCGCTTAGCCAATATTTATTGGTTTCGAGATAAAATGAGCTGATTTTGGAGAGTTAAGTCGCAAATACTCTCGGTTGGATTCGTCTCCGTGCGTGTCTCCAAAATATCATCTTAAGATGTATAATCAAAGGGTGTAGGAGGAGGAGGAGGAGGAGTATTTTCACGATGTTGCTCCACCTCTTGTGATGGTTCAGGTTGTATTTGAGGCGGAGTCCCAACTTGTCTGGCTTGACAGCGTTGCATCCACTCTTCAAATGATATAAAATCCGGAGGATTTTTCGGTAAGTGCATTAGGGAGAAAATTTTTATGGATACATATTTCGAAGAAATTTCTTCAGAAGTGGATAAATATGAGAGAATGTTGTAAGCTCGTAGAAGTCTCATGATATATTTAGAATAGATGATGGATGGGCATGATCGAGTCCAAAAGTGTTTGAGCTGTTAAACATAAATTTTGCCCAATTAACCCTTGTTCCACTGAATATACCATATAGGGCCTTGTGCCCTAATTCCGTGATTTGCTCATGATTACCAAGGTGAGGAAAGATAGTATTGATAATTATTCTAGTGAGAAGTCTCGCCTTAGGTCATAGGTATTTGGATGTAAATCTAGGCATTTCATCTCCAATATTTGATGTGTTATATTATCTCTTAGTTTCAAACACATATCCAAAATATTATATAAATCTTCCCTAGTGTCGGAACATCCGAGAGTTCGGCCTATCATCCTTGGAGTAAGCCTAATTGTGTTGCCGTAAACACTAGACCATAGCCAATTATCATCATTGTCAGTGTTCTAAACTGCTGTGCTATCCCAATTATTATAGAAAAGAAATATGGTTAACTGATCAATTTGGATGTTATTGGGATTAAAGGATATAAAAGTTTCTAAATCAGCACTTTCACACATTTCGTCTAAATCATACATTGGAAACTTTAGCAGATTATAAAATGGACATGTATGGAGTTTCTTCTTTTGAATATCCTTGTATCTCTTAAGTGAATGCAGTACACGATTCATCCATCATTCAATTTGATCGTCAGAGAAAACTTGAGGGTTGGATTTGTGCAGTCAATGCGCTCGGCAGATTCAAAACGGTGGAGGTGCAAAAAGCCAAAGCGAGGATACAGCGAGGATATAGCGGGATATAGCGGATGGCTCTAAAATAGCATGTAAAATCATACTTAATGTTTTTACAAATATATAAATGGTAATTAAATGAAAAATTATCATTCAATTGAACTATAATTAATACATAAATAGTTTTAAATAAAAATATGTGCGAATATACTTTAAATAAATGAAAAACTGTTATATATAACATAATTAAATTTAGTAGAACATTAGAGTATTTTCATTCTGAAAATATATTAAAAATTAAATCAAATAAATTAGTTTCATAATTTTTATAATGTATAAATGAAAATTTTCAATTCATTTTACTAAGGAAGATATAGCAGAAATAGCGGAATATAGCGGAAATAACGGGATATAGCGGAAATAGCGGGGATTAAAGCGAAAAGGCTATATTATGGGGATACATGGAAAAATCATAGCGGTAGAAATCCGCTATGAGATATAGCGGGGTAATAGCGGGGCATTAACTACACAGGGTTGGATGAAGTTGTTTTGGTCTTGTTTTCGCTTAGAAATCTTAGGGTTTTCTATTTTACGAGATATCGAATTTGAGTGATTTTGGAAGAAAAAGTAATTTTGAGAATTGAAAAATCGACCTTGCTGTTGAAACGACGTAAAGTGTAATTGAGAAAAGGTGAAAAAATAGACATTAGCAGGGTAATTTAGAGTGCCGACTGAATTTCAAATGTCTGGGAAGTAAATCAAACGTCTGATTTAACCTAGTTCGAAGACAGTGAATAGAATCAGACGTATGGTTAATGGTGTAAGACGTCTGGAATTGCTCGAGTTGTAGATTTTGAAAGACAGAGAGAATTATCAGACGTCTGGTTGTAGAATCAGAGGTCTGGAATAGGTCGAAGTGTTATTTTTGTAAGATAGATAGTTTTCTCAGACGTCTGGATATAATATCAGACATCTGAAAATGGTTTGATTTTTTTATCTTATGGAGACAAAGACTTTGTTCAGACATCTGGTCACTAGTTCAGACGTCTGAAATCGACTGGTTCTATTTCTTATGAAGCAGAGATGATTTTCAGACGTCTGATATATACATGATGGTTAAAAATTTATGTAATATCAGAGTGTCAAACGTCTGATGGCAAAGGTCAGACGTCTGAAAATACCAATTTGTCCTAAAATAGCCTAATTTTGAAAGGTATTTCTTATTTTTGGAGAGTTTGATTTTAATAAAACATAGTATTATTATTTATGAAACAAAAGACAAATACATAGATAAAAATACATAAGAATACTTAATTTTATGACGATGGAGTAGTGCGATCTTCAGACTTGTCATCCCTCCATGGCTTGAGTGGAGACCATATATTTCCTTGTTCGTGGGTCCTTGGGGATCCAGAGAATCGCCTAGGTGAAGGATGCAAAGGTGTATAATACGAGGCAGACGATCCAAGGGATTGCAAGGAATAGGAAGTGGTCCATGTACATCCTTCTTTCGTGAATTATAAAATTTTATTGCTACTTGCTCTAGAAAATTTAGTCGTCGTGCAGTGACCTTTTGCTCAAAGTATAATTCTCGTTGTAAGTCTATTTGTTGCTTTTGATAGTGATGTATCCCATCGATTTTCTCCTTGGTGTTAGGAGAGACAAATAGAGATCGTTTGGACTTCTTATTATCAGGAGTGAATCCCGTGTGGTAGGAGGACCACCTATATGTTGATTCCTGATTTGGTGTAGGAGTAGGAAGGCGGTGAAGTGTATCTGCTGAACTATCCGTCGTTGGTGTCGAGAAGGAGAGATGAGAGTTATCGGAAGACATGTTTATATTTCTGTTGTAAAAATATGAAATCTATGTATTCTTTACTTTTTGTTTCGTAAAAAGTTATTTATATAAGATTTTAAAGGTTATTCATAGGTAATTTCAAAAAACAACCACCTAAAAAATTTTAGGTGAAGAAGTTAACAATTTTAATTTGTGAATAAAAATTTTATCCAAAAATAGAATAGATGAAAATGTAGTATTAGTTTAGAAGATCAATAAGAGAGCATATTCCCAAATCGCATCGCAGTTTAAAAAATGTTTGTTAATTTAGTGGTTTTGTGAAAATACCTGCTATTTGATTCTCGGTATTTACGTATTCTAATGTAATAATTCCTTTTTCTATATTGTCACGTAAAAAATAATGCCGCACATCTATATGTTTAGTATGCGAGTGATTTACAGGGTTTTTTGATAGATTTATTGCACTCATGTTATCGCAATATATTGGTGATTTTTGATAACTTTGCCAAAATCCGTAAGTGTTTGTTGCATGTATATCACTTGTGCACATGCTAGAGCTGGTGAAATATACTCGGCTTCGCAAGTAGATAAGGAGTCAATTTTGCTTTTTGCTAAACCATGAGACTAATGATTGTCCGATAAAGTGACACATTCCGCTAGTACTCTTACGATTTGTTTTATATCCACCGAAATCCACGTCACTATATGAAACTAGTTCAAACGATGATCTCTTAGGGTAAAACAAATCGTAATCTCTAGTAGTCGATAGATATCGTAAGATACGTGAACAGCTCTTTGGTGAGATTCTTATGGTTTTGCTTGAAATCGGGCACAGAGATAAACACTCATCATAATGTCGAGTCGACTAGTCGTCAGTATAAAGTAAGGAGTCAATCGTACCACGATATAATTTTTCATCAAAATCTTTTCTGTTATCATCTTTCTCCAAGTGAACACTAGTACTCATTGAAATTTTATCCATTTCAAAACGACGTAATAGATCGTTACAATATTTTTCTTGATGAATAAAGATACCATTTTCAAGTTGTTTTATTTGTAAACCTAAAAAGAAATTTAATTCTCCCATGTGAGACATTTCAAATTAATTTTCCATAATATTTGAAAATTGATTATGAAGATTTTCTTTAGTTGAGCCAAAAATAATATCATCTATGCAAATTTGTACAACTAAAATGTCGTTATTTTATCGTTTAATAAATAAAGTCTTATCGATTTTACCTATTTGGTAACCAGATGTAATTAAATGATTTTTAAGACGTTCGTATCAGGCACCGGGAGCTTGTTTTAAACAATTTAAGGCTTTTTTAATTTAAATACATGATTGGGATATTTTTTATGAACAAACAATGGAGGTTGTTCAACATATACGTTTTCTTTAGTAAAACCATTTAAAAGAGTGTTTTGACATCCATTTGAAATAATTTAAAATTGTGATGATTTACAAAAGCAAGTAATGTATGTATGGCCTCGATTCTTGCTACTGGAGTAAAAGTTTCGTAGTAGTCAATACCTTCTTCTTGATTATAACCTTGAGTGACTAGACGTGCTTTTTTTCTATCTATATTTCTATTTTCATCTGCTTTGTTTTTAAATACCCATTTTGTTCCAATAACTGGTTGATTTTCTGATCTTGGTACTAATTCTCAAACATTATTACGTTCAAATTGATTTAATTCTTCTTGCATAGATATTATCCAAAAATTATCGTTTGAAGCTTCTTTATAATTTCTTGGTTCAAAATTTGACACAAATGCTATATGACTTTTTTGTTTAAGTTGATTTCTAATTACTCTGGAGTTAAGATTTATAATGATGTTATCTTTTGGAGGATCTTTTAGAATTCTAGGAGACGACATTAAGGTATTATTTTGTGCATTTGTCTCATTATTATAAGAATTTGTTGTATTTGTTATTGGAATTATTTCTTCATCGTCGTTAGTATGATGGTTAATAAAAATGATGGTTAATAAAATTTTCATCAAATGAAACATGTAAGGTTTCTTCAATTGTGTTAATTCGTTTGAGCTATGACGTCATTCCTTGCGGCAACCACTGGAATAAAAATTCTATACGCCTTGCTATGATCAGAATATCCAACAAAGATTCCTTCATCGGCCTTCGGGTCGAATTTCCTAAATTATCTTTTGTATTTAATATAAAACATTTTGATTTGAAAGTTTTAAAGTATGATACTTTAGGTTTTCTTACAAAAAATATTCCAAAACTGGTATGTTTAGTCATAGGTCGTATGGTTACTCGATTCAAAACATAACAAGCCATAGCAATAGGTTCTGCCCAAAAATGTTTTGGCAGACCACTACTATTTAATAGTGTTCGTGCATATGACGAGTAGCGCCTATGTCTACCCACCATTGGTTAGGATTCTGAACCATATTGCATTCAGATACAACCGCCGAGAAGTTGGACTTGTCTACTTCCATGTTGTCTACTATATCTGCCTCTTTGTTGCGGTCCTTTTTGAGTCTGCAATCTCTAACGGCATGTCCAACCTTTCCAAAAATCCAACACTCGCCATTAAACTTTTTGGTTCATTTATTGTCTCTTGGTTTGTTATCTGGAGCTTCCTTTTCTTCTAGAAATTCTTCTTTTTGTTTTTGGTCTTTGAACCTTCAGCCACAAATGCCTCCTCGCTTTGTTTTGTAACTCCACGATTATCTGCCTCAATTTTCAGTCGGACTATGAGATCCTTTAAAGAGATTTCCTTCTTCTTATGTTTTAGATAATTGCGGTAATCTCTCCATGACGGCGGCAGTTTTCCGATGATGGCTTCTACCAAAAACGATTCTCCAACCTTATGACCTTCCGCTTCGAGTTCGTGAATGATGATTTGCAGTTCATGCAGTTAAGCAGTCACCGGTTTGGAGTCAATCATCTTGTAGTCCATGAATTTGTCTACAATGTATTTCTTAAGACTGATATTCTGCGTCTTATACTTTGTGGCAAGTGCATTCCAGAGTACTTTTGCTGTCTTTTGTGTGTAGTAGCCTTTGTTGATAAGTCAAATGTTGCCATCTCTGTTTTAGCAAAAAACAGAAAAGTCTTAAGATGTTATACATCTAGTATACCAAAACAGAGAATAATCAATTATAAACTCGTCTCATAAGTTTATCAATCAGATTGTCACTACTCTGGAAGTCTGCATTTGCCAAATTAAGCAATAGAAATGTCGTAATTAAATTACAACCACAAACTAACAACTATAGTAATGATAACTATAGCGATAGATCAAACGTCATACTATTTAAAGAAATTGTACGACGTAGAAACGAAAATGATATATATAAATAAATATATAAATCAATTATAAACCTAACCGGTTTGAAAGAGGAAATTCCATCCGAGGCTTGTCATAACAATTTCCTTAAGACTTTATTTAAGGTCTCCCAAGAAACAACAGACGTAATCTGCACGAGATTGTAATGAGTATGTTAACTCTGTGATATATTGTTTAGAGCAACAGAGAAGAAGAAGCAGAAGAAAATAGAATTGGAATTGATTGAGAATGTGATCAGGATTCTCTTCTATTTATAATTTCACCCGCATCCCTTCGAACAGTCGCGTCCGCTTGACGGGTCGCACCCGTTGCTTTTTGAACCATTGCTGTTCATTAACTGATCGCACCCCCTGCTCATCCCATCTGTTTGGCCGCGCCTCTTCAGTCGGGCTGCACCTGCTTTGTAACATCCCGCCTTTTCACACACTTTAAACCGACACACGTGCCAATTCAAAGCATACGCAAGGGCGGATTGTTATGGGGTAAATAAGAAAAACAGAGAAGAAATAAAACAAAATAGAATCTCACAGCGGAAGGATAAAATATAATAATCAATATACAGTTCATGATAACTGTTTACAAAATATTTATTTTACTTATACAATGAATATCAGAGTTACACATACCAATACAATCAATGCAGCGGAAACTTAGAGTGTGGTGCAATACTATAGATAATAATAATACGACTCCTTCGTCTTCGTCCTTCAAAGCTAAAGTCTTCGATCCTGAAACGCTCGGACTGACCCGAGCGAATTTGAAAAGACAAAAACACTCGAGTCAGACTAAAAGATCTTATGTGAGTTAAATTAACAGAAATAAATATGAGTACAGTAACTCAAGAGATGTTCGGGATTTACATCTCCTAAGGATCCGTTAAACTATTTACTATGTAGTATATTGCGCTATTATAATAGTGTCTATTTATAAAATAAACTTACTTTTAAATAGCGTTAAGGGTTACCCATATAGCCCTTAACACAAATAATGCCAATAGTCTATACAGTACCGTAATACCTCCTGATAGGGAAGCTACCAGAGGATACTCCATAGGTACGACACAAATAGAAACTCGTAGTAAAGGCTCGGTATGGTAGGTGACACGGCACAACTAGGCAATGCCAGGGTAGATATACCAATTGCTATCCAGGCTGGTGGAAACGCGTAGCCGCAGTTACCGCCCACCTCGGACTAACTCCCCAAAATCAAAATATAGAAGTGGCCACTGAATCAATCCAAAATCAAAGTATAATATCGAAGAGGAGGGTCCGATCAGAGGAATGACCTCATTGGCCTGAGAATCGCTCCTGTTTTAGCCACCTTATGCCAACTCACGGGAGTCGGGTCCACGTATTTACCTTACAGGAAACGTCGCCACCACCTACTTCATTCTCGAATCTCCACCGCGTACACGGTTAGTCAAAGTGGTTTTCGGTATCGACAGAGAGTATGTCAGATATCCGATCCCGGTCTCTTTGCCAACCCATCGTTATTATAACACCGCGGTCATTTAAAAATAGGTTATACTTTAAAAATCAGAATAAACATTCCATTTCATAACCATGAATACGATATCATTTCAAAACCCAAAACCATATTTTATCACTTATCCCAAATATAATTCTTTTCCAAAATCAAAATGCTTTAACTTCATATCGTCTGAAAATCAAATAATTTCAAAGCATAGTATTTTGAAAATCATAATTTAAAACCATAACTTCTATAAAAAAAACTTGAATGGTTTGGACATTCAACGGTATATGAATTAAATGGTTTAACTTAAATGTTACTTTGTAAAGAAAATGGTTCTCATGGCTTTACAAATACATTTCTTTATTAAAGTCTAAACCAAAATTTATATTATCTCTCTCAAGTTCCAAAACCACTTCAATTTATTTATATATACATATATCCATTTTGAGTATCAATATTTCAAACTAAAGTTGGATCTTATGCTTTCAACAAATCAATTGTTCTATTAATTAGTCTTGAATATTCATATAAAATCCATAAATAATAAGACTTCAATTTCTAGTAATAAAATATATATATTTTTCCCAATTCAAATTTTACTAGAATATTCATTTCAATTTATTTTGGGAACAATCCAATTATAAATATCATATCTTAAAATTTCCAAACTTAACATTTAAACATATGATATAAATTATTAAACTCCATTTTCTTAATTTTCTTCCATTTTTAATAAAGATTTTTATACACCTTTTAATTTCAAAATTTTCAACTTCATATGTATATATATATGGAAGAAAAATATTTATACAATATAAAATTTAAGATTATTATAAACCGTATTCCATCCAAACCATAGAAATCACATTTAAATAGTTATATATATACCGCGGTGCCTGTATATAATTTTCTATCCTATGGTCAAGTGATACGGATATTTATCATTTCAATCCGCAATTTAAAAGACATAAAAATTTGCGGTTATATATCATTTCAAACCACAATCCCGAATGAAATGAAATATGCATGATAATTTGCAATTTAATGATATCCAATAAACATCCATTCATCAACATCATCCATCATCCAAATCGCAATCATCAATCAATATCAGTCAATAACAATATTATTTTTGGTACTACATAACAGGTAATACTGACAATTTTATTCAAATTAAATTTAACAGCTATTAATCTACAGTCTATATTCAGAAATAAATTATATAACTGTTAACTAGCAGTTCATATACAAACAAATAAATTTTAACTGTAAATTTATACGCAATAAATGAATTAAATTAACAGTTAAATTTGGTAAATGCATTTCAACAAATATGAGTGAAATAAACATGCCAAATACTCATAAATAAATTTCTATTCATTTCTAAAATTAATTTAACAAAAATAAAAGCTTCTAGTAGTTGTGAGTGGGTTAAAACACTCACCTTTGGAATTTAAATCGAATTTAAATTCAATTTAAACTCAAAATTTTGACGGTCTCCAAATCCATCCAAACCAGCGTCAAAACGTCAGAAATTCCGATACGATCCCAGCAAAACAAACCGCGCGTGAATCCGAGCTCGTATGCAAAAAAGTTATGGAAATTTGAAAAATGGAAAAATTCTGGTCCTGGGTCGACTTCGGTGCGCCGCCTCAATTCCCCGGTGCTTGCTTGGAGTTTTCGCCAAAACGACCCGGAGCGACCCGAGTCATTTTCTTCCTGACCCGAAGTTGCTCTAGGGTTTTCTCCCCTGAAACCCGAAGCGCGACCAGAAGCTGCTGCAGATCCGATTTTTTTTTTTTTTTTTTTTGAATTTTTTTTTTGAACTGACTGGATCTAGGGTTAGCACCCATTGAAGAAGAAGAGGAGCTTGAAGAAAGTATACGCTCAGATGAAAAGAAATTAGGTGGAGGCTAGGGCTTGTAGCTAGGTTTATATGTAGGGGTTAGAGATAGAGTAGATAGACCGTAGAATGAACGTGCGGAACAAATTATGGCCCAAAAAGCCCGCTATGCCTCCGGAACCGAATTTATTAAATCTATATATCCAAATAGGTAATTTAAAATATTCTGAACGCGATGTAAAAAGTTTCACGTCCAAATTTGATCGTATGAAGAAGTTATGCTGAAAACAAAATTTCCAAATTGATTCAAATTGATTTTAATTAAATTTGATTTCAAGGCGTTTCACGCCCGTACGATCAAACGACAAGTCCGATCGATACGAAACTTGAAACCCTATAATAATTCACCGATACGGATCCGATGAAACTGGTTTCATCGAAATCCGAGTCCGTGACAAAAAAAGGCTATTTTTATATTCATTAAATAAATCAAAATAAATTACAAAAATCCAAATTTTATATTATATTCTAAAATTGTCCAAATTTTATTACTTATATAATTTAATCAATTTCAAATGATTTAACAAGCTTGGATGTGAACTAAAATTATAAGTATATCAATTTGCAGTGTTAATTTCTGCACTTTCCTATATTTAAGAATTATAAAATTAAATGCTCAAAACCCCGTATATTAGATTTTAACTTTTATATACTCATTCTTTATCCAAATAGGGATGCCACATACTTTGGTTCATGATTCACAATATTATTCTTAAAGTTCATTTTAAATTTCAGTAACGTATTATTTGACGTTAAATTCCCTTTATTTATGCAATAAGCGCAATTATTGAATTTGATACTCAAATTGATTTATAGATTCTGCTTTCAAAAAATCTATATCAAAAATTTGGTCTAATTATAAATAGAATAAGTATTAACCTCATCTTATAGAATTAATTATTGCAATAAATCGAATTTACCCTATCTTAAATCCAAATTAATAGATAAAGCTTGATTCCTTTATTAACTCCTTTGGTTTTCAATTAACCTTTTATGGTGAATATAAATTCCAATGTATAATTGAAACCTTATTTCCATTTGATTTCACTATTTCATTAAAAATCCTCATATTCCAGCTAAATTTCAACTAACGTATAAATTAGCTATTTCAATTTCATTTAATTGCGATTATCATACTATAGAAATTAAATTCCATTAAATAAATAAATAAATGTTGATTCCCATCTATTTACATTATATTACATTGGTACTTCTATTTACAACTTAGCTTTGTATAAATGTTTGAATGTAGAATCTTATCTATTTCACGTATTAATTAAGCCTTAAAAATCAATTAATATTATATCCTTGGTCTAACCTCATTTTACCCATATTTATATTAATATATCCTTTGAATTAGGTAAATTACCATTGATTATCTACCTTAACTTATCAGACTCCACTAACGTAATGGTTAAATATTAATTCCATTTGTAAAAAAAAAACAATCCACAAGATTTGCATTTCACATTGCAAATGAATTCATAAATCTTGGCTTTCTTTTTCTTTGCTTCTTAAAGGCCAAATCAAACTACCCTATCATCACTAATTTATGGCAATTAATTGCAATTGATTCTCCATTAAACTACATAAGTTATCCAATTGAAACCTAAGTGAAACGTTTATTTATTTAAAAATCCTACTGTTTAAAAGAGTATATCATCTACGGTATAATTTACATTTGACCTGATTTCTCATATATTTCACACAACAGTGAATTCCAATTTCTACCAACATTGTGTTTAATATAAATTGGAAATCCAAATCATTGGTATTTCACAACCTTATTGCGTACATTTACGTATAGTTACACTAAGTCCATACACTGATTCATGAATTCATTAATTAATACACAATTTGCCTTTGTTTTCTTATATTAAGTTTATTACCGTTTTTAAGTACATTCATTATCGAACAATATTCATAAAAAAATTTATCTACACTTATTGCATTGGTTTATTCAACGGTCACCAAATGAAACAATCCTACTATTTATTTTAATATTAAATGAATCCCATTCTAGTAAATATTTTATTAATGTTCACTAATTCAACATTTATTGGTTTCTTAACATTAACTTTTAACAAAGTGTGACAATTACATTATCCAAAACTATTGTCATAAAAATTAAATTGTTACATTAAATTCCAATTACTATAACAAATTACTACATTTTCTCAAATAAATCTTAAAGCCTTTTTTTTCTAAATCAGGTTAGAAATTATATTAATTTAACTCATTTAATATTATTAATTTAACGGGTCGTTACAATCTCCCCCACTCAAAACTTTTCGTCCCCGAAAAGGAAAAAGAAGGGAGAAGGAAGAATAAAACATTACATCTTATTTCAAATATTAACTTATAAACAATAATTTACTAAATTAATTTCCTTAAATGAGATATGCCCGTTTTATAGTCATTATAACCTTTTATACTTAAATCATTAAAGTTTGGAAATATTCAACAAAATTCTAAGTCCAAAATTTACGAAAATTTTTGGCAGAGTCTCCTTTGTACGGAGAGACTCTGGAGAAAATATAATATCAAAATATACAAATATATTACATATATTATCAAAATATTATCCCAACACGGGCAAAATTATAAAATAACGCTTTAAACGTAATCCGAAAACGTACCTATTTGTCGGGCAATACGCTTATTATTAGGGAACCAGAGCAGTAGCAGTGGCTTCCATAGCCTGCATTTCACTTATAAAATCTAAAAGGTTAAATATTTATTTTAAAGTGAACTATTCAAGTGGATTCAATCATTAATCAACCAAACAATTCAACAACCATCAACCTTACAAACAACATACATACACACACAAAGCAATCATTTAATCCATCAAACAAATAGTTGTTTGGGTTCAAACTTGAAATTTGTATGAAATGAAATTAACTATCAAGTGCATCCTTTACTAAACAGTCTTAGATGGAACAAAGATAGATTATTTATTCATCCAACAACTTCAAGTTCCTTACCCCACAATCATAAATCAAACAATACAATTCAAACCAACAACCAAATTAACTTATTATACATTTATTTCATGCTTCAGTGGTTTGATTTTCTTTCTTTCATTTATGGAGGGATTTCTTTATTTCTTACAATTTTCGTTTTCCATTTATTACAAAATTCATTATATTTGCATTCCAATTTATTGACTAAAGTTTATATCATCTATTTATACTACTTACCTTTACTTATATAGTAAAATTTCCAATTTAACTTAAGTTTATACAATTAATTCTCATTAATAACAGCAAATTTATTGAATACCTTTATTACCTCAAGCTTCACTTGTAAGATTTCCCCTTACATTTTCTTACTAACATTGCAACTTTTATTATATGGTAAGTTATGTATGTTTTAAGAATGTAAGTGAAAATTTACAAGTTTCTTCTCAATTCCTTAAATTAATATATATTTGTTTTATAAATTACAATTTCAACTTACCTTTAATTTCATTCATTTATTTAATGTTGAAGTTTCTATTATATTTAATAGTAGTAACAATTTAATTACCCACTTTCTATTATATTTAATTACAGTAACCCTTTTTAATTACACTTAAATTATTAACCCTTTAACCTTCATTCTTAAAAATAAGGAATTTTATTAATTAATTACTTAGGGTTTACAGTCATTTATATATTACTTACTTTCTATTATATTAGAATAGGGGGAAATTAAGGCGTACTTAAGTTAATAACCCTACAATCAAACTTTATAAATTAAGGAATTTCATTTTTACTTTCTTAAGGTTAAAATCACCTATTAATAATACAACCTTTAATTTTAGTAAAATTCCAATCATCACTTAAGTTAATACCATTAAATTCTTATTTGTAACAGTAATTTATTGAATACTTCATTATTTCCAAAAATTCTACTTGCATAATATTCTATTCCACTCTTAATTCACATTTCAACTTTTTATACTTGGTAAGTTATTTATGTTAAAGAAAAAGAAAAAGAACTTATACAAGTTTAATCTCAACCCTTTTAATTCGTTGATTTTCAATAAATCTTTACCATTATTTATCAGTTAAAATTTTAACTTCCTTTATACCTAGCATTAATTTTCTTACTTAAATTAGAGGTTTCAATCCATTTATTACTTACTTTATATTTCCCTAAAAATAATTTAAACCATTAATTAGTGGAAAATTTTAGAATTAAATACCGGGTCAAATTTCAATTTTATTTTAAAAATAATAGATAAATGAGTTCTTACAACTTATATCTCAATTTATATTTAAAACAATTTAAAAATTTAGATAATTTCAAAATAAATCTGCAGTAGAATTTACTACAGTGGCCTTTCCCCTACGAAACTCGAAAATGAAAGTCGTTGATGCGGCCGCCATCACCGAAATTATTTTCTAGCGACAGAGAGGAAAGTACAAAATTTATTTTCTTCAAAATCCTCTTTTAAAACAATTCTTCCAAATTATACTAAACATTTATATAAGAAATTACCTATAAACCAAATCATTATATTTCACAAATCCTTTGAAAGAAGATTTTCAAAAATCCCGGACTTAAGTTCTAAAATCTCCAATTTGATTTATTATAATTTCAACTTAGCTTCAATTGTTATAAATATTTTTATTTCCTAACACCCAATCTATAGCAACCAAATATATATATATATATATATTTATAAAAATATTTTTATATATAGAAAATATAATAGGCAAAATTATTTCATTCACCTATATTAAAAACAAATATTATGTCGGTCTGTCCTATTAAGTGTTTAGAAATCCCTATTGATGTCATAGCGTCCCATGCATCAACCAGAATTTGTAAATACAAAGCGGAATAGATTAACACAATATCAAAATCTTTATTAACACTAACAAATATGCTCTCTCATATATATACACTCAGCGACTCCCATAGGGTATTACTACCCTATTAACAAAGAGTCAAACCCCACAAAACCAAGGTTTATCGCTAAACCAAAGCTCTGATACCAACTGTAACATCCCGCCTTTTCGCACACTTTAAACCGACACACGTGCCAATTCAAAGCATACGCAAGGGCGGATTGTTATGGGGTAAATAAGAAAAACAGAGAAGAAATAAAACAAAATAGAATCTCACAGCGGAAGGATAAAATATAATAATCAATATACAGTTCATGATAACTGTTTACAAAATATTTATTTTACTTATACAATGAATATCAGAGTTACGCATACCAATACAATCAATGCAGCGGAAATTTAGAGTGTGGTGCAATACTATAGATAATAATAATACAACTCCTTCGTCTTCGTCCTTCAAAGCTAAAGTCTTCGATCCTGAAACGCTCGGACTGACCCGAGCGAATTTGAAAAGACAAAAACACTCGAGTCAGACTAAAAGATCTTATGTGAGTTAAATTAACAGAAATAAATATGAGTACAGTAACTCAAGAGATGTTCGGGATTTACATCTCCTAAGGATCCGTTAAACTATTTACTATGTAGTATATTGCGCTATTATAATAGTGTCTATTTATAAAATAAACTTACTTTTAAATAGCGTTAAGGGTTACCCATATAGCCCTTAACACAAATAATGCCAATAGTCTATACAGTACCGTAATACCTCCTGATAGGGAAGCTACCAGAGGATACTCCATAGGTACGACACAAATAGAAACTCGTAGTAAAGGCTCGGTATGGTAGGTGACACGGCACAACTAGGCAATGCCAGGGTAGATATACCAATTGCTATCCAGGCTGGTGGAAACGCGTAGCCGCAGTTACCGCCCACCTCGGACTAACTCCCCAAAATCAAAATATAGAAGTGGCCACTGAATCAATCCAAAATCAAAGTATAATATCGAAGAGGAGGGTCCGATCAGAGGAATGACCTCATTGGCCTGAGAATCGCTCCTGTTTTAGCCACCTTATGCCAACTCACGGGAGTCGGGTCCACGTATTTACCTTACAGGAAACGTCGCCACCACCTACTTCATTCTGGAATCTCCACCGCGTACACGGTTAGTCAAAGTGGTTTTCGGTATCGACAGAGAGTATGTCAGATATCCGATCCCGGTCTCTTTGCCAACCCATCGTTATTATAACACCGCGGTCATTTAAAAATAGGTTATACTTTAAAAATCAGAATAAACATTCCATTTCATAACCATGAATACGATATCATTTCAAAACCCAAAACCATATTTTATCACTTATCCCAAATATAATTCTTTTCCAAAATCAAAATGCTTTAACTTCATATCGTCTGAAAATCAAATAATTTCAAAGCATAGTATTTTGAAAATCATAATTTAAAACCATAACTTCTATAAAAAAAACTTGAATGGTTTGGACATTCAACGGTATATGAATTAAATGGTTTAACTTAAATGTTACTTTGTAAAGAAAATGGTTCTCATGGCTTTACAAATACATTTCTTTATTAAAGTCTAAACCAAAATTTATATTATCTCTCTCAAGTTCCAAAACCACTTCAATTTATTTATATATACATATATCCATTTTGAGTATCAATATTTCAAACTAAAGTTGGATCTTATGCTTTCAACAAATCAATTGTTCTATTAATTAGTCTTGAATATTCATATAAAATCCATAAATAATAAGACTTCAATTTCTAGTAATAAAAAATATATATTTTTCCCAATTCAAATTTTACTAGAATATTCATTTCAATTTATTTTGGGAACAATCCAATTATAAATATCATATCTTAAAATTTCCAAACTTAACATTTAAACATATGATATAAATTATTAAACTCCATTTTCTTAATTTTCTTCCATTTTTAATAAAGATTTTTATACACCTTTTAATTTCAAAATTTTCAACTTCATATGTATATATATATGGAAGAAAAATATTTATACAATATAAAATTTAAGATTATTATAAACCGTATTCCATCCAAACCATAGAAATCACATTTAAATAGTTATATATATACCGCGGTGCCTGTATATAATTTTCTATCCTATGGTCAAGTGATACGGATATTTATCATTTCAATCCGCAATTTAAAAGATATAAAAATTTGCGGTTATATATCATTTCAAACCACAATCCCGAATGAAATGAAATATGCATGATAATTTGCAATTTAATGATATCCAATAAACATCCATTCATCAACATCATCCATCATCCAAATCGCAATCATCAATCAATATCAGTCAATAACAATATTATTTTTGGTACTACATAACAGGTAATACTGGCAATTTTATTCAAATTAAATTTAACAGCTATTAATCTACAGTCTATATTCAGAAATAAATTATATAACTGTTAACTAGCAGTTCATATACAAACAAATAAATTTTAACTGTAAATTTATACGCAATAAATGAATTAAATTAACAGTTAAATTTGGTAAATGCATTTCAACAAATATGAGTGAAATGAACATGCCAAATACTCATAAATAAATTTCTATTCATTTCTAAAATTAATTTAACAAACATAAAAGCTTCTAGTAGTTGTGAGTGGGTTAAAACACTCACCTTTGGAATTTAAATTCAATTTAAACTCAAAATTTTGACGGTCTCCAAATCCATCCAAACCAGCTCAAAACGTCAGAAATTCCGATACGATCCCAGCAAAACAAACCGCGCGTGAATCCGAGCTCGTATGCAAAAGTTATGGAAATTTGAAAAATGGAAAAATTCTGGTCCTGGGTCGACTTCGGGTTCGACTTCGGTGCGCCGCCTCAATTCCCCGGTGTTTGCTTGGAGTTTTCGCCAAAACGACCCGGAGCGACCCGAGTCATTTTCTTCCTGACCCGAAGTTGCTTTAGGGTTTTCTCCCCTGAAACCCGAAGCGCGACCAGAAGCTGCTGCAGATCCGAATTTTTTTTTTTTTTTTTTTTGAATTTTTTTTTTTTTGAACTGACTGGATCTAGGGTTAGCACCCATTGAAGAAGAAGAGGAGCTTGAAGAAAGTATACGCTCAGATGAAAAGAAATTAGGTGGAGGCTTGGGCTTGTAGCTAGGTTTATATAGAGGGGTTAGAGATAGAGTAGATAGACCGTAGAATGAACGTGCGGAACAAATTATGGCCCAAAAAGCCCGCTATGCCTCCGGAACCGAATTTATTAAATCTATATATCCAAATAGGTAATTTAAAATATTCTGAACGCGATGGAAAAAGTTTCACGTCCAAATTTGATCGTATGAAGAAGTTATGCTGAAAACAAAATTTCCAAATTGATTCAAATTGATTTTAATTAAATTTGATTTCAAGGCGTTTCACGCCCGTACGATCAAACGACAAGTCCGATCGATACGAAACTTGAAACCCTATAATAATTCACCGATACGGATCCGATGAAACTAGTTTCATCGAAATCCGAGTCCGTGACAAAAAAAGGCTATTTTTATATTCATTAAATAAATCAAAATAAATTACAAAAATCCAAATTTTATATTATATTCTAAAATTGTCCAAATTTTATTACTTATATAATTTAATCAATTTCAAATGATTTAACAAGCTTGGATGTGAATTAAAATTATAAGTATATCAATTTGCAGTGTTAATTTCTGCACTTTCCTATATTTGAGAATTATAAAATTAAATGCTCAAAACCCCGTATATTAGATTTTAACTTTTATATACTCATTCTTTATCCAAATAGGGATGCCACATACTTTGGTTCATGATTCACAATATTATTCTTAAAGTTCATTTTAAATTTCAGTAACGTAATATTTAACGTTAAATTCCCTTTATTTATGCAATAAGCGCAATTATTGAATTTGATACTCAAATTGATTTATAGATTCTTCTTTCAAAAAATCTATATCAACAATTTGGTCTAATTATAAATAGAATAAGTATTAACCTCATCTTATAGAATTAATTATTGCAATAAATCCAATTTACCATATCTTAAATCCAAATTAATAGATAAAGCTTGATTCCTTTATTAACTCCTTTGGTTTTCAATTAACCTTTTATGGTGAATATAAATTCCAATGTATAATTGAAACCTTATTTCCATTTGATTTCACTATTTCATTAAAAATCCTCATATTCCAGCTAAATTTCAACTAACGTATAAATTAGCTATTTCAATTTCATTTAATTGCGATTATCATACTATAGAAATTAAATTCCATTAAATAAATAAATAAATGTTGATTCCCATCTATTTACATTATATTACATTGGTACTTCTATTTACAACTTAGCTTTGTATAAATGTTTGAATGTAGAATCTTGTCTATTTCACGTATTAATTAAGCCTTAAAAATCAATTAATATTATATCCTTGGTCTAACCTCATTTTACCCATATTTATATTAATATATCCTTTGAATTAGGTAAATTACCATTGATTATCTACCTTAACTTATCAGACTCCACTAACGTAATGGTTAAATATTAATTCCATTTGTAAAAAAAAAACAATCCACAAGATTTGCATTTCACATTGCAAATGAATTCATAAATCTTGGCTTTCTTTTTCTTTGCTTCTTAAAGGCCAAATCAAACTACCCTATCATCACTAATTTATGGCAATTAATTGCAATTGATTCTCCATTAAACTACATAAGTTATCCAATTGAAACCTAAGTGAAACGTTTATTTATTTAAAAATCCTACTGTTTAAAAGAGTATATCATCTACGGTATAATTTACATTTGACCTGATTTCTCATATATTTCACACAACAGTGAATTCTAATTTCTACCAACATTGTGTTTAATATAAATTGGAAATCCAAATCATTGGTATTTCACAACCTTATTGCGTACATTTACGTATAGTTACACTAAGTCCATACACTGATTCATGAATTCATTAATTAATACACAATTTGCCTTTGTTTTCTTATATTAAGTTTATTACCGTTTTTAAGTACATTCATTATCGAACAATATTCATAAAAAAATTTATCTACACTTATTGCATTGGTTTATTCAACGGTCACCAAATGAAACAATCCTACTATTTATTTTAATATTAAATGAATCCCATTCTAGTAAATATTTTATTAATATTCACTAATTCAACATTTATTGGTTTCTTAACATTAACTTTTAACAAAGTGTGACAATTACATTATCCAAAACTATTGTCATAAAAATTAAATTGTTACATTAAATTCCAATTACTATAACAAATTACTACATTTTCTCAAATAAATCTTAAAGCCTTTTTTTTTCTAAATCAGGTTAGAAATTATATTAATTTAACTCATTTAATATTATTAATTTACGGGTCGTTACATGCTTCTGGTCGCCCTTGCTTATTCAGTCAGGTCGCACCCGCTCGCGTCTAACGGTTCACACCCGCTTCCGTCTGTTCGCCAGAAACACATGCCCACTTCTGAAATGGCACCCCCTCAGTCAATCTACGTCCACTTTATGAATAGATTCGCACTTTTTCGTATAGCCTGCAACTGTCAGAAAACAAGACCCAGTTTTGCAGTAAAAAATGGATCATATTAGACCCAAAACCGGGCCCGGTTCGATCGGACGGACGGCGACGCGTGTGGTGGAGATGCATGATCTCCCTCCTAACATTGAAGCATACATTTGGATGCCCTAGGCCCCAATCCCTACATTGTAAAGTTATTAAGATACTAGAATAGCTTTGCAATTTTGACGATGTGGGACTTAAGTATATTTTTATTCAATAGGAATTCCAACACGTCAATCTGTCTCAGCATGCCCTGAATTATTTATTTAGTTTCACCTAGTTTTCTCATTAGCGCACTGTTTTGAAAATCTTGAAACTGCAGAAGAAAAGGCTTTGGAAATGATTCAAGGATTACACCAAAATAGTGAATCAGTAATTGTTCGCCAAGATATCTTCATGATTGTAATTGAAATGATCTTTGGTTGATGAGATGAAATTTGAGGACCAAAGGTTGTTGTTCAAGATCCTAACTAAGTGAAATGCATCGGTCATGAAAACCTAAACCTGACTTGAAAATAAACTAATTAAAATGCAAGAAAAAAAAAAGAAATTTTGCACTCCAGCCTCCTCCAACAACATGTTCCTTCCTATTAGTCGCCTCCGGGCTGCGTTACCAGCCTCATACAACGTATTATTTCGCCATCACACGAAACGAGGCCTCTAATCGCATACCTTCCGGCATCAGATCGTCGCCTCCATCTCATGCATGCTTAACTGCTTACGAACTCCAGGTCCTGTGTCCCATTTCATGCATGTAATGCCAACTGCACCGACATCTCTCTATCGTGTTGCTTATCTGTGTATGCCGCCATTGTTTGCTTCTAGCCTTCCTTTTCGGCATGGTGCGAATTTATTTTTTCCTATCGTAATTCCTTGATTTTCAAGGATTTAGGTTGTTCTTCATTTGAACAGAGTTGAAAAGAGTTAAAGAAAGGATATTGAGCGACATTGGTGATGAATGGTGGCTTCACTATCATAATTATGAATGCTTAAATCGATCGATTTTGATGTTAAATTGAGGGCAGGAAGAGATGCCTGTGAGCAGTTACAATCGATGGGATGAAATGGAAAACTAAATAGAAAAAAAGAAGAAGTTGTGAGTTGTAATGGTAGTTATGGGAAGAGTGAGGAAACTCTATAGTAGTGTTGTAAAGAAACAAATGAAACAACTGTGACGTGCAGAACGGAGGAATGAAGGATAATTAGAGCTTCCATGTAAGCAAGGATTAATTCCTGATTTTATATTTAAATAATGGATAGATTTGTACATTATTGGAATAAAAAACAGTTGTCCAGACATCCACCTAAAAATAAGCTTATGTTCATACCATGCTTACCTTTAACGGGGCTTCTGATATCCTCAAAATCAACCATCTTCGATCGAATATGATGTATCCTGGGCGCATCTTAAGCATACAAGCCTCTATTCTGCAAGAAAGATAAGCAGTTCTTGGAAGAAATTATGATAAAAAGAACATCATTTTTCAAGCTTCTGTGACTTTAAAGGAGACTAATAATTCTGCAGGCTCTACTCTTATTCAGTAACAACTGAATTTTCACTGTTTTCAACAAGGTTCGAGATTTCGTCCGGCACGTCGGAATTCCGACCATCTCAGCCCGGTTCCAGCATTGGTCGGAACAAAATCTTATTAAAAATTTGGTACTGGTAGGGTTTTACCAAAAAACACAGCATAACAGCAAAATTTATGTTTAATGCCAAGATTCGGAAGCAAGGAGGAGAGATTGATGTATTAAACGAAAGAAAAAAATAGAAACACACATTTATTCAATGCAGCATCGCGCTAGGCAACAAAAATCGAAATATAACAGTAGCAAGCACTGGCAAGAGATTGGATGCGAGCAACTTTGTTTATCTTTAGATATGATTTCTTTATCTTTAGATCCATGAATGGGTTTGAGCGAATAAAGTTTGGCTGAAAAAATAATTATCTAGGGCTTCGTGGAAATGTCAAAGTTCTTAACTGGCTGGAAGATGTAATATTAAAGATAAGTCAAAAGTAAATTATCTAGACAGGGCAATCAGGCCCGATTACCTCATTAATAATCCACCATCCATTATATTTTCTATCTAAATGTTTTTAGAGCCATTAAATTATTTGTTTATTCTGATTATTATAAGGAAATTGTTAAATCATAAATAATATTGTTATATCTTTTTATGTATCTATATAGAAAATAAATAACTAAAAATATTAGTCTGGAATGTCGGAATAAATATGGAATCTTCAAAATTTTCGAAACTGAACTGAAATTGTAAATCTGTTACACGAACGGAAGGGAATCAAAAACCGGAATTTCAAACATTGGTTTTCAGCTCCTTTTCCTGTTTCAGTTGATGTTGATTATCAAAAAAGAACTTCACGTGATGTGTTATTTATGAGAATTATCACTGATAGAGTATGAATAACAGATACAGGATAGGCAAATTCTATTTCAACACAGATAATTACGTAGTACCTCACCTAAAATAAATAAAATTTTAAAGACTAGAATACCCTTAGAAAGCTGCGTACTTTTTTTTTTTTCAGTTGCATTATTTCTTACATCAGTTTCTTACTGTCTAAACCACCACTTCTTCAAAACACTGGTTTCTAAATCAGTAAAGAAAATAATTCAATTTTCACTTCTAAGTTATTCTTTAGGTTTACGAACTTTTTTAATTGTACTTTTGAAGAAAACATGGATTGAGTTTCTAAATCGGTGGATAAAAAATTCAATTTTTCATTACTAATCTATTTTTTGGATTTACAGACTTTACTAAGAAAAAATTCAATTTTTCACCATAAAGTTTCTAAATCAGTGAAGAAAATATTCTAATGTTAATTTTTAAATCAGCAAAGAAAAAATTTAATTTTTCACGTTTTGCGTGATGGGAATAGTAGTTCTGGAAATGGTAGAGGGCTACAATTATTTTTTGAGTTTACAGACTTTTTAAATTTTTGGAGCTACTAAGTAAATATTCTGATTGAAATAGAATTTGCCTACTGGGTAATAACTTAAGAATATTTGCAGCTTATGTACAAATCGCAAAAGCTTAATTAACTACTTAGCTGTTTAATCTGAAGCGATAGAAGCTGGTTATAAGAAGAAAATCAAAGCAACAAACATGTAGATTAAGAAGTTCATGGTCAGCTTTGAACTGAGAAAATAACTCTGAGAACATTTTTTGGATCGCTATCTTAGTCAATTTAGCAGCATGTTATATGAAAATTTCAGAAAATAACCACTTATTACACCATAAACAAACTACTAGACGACCAAAATATGCATCTCAACGAAAGTAGTTGCGAAAACAACTGCCATTGCCGGCATATTCAAGCCTACACCGAAGCTTTTTGCAACAAACAAACCAAGGACAAGGAATTTTCGAGCTATCAGAAACAATAAGCTAAGCAAACAAACAATACAGTTTAGTGGTTTAAAGACTTAAAACCTTAGATGTGAAAACCTTATACAGAATGCCACCTTTCCAGGATAAAATAAAATAAAAATGTTGTTTATAAACTTGACAAGATAAGTTTTTTGTGAACAATATTTTCCCCAAATCCATTTGTCAAAAGTAAAAATGACATACAGCTACTAGTTAAACTGACTTCAATGTGAACAGAAGCCAATCAAGGAAAAATTACATGCAGCTACAAGTACTTTTAGTGCATACTGCATTGGCAAATCATTCTCTATCCTTGGACAATTCATATGTTCGATTTTTTTTAAATAAAAAATAAAAAAACTAATGTATTAACTTAAATTCAGACTTTGATATTATTAATTTGGTATTGAAATTTTAATGTATGAAGATAGAGTGAATAAACGAAATTCGATTTAGCATGATTCAAATTGGTTTCCAAAGTGAATATAAGTTATATTTAGATTATAATAGAGTTAATAAGATTTTAAAATTGGAATTTTAAGCAATTTCGTAAATTGGAAAAGTCGTCGATTTAACTGACGAGTTAAAAATAGCCTTCCGGGGCACAATCTCGAAATTCGACGAAACCAGTTCCATTAGATCCGTAATAGTTTATTTTTATCAGGTTTCAATTTTCATAGCAATCGGTGTTGTCATTTGACCGTGGCAGCTCAAAACGCTTAGAAATTAATTTAATCGATTTAATTTAAAATTGATCGTTTATTTCCGTAACTCACACATACGATCGAATTAGGCCCTGAAACATGTTCCATTGTGTTCGAAATGTGGGTAAAACATTATAAACGCCTAGCGGCGCGCCTCGATAGGGTTTCAAGATTTTGAGTTGCGTAATTAAGACGGTTTGAAAATTTAATTAATATATATATATATATATATATATTTGATTTGACCATACCCTTCACATCTGTCTGTTTCTTCTTATCAGCCGACACTCTAGTACCTATTTCCTATTCAAATATGCATACTCTCCTTTAATAGCCACACACGCGAGCTTCAGGCAGTAAGAAAATAATAAATCAAACTTCAAAAATTTCTTTCTCTTCAAATACTTGATTAAAAATCACGAAACCTTCTCTAAAAATCCTATTTCATCCTGAGCTTCGAATTGGTATGCAACTTGAAAGGTGCGGCTTCGATCTGTGTTGCTCGACTATGAAGGTCGAATAGGCAGTAGAGCTATGGTTGCTTGTTTCTCGAGCTTTGGTCATCGATAAGGAGCGGGGTTTGTGGCATCACATTTCTCACGAAGAATAGCACCTGGATGCCAAATTTGGAGACGTGCAGCCACTCCTAGGGGGCGTGATTTTTTTTACTGTAGCGGGAGGTGGTTCGCACGCGATTTGATAGGAAGGGGCAAGCTTTGATGTGAGGGGTCCGGGAGATGGAGATCGAGAGGATAAGCTTGGCGGCGCGATCGGTTTTGATTTTCATCGCCTGTAGCTCCATATCACTGGGTTTGTGCATGGCGAGAAGTGGGTTGCTCTGTGTCTTCGTGTACAGGTATGAGTCTGGGAAGAGGAGGTAGTGGTGGCTTATTTATTTATTTAAATATTAGCTTTTGATTTAAAATAAAATGGTTGATATCTTATAAAATGTATAACTCTTACATACATGGGCCGATTGGAACGAAACTTTTTGCGTTGCGATCACGATGACAAGAGCTTCGAAATGAAACTGGTTTGGACGAATTTGGAGATAGTTGAAATTTGGGCTAAAATCGGGAGTCGTCCAGTTTAGTTCCAAACCTGGACGTCTCGGTGACAACAGGATATAAAGGTGAGTGTTTTCTAATACTCACAGCGTACTAGAATATCTTTATGCTAGTTAAGTTTGACAGTATGAAGTGATACAATTTTACTTATTGTTGTTTGATAAACTAAAATCGTCATCTAGATTTGTCATCGGATTTAGTGCTAGAAAATTAAAATTGACAGTCAAATTGAAATTAAAAATTTAATTGCGATTAAATTACCTGATATCGATAACTATGAAATTGCCGTGAATTGTATTGTCTATTGGACGATGTATTTCAATGGATGTTATTGGTTGATATTTAAATGATTGGATGTTTATTTACTTATATATATTCTATTATACATACATATGACACTGTGATTTGATTTTACTGATATTCATCTCTAACATTTAATTGAAATAACTAATCACTTAGCCATAGGATAGAAAATTATATACGGACACCGGTTTGGTTAAATTCATAATTTTTAAAATCGTTGATTTGAAATTTATTTAAATGTTTTGATTTAAAAGTTATAAATAAAATCAATTTATAGAAATCGAATTTATCGCAAAATTTGAGTTTGGAATGTTGAAATAAATTTTGGTTAAAAGAAATTGTTAAATAATTTAAGTTGAGACCTTGGAATTAAAATCGGGATATGATTGAATTTCGAAAATTTATTTGTTTTAAAGATTGAACAGTATTTCGAGCTTTGAATATTACAAAGTAAAAGTGACATAAAATGATATTTTGAAATTGAGCTTGGAATTGAATCATATTTGAAATTTGGATTTAAATTTGAATATTTAAGGATAATTTTGTTAAGTGTTATAAATTGATATTTTGAAAAATCAAGCTCCAAATCGATATAAATTGAAATTGAATTAATTGAAGGTGAATGTGGAATTGAATTAAATTGAATTCAAAGTTGACATTGATTAAATTGAAATTGAAATTGAATCGGTAGAATGGAAATTGAAATTGCTTTGAATTGGAAAGTTATAATTGAAATGGTTTGGTTTTGAAGCTGTTTCATTTTATTTTCCAAATTACTCTGTTATATAAACCATTTTTAAATACTTAAACTATTTTAATCTACATTAACTATATTAAATTAATTTATCTCTTTGAAATCCATTTAAATATTTTAAGTATTTTAAGTATTTTAATTATTTAAACTACTTTTAAACCACTTAAAACTATTTTTCTAAAATTTCAAGCTGGTCAATAAGGTGAAATGTTTATGTTTAAATCTTGAATTTAAATACGAATTGGGTTAAATGAAGTTGCAACCTATATTGAAATTTGAAATGATTTTGAAATCGAAATGAGATATTGAGGCGAAAAATGATTTTTGACACGGAACCTTACATTTTGAATAGATATGATGATATTTGAAATGGATTTAATTTTTGAAGCGAATATGATATTTTGATATCAATTATGAATAGATTTGAAACGTAAGAGAGCCATCGATGTAATAATACGTAGTTATTAAAGAGACCGGGATCGGATATGGACATACTCTCTGTCGATACCGAAAACCACTTTAATAACTAGTATACGCGGAGTGTTGATCCAGAATGAAGTGGATGGTTTGGTGAACGCGTTGACTGAAGAAAGAGAACGATAATGGATGACCCCTAACATGACTAAAACAGGAGCCACGCCGGGCCATTCAGGTTCGCCATCTCTAGCGGACACACTTCTTCGATACAATATCTATTACTTTTGTGATTCGATTTGGGTGCACCCCTCGATTTGGGAGTGTTGTTTCGCGGTGTTGAGGTAGCTGCTGGCTATGCTCAACATCAATTTGGATCACGCAACTACTAGTATCCTAGTTGGTATCGCTTCATGTACCTTGTCATACTGATTATCCTATTCGCAACCACTACATTTTGTTTTGTGTTATACCTATGGGGTACCCTCTGATAACCACTAGTTTACGGTGGGGTTTACGGTGCTGTATAGACTATGGCATTATAAAATGTGTTAAGGGGAATTACGGTAACGCCTTAATGCTATTTTAATACTTTTACTTTACTGTAGACATATTATAGTAGCGTATTGTACTACATAGTAGATAGTTTAACGGATCCTTGAGAGATGGAAAATCCCGTAACATCTCTTAAGTTATTACACTCACGTTAACATTGGATAGGAGATGTCAAACCCCGTAAACATCCTGACGCCGTTACACTCATATTTATTTACGATTGATTTAACTTACATAAGGATATTTTAGTCTCGAGTCGAGTGTTTTGTCTTTTCATTACGCTCGGGTCAGACCTGAGTTTTTCAGCTTATTAAAGATCTATTCTGGAGGATGAAGACGAAGATTTGGTATACTATTACTATTATTATCTTTGCATCATGCTGTCTGTTGCATTATTTTACTTGTTCGGGTGTATATATATAACTCTGATATATGTTGTATAAATAATGATCAAAGTATAGTAAACAGCTTCATGAACTGTTTATTTGACTATTATATTTTATCGTTCCGCTGCAAGATTCTATGTTGTTTCATTTCCTTTAATTCCCTTTCTTTTCTTTTCTTATTTACCCCAATAACCATCTACCCTTTTGAATGGTTTAGAATTGGCATGTGTATTTGATCGTCGGTTTAAGCTGTCCAAAAATGGTGGGTCGTTACAATTTACAAATTTGCTACTCTACCTGAAATGTGTTCTATCAAAAACCGAGTCAGCAATCTCCACCATGCAACAATTAACCCATTCTATAATCCACCATCCCTTTTCTTCTCTGTGTATCTTGTATCCCCTACTTTCGGTCATGCTACCGGTTTCACAAAATTAATTATGAAATGATAAAAATAATAGCACTGAGTTAAGCATATACAATTAGGATGAACCAACATCAATTCAATTAGTACAAAAGAACTAATATGATAATATTGGATATAGAACAATAATGATCATTATTTAACATAATATTGAGAATGATTTGAAAATGAAATGATATATTTATGTAATTTTGAAAAAGTATAGAAAGAATTATAATTGACAATATAAATATAAAAATGTCAATGCTTAGTATAGTTTTGAGGATATTGAAAATGAAATGGTTTTCGAGTTAAATATAAAAATGGTATTTCATTCAAATTTGGGAATAGATACACACGGACGCCCATATATACTGATATGCATATGTATATATACGTATATGAGGAGGGATCTTATTTCAGCTTTTTTATCCTCAAAATGTATATGTATTTTCAATAACCAAAAAATCATGTATGATTCCAATAAATTTATTGCATGCTACAAATTGAGTTTGTTGAAAGTGAAAATAGAAATTCAGTCCAACTTCTCAACAAGGAGGTATTGAAGGTTAGAAAAATAAGAAAATTACTGATTAAGACGTAGGATTTTGCAGTAAAATTCATGTTACAACAAATCGAATGCAGCAACTTCTCAAGGCATAATATTGTAAAAATTGAAGGAAAAAAATAAAGTGCTGATATCAAGTAACCTGTACTGAAGGAGCACTATTCATCTCAGCAAAATCAGTCAAAATCCCTAACTTACTCAGCAGATCCGG
The DNA here is from genome assembly GCA_030765085.1 of Allium cepa. NCBI lineage: Eukaryota > Viridiplantae > Streptophyta > Magnoliopsida > Asparagales > Amaryllidaceae > Allium > Allium cepa. The sequence goes on from CM060929.1 coordinate 251,213,716, forward strand.
TCAAAATATTAGCGATTGCTTGGGAAACGGCAGGAGCAATTGGGAGGTGAATAGCTGATTAGCAAATGCTAACTGGGGACCGTAGAGTGTAACCTAAAGAGGTAAAAGAACATAAAACAGTGGACAAAATAGATAACCGCTGTATGGAAGGACAAAGGATGCGGTGAGCGTGGATCGAACGTGCAACCTTCAGATCTTCAGTCTGAAGCTCTCCCAACTGAGCTATCCCCGCCCTTATCCAAATTGATAGCACACTATTTTTCGATTAGTTAATCACCAATTTCGCAAGTTCGCCTAAACTAAAGCCAATCGATAAAAACAGGCATACCCCGATAGATTCTTCATTATTGACACACTTAATTGCTTCTGATTGAAACCAGTCAGACTCAAGCGGAAGTATATTCGCAGGCGTTGGTTTTTCATTGGAGTTTTGCGATTTTGACCTCGAAAATCCGTAATTTGCAGGATGCGACACATCATATGACAGGCAGCTGGTTTGTCAACTGTTAACTTTTGCTCTCTTTGGGCTCCTGTGATTTTGGAAGTGAACCGAGGTCGGTGGATTTAGGAACAGATTTTGCTTGAGCGCGAGGTTTTGATGAGCTTCCCCCACCATGTTTTTATAATTTTATAAGGCTAAAATACCATTCTCTTTTCATCGATACTTTTTTCCTTCTCTTTTCTCTTCCTTCCTCCGCTGAACCCTAAGTTTATACAACTTTCTAGATCTCACATATTTGAAATCGAACAATGAATTAGGAAGACGATTCTACAAATCTAAGGGAGTTTGAGGTGGTAAATATAACTATTTTTCAACTTTTTATGCCAAAATTTCGATTTTAAAAATTACAATTCGCAAAACCCTGATAGGCTGGAGTTATCAAAATGCAGTCACTGCGACAGAGAAGAAAACGAGGCAGAGGAGATAAAGATTCAGAGGAGAAGTTTCATATATTTTATATGCCTTTTTCAATCACATACCCTAGTTCTTATAGCTGCTACCTAGGATTTCTAGCCACTCATTAATAACAAACTAAGGATACATGGTCCATACAATAATATTTCGTGTAACCTTCAAATATTGCAAAATATAATAGAAGTGCTGAAATTTGTTATAACTAGCTATTGCTTTTGCTGCCCATACGTAGTCCATTCTGCTTTTATTAGTTTTTTGCTTGATAGCCAAGATATCTTGCTAGTTTATGTATTGTTCGTTTGGGTCGGATAGCTGCAGGTGCATCAATATGTCCCCCTCCAAAAGCAACCTTGTCCTCAAGGTTGAGGTAGGGAAAACTTTGAGTCATTTGTGTGTAATCTTTACAGGTGGCTTCGGTTGGATCCAGGTCTAGCCATTGGATAAGGACTTGGTGTGTGGTGGAGTTTAGGTGGCGATGAGCAAGGATTTTGGCTGGCTGGTACACTGGATGTCCTTCGTGAGTAAGTGGGGGTAAGGGGGTGGGTGTGGTGGAGTGTGGGTTAGGCAGTATTTGAGGAGAGATATGTGGAATATCGGGTGGATTTTGGAGTCATGGGGTAGGCGAAGTTTGTAGGCTACAACACCAATTCTTTCTATAATTTCATAAGGTACGAAGTATTTGCGGGCAAGTTTGTGGTGTGTGGTGCCGAGGGAGGTTTGGTGATAGGGTTGGAGGCGGACGAAGACCCATGTGCCGATGCTAAATTCTTTATCAGTGCGGTGTTGGTTGGCGTGGTTCATCATCCTGGTTTGGGCCTTCTCTAATTTGTTTTGATTTGTTTGAGTGGGCAATCACGGTCAATGAGCCATTCATCAAGTTCATGTAAATTGGTGTTTCCTTCACTATAGTCGACAAGGATTGGAGGGGGGTCGTCCGTACACCACCTGAAACGAAGAAGAGCCAAGGGAATAGTGGTGGTTTGTGTTGTACCACCATTCAGCCCAGGGAAGAAGCTGAACCCATCGATTGGGTGTGTCACTAACTAGTGCTCGTAAATAGGTCTCTAAGCAGCGATTCACAACTTTGGTTTGGCCATCCGTTTGCGGGTGATAGGCGCTGCTCATTTTTCGGTCCGTGCCATGTACGCGGCAAAGTTCCTTCCAAATGTGGCTAATGAAAACTTGGTCTCTATCAGAGACAATGGAATGGGGAAAGTCGTGTAAATGCATGTAGTCTTGTATGAAATAACGGGTCAGTTGGGATGTGGAAATTGAAGTTGGTAGGGCGATGAAGTGGCTGTATTTGGACAAACGGTCGACTATGAACCAAATGGAGGTTTTCTCGGAAGAAAGTGGTAGATGCATAGTAAAGTCCATGGAAATATCTTCCCATATGCGAGAGGGGATGGGCAAGGGTTGTAAGAGGCCTTTGGGTGGGGTGTTTTCAGGTTTCGATTGCAGACAGGTTGAACACTGAGTGACAAACTGTTTAACAAAAGTAGACAGCTTGGCCCGATAAAAGTTTGAAGATATACAAGCAGTGGTAACTTTTATACCTGAGTGCCCTCCGAGCTTGGACCCATGGAGGATGATGATAATCTGCTGATGAAGATTTTGAGTGTCTAGGACGAAGATTCTGCCATCGTACAATAGTAGGCCATTGCGGAATTGAACATGATTGGACCTAGTTGATGCTTGCTGTCGAAGTTGTTGAGTGATAGGGCCGACTGCTATTGCGGCCTTAATTTGTTCAGTGAGGAGAAATTTAGGTGTAAGAATGGTGTGGAGATGAGGCGAGGTTGTGGTGGTAGGTGACAGGGAGAAGTGGAGTTCAGATGAGGTTGGCTGTTGCTGGCGATGCGGAGGGTTCGACATGGCATGCTGCTGTGGTAAGGGAAGGTTTGGAGGTTGGTTCTGGGTTGCGGTAGAGGCGGTGGAGGTTGTGGTGGCAACAGTGGTAAAATTGGGGAGGGTGGGTCGACAGTTGTAGAAGAAAAAGGGGGTGGATTAATTATGGTGGAAGGTTCGAAAGATAGTGAGTTTGTGGGGAGTGAAGAAGCGGAGGGATGGGCCTGCTGGGTAAGTATGGTTTTGGACTGGCCGTAGAAGTCCAACGAGTGCATCTGTTATAGTGTTAGAAGGTCCTGGTTGGTAGAGTATAGTGAAATCAAATACCAGCAGTTTAGTCAGCCAGCGTTGTTGCTCTGGAATTTGTATAGTTTAGGTCATGAGTTGGCGTAAGATTTGGTGGTCGGTGATGATAATAAAATGGCGGCCGAGGAGGTAACGACGCCAACGTTTGACGGCGGAAGTAATGACATACATTTCACGACTATAGGTGGATGCTCTTTGAAGGAGTGGAGAAAGGGTTTTGCTAAAGTATGAGATTTGATGTTTGTTTTGAGAGAGAACGGCACCAATGGCGGTAATGGAAGCGTCTGTGTGGATAGTGAACGTTTGGGTGAAATTGGGTAAGATTAGGATCGGAGTGTTGGTAGCGGCATGTTTAAGGGCATTGAAAGCATCGGCTGCAGAGTTGGTGTAACATTCTCAGATTTTAACCAAGTTTAATTTGGTGATTTATTTAAATCATGGAATTAAATTGTGAATTTAATGATGAATCAATTAGAAAATTCCAGAATAAATTAAAATATGTGTTTATTAAAATAGAATTTTGGTTTGAAATTCAAAAATAAACATCTTGAAAATAAACTTAACTTGAAAATTCTATATTTAAAATTAATAAAAGTTTGTTTTCTTTTGGAAATAAAAATGATTTATATAAAGATATTTTAAACTTAAGTTTAAGTTTAAATAAGAGTTGAATAAAAAGTTTATATCCTTTCTTTTTAAAATTTGCTTGAACTAAGTTTGTATAAAAATATTAAAAAAACATATCTTTTGAAAAGTTTATAAGAAAACATATGTATGTAAAGAAAAGGATTTGTAAAGTTGTAAGATGAGATTTGATAAAAGACTTACTTTTCTTTTATGTATTTGAAAATAAATATAGTAGTGTATATATATATATGTAATTAAATATAAAAGCTTTAATATATATATATATATATCTTTTGAAATAAAGGAGTTAAAAATAAATTGTATAAACATGTAAACATAAGAAAATAAAGGTTTAAAAAAAATTATAAAATTATGTAAAAAGAGGGATATAAACATAAATTTGATATTTTTAACATTTGTAAGCAATTTAAACAAAGGGTGGACAAGTGTTAACATGAATTAAACAAGTGGCAGGGATCATTTTCTTTTGAAATTGGATAATATACAAAAAAGGGAATTTAACTCCATAGTTCAGTTCAAAATTTTCTTCATCTTTCTCTAAAATTCTTAAACCTGAAACAATTGCAACTAAAGATTATTTCTAGTTTTTGAAACCTGGAAATCAAAGCTGAAAAACAAACGCAAAATCTGTTAAAAAAAGTCAAACGGTTTTCAATCTTCAATTTGATTCAAATTTGAAGCATGCATATGCATTTCAATCAAACTAGATCATCTCAAACTTGAGATTAGATCATTTCAACATCAAGTTTCAATAGATCAGTTTCAATCGTCATTTCCAGAGCAAAATCTTCAGCCTGGAAAACAAAGCCATTCAAAGCTTTAAACAAATTCAACTGTAAAGAACATGTATCAGAGCAAATCAAAATCTAAAAGTCTGAGAAAAACAAATGCAAAGGCCAGATCTATTTCAACTTAAGATCATCAAATCTAGATCAAAGCATCAATCTTCCGACTTCATTTCCAGATTTTAAAAGTTAAGCTGGTCCTCTACCTTTCTTCAACTTTCAGGTGAGCAAACTTACATTTGATCTAATCTCTGACTCGATGTAGGGGTTTATGTTTGAAGTAAAGTCGTAAATGTGTTTGCATGTATGCAAAAATGCATATATATATATATATATATATATATATATATATATGTATATATGTATGAATGCATGTCAGGGTACAAAGCAAATGGCTCTGTTCCAGGTTAACAGGTTTCCAAACCTGTTTTCAAAAATTTATTTATCTCTAATCCTCTTTAGAACTTAGAATTCAAACAAAATGTGTTTTTTAAATCATGATCTAGTTCTTAATAATATTTTTAGGAAAATCAAGAAGTAAATTTTGTCCTGGAACAAGAATTTACAGTGAAACTCAAATAAATGCAAAAACTCAAGTATCTTAATTTCTTGAATTGATTATATTATATGATTTTTTTTCGAAAATGATGATTTTTAAAAGAAAATTCATGATTTTTAATTTGGTAAATCTTGACAATTTGTAAGTTGAACGTGAATGAGTTTTCGAGGCTTTTCTAGCGATCGGGAAATTCTGGGTGGTCGGGATCACCATTGAGAATAGCCTGGAGGATATAGATTAGGGGAAAAATACTTATAATATTTTCAAGTGGTCGAGGTTGCCAGACGATGGTGATTTAGGGTTTTGTGTGTTGTTGGGTTCAATGTCGTTCGCAGTACGTTGACGTCGGTGCTTTGGGGTCAACCAAACTAGGGGGATTTGAAGCGTAGTCGAGTGACGTTGCTATGGGTGTGATGGCGAGGTGTCTGGTGGGAGAAATTGTCAGTCGAGGGTAGATGTATCGATCGAGTTATTTCCTGTTATAGTCAACGTGGTGATCGATTTCGAAGCACTAGCGATTCGACGAAGCTAAGTTGTCAGGTCATCTGAGATTGTGGTCGTCGACCTGGGGATGGTCACAGCATTGATCGTTGGCGGTCGAAACATGAGTGCATGTAAACGCGTACACATGTGTGTCAGTGATGAACTGGTTTTTGGGGAGAAGGTTGCTCGAGTTGTTCACGTGTGATGCTCGAAGTTTTGTGAGGTCAGGCTCGGGTAAAAACAAGTTTGGCTCGGGTTTGTTAATAAGTTTCCGGGCTTTAAAAATTCCAAGGAAAAAGGAAAATGTTTAATTTTAAAAAAAACAAATTGTAAATCAAAGTTTTCAAAGTTAAATGAAAATAAGCAAGTTTTCATAAAAAAAATATTTAACAAGATTTTAAAACAAAAATTTTAAAATATAGAGGCTACAAAAGCAAAATGTGTTTTGAAATTAAATTATTTTGATTTGAATAATTAAATATTAGGTGATTATTTAATTTAATCTCAAACTGTTTTCAGAATAAATTATTTCAAATTCATTGAGTTAAAATTGCTTTAATCTGTATAAATTTTGTTTTAAAGTTTATAAACTTAATTTTTGTAATTAAGTGAATGATTGAGAAAATAAAATGTTTTATAATCCTCAATCTTACTTAATAATTTTAAGTTAATAACTGTATTGATGATGATTTATTTCCAAAGGTTATTAAATAAGGATTAAATAATAAAGATAAATGGTTTATCTTTTAAATTAATGAAAATAATTAAAGTAAATTAATTAATGATTTAAAGATTGATTAATCAAGCGTTTTAACGGTTAGTTAATTAAGGACAATTAATTAATGTAATTAAGGTAATTAATTTAAGAAGTAATTAATTAATTAAAGGTTAATTAATTAATTTATAATTAAGGATTAATTAATGATTTATTAATAAAGGTGATTAAGAATTAATTAATTATTAAGTATAAATAAATCTTCTTATGTATAGCCTCCAAAATTGAATCAACCTTGTAACTCTAATCTCTTAGTGATTAATAAAATCTTCTCCCCGAGTGGACGTACACTACCTCGCGATAGTAGAACCACTATAAATACTGGTGTTATTAATGTTTCTGCATTGCATAGATCTATGATTGTCTATTTTGGTGTTTATATCTATTTGTCCGTCTCACTACAACCACGATCTAGTTGTTTTCCGCTGCGTTGGGCTTTTTTATTCCCTTAGTCTGATTATCTAAAGGGATTTTCCCCAAACAGTCTTGCATCGGAGCTGCAAGGTTGATTGAAGAGTGTTAGACGCTATGGCAGGAGATGAAGCAACTCCATTTGTCACAAGACCTTATATTAGAGGGATGTATATCGCCTCGGGATCACATTTGGAAATTGACAAATGGAATGGAGATAAAGATTTCAAGAAGTGGCAATGAAAGATGAAGGTTGTTCTAATAACGAATGAAGTCCATCCAGTAATGTTTTCCTCTAAGGAGTTGACGGCTGACATCTCAGTCGTGAAAAAGAAGGAGATGACAAATGGATGTTTACTACTTTACAACTAGCTATGGGAGAGATTGTCACCTCAGAGATTAGCAGTGAAACCACTATTAGGAGCATTTGGACCAAGTTAGAAAATCTCTACTTGATGAAATCTCTGACTAACTGTTTGATGTTGTTGAAGACATTGTTCACCATGCGGATGAGGGAGGGTACTTCAGTGAAGTAACATCTTAATTTCTTTGATGATCTCATGATGAAGATGAAGATTGTTGACTTGAAGATAGATGAGGAGCAAATGACAATGATTCTTTTGTGTTCTCTTCCGATGCGTTACATAGGTTTCGCTAACAGCCTTATCTTCGCTAGAGACGCATTGACAGTGGAAGATGTGAAGTCGGACCTTCTATCTAAGGGCTTGAGAGATAAACTAAAGAAGATACGCGAAGGAAGCAGAGGTGGAAGTAGTAGTCACGACCTGTTTGTTGAAAGAGGTAGAGAAGATAAGAAGAATTGGAACTCTAGAGAGCGTTCCAAGTCCAGGAAGCCGGGTAATGGCAGGAAAGGAAAGTCTAAAGATGGAAAGTGCTTTATCTGCAAGAAACCATGGTCATTGGAAAAAGAATAGTTATGATTTGAAGAAGAAGGAAGAAGATAGATCTTCATCATTTGCGTTGGAGAAGTCTGTATATGTCGCCTAATAAGGATTACTTTGGTTCTTTCGTTAGGTGAGAGGGAAGCTCTATTCTTATGGATAATGATTCTAGTTGTAGAGCAATAGGAGAAGGTATAGTGAGGATCAGGATGTTTAGCGGAGTGATACGCACTTTGACAGGTGTCTGATATGTTTTAGGTCTTTGAAAGTCCTTAATTTTTTTAGGACAAATGACATCTTTGGGATGCAAGGTAACTATCGAGAAGGATAGTCTGATGGTTTTGAGAGGTGCACTAGTTCTTATGAAAGGAGATGTGTTCTGAAATCTATATTTTCTAAAAGGAGACACAGTTCTTGGAAAGTCGTGCGTTGGACTAGACAGTTCTCGTGCTGTGAATGTCACAAAGCTTTGGCATCTCAGCTTGGGTCATATTTTAAAGAAGAGCTTAGAGTTTCTTCAGAGACGGAAGATGATCAAAGGAGAAAACTTTGACAAGATGGACTTTTGCTAGGAGTGTGTGTCAGGCAAGCAAACTAAAGTACCTTTGGAGTTGGACTCCATAGATCGAGGCGAGCACTTAAGTACGTGCATACAGATGTTTGGGAACTGATTGCTACTCCTTCTCTTGGAGGAGCAAAGCATTTTATATCTTTCATTGATGATTTTTCTCGCGAAGTATGGGTGTATGTGATGAAGGCTAAATCAGAGAGCTTTGAAAAGTTCAAAGATTGGAAAGCGCTTGTTGAGAACCAATCTAGTTCTGGTTGAGGATGCCGGGATCTGATAATGGCGGTGAATTCGTCTCTAGGCAGTTCCTTGACTTTTATAGACAGCACGACATTTAGAGACATTTCACTACACTCGGTGATCTGCAATCCAATGGGATTGCAGAAAGGATGAACATGACTATAATGAAGAAGGCTCGTTGCTTGAGATTGACGGCGGGCTGGTCGAGATGCTTTTGGGCTGAGGCATTATCAACTACGATGCATATCATAAATCGAATTCTGTGCTCAACCATAGATGGAAAGATTCCAAAGGAGAAGTGGAGATGTAAAGCAGTGTATCTTGGTTACTTTTGTATTTTTGTTTGTCGTGTGTACGTTCACCATACATATGATGATAAGTTAGAGGCTACAGCATACAAGGGCATACTAATGGGATACACCGATGGTATTAAAAGGTGTCGAATTTGGAACCCTATTGATCGGAAGACTGTTTGTTCCAAACATGTTACTTTTGTTGAATCTGCTATGTTCAATCCAAAGAAGAAGTTACCCACCACATCAGAAGATTTTGATAGGCCTAAGGTGATGGAAGAAGTTTCCATGTTCCAAGCAATGAGTAGAGTTGTTGTTGATGCTGTCAACGAAAACGTTGTTGATGAAACATCATAAGAGAGTCCACAGGTACCTTCTAGTAGTGATGGTGATGTGCATGAATCTAGAGGAAATTCAGCTCAAGGTGGAGCTGAAAGGAGTTTTGATGAAGTAGTACCTACCGGGATCAGTCATTGGACTATTAGGCTACCCGAAAGGTATGGCGATTGGAAGTTAGCGAATCTTAGCCTTGGTGATCAGTTTGACTATGCCCTACATGAAGTTCTTAAGGAGCTGCTAGACCTTGATGAAACTTTGAAGTCATGTGACAGTTCGAAGTGGATGTGGCATATGGAAGAGGAGTTAGAATCGCTGAAGAAGAACAAGACTTGGGATTTGGTACCACTACCTCAAGAAAGTCGAGCCATAGGTTGCAAATGGGCATTCAAGGTGAAAAATGATGGGAGATACAAGGCTAGAATGGTTGTTAAAGGGTTTCACAAAGAAAGGGATTGGAGTATAATGAGATATTCTCTAAAGTAGTGAGGTATACGTCTATCCGCATTTTGCTCACTATCATCACAGCTCATGACATGAAGCTAGAGCAACTAGACGTGAAAACCGCTTTCATGCATGGAGACTCGGATGAGACCATCTACATGAAGTAGCCAGAAGGTTTGCAAATTGAAGAAGTCATTGTAAGGACTTAAATAGTCGCCTAGAAAATGGCACAAGAGATTTGACTCTTTTATGCTTTCACTTGATTTTGATCGTAGCATCAAAGACGCTTGTATGTACTTCAAGCATTTAAAGAATGGTATATGGGTGTACGTATTCTTGTACGTGGATGATATGTTGATTGCTTCCACGGATAAAGCTGAAATTGATAGTTTAAAATGAAAGTTATAAGTGGAATTCGAAATGAAAGACCTTGGAGAAGCAAAGAAAATTTTGGGTATGGAAATCCAAAAGGATAGAAAGCTAGAACTTTTGAGCCTCACTCAAAAGGAGTACATTCGAAAGTTGCTTGTTCGGTTTAGCATGGAAGGGACAAAGGTAATCAGCACACACATGCCTTTGCATATACAGCTTTATAGTAAAGGCTCTCTGATCTCAAAAAAGGACAAGGCTTATATGATAAAGGTCCCATATGCAAGTCTACTTGGCAGCTTGATGTATGTCATGGTGTGCACTAGACGTGACATTGTACAGGCTGTTGGATTGGTGAGTAGGTTCATGGCGAATTCAAGAAAGACGCATTGGGAAGCAGTGAAGTGTATCTTCAGATACCTTAGAGGAACTCCAAACCATGAACTTGTCTTTGGCAGCAGAGGAGGAGATTTCAACTTGATTGGATTTTGTGATTTCGACTGCGCCGGTGATAGAGATCAAAGGAAGTCAACCTCCGGATATGTGTTCACCATTGGTGGGCAACGATCAGTTGCACAGAGAGGTTGGAGACGATTGTGACTTTGTCTACTACAGAAGCAGAGCTTATAGCTATGGTTGACGAACCTAAAGATGCGCTTTATTTGAGGCGACTATTGTGTGATTTGGGCTTCGAATGAGAAGGAGTGAATGTGTACAGTGATAATTAGAGTGCAATTCACTTAGCTGAAAATCTGACGTTCAGCTCAAGGACGAAGCATATTAAGGTGAAAGAGTCATTTCTTGTCTTGATGAGTGAAGAGATGCTAGTTCATCTTTAGAAAGTTCACACAAAGGAGAATGCAGCAGACATGTTTACCAAGTCGTTGCCCATTGCTAAGTTCGAGCATTTCTTAGACTTGATTCGCTTAATGAAGTGTTAGGTGCCATGGGGTGGAACGAGGGGAGAGTTGAGCTGGTTCATGGAGACGTTTGTTTTCATGGTGGAGATTGATAGATTCTACATGGACTGTGTACTTCGAACACTTTGTTGATGGACGGTGGCCTTGCCAGAGTTTGTTAACAGATTGTAATGGATAATGGCATTGCCGAATCTTATTGAGTAAGTATTCATTGCTTGGAGCATGAAGGTGTAGTTTGTCTTGGTTGGCTTCTTTGGAAATCTGGTATCAAGGTGGTGATTGTTGAATTGATACCTGATTCTAATTGAAGAAGAAGGAGAAGGAGAAGCTCGCAAGGGAAGAGAAGCAGAGCCGCAAAACCCTAACCCAAAGCAAAGAATAAGAGGAAGGCGAACTAGATTTCTAATTTCGAAAAGAAGAAGGTCATTTGGCAAAAAGAAAGGAGGAGCGGCGATTTAGAGCGGTGTTTTTGGAATAGTGATTTGAATATAGGGAGTTCGTTCGGAAAATGAAGGAGCTGATGAGAAGAAGGAAAAGAAAATTGCCGAATGAAGAATTTCGTTCGGCATTTTGGAAATGCCGGTCCAAATTTTTCGCTTGGCGTTTTGTCAAACCAAACCAGATGCACGCAGAACCAAACTCCATGACTGCTATATAGCAGTTACATCTCCTCATTTCCCTACCCCATAAATAGAGAAACTTCTGGACAACAATGATAGCCGAAATTGAGAGCTAATTTCAGTCAATTTCAGAATCATTCTAGAGAGTTGAAACTCTATAGAATTTTGTCTGTATTGTTAATTCTTCTTACGTAGAGCCTCTAAAAGCGAATCAATTTTGTAACTCTAATCTTTCAGTGATTAATAAAATCTTCTCTCCCCAAGTGGACGTACAGTGTCTCGCGGTAGTGGAACCGTTATTTTTTTTTTTTGCATTGCATAGATCTGTGGATGTCTGTTCTGATGTTTATCTCTGTTTGTTCCCTCTCACTACAATCACGATATAGTTGTTTTCCACTGATTGGGTTTTTTATTCCCTTATACTGATCATCTGAATGTATTTTTTCCAACGGGCTACAACGTCGAACCACTATAAATCTCGTCTTTTTACTGCCTTCTTTTTAATTTTTGTTGTTCTTCACATTTATATCATCTTCATATATTCTATCTGTGATCTATGATTATGGGTTGGTGTTTTCATTTGCAATTGGCTATTTGTGATCAATTTTGATGTAAAAAGAAGCAAACCTTGATGAGTTTTTTTGAAATAGTATTTCAATTATTTCCGTCAAAATTGGCAACAGGTTTGAATGATGTACACCAAACCCTGTATTAAGCGGAAGCATATTTGAAACCTACAGAAATTGACAAATATTCAAAGGAATGGAACAAATATTACTGCAGCGGAATCATCATTTACAATTCAAATACGTCTTTACATTTTCCTTTTATCGCTTTTTCTTGTAGGAATAAGCAAATTCAAAGCTTTCTGGAAATTGTCATATCCAAATTTACCATTTTCGTCCATTGTACCTTGAGTTATCATATTATGATTTGACATATAGTAAATTCATAAATCATAAGCAAACATTATGGACTGTTAGCTAAAATAGATATATTATAAAATTTTCCAACAAATCGACTGTTGTTTAACATCTTTTGTGGCTTATTCGTAAGAAAAGATGTGACTACATCAACGATTATAACATATTGTATGGGTTACTAAGCTTAGATTCTAAATTATCTAATTCTTCGGGTTCTTGAAAAATTAAGGTTGAAGTGTCATTGCAGATTTATGCATAAAATTTAATTCAAAATGTGCTGCAGTGTAGCATATAAATAGAAATAATAAAATATTACAAGAATGAAAAATATATGTACTGCTGTTGAAATGGGGGGGGGGGAGGAATCATGTCTATACCACTGAAATAGAATATATCTCAATGCAAATCTATCGAGCAGATTATGAAAATTTGGTCTCTATTTTTAGTTTTTGACAAATTTATGCTACTTTTGCCCCTGATTTCAATGCTGTGCCGATTTTCTAGAAGGGGACGATTTGGTAAAAAATAAAAAAACAGAACCTAATTTACATGGTTTTATTAGTACTAAACATCATCAAAGACCATCTACTTAACCTATCGTAGGAACTCTGATTCTTTAGAGCAGCATGCTACCACAACAATTCTTTATCGCAATATTATGAAGCTTATGATTAGTAAGTACTACAGTTATTGAAAATGCAGAAAATATAATACGCATCACAACAAGTTGCTTTTACATCTCCGGTCATAAGATCCTCATGTTAGGATCCTTTCAAGTCAATTAAAGAACTAAATTGGAGAAGGATAAATGACCCTTTGTTGGTTTTTAATGGCATAGCAATTGCATCTGAAGCAATAATAGTCTTTCCAACTAATGTATGAACTGAAAGTGAACCAAAATGAAGTTAAATAACTAATAAGTTTCTGCCATATGCCCAAATGCTATAGCCTTTATCTCATTTGGTTGTAAAAAAATAAACTGAAATCCATCCTATGGCATTGACACTACAAGAAATATAAGTAACTTGTCCTATATAAACATGAACTAAATATAGTAATAAACTAGGTTTAATAACCTGTGTTCAGCACGAATTTAGTTTATACCAAATTAGTTATTCGTGAACATAACGGCACAAAATAAGTACAATTTTCATTAGGAAATACACCAAAATTAATACAAAATAGTAAATAGAAATCTCAAAACCATTGTAATTATTGATTTATATGCTGGAAATTCAGCATACATATTACTAATTCAGGTTGATTGTAACTTATACAGACAATTACTAGGAATTAATTTCATTTTGAGAAAGATTAGAATTAGCTACAATAGCGTGAGAGATTAAACTAATAAAAATGAAATATCTCAAAATTTACAATAGCGTAACATATTATTGAGAAATTTGAAAATAAAATGATATATTTATTTAATTTTGAAAAGGTATAGAAAGGGTAGCGAATTATAATTGACAATATATGTAAGAAAATGTCAATACTTAGTATAATTTAAGGATTATTGAAAATGACATGGTTTTTGTGTTAAATATAAAAAGTATAAAAATCGTATTTCATTCAAACTTGGGAATATATACACATATGTATAGATATCTATACTATAATATGAATACCCAGTTCAATTTCAAGAGCACACATGTCTACTTGAATTTTGGCAACTAAACAGTCTCCAAATCTATATTATCTACTACCATTATATTATTATTAACAATGCCTTCAGATTTGTGCCTTTCCCATACATCGGCGTCGACCTTTTCTTTCCTTTGGTAACGGTCGTTAGGCCCTACGTCTTCAAAACTCTTCCCGACCCTTTACAGCACCGACCCTTCGATCGTCGCACCTTTTATCTTTTCCGCCTTCTTCCTTGCGTCCACTTCGATAATAGGAAACCGTTAATACGCAATTTCACAATTTTCTTTTTACTTTTATTTCTACTAAATCAATCTTCTTGCTGCTGAAGCATTTTAATATTTCTCTTCCTCTTCATATTTATGCTATCGCGCTTGAGTATCAGGCAGTTTATTGTTGCCTCGAACGTCCAGATCTCCTATTGTTTAGGTATGTTATGATTGTTCTCCCTGATTGATTAATTTTTTCGTTCCTTTCATTCTAGTTGAATGTGGCTCTATTTTTTTACCATCTTCATATATGTTCTTTCTGATTGATTGCTTCTTGGGTTGCTAAATTTTGAGTATCAACTGTTTATGCTGGGTTGATTGTATCTCTGTTCTTTTAGAATCATTAATAGTTATTTTATTTCACTAATTTCTGATATCAAAAAAATTATATATATTTGTTCCAATTTAAAATTCATAGATGGCACACTTAAGATCATGTGGTTTGTGTGACGATGTGATGATCTCACGGACCCAACATCTTCCTTCATACCTAATTTTTTTCCTTTTCATTGTTTTGTCTATATCTTATGTTAATTTAATTTTAGTTTGATATGGCGTGAAATAAAGGATCTAAGTAAAGTTTATACTAATTTTTAGGGGACACTGCTACTACCTTTATTAGCACGTGTGCCTAATTTTTTTCCTTTTATATTGATACAATATGATAAGAGAGTAAGGAACAAGCATTTTAATATGTAGTTCATAAAAAATTATGCCTTTTATAATTATTTGGTTTTATTAGATGATGATCTAAAGTTTAAAAGTTTCTACCAGAGATTACAACAAAGTTAGGCAATGACAGGTAATTTCTCTTTGATTGTATATAGCTTGTGTTGATTTTAGTGTATCAAATTTATAGTTTTACTATTCTTTTCTTATAAAGGTGTAGTTTTGGATTCCACATGCTTACTGCTTACTGCTGAGACCCATAATTTACTAAAAAAATTAATGAGTGCTGATTTTGGGAGTCAGAACCTAACACCTTCATTTTATCTAATGCAACTTCAAAGCATATGTTTGATCAACTTCAGACTCACCTAAAAACCCTAAATTGAGCATATAAATATTAATTAGTTATAATTTATTTCACATGCGGTACATAACACTTTTAACAGAATAGAGTTATCAACGCTTTTCCTTTATATATTATTTGCTTGCAATATGAATTTTCTGCATGTTAATGGTCAAAAATATTATTATTCATGTTCTATAATTTTAGAGTTTTAATAATGGAGGGGAAGCATATGGAAAAGTTGTTCATGTTTGGTTGTGCATATTTAATTACCCCAGCTGGAAGATATAGGTGACAAACTTTATCCTGTTACATTTTCATTCCTATATATTTGCTTATTGTTGTTTAACTTTATTGCACATTTGCACTTATACAATTTCATCCTTGTATCATCATAGGAAAAATTGAATTGCAAGTGCTTTTAAAGAGTGCGCAGAAAATGACACTGATGTCTTCAATATTGATATTCACAGTATCAAGTATTATTATTTAGTTTATTTTTCCATTGGATTCAACGTTGTTTGCATGTAATCCTCAAGAGTACTGTTTGATTTTGTACCATGTAATTGCAATGCACACATAGCTTTTAAGTTATTTTCTCTTAATTTGGTATATAGTCCATCAATATAGAAAACTGAACACATTTCTCATTGTCTAACAAGATAACAGTATTTGTTCAACTTCACTTCTCATCGATATAAAATAAATTGCACGTCTGCACTCAAATGAAGTAAGTTATGTATAAATTTTCCAAAGCTTATGTTTCTCAAATTGCGTAACATTGAATATTTTGACAAGTACCATTGTCCCAGTGGTTAAGTGATTTGGCTTTGGTGCGAGAGGTCACAAGTTCGAAACTTGCCTAGCGTGATTCGAACGTTTATTGACATGTGATATGTTATCATAATGATTTGTTGTATATAAAGTACCATTTCAAAAAAAACATTGAATATTTTATATACTATTTGCCAAACTTTGCATATATTATATTTAGTATACCTTGCTATTGAAGTCTCAAATTACCAATATATTTTAGTGCCGTTTTTCAAATCTAGAAGAATTAATATTGCTTTTTATTCCTATACAACTTTTAAATGTTATCTACTTGATTCGTTATTTTTTTTGACATTAAATAATCATTGAATAAGATGCTCGCTTACCTAAAATAACATGCCTGTTTTCTTTTATAATTCACAATGGGAAAGTAAACATTACATTATTTAACTAGGTATGAGTTGACTATTTTGGAGTAGTTTCAATTTAATAGTTTTCGATGATTTGGTACCATGATTGGTTTTCGCATCTTTATTTTTAACTATGCTATTCGAAGGAAACACAAATGGATCCCTTATGTGGAAAATATATCAAATTTCCATTATCATTGTATGTGAATGTGATTTACTATTTACTCTTCTTCTAAATAATTTTATTACTAGCGTTTTATTTCAATTTCCAATAGTAACAGCCGACATTCAATTCAGTGGCTATAAGGTTGGAATAGTGTGTCTATTGTTATACTAAAATTCAATCTCCCTAATTAATACACGTTGAATTTCTCCAATTTATGTTTAATAATATAGTCAGCATAAATGCAGTACATAAATTTTCTTAAGTTGTAGCTATATTTGAAAATGTAAATCATATAATTGATTTCTTTATGTTGCTATTATTAACTTTCCATTATATTCATATATTCTTATTTATATAATGAGACACACACACTTGCACGCGTGCACACATCCACTTACGGACTCGTGTGCATGTCTACATGCATGTGTGAATTATGCAATAGAAAGGATTTTTTATCACGACCCCCTTGCTGAAGCAAATTGTTTGTTATCTTTTATAGTCCGTATTGAAATGGTGTAACAAATATCTTTGGTTGTTGCTTAACTTTCCAATTAAGAAATCTAATGTATATCTTTATTACTACATGTTTAAGCGTGCACTAAGTTTTGATTTAATGGTATATTGTTATTATTAATAGGTCAATTAGGAGTAAAGAGTGATTAAGGGATCATCATGAAGTTAGAGCTCAATTTAATTGGAAATACAAACATTATACTCGACTTGGAACAAGGTATGGTGCTACTTCAAGTAATCTCTCTGGCCTTTTAAGAATGGACACTTATAGCGTTTAAATGAATTGGTCCTTTTAATCTTGAATAATAAACATGGTTTTAACATGTCCAAGGGAGTTACATGCAGGATCATATTCTTATACAATTTGAGTTTCCAAAGTGGCCAACCATAGATATGTATGCATGGACAAAGTAATTAATATCCTTTTACACCTCTTTGTGTATTCTTGATGCTGGATATTAAAAAGTGGCTATTTTAACATTGTGTCGATATTTTGTATGCTTATTTATCACATTTTTATTCACTAAATCTTCAATATTCCTTAATGTTATATTGCATTATTCAGTTTCTTATCATCTCTTTGTTGATTGGCTTTTATAGAATCCAAGTAAATGTCAAGTAAGCTCTTCATAATTCAGCCGAGAAGCCTAAATTTTGAGCTAAGGTTTCTAGGCTCATGGATATAGTTATCAACTCTTTCTATTACAAAAAATACGTTTTCTTGAAAGATCTCATCAATAATGCCTCGGATGTAAGTTTTATACTTATTTTAATATAGTAAATTTGGCGTAGGATCACATAACTATCTTCACCGCGACAATAAATAATGTTTAGGCTTCAATCAGGCATAGGATGAGATGAATTTTCTTGCTTTCACCAATAGTAAGATTTAAGGGGATGGTAATAACACTATCCGTTTGGATCAACTTATATAAGCTACTTTTAGCTTTTTGAAAGCCAAAATGAATGGCTTTTGTCTTCTAAATAGTCAAAAAGTAGCTTGTATAAGTCGATCCAAACAGGACATAAATATTGAGGTTCAGATTGGTACAGTGAAGTTACTATATGGAATATGGATATATTTTGCAGAGCATCTCATCTGGCTACATCTACATTTTTATGTTAAATATTCAGATCAGGCTAGATAAAGAGAATATGTTATCTCTATCAGAGACAAAGGTATTTCTATGGCTAAAGAAATTTTCAAGAACTCAAGAATAATTGTCCATTAAGTACTTCGGGTATCATTGACAAACATATTCATTCTTTTAACCATTTTATGCTTGCTTCCTTTTTAAAATTTCTATAAAATTTGTTGTTTACAACTTTTGTCTAGAATATGTAAAAAGGAGGTGACCCGAACCTTATGAGGCAATTTTATGTTCGATTCTACTTCGCTTATTTTGTTGCAAACTATGTTGAGGTCATAAGCAAGCACATGATGATAAACGGTAAGAAAATTCATTTGAATATGAATGTGTGATATTTTGATCTTTGCGACGGTTTGACCAAAATTTTATAACATATAAATTATTTCACCTTCTACATATGTCAAGGATTCTACATCTGATGGAGCTTTTGTAACATATGAGGAGTAAGTGGAACGAGCCATTATGCTGTGGATCAAAAATTCATTTGCTTCTCCGGAAGAAGATAAAATATTTCTAAAGAATACAAACTGAAGGTTAGTATGCTTAATTACTTTCATCTATCTAAAATATTTTTCAGTTCATGTTGAAATAATAAAGGTGTAATCATGTTAATGCACACCTAATAAAAAACCAAATTTTTGTTCCACAATTGGTGAAATAGCGCATACTATTGTCATTTCCTTATAAGGCCCTATGTGTAGATTTCGGAAAAACACTGACAGTATTGAAAATTTACAATAGATTAGAAGTTGTTATAGGTGTTAATAGGTAAAAAGATATAATGTTTTTTTACTCATACGAATAACTTTTAATTTAACATATTATCATTATGCGTTTAATTAAAATCAATGAAAATTACAACAAATATTTCTTCTAATTTCATAGTCAACCGGTCGGTTCTCCACCGATGTCCGGATGTAATAATTATTTTATATTTAATATTTTAGAAGTAATTAAAATCAAATACTTTTTTCAACCATTTGCAGTAACATGCTCACAAATAGCAACAACAAGAGCAAGCAAGTCGCCAACTTATAAAGGAAAGAAGCTATTTTAAAGGATTTTGTAATACATGCATATGCACTCAAACATGTAAAAGGAACATATATAGTATAGTTTTAGAACCAATATACAAAATGCTAACCTAAAATTTCTTATATGTTTGAAAGGATGTTATCCATCTACATATATCATGCATAATGACAGCTTATAAATGTATAAAGAATAAGTAAAACATAAAAAAAATTGTCTGGCCCATCACATTATTTAGTTTTGATTTCAATCAAAACTAATCTCATCGCATTTTCGACTGTTACTTAGTATAATTACTCTAAACCTATTTTTACCATTTTTAAATTAAAGTGGCATTTCAAGATCAAAGAATTCCACAAACAATGGCAGTTGATCAACAGTAGTAGAATCATCTCCTCACGCATGCACTCTTCCAAACAAAAACAATAAACAAATAATTCATGAATCTCCTAGCGGTAAAATCAAAGAACTCCCTTAAGAAACTATGGCTTTTAGCTAACCAAAAAAATGGAATTCCATGTGGATCTAATCGAACTAAATGGTAACGATAATAAAATTGAAGAGCCTAGATTCATTAAAAGTTATTGCGTATAATTGTATATGTTTTAATTTGCATGTATATGATTCATATCAATTAGTGGTAAATAAAGCATATCTTGAAATCCTAATTTGTTGAGTGTCAATATGATTTTTCCAATTTCACAGAGATCTTTTTCTGCAGTGGGTACTACAAGTTAAGGCTATTGGTTCTGAGTCAAAGATATATTGATAAATGCATATAGGAATATAAGCTTCTCTTTTTCTCTTCCCCTTCCTTAAGTTTTTCTTTCCAAATCTTGAAAATTTTATGCTCTTATTTGTCCATTATCTTGCTATATTTTTGTTTACTCACCTTACCTTGGCATGGTAGTCATTGATTAGATTCCTAATCTAAATGGTTTTTGTTTTCACATATGGTCTCAAATCCAAACTGTTTACATGTTTGAATTTGCATGGTGCAAATTTGGGGAGACATGTATTTGATGACATAAATCTTAATTTTATATTAGTAGTAAGAAGGAATATGGATTTACATCAACTGTTTAAGTCTGCTAAAATAAAGTTTAACCTCCATTTAATTTTCTTCTAACCTGTATAGTCCAAGAGGCGCTTGGATTTCCTCTGCTCAAAAGTTTATTGGTGCAATTAGATCTGATGTAGCCATGGATATGGAATATGTTGAATCTGGATCAGATATCTCAAACTAGGATAAATAATAGTTTAAGTAAAAAGAAGATAGTGCAATCCAGTACATCTTTTATACTACATAGAAATGATACTCTTTAATGCAATCCACGTAATGTCTTCAACCGTTTAAGTATTGTTCATATATTTCACCAACCTTACTTTTGTTTAGTGAATTTATTCAACCTAACTTGACTTGCTGTAATATTTCCTGTTGGATTTTATGATAAAGGACACTTCCAATGGCTGCATGTGTGTCTTTTTTGAGGGTTCACCCCAATGAAAAATCATTTGTTTCAATTTTCAAACTTCACTTCAGCTGTTTATTGTACAAAATTCATTTTGTATTAACATATATTATTGTTATAAAATTTGATCTATATGCTTTGATACTGTTGTGATTTAGAAAGATATTTGTGTGATGAAATATGAACTCTGATTGTTATAAAGGATGTAATATCTTGACTAAAACACATATGTTTCTGTTTATATTTTTCCATATTTGGTAATTAATTGATGCTATTAATGCTATGTTTCAGCATACTATTTTGAAGAATGTTTCAATAATAGTAGGATAATCTTTATGCATAAAGTTGTGAATTTTTCTCAACAATGTGCATTCGATGAATAATGGAGTGATGCTTTGGAATGGTCAGCAAGTTAGCGCAATTATGATTGAGGGATGTTCCGTACTATATGCTGTGCACGCTGCTCAAATGTCTTCTACATTATCATATGAAATTCCACACCATTTAATGAAATAATAGATCATGTCAAACCCATTTACTTTGTTTTCTATCATGTTTTAATATTTGAAGAATATCGTAGGTCATCATGTGAACGTAGCCAACCAAATAATTTTTATACACACAACACAAAAGATTATATTTTTACTATTAATTGTTTACTTTGACTTACCAAAAAAAATTAAATGATAAAGTTGCTTATAAGAGTAGAATAAATGTAATTCAAAGTTACAATCTACGTAATTTTATAAAAAATATATTTATACAAAATTATAGTCACATCCCATGTGCGTAGCATGGGTTCACACTAGTGTACATATATGCATATGAGGACGGATCTTATTTCAGCTTCTTTATCCCAAATATGTATATGTACATTCAATAACTAAAAAATCATGTATGAGTCCAAGAAATTTATCACATATTACAAATTCAGTTTGTTGAATAGATATTAGACACACAATCATACAGAGAAAATGGATATTCAGTATTGAAGCTAAAAAATATATAGAAGGAAATTACTGATTAAGTGGAAGATGAAGATTGCTCTGCAACTTTTGTCCATGTTCTCGGGTTACACTTCTTGATGGGTTGATGGGTGGTTTTCGACGAAGAAGATGAAGAAAGGATGATTCTTGTGTCTGCAGGAAGCTGTAGTGATAGATTTTATTGGAAAAGAATGGAGCTATGTGATAGTTTTAAGAGGGAAAAGAGGAACTGGAATTAGACATGCACAAGATACAAGAAGATGTGCACAATTTTCATATACACAACAAGAAATGATGATTTGAAGGTGAATTGTATTACAGATGATATATTGAATCAGGAAATGACAATTTGGATTTTGCATATGTCAGAAAGAAAAAGAACAGTGTATTAAACTGAATCAAGAATTATGGTAGAATTTGTAGAAACTTTGCTAACAAAAAAATAAAGAAATACGATAATGACAGTTTTCAAATACTTGTTTCAATACAAGAAAGACCTTTGCAAATGGTATTGTATTGGCAAGAAGCAAAGGAGCTACTAATTTAACAAGAAAATGAGGGCTTGTATTATACGAAAGTAGAAGAATTCAATATATCAGTTACAAGAAAGATTATATGCTAAAGATATATCACCGGTTTGGTAAAATTATATGAATGCAAGAAATATTGATAAAATAACATAACCACAACAAGAATTCACTGAACCAAAACAATCTAAGGATAGATTCAAGAACAAAATTATGTTATGGATGAATGATGAAGAACATATAACAATGGTAAAAAGGACAAATTATACGTAGACTAAAATGATATGAATATATCAGAAAATTATACTCACAAACCTTTCAAAACAATAAGGTTAGGCAATATGGTAGGGATAGTATAATTGAGCAAAATGAATATAGGAAAAGATCAATATCAATCAGAAGGCAATATAATCACAATGAACCGAAATATGCAAATTTATTTCAGTGTTTTCTTCACACTTTTTCCAGTTACAATAACACCACTGTATATATACACGTTAGAGTATTATCAAAAACACTTTGCCTACGCAACCCATGTAAGCCCAAATACCACCGAATACCACATATGGCACATTACAACATCTATCATCATAAACAACATAGCAGATTTACATATAACCCAACTATCACATGCACAAACTGATACGCCCCTTCATCACACTGCTCCAGCCTCAACATCCACAACACTCATCTTTGACACCTTACTGGCACCTTCCAGCATCTTTTCTGACAAAGCAGTGATCAATAATGATGAACTTCACATTTCCTCCTTCATTTTAGCATTTTCCAGAGACTACTGCAAGCCTTCCTTCTTCAAAACCATGTCAATCATCCCTTGGCTGTTACATCAAGTAGGATTTTGCAATAAAATTCATATTAAAACAATTCGAATTCAGCAACATCTCAAGGCATAATGTGAAATCAAGTAAATTGTACTGAAGGGCACTGTTCATCTCGGCAAAATCAGTCAAAAACCCCAACTTACTTAGCAGATCCGATCAAAATTGTGAATGGGTGTACAAAAGGACAAAAGATGAGGTGAGCGTGGATCCAACACGCGACCTTCAGATCTTCAGTTTGACACTCTCCCAACTGAGCTATCCCCGCTCATGTTAAAATTGAGGGCATACTAATTTTCATTTGGTAAATGACCAATTTCACAAGTTTAATACTTAATCACTCGCCTAAACTAAAGCCAATCGATAAAAACAGGCATACCTAGATAGATTCTTCATTATTGACACACTTAATTGCTTCTGTGATCTTATATATGAAAATTTTAGAGGGCATTGTTTATATTAAGAATTTGGTCGAGTCGATTAGAAAAGAGGGAAAACTAAGTTGCAAATTATTGAGAATCAAAACTAGAGAGAGCTAAATGCTTCAATTAGGGACCTTTGTAATTAAATGAAAATAAATGCAATGGGTTGCAAGTTTTTAATACTGAAGTTTGAGTTTTAACAAATAAACAGAAGATCTCATATATTAGAGTATACAAGATAAGCTAAATAGAATCTGAAATTTGTACAGATGTTAGAATAGATGAAGTATCTAAGTTCACAAAGTATTCTATATTGTACTACTTTATTCTGTTAGACTGTTGTTCTCTCTATTTTTATACATCCATGCGTGTTAAGTGTTCATTGGGTTTGTTTTTTAGGTCAGTGTAGATGACACCAAAATGGAAAAACATATATTATTGCCTGGATAGGATGAATATATAACAAATCTAATGTGAACAGTTGGCCTCATGTTTGTGTTCACAAACACACAGATAATGTTTATATGTGTGGTTTTTTCCATATAATCATTCCAATAGAAGTGATGAAAACAGTTGTTCTAAGTGATGAAAACAGTTTCTTGACATTGAATTAAACACTTTTATGTTCTTTATCAGACACATTAAGCACATTAAACCGAACTAATTTTATATCAGTATGTTACTCAATATTGAATTTAGTTAATCGATCATGATTTTAGCATATCAACTTTACTGTCTTTGTGTTTATTATATAACATGTTTTTGTATTATTAGGATGTTGAATTTATAGTGAACTGATTAGAAAATGATTGAAAGAATGGAATGCATTTACAAGGGTAAAAGTACAATCTAGGTTGAAATATAAGGTTTTCTAAGCAATAACTATATTACATCTAAAATGTTTAATTTATTGACTATTAATTTCCAAAGTGTTACGATTATTGTGTTTCCCAAGATTCAAAATTAATTTACAATCTCCACAAATTTATATATCTATAGATAACATTGTCATGCATATATGAGTTTCACATTCATCTCAATTTTCTTTTCCTTCTTTTTATATTGAGTAAGTATTAAATTATAACCATATGTTGTATTATTATTGAAGTTTGATGCAAACTGGTGTTTATAAGTGCAACTTTCACAAGATTCCTGTATATAAATATATATGCACACACCTGACATTTAATTTATAATGTTCATGGACTACCAACTATACAGTTCTGATCTTTAGTATAGAGGAACTCTAAACAGAAAACTCCCAAGTAATAGATGCATTACTTAGACTGTCTGTGTGTATTTTCGAAATCAAAGCTGATGCTACAACTCAACAATCATCCTCAATTATGTCCAGGCAGAAGCATGAAACTAGAATAGCGAAGCTACTATTTCAGTATATGCTTAAAATTTGAGGTTAAGGTAATTAATATGATGAATATGTGTGTTCTTAAAATAATTTCATTCTGTCAATCCAAAGTTTTAATTAGAGATATTGGTTTCTATTTATTTAATCATGGTAAATATTAGCTTTTCAATCTTCCATAAATCTGTTAACACCATCCGCTTTAGATATCATAACAACATGCATAAAAACATCACAGACCTATTATTACCTATAATTATCTGTCCTTTTGTATTTTTATGATTATACTCAACTTATCTAGAGAAGGTATTGCAAGCCTTCCTATTTACATTGGCACAAATATGTGTAAACTGATGGGAGGTCAAGTGAAAAAGAACAACACCTCATCATTAACTGTTTTTCTCAATAATTTCATCCATCTATTTTTATAGAGGTACACACACATGTATTAACTGACAGTCCTTGCAATAAAATCCAAATCTACCACCATATACTTATATATATACACTTACATACGCACATACATATATATGCACTAAAATTTATACATACATAAATATATGTATGCACTTAAATTAATTACCATCTTCATGTAGTAAAATATCATATTATAGTCCTAAATCACATTGTTTTATTGTCACCTATATGGGTTCTTAACAATATATAATGTCTTTATTATCACCTTGAGTATCTTTGATTACTTCACACTTATTATGCTAAACTTTAAGTTTACAAATATTTGTATTTATCAGAAAAGAAACTTACAGAAGAAATCCGTTAAGTAATTTTACAAATTTTTTTGTTAACTCAACCGACGACAATTTCCAAGAAGCCGCGGATTCTTGCTACCAATTACACAAGCATTACGAATGATAATTCACAATTGTGTAACCTATAATGGTTCTAAGCAACCAAGGAAGAAATCATTCAGCCGATTAAATAGCATAATTTTGCTTCAAATTTAAGTTGGAACACATGTTTATAAAATTCTACGTTGGCTATGGGCGGAATTCATTTTGGAAATCCACTTTGTTGTGTGGACCATGTTAACTTCTATGAAAAATATATAGAGATGCACAGATATGAGGAAGGAAGCTTAAGGGAGTAAATTGATTTCCTTTCTTTTACAAACACTTTCACATCTTTTAGTAGTTCAGAATCAATATTTTAAATCATATATCATTTAGTATTTCCCTAAGTAGAAACTCATATAATCCTTATTTTTTATGACTTTGACAAACCATATAAAGGATGTACCAAGTTTATATGATTTTACATATGGAAATTCCTACGTTATAGGTTGAGGTCAAAACATATATAGAGTGCGAAGATTGGCTTCTACTAATTAATTTTTGCAGGTACCATTTTTCTTTTTCTTCACTTTTTGTTGAATGATGGATTAGAAAGAAAGTTATCATGGCATTTGTCCACAAGAATATTTTATTCTAATGTCGTTTAGAAAGATGCTACATAGATGATTAGATATGAATTCATGCAGTTGTGCTTTGTGAGTTTCGTCTTTTACATTTAACATGTCCATGTCCCGTTGTAGGTATCGATTTTTTAGTTTGGTATATGATGATCAGCATATGAATGATAGTAAGGTTTTTATTATTACTGCATGGAACAAATATTAAAATATATTACACCAAGTGTTAGTGTTTTGTGCCTTCATGGGTCGAAGTATAATGGTAAACATGTTTAGTTTTGCTTATGCACTTTTAACAATTGAAAATAAATTCACAATTTCCAAACAATAATTATGATATTTAGACTTCGTTGCTTCTTTTTATTTCTAATCTTTTTTCCCTACATCTAGGAACGAAATTTGTTTATAGTTATTTCTATGTATGACACCATCATGTTACTACAAGTTCTCAATACAAACTGCAAAGTAGAATATACAAAATAATATAAGCATCATGTCCATGTTTCCCAACCATCACAACGTGATACCTTTTATTTGTACCATTTTGAATTGGTTAATATATAAGATTAAAATAAAATGTTTAGATCTTAAATCTTGACAACATCTCCATAGGAATTATATGTCAATGAATTTATTCTCCATGATTTACTGTTATCGGGTGAACACTTAAAACTTCACACCATTACCCTGTAGTCCATACTTTACATAGGCTTATGGTATTGTATGATTTTTAATGTATTTCTAAGTGTGTGTTTTGAATATGTAATGATCCATGGATGGTGAAAAATAATAATTTATTGACTGTAGAAAATCCACGTAATTAGTTTTTGACTCTGTTCATGTTTCCCCATAGGACATTAACCTTTTCAAGTTCATATCACAACTAAGTCATGGCTACACGATGAAAGAAGGTGTTATGTGTTCCATCTCTTTATGACATCGTTATTTGGACTACCTTTAGTTGGACATATCTAAGGTTTTAACAGTAAATTTTAGTCTTTTACTCTGTAAACAAAATTAAGCATGTCAATATGTTTTGCCTTATACTACATTTTTAATTTTTTATTCTTTTTTGGTGAAAGAGTGGTCCTCATGTTAGGAGAAAACTCATGATTTATTAAGCAAAAGCAAAGTTCATACAATAGGTGTTGGGAATTAGCTACTACATATTTGCAAGATCATCACTATGATGATCACCAAAATGATAAAAGTACTAATTAAAATATATGGAATGTATACAATTATTTGTATCTACTGAGAAGAAGAGTAGGTACAAGATAGGTGTAGTTGGCGTGATCGACCATGCATAGTCCAAGTGATGCCTAGCATTTCTGTGGAAAACTTAGGTGTCGCCTTTCAGTTACACATTGGAAGGGAGTGAATTGGCTAGTGACTGGTCAAAGGAAAGTTACTTGATAAGCTATTGCTTTTACCAATCTCAATGGTAAGAGTAGGAAGTGATGATTCTACATGTGAAGATGCTGTGAATCTATGGACTGCAAGCCAATATTATCTGGAAATGTCGAACAGAGATAATCAACTGTAATGGCAGACTGAAGCGATCAATGAAGCTGTGGCAAAGAAGAGGGGCAGACTAAGTGTTGTAGTTGCATGGCTTTCACTTTTAGTGCCAGGCTTTGACAAAGGATAGTGCTCTGTGTAGATCCATGGATTATGAATTTGATTGCATGATGTATATTTGTGTTACATTATTGTGGATCTTCGGTCGGTTGCCTAGAAACGAAAGAAGGGCATTTTCCTTGGCTCACTTAGTTCGACAGTGAATGAGAGCTTTATTAATCTTGACATGGTCCTTTAAAAAGCTAAGGTCAACCTCAACGGAGAATGGTGCCAAGCCGAAGCATACATTTGGTAAACCACGATGTAAGCAATGTCAGAAAGCTTCTTCTAGGACATTAGCAATGCGCCCTTCTTCTCCTTTAGTTCGCAATCTTTCGAGGCCAAAGAATCTTCCATGGACTTTGCCTCCTTCTCAGCTTTGGTACGGTATGCCTTAAACTCTTCCTCGACCTTAGTCTTATAGAAAGTTTTTATAGCAAGGTCTACTTCCAACTTTGCATCACAGGCGATGGACATTACCTGCTCATCCTCCCTTTTTTCCGCACCTCCATCGCTAAGGTATAAAAAGCCAAGTATAGAAGGCGGAAGAGAGGGAGGGAAAGGAGAAGTGATGCTAGAAAGGTTATCCATAGTAACTTGCCCCAGTCTCTCAATAAAGCCACATATGACGCCTTCAAGCAAGGGAAAATAGCAGATGTCGACGTCGGGATGGGATTTCAGAGGTGGAACATGGAGAGCTCTTGTAGAAGGAAGGGGTGTAGATACAGTAAGCTTCATAGAAAATTGGCCAGAGGACTCATCATCACCAATGCCCCCACTTTATAAGGTTCTTCTTCGTCCATTTTACAGCCTCAAGGAATGCATCCACAAGGTCATCATCCATTTCAGCTGTATATAAAAGGAATTTTGAGGTCAGTAAAAATTCTCATGAAAGTCAGAGATAAAAAATAATAGATCTTCAATCTATTTTTAGCAAATTATTCCCTTAAGTTCATTCAAAATCAGGAAAACTTAAAAATAGAACGAGTGAAGTTGTGATTCGAGCGTAGAAACCCATGCTTTGTCAGCATCGGTTTTGTAAAAAATGTTTGAATTTTTCTCTCCTTTGCATCTAATCCTAAAATGCAATTTCTATAAGACTCATATGACTTGGTGGCGTCATTAGAAAAGATGGACTGGTTAGGGTACGGACGAATGGAAGAAGGAATGTTGTCAGAATATTAAAAAAAGAATTACTGATCGGTCCATCTCCGAGTCTTGCGAGGGACAGACATTAGAATCAATTTTTTGGCTTGGACATAATAAAAACCGGTTTCACCCTGGTAGGATTTTGTAACGACCCCACTTCCTACGCCCAGGAAGTAGTATCGTTAATAAGAAAGAAAGAGGTGAGAAAATAGAAAAGATAGAGAAGAAAGAACAACAATATCAAAATCTCACGGCGGAACGAATAAAATATATTAATCACATAAGTATTTACATAATATATAACATCAATCAGAGTGCTACATATAGTACAACACATACTAGGCAGTTATAAACACCTGTCGAGTTAATACAACACAATACACAATACAACACAGAGATACCACACAGCGGAACTAAATATATATCTAAAACGCTGAAGCCTCCTGCTCCATTGCTCCTCCTGAATTCGTCAAAGCTAAACCTGAATCCCTTGGCTACCCGTAAAAATTTGGGTACCCGAGAGTTTATGAAAAACAAAAATAAACTTCGAGTCAGACATGGGTCTGGTATGAGCAACAGGTTAAAGTTGCTTAATTTTGAAAAATACTTTGAAAACAAAAGGTATCACGTAAGACTTCCCACACATAAACATGGAAAAGTTTTTACCTTACGCTAACCAAAACATTTGATAGGAAATCCAGTGATATTATAATAGGTCTAGGGTTTTCAAGTAAATAGAAAATAGCCGAAATTGTTACATGATTAAATTCCAGCTACTAGCCACAAAAGTGGGTAATACAATCAAAACCGTAGGCACTTATTGGATTTTGGATTCCATACAATGGCAGGGCTACTGGGGTACCGCCCGTCACAGTATGTGGCCTAGATCAACGTACCAAGGATTACTCCCTTCATCCCCTGCAACACAAGGCCGGAACCATTCCTTACTGAACAGTCCTGAACAAGATAAACCCCGCAGTTGGCTGCAGACCAACCGCCACTAAGCCGAATAAAAAAGGACATCTAGACAGGGGAATATCCTTGTCCTGCTTGGGCATGACCCACCTAACCTTGCTGCACCTCCCCTGTTTTAGCCATTCCCGGTTGATGAGGCTTGAGGTTACGATTACCTTTATAGAACATATTTCTTAGAATGCTCATCGTCCGCCTGACGATGTGTTGAAAGCATTCAATCCATACAAGTTCGTTCCGGGTTCGAACGAAACCAAAGGCATCATCTCGTTACACTCATTTTGGAATCACCCTCAGAGTTAACGACGATAACCCTTGCATTCTGAACCTTCATCTTCACTTCAGATTCACGACCTATCGTTAATTTGGAAACGATGTGGTTTTCGGATATTCCTAATGCGGAAAACCCGATCCCGGTCTCATCGAAATCCAAAGCGTGTCTTTTAGGGCCAAGTTGTCTATTTAGTCTTAACAGTGAATTCAATATCATCAATATGCACAGATAGACAATTCACATCTCATAATAGATAATCACATCATCATTATAAACAGATAACTAATATCATCATCCAAACAGATAATTAAACATTATCATGCTTAAACTATACATCCATATTACATAGACATTATCCATCTCATTTCTGAGATCCCAATCAATCAATCAAATATCAACATCATCCATCAGCAATGATTTATGAATCACAAGCTATAGTTAATTTAAAATGAATTAAATTAACTACTTCCATTTTAATTAATTTAAAATAAATTAATTTAAGTACTCATTCCATAAATCCTGCACTCACAATCATTAATTAAATTAATTAATCATTCTCTAATTACAAAAAATATATTTAGTTTTAAATTAATTCTCAAATGAATTATCTTAAATCATTCATAATAGGTTAACATTTAATTACTTCCTTAATTTATGATTCCTTAATTTACAATTCTTAATTACATCATTAATTATATTAATTAATGATCTCCAATTTATATTACATTACTTATTTAAAATAATTAAGTGATTAATCTTTACTTAAACACAGCTATTAATCACCCCTTGATTAATATCAAACCAGTAATTAACTACTCTCAATTACTTATTAACAAATTAATCATTCCATGATTAATAATTCCCATAAATTAATCCCTTGATTAATTACAAAAGAAATTACTCACATTACATCATTTACAATTCATCTTGTAAAAATTTCGTCAGGTAATTATCATCTAATTACTATTCTGAGTAATTATGCTCCATTAATTACATTTATATCGATTTATTTTCATTTAATTATCTTGTTGATTTATTATTCTCAAATAAATCAATTTCTTTAATTCCCATCATTAATTATATTAATGATTTCTAATTTCATTCTTATTTGTTAATTATATTAAGAATACACATCTTCAAAACACAATTATTAATCCTCTTGATTAATATACACAGTAATTAATTCATTCATAATTAATTACTTCTCAATAACAAGTTTAATTAATCTCTTGATTAATTTTAAGTAATTATATTTCACTTACTTCCATTAACAACATCATCCAGTTAATTACATCCCATAATTATCCTTCAATTACTTTTCTAAGTAATTCAATTCCAAAATATCAGTTAGTTAAACTAAATTAATTAACTCAAATCAATTTACACAATTAATAAGTAATTAATTTCTTAATTACTTCTCAATAAATAATTTCATTTAAAATTATTGAATTAGTTAATAAATCTAATTAATTTATTACAAAATCAATCATATTAATTAATTATAACATAATCTGGTTAATGAACTTCATTAATAATTATTTAATTATTTCCTTCTAACATAATCAACTAATATTAATTATTAATAATTATAAGTTAATTAACCATTATTAATTTAAAAATCTAATCAATAGTTCTAAATCACACATTAGTTAATTAATTTATTAGTTAACTTTAATTACTACTTTTACACTATAATTACTAGTTTAATTAATTTCAAACATTGATTATTCTTACTTAATCAACTTTAACCTAAGTTGTAAATTCTGGCATATAAACTCTAAGTCTTCATTACTTAAAGTAGATTATCTTATTATTGATTAATTTCACTTTCAATATGTATGAAACATTGGTTTCAAATTACTTCTTAAACAAATTTTAATTTTATCCTTAATAAAGTTTTAAAACTAAATTTCAAACCCTTCTTAAACTCACATGTTTAAAAGCATATTTAATATCTAAAACTTATCAATTTAAATCATAAAACTTTATTTTTATTTCTTATCTAGAAATTTAAGTTCTGATTTCAATTTGGTTATTATCTTTGTTTAAATCTTCCTTAATAATATATATTTCATTTTGATTTCAATTCATTCAAATATTTAGCACTTTTTAAATTAATAAAATAATTTAGATTATGAAACTTAATTACTTACAACTATATTTCAAAACTATCTTAAATTCACTATTTAAACTTGTTTAAAACTGGGTTTGACTTTGTTTTTAAATTTTAAAACAAAGGTTTCAAAAAAAACAGTTGAAACTGTTACATGTTGAAAAAAACACACAGAACACTTCCACCCGAGCCCCCCCGTGTTTGCTTCGAGTAACACGCGAGACTTACCCGAGAAAATTCACAAGTTGCTTCGAGTTTATTTCCAGGCGCGCGCGAATGAAAAAGAAAGACAGAACCTGGAAACAACACAACCTCTCCACCCTCAAACCTGTCAGCGCCGCTCTTCCCCAACCCTGACCATGTGGCGACAAGAAACTCCGGCCATGAACGCGTCAAAGACTAAGCTACCCCCTCACAAAGTTCCACGGCACTCGATCCCCTGATGGTGTCAAACTGAACCAAACATTACGACCACTACAACCAGGTTAATGCGCAGGAATTTGCACAGAAATTGGGTTCCAGATAAAAAAAATTTATCTTAAATAAAGTTTAAACTTATTTTATGATGTTACAAACATCACTTATTCAAATCTTAATTTCATTCATTAATCAGCAGAGGGGTGAATGCTTTTTAAAAATCAAGTTTTTATTTTCCAGAGTATCAGAGAGTAAGCATATACATTTTTTTTTTCCAGTTTCACTTATACCCTGTTGATTCTGCAAACATGCACAAGCATAATCTCCAATATAAGTATCTATTTTACCAATGTCAAGTCTCAGATTTTAATCCTCAACTAGATTTAAATTTAAGTCATTAAATATAAAGTTACCTTAAATCCATACACAGGTGAAAACATACATGTTTACAGAAATTATGCAATGCAAACATACATGTTTACAGAAATTCTTAACACTGATTTATCACTGTATATATGTATACAAGAAATAATCACAAAGCTTTACAAACAATAGAAAACTATTTATTTAGTTTTGATTTTTAAGAAGTTACTCACTGCAAATAGAAAACATAGCAAGTTTAAAAGGAAGCATTTTGATTTTTTTTGCAGGCTTGAGATATGCAAAATTATAAGTCACAAATGTCCAGAGAAAAAGAATGAATATATAATGTTCACAAAATTTATTTAAGCATTCAAATCTAGGCATGCATCAGAATTTAAACTTAAGTAAATCTAAAAAGTGTTACTCACCGATATATGGAAGAACAGAGGTACTCTTTTTCTTTGCAACAGGCTTGCAATTTACCAGTTGAACTCCTCTTTGATTCTTTGTTGTATTAATTGATTTTAAGTTGTTGTTGAATGTTTGCTTGGGTTTTTAATGAAGTTTATGTTAGTTTTTACTTAGTTCGAACTGAAGAATGTGAAACTGATTTATAACAAATTTTCAGGGCATATGCAGACAGGCTTATATAGACAGTGTTCATTACTATGTTTCATACTACTATGACAATGCTTGTACCATAAAGCATAAAAATCTTTGTTTGTACAGATTCACCCCAGAGATATTTTCTTTAATGGTGGCTGATATAAATATAATTATGCACTAAAAAGATTTTTACATTAATTAGTTTTTGTTTGTTAGCTTAAAGATATTTAATACTATCTTCCTAAGCAAGCTTCATACATACAGTTGTGTATTTTTTTTTTGTTACTGTCATGTGTTCATTCAATTTGGCCTGCACACATTGATTTTTATATCTTCATTTTGTTTGTATGACATGTATGTTCTTATTACAGTCATTTATTGCTAGATATTATTATGTTTCAACTAAGACCAAATTTGTACAATATAACATAGCAAATCTAGTTTGACCTGCACACATTTGATTCCTGCATATATTTTATTTTGGTTTTTCTTGCTTTCCAGATACACTCAACTGACATGAAGATAAGTTAATATACATACTTGCACCTACAGGTTATAGTATTATGATGTTTGTAAAACAAAACAAAGATATTTTATCTTGATGCTTTAAACATATACATATATGTATATACTGCAGTTTCATTTTTGATAGTTTACAAACTAAAAAAAAACATGATTTTGTTTCTAATTTTATTGTTGACTTGTGTTTAGTTGTGTTATTGACTTGTTATTGTAAATTGTAAATGTTTGTGAATGTTATATAAATTCATTCCATATGATTATTACTTATTTAACTTATTATATATAGTATGTTAACTTCTAGTTTATAGCTTTATGTATATTTTATTTTATTTCTATGTTTAACTTATTACTTAAAACCTTGCATCCCTATAT
Source organism: Allium cepa (assembly GCA_030765085.1). Classification (NCBI taxonomy): domain Eukaryota; kingdom Viridiplantae; phylum Streptophyta; class Magnoliopsida; order Asparagales; family Amaryllidaceae; genus Allium; species Allium cepa. The sequence continues at coordinate 251,248,479 of CM060929.1, forward strand.
ATATATATACATCCTTACTTATTTATATTATAAAACATATGATCAACTTGAAATGATAAATAAATAAATCACCTTTCTATTATAAACTACATATTTATTAGTGCATGTAAATGTATTTATTGACAAAATTATATTAAAGACTCATATATATTGTCTAAATCCATGTTTTAATCAAGTTATACTAGAAGAAAGGTAAACAATTCTTTTTGTTAATAAATTTAAATTTAAACTTAAGTTAAAATGAGTCTTGAACTATTTAAACATTTACTTATATATTTAAAACTCTACATTTATTTATTTATTAGCTTTGAAAAGTTTATATTAAATAAAACACAGTTTCTAATTCACTAAAATATATATTAGTATTTAAAACAAAATTTAGTAGTTAAATTTTAAAACAAATTCATATATTTACAATGTATACAAATATATACATATATAAATAGAAAACAAACAATTAATTTCTAACAGATAAAATTTACCAATTGAATATTTATTAAAAGAAAAGTATCAATTCAGATTTAATTAATAAAAATATATCAAATCAATTTAATATTTAATGCAGATTATTAAATTGATATTGCTAGAAAATTCCGGGTCGTCACAGATTTCTATTAATATCAAACAAAAATTGGAGCTCCACATAGGTAGGAAGAGAATCATTCTCCATGTAAAGGATGAAAGTGGCAATTACAAGAGAACAAGAAAGGGGATCGAGTTGAATGGGAATGAGGTCAATCACGGTGGGCAACTCATAGAGGATCGGATTCAGGGGAAAATAAAGTCTGCATCAAATATGCTTGAGGGTAAGAGAAGTAAACCTATTAAGAACAGCGAATATGTCCATGAAGTCTAGGAACCCTAGTCGCCTAACCTTTGAACCGAAAATGGTTCAAAATACCCACGATGTCTTTCAGTCGAATTATCTTGGAAGGTAAAGATAAAGAGGAGGAGAAGAAGAAGCCATGTCGAAATCACAAGGTTAATTGACAAAAATTACTAGAATATACAAAGGACCAAAGAAAAGATCCTTACTTTAATTTATGAAAAAAACTAGATTTAGAAAGATCGATTAAGCAGATAAGGAAATCTATTTCTTTTTTCTCTTTTCTTTTTCTTAAAAAAAGAGGCGTAAAAGAATAAGAATAAGAAGATGAAGTGAAAATTATATACGCATCTTACGTGAATTTTCACCGCACAGTCGAAATGATGGAATTTTTTTGAAATGCCAATCTATTAACAGCAAGGATAATGAGCACAAAGATAAAGATAGATTTAACTTGAAAACAAAGGGATGGACGTTACAGCTTTATAGAGGGTCAGCCAATAGGAGAGTTGGACGTATACCAGAGCATTAAATGAAAAATGGCTACTAAGACTTTTTCCCTTTCTTGAAAAGAAAGAGAGGAATAGGAAGAAGTGATGGGATGTAGAGAATGAAAATGAACGACGACAAGTCCACACCTATCACTGACTGTTGCAGATTTAGGGAGCAAGCGTTACACCTGTATTTCCTGAATTCTATTAGCGGCGAGTTAATGCAAGCATCGAACCATTAGGACTACCCCCGCAATAAAGATTGAACTACAAAAAGGAAGCAAGGAACACGGCAAGGTCCATACAGTACCGTGCCAAATTCTTAAGATAATGGAAAGACTCAGGGACTGTATCCCCTGAATCCAATGTTATGCTATGATGATGGGCTGAAAACTTAAGATGGCTACATGTCAGGAACCGATTCTTCGACTTCCGAAAATCGACATCAATACGTCCACTGTATCAACTGTCGAACAATCGAATGCCAGAAAACCGAACCATTAGGGTTAAAAAGAAGAGGTAGAAGAAAAGGATAGAAGAAATAAGGAAATAGAATAGAAACAATATCAGAATCTCACAGTCGCAGCGGAACAACATATAATAGATAAAAGAATAACCTTTAAAACAAAGAACTATCTCAGTTAATACATCACATCACTTTACATTACACTGTCAGAGTGTACAACAACAAAACAATAACAAACAGCGGAAAAGAAGTACTATGTACTAGTGAATACGCCATGCCATCCAGCATGCCTCCAGCAACTCCTGAATTCCAGAATATCCTGATAAACCCGACTCTTGATTGCCGTGTGGAAATTGGTGTGAGAACTAAAACAGTTTATCTTTAAAACAAAGAACAGGATAATTATTTTAAAATAGATTGGCAATGCTTTTTAGAAAATGAGACTACCATAAGGCCTCCCGCACACACACACAATGCAAACGCAGAATCGGAGGAGATTTCTCCTTATGATAGTCAAAGATGCTTGATACGCATTAAAAAAAACACATTTGATATTATTACTAGTGCATAGCGTAGAAAAAATCATTTCGAAAGTAAAGATATAAATCTTAGCCAGCATAGATATTTCGCACTTATGCCTATAGCTACCATGTTCAATAGCAGGTTACCGCCACATTCCAGGGCAAGTTATACAACTAAAACCGTACAAGGATCGTATTGTTTTGTTTGGATTTCCAACAAATGATCAGGCTAAGAAACTTCCTACTGCCACATGGGATCGCCTCTGGCGGGACGTCCCGAGAACTTAACCAGCTCTCTGCCAACACAAGGCCGGGTTACCTTTGTCACTAGGTAACTACTACACGAATATGCCATCCCCCGGTCCCATTGGACCTTTATCCGAGCGCTCGATAACCAACATCACACAGTAATAAATATAGTGTGTCAACATGAGTAAGTATCTGGGCTCCATACCATGATACCACCCTTTCCAGAAGGAAATGACATACCCTAAAGGGCGCGACTCTCATAACCTTGCCGCATATTCCTGTTTTGACCATTTCCGGGGAGTGAGGTCTGATGAAGTCTCATCCACAAAGCTACGCTTTTTCACAAAGCCACGCTTTGATCAACAAATGATCGATAAATAATCATCACACAGTAACAATCAGCATGCCACATTACCAAATTGGGAATATATCGCTGATAACCTTCAACTACATAACCTCTAAGCGCGTACGTCTCAAAGAAGGGTGTTAAGCTAAGAGAATAAATTCTCTGCCACCAATAGAAATATATTTGAAAGAAATATGCTTTATATCTCAAAATGTAATGTCAGGCACGTAACCATACAAGTCTGTTCCGGGTTCGAACAGAACCAAAGGCACTTTAAAAGAAGCTCTTGTAATCCGGGTATTCACAATCCCGATCGAATTTCCCATCACAAAGGAAATCTCCATACCGTAGCTAACGGTGCAGAGACAATCGATAGGTCATCCTATCGTTCTCACAAATACCCGGTCTTCACCATCGGTCTTCAATGTTATCCATTACGTCGTATCACTATTCGGAATGGGTAATCCGAATAACGAGCGCAATAATTTAAAAAATAAGTGTAGCATTTCAATTACAACCAATTCACAACAAATACCTATTCAAAGGTCTATATTTGATAGTCGGTTCTTTAACTATCAATCAATATTCACAACATCACCCGATTTCAAATAATTTCCCAAATTATTTATTTTCAAAAATATCTTTATAAGATATATATCCCACACTTCAACCATTTGAAAACCAATTTCAAATCAATTTACACCCTTACAACTTTCATTTCAAAATGGTTCATTTAAACTAATTAAATAAATCCTTACCGATTTATTAAATTTACGTTCCAAATCCGTAAATTAATTTCCACACTTCAAAATAAATCAAAATTTATTTTTAACTAATTTCCCTTTCTTTTATAAATTCCATAGTGAATTTACAATTCCAAAATATCTATGAATATACGATTTTTAAATCAATTTCTAATATTCATTTTCAATTTATCTTTAAAAGATAAAATCTTAAGCATTCACTTCATATTGGAAAAACATTTCCATACTTATTTAATAATAAGTAATTCACCAACTATTTATTTTTAACACTTTAAAAAATATTCAATATACTTAAATCCAAATCAAGTATATATTTTATTCTATAAGGAAAACATTCTCTTAAACACATTTATTTGGGTCAAAACGAACGTTACGTAAAACATCGTTACGACAACCCAAAATCACTAGTATTGGGATTCGAACTTAAAATAGATATATAAACCCCAATACTAAAAAAAACATTTCCTTTAGGAAATCATTTACTATAACAACAGTGTTATAGTCCACCATTTCCTTCTATCCTCGAAAACTCTATTTCAACAATAAATGTTGAAATCTATGATTTCGATACTTAACACATTTTAAAACGTTTTTGAATCGTTTTAGTTCTATTAAAAATATCACTTTTCCAAAATATTTCTTTAATGTATTATTCACCGTCCAAAATCGTGAATACATTTCATTAACCAAATTCAATTCTACATATTCTATTTACATGCAAAAATCCAATTCATAAGTTAATTACTTATAAATATTTTATTTTAGCACTTATAAAAACTTGTTTTATAATTCTAATATTTTAATCTATAAATATCAATTTTATAAATATTTTATATAAATCATTTATAAAAATTCAAAAATCCCAATTTAAACCATTTTATGAATAAATTAACTACTTATTTCAAAAATCACATTTCGGTTATATTTCACAAAAAATCATAATTTTTATAACGTTAAAATTTTAACGTTTATTTATTTAAAATGAATCAATTCAAAAATTTAATAAAACATATACTTTCAAAAATCACTTTAGAACCCTTTTAAATTCAAAATCGTTACTTTAAAATTTTGAAAACTTTCAAAATAGGCTCAACGATGCAACAACACCAAATAAACAATCACGGCATCCAAACATCATATATTATCATATGATAATCAACAAATATCACAATATCTGTAATCAAATAAATACTGGTGAGGAATCCAGTTGGATCCCTCCAACCTGTTTCCCTGCATCCACAGACGTTAGCACAATACCAATTCCGTTCAAAACGGAATATCGCGGTATATGGGGTTTATAAAATATTATCCGCTATTATGCAGCGCAATAGGGTCTCATCCGCTATATAATGCGAGAAATCAACTCCAAGTACATAGATAATACCAATTTCACTTTACAGTGAAATTATCGCGGTATATGTTTTTAATAAATAACCTCCGCTTAATATACGGCGTATAATGTCTATTTCAACACAACAGATAACAATTTATCATCTAGGCATATAATCAACAATTTTAAATCTAACTATTTAAAATTTTAAATCGAAACAATTTCGATTGAGTGAGAAGTTCTCACCTCGTTTCCAATTTCCAGCGTTTTATTTCGAATAAAATTAAACACACGTTCAATTTTACTCGAAATTCAAACTAGCTCCAAACGACTCCAAACTAATGTCATTGTGTAGTTCTCGACAAAACGAAGCCCATGCAATTTGTTTCATGCGAAACGGACCTCGTATGAAAAAGTTATGTAATTTAGAAGTCGTACGAATTAATATATACTATATTTTTTTTCAATTTCTATTTTACATTTAAAACATTAAACTGATATCGGCGCATGATTTTTGCAAACTTCAGATCTGGCTGCCCCCCCTTTCTTCCTCACGTTCTTCTCTAAGTGAATAACATGAGTTACTAACCCATAGCCGCCTCTCATCTTTGAATTTTCGCAACCACCACGTGCAGTTTGAAGACGATCAGAGACTACCACGCCGAAGACCATTGCAAGCTCCATCTCCGCCCCAAATGGCATCAAGCTCGGCTCCCCTGATGTCTCGAAATCCGTGCATGACCTGGTGTGAACGCGAGCAGATAGCTCCCTCTATGGTCGACAATTCGTCGACTTATCCGTATGGATTTGAAGCTCTCATCGTCCTCTAGAAGTTTGTAGTTGAACGTTTCATCTAATTATTCACGGATTGAGAGAGATTGAGTAGGAAAGAAAACGAACTTCTGGCCATTAAAATTCATAGTGGCGGCTGAAGCTTGAACTAGGGTTAGGGTTTCCTTTTCTTTGCAAATTGAAAATATGAAGTCCTTATGTAGAAAATTACGCGCGCATTATTCACTCGAAATTTTCCGAACTCCAAACGAAGCGTGCCGGCTGGCGTTTCTAGGGTTTACCCCGCGTTCTGAACACAATGGAACATGTTTCGGAGGCCAGTTCGATCATATGTGCGAGTTAAAAAAATAAACAATCAAATTTAAATTAAACCGATTAAACTAATTTCTAAGCGTTTTGGCTTGCCTCGGACAAACTGTAAATCCGATTGACACGAAATTTGAAATCTTACAATAATATCACATTACGGATCCGATGAAACTAGTTTCGTCGAAATCCGAGACTGTTTGTAAAATGGCTATTTTAACTCGTCAATTAAATATTAAAATATTCAATTTTCACAAATTAACTTTTAATTCGATTTTAAAAGTTTTATAACATCATTCTAACTCCAATATGATCTAATAAAATTTTACCAATAAATTTTAATCATATTAAACCCAATTTCCAATTATTTCTGGAATTTCAAATATTAAATTATTGATTTAATTATCCAATTAATCCAAATATTCGAAAAATAAATTATTCGACTTATAAATTTCACTTATTAGTATTCTAATTCAATTAAATATACAAATTTTAATTAATAGAAATTTTGGGCCGTTACAAACTTTCCCCCTTAAAAGAATTTCGTCCTCGAAATTACCAAGTAAGAAAAGTTACAGAATCCATTAATTTTCCAAAACAAACCGTTCAATTTAGATTTTTCAAATCTCTTAAGTGTTTAACTTTCCCAAAATTCATAGTTAAACTTCTTACAAAATCTTTACTAATTTTCCAAATCCAAACTTAGTTTTTAAAATTTTCAATTTTCTCAAAAATATTCTAGCGCCTTAAATTTTCGGAAAAATTCGCCATAGTCTCCTTTGCGCGGCTCGATCCGAAAAAAAAATGATAGTATATATATCACAAATATACATCTCATCAAGTGATGAGGCATCCCGCTGGGAAAAAAGTGTAAAAGTACGGTATGTAATCCGAGATATGTACCTTATTTATTATTAGCGAGCATATACGGCTAATATAGAGCGAAAGCGAGCTCCAAATGCGAAGCAAGCGCAATCCGCACCTACTAAACACTCAACAAACCATGAGAAACATGCATATATGAAAGTAATATCAATATACAACATATAGCAACACAACAACTACATATGCCAATATGGAAAATGCAACAAAAACAACAAATGCAACCATCAAACAACTATCATACAATTAACATCCAACAAATCAATAACCAAATCAATATTCTTTCATTTCTCATTAACATTCAATGAATTGGTTTTTTCATTTTAATCACATTTGATTTGTTAACATTGGGCTTTACAAATATTCATTTATTCATTTCCAATTAGCATACATTCACTAATTTACATTCATTTTAGTTCACTTCCAAATCAAATTCAATTCTATTCAAATTCATTTTTCTTCCAATTTGAACTTAATTACATAACTTTTAATTTCACTAATTTAATTTCATTAACACTTAATGAATTTATATACAATCAAGTAAAAATCAAATAACAACCAATGTATATTCAACATAACCAAATTATTAAATTTACATTCAACATTCAATTTGGTTCAACACTTTTAATTTCAATTGGTTTAACATTTAATTGACTTTCATTCAATTATTCACTTATTCCATATTAATTCATTTACATTCGATTGATTTACTGTGATGACCCGGAATTTTAAAGCAAATATCAATTTAATATTCTGAAATAAAATTTAAATTGATTTGATAATCATTGTAATAAGATTTGAATTAATTTAATAATTCAGTAAAATAAATAGTTAATTGATAGATTTTATCTTTTTAAATCTAATATTTGTTTTATATTTATAATATATATAGAATATTGTATATATTGTAAATAGGTATTGTTTTAAATGAATCATGTTTTCTATAAAATTTATATCTTTAGTAAAATTGAAAATTATGATTTTATTTAAAAGTTAAACTTTTTAAAAACTATTTAATAAATAAAATATGGTTTTAAATACATAAGATAAGTATTGAAATGATTTAAAATATGTGTAACTCAAGTTTAAAATTTAAATAAATAACAATAAGGTTATTTGATTATCTTTTAAATATCATGTGATAAAATAAATAATTTATTAATAAAGAAGATAATTTCTTTTATAAGTTTTTTATGGTTATTAAATATTGTTATTTTAAAAAATATAATAATACACTGTTTCAACAAATAAATTTTTAATAAAAATTATTGTTTTCAAAATTCAACTTTGTAGTTGTATTTGTAAATAAACTGGATTTCAAAAATTCAATTTGATCACGAATTCAAAGTTTTTAAAATTTAAAGCATAAATATTTCTTATTTGTTTTGATTTTGAAATATTTGTATAAACTTTGTCTTATAAATAAAATTGAATTTTATTCATTTTAATATTATGTACATAAAAATAAGTAGATATTAACTAATTAATTAAACATGGATTTATATTTATCTTATATTAACATCTAACTAAATAACTAATTAACACTTAATTATAATTAACTAACATTGGTGACAAATGTAAACTTTTTACAAATTTAAAAGAACATGTGTTAAGTAATTAACAAACTAATATGACAAATTTTAAAATTGAAGACAAGTGGCAATTGAATTTAGCTTTTTCTTTTGTTTTTGTTTCCAAATAATTTCAGCTTATATAAAATTTTCTTTTTCTCGTTTTTCTTTTCTTCTCTAAATCCAAAGCTAAGATGAAAAAATTAAAACAAATCACCTCAAAACTAAAATCTGAAACACTTTCTTTGAAAACAAATTCAGAAATCAAAATAGGCAAAACCATTTTCAAAATTGAATCAAACATGCAATAGAATAGCATGCATGCAGTTGTAAGATCAGGAAGCAAATCTGGAACCCACATTTTCTTTAGAATCTGGATTTTAAGGCAAAACTGTTCTTAAACCTGCATTTTTTAAAATTGGGAATCAAGCATCATGCATACAGTCTCAAAATTTAAGGGAGCAAACTGCATTTTTCAAAACTAAAGAAGAAAGCAACTCAGTTTCATTTAACAATTCAAGATGTGAAGCAAAGGAAATTTCCAGTTTTAAAGCAAAAGAATTCAGAGCTTTCAAACTTTCCAAATCAAATTTGTGGCTCTGCCTTCTGATAAAAAAAAAAATTCTCTGCCCTTCAAGCTTCAGGTGAGTAACTTTTAAAAAATTTAAAATTTTATGATTTGGTTGCATGATGATTGTTTGAAATAAATATATTTGAGTTTGTACGTTGTTGAATTCCTTATGTATGGTGAATGCATGTTTCTGGACATCTGTGAGATTCCCCTATTCCAGTTTAAATTACTTGTTTGATTTAAGTTCAAGATCTCTAGATTTTGACTCTGCTAAAAACATAAGATTTAAATTATACTTGTTTGTTTCTCCTCAAACTTTAGATTAGAATTTTTATTTACTCAAGTTAAATGATAATGAATTATCTCTGAAACTAAGATAACTGAGTAAATTTGAATATAACTGAAATTCAAAACATGTTGATTCACTGTTTCTGGATTAGAATCAAAAACATTATTCAACATTCAGATTTTTAAAACTAAATTCACAATTTTTAGAATTTAATTAGGGATGCAGTTCCAGTTGGTCAGAAAATGAAAAATAAGGGATTTTTGGTGATCCCTGTGATTTTGGATGTGGGAATTTTCAATGTTGATTTGGAATTGAGCATAGATTTAGGGAAAAATTATTAATGTTGATGAAAATCAACAGGGAAGCAGCGGTAGTGATTTAGTTTCTGTAGCCCTAGTTTTAACTGTGCATATTGATTGGGTCAGTATGGATTTTAAGGATGATCGAGTTCAACTCGGTTTTAAGTATCGATAGTGTGGTCATAGACGAATCTGTGGCCGGTGGTGGAGGTACTCAGGGGGGTCGGAGCACCGTAAATGATGTGTTGACAGGTTTCGAGGGGGTTGTGGTCCTTCTGTTCCAGGTTTAGGATAGGAACTCGAATTTTGAATTCGAGTTGTATGTGAGTTGTGGATGATCGGAGTGGACTAGGGAGGTGGTCGCATGTGTAGGGAAGCCACCGGAATTGGCTGGTGACTGCCGGAGGCACGGTGCATGTGCACCGTGTACTTTTTAGTTTCAGATGGTTGCTTTGGTAGGTGCAGGAGGAAACTCGAGGATAACTCGAGTAGGTACGGTGTTTTACTCGAAGGAGGGGGCTAGATGACTCGAAGCTGGAAATTAGTTAGCTCGGGTTAGTATAGCATCAGGTTTTAAACTGTAAAATTTGTAATGTGTTATAAATTTTGTTTAAACTGGAATGTAAAAATGGAAAGCAAAGATAAACGGAATTGTGAATCCAAGTTTGGATTCTGGAATTCAAATTTTAAGTTTAAAAACTCAGTTTAAATTAAATTAAGACTTTAACCTTGAATAGTTAAATACTTTAAAAATGATTAAGTAGATTGAATTTTTAATAAAGTTTAAAAGGGTAAGTAATGTTTTAAAATCTTAAGAATAATTTGGAATTAAATTTTAAATAAGTATTTCAGTTTTGAAATGTAAGAAATTTTAAAATTTAAAATGATTTAAACTATTTGTAATGCTTGAAGTATAATTCAAATTAATTTGAATTTAAATATGAATTTGGATTTAAGCCCTTTTGGATATCTTATTTAAATGAGTATATGTTTAACTTGTGAAATAAGAAGTTAAATACTCTGCTAAAGATATTTTGAATTCATTTTTAAACCTTAAAATTTAAAATGAAATTTGAAGGTAAAATTTAAGTAAATTGTTTAGTACTTTATAAATGGTAACTTGAATAGTAACAAAGTTTGATCTTAAGTAAATTAGAAATTAAGGGTTTGTAATTCAATAATTATAAGGAAATTTATGGATAATTAATTTATTTGATTAATTAATCATTTGGATAAATTAAATAAGCAATTAAAGGTTTAAACTAATTAATTAATGGTTAAGATTAATTAATTAGGAATATTTAATTTTGTAGTTAAGAATTATTATTTAGACTTTTACTAATAATTAATTGGATATTAAAGGACTAGTTAATTTTGGAATTAATAATGATTAATGAAGGTTAAGTACTTAAGAAAAATAATTAAAGAATGGTTAATGATTAATGATGGTCATTAACTTAAGATTATTTAACAATTAATTAATGTGATTAATTTTAAATAATTAATTAGATTAATTGATTAAATATTAATCATTGAAGATCCTTTAAGTTAATTACTTAAAGGAAGTAATTAAGGAATTAATTACTTAATGTAATTAATGAGTTTATGGAGATTGGTTTAAATTAACTTATTTAGTTTAATTAATTTTAAACATTGGATTTGATAATAATTACTTTATGTAATTAGTAGAATTACTCAGTGAAGTAATTAAAGATATTACTGAATGTAATTAATAGATGATATTGGGATTGTGAAAATAATTTGGATTAAATTATTTTGTATAATTAATCAAGTGATTAATTAAAGAAATTAATTAAGGAATAATTAATTTGATAAGTAATTAAGGGTAGTTAATTACAGAATGAGATTAATCAAAGGTGATTAATAATTATGGATTAAGTGAGATTAATCACTGAAAGTAATTAAATTATTGGAGTAATTAATTAAATATAATTAAGAATCATTAATTAATATAATTAATGATGTAATTAAGATTGATTAATTAAAATTAATTAATCAATAATAAATGATTAAGTATAATTAATTAATTGTAATTAATTAAGTTTAAATATAATTAATTATAGTTAATTAATTAATAAAGTAATTAAAGGTTAATTACTATATTTAGTTTAGGGTATTTAATTTTGTGAAATTAATTAAAGTGTAATTAATCAGGATTGATTAATTAAGATGATAAATTATAGGTTAATTAATTAATTAATTTGTAATTAATTAATGATAATGTAAGCAAGATTTATATTGTGTAAGTAATTAATTTAATTCATTTTAAATTAATTAAAGATGATGTAATTAATTTAATTCATTTTAAATTAATTATAGATGGTATGATTATGAGTCATTGCTTATAGATGGTTGATATTGGTTACCTTGAATGGTTTGAATCTTAGATATGAGAATAGTAATGTTGATTGATATGGATGCATTGGTTGCATTGTGATATTGATATGGATTATCTTTTGATAATGATAAATATTGATTATCTGTGGTTATGATGATGATAATTATCTGTTGTGACTATGAATTATCTATCTTTGTGTATATAGATAATGTAATTGAATTGTTTTAAACTCTAAAACAACTTGGGCCTAAAAGACACGCTTTGGATTTCGATGAGACCGGGATCGGGTTTCCATATTTGGATATCCGAAAACCACATCGATCCAAATTAACGATAGGTCGTGAATGTTATGTGAAGAGTGAAGACTCGAGGTGTAAAGGCTATACGTCAGTATAACTCTGTGGGTGATTCCATAATGAGTTTGACGGAATAGTACTTATAGATTCGAGATGGTGATTTAGAGTGCAAGGGTTATCGTCGTTAACTCTGTGGGTGATTCCGTAATGAGTGTAACGAGATAATGCCTTCGGTTTCGTTCGAACCCGGAACGAACTTGTATGGATTGAATGCTTTCAGCACATCGTCAGGTGGACGATGAGCATTCTAATATAATGTGTCCTCTAAAGGTAATCGTAGCCTCAAGCCTCATCAACCAGGAATGGCTAAAACAGGGGAGGTGCAGCAAGGCTTCGTGGGTAGCACCCACCGGAGAGCAAGATTGATCCCCGTCTAGAGGTCCCTTTTTATTCGGCTTAGTGGGCAGTTGGAATTGCGCACCAACTGCGGGGTTGTCTTGTTCGAAACTATTCAGTAAGGAATGGGTTCGGCCTTGTGTTGCAGGGGAGTGGGAGTACTCCTCGGTACGTTGATCTAGGCCATGTGCTGTGACGGGCGGTACCCCAGTAGCCCTGCCATTGTATGGAATCCAAAATCCAATAAGTGCCAACGGTTTTGATTGTATTACCCACTTTTGTGCCTAGTAGCTGGAATTTAGTAGATGTAACAATTTCGGCTATTTCATATTTACTTGAAAACCCTAGACCTATTATAATATCACCGGATTTCCTATCAAATGTTTTGGTTAGCGTAAGGTAATTTTTTTTCCATGTTTATGTATGGGAAGTCTTGCGTGATACCTTTCTTTTCAAAAGATTTTGAAAGTTAAGCAACTTTAACCTGTTACTCACACCAGACCCATGTCTGGCCCGGAGTTTATTTTTGTTTTTCATAAACTCTTGGGTACTCAAATTTTTAGGAGTAGCCAAGGGATTCATGTTAGCTTTGACGAATATTGGAGGAGCAATGGAGCAGGAGGCTTCTACGTTAAATATATAGTATCCCGCTGTGTGTTCTGTGTTGTCTCTGAGTTGTATTATGTTGTAAATACTAGACAGGTGTTTATAACTGTCTAGTATGTGTTGTATTATCTGTGTACTCTGATAGTGGTTGTAAACTATGTAATATTTTATGTTATTAATATAATTTATTCGTTCCGCTGTTTAGATTCTGATGTGTTGTTTCTTCTTCTTCTCTTTCTTTCTCTTTTCTATCCCTTTCTTTTCTTATTAGCGATGCGACTTCCTGGAGTGTGGACGTTGGGTCGCTACAGGTGGTATCAGAGCATTAGGTTGAGTGAATACCTAGGCTCTGTAGTGGTGTCTTTCTTGAGAGAGCGTATTTGTAATTTTAAAAATATTGATATATATTTATCTATTTATACCTATCTGTTGGGTTACCTGTTCAGGTTTTCCAATATAGGTTATAAAGGTAGATAAGGTAGCAGTGTTTGTAACACGATTACTACCATTGGTTGGAGTTTGTATATTTGGGGTTGGAAGTGTATCTATCGAGACTGTAGACCTAATACCGTCTCAAGTAAGTTTTGTTGTGTTGAAGTATTTCATTGATCTTTGAAGTAAACCTGTTAAGGTTCGGAGACATCTTTGAAATACATAGTTGGTGAGTAGAGTTTTATCTGTTCGATTGGGTTAGAGCAAGTGATGGTATTTTGATACCTCAGGAAGTTGTAACTGCGTGATGAGATGCAGTGATATAGATGTGTCTGAAGATATTTCTTTGGAACAAGTTTTAGGAGGTGTGTCTGTTTCGATGTTGTGGTTGAAGTCAGCAGGATGTTGTAGTGTTTCTGTTTGCTTTGAAGTCCAAGTTTCTCGAGGAGTTTGGATTAAGAAGTTTGGCATTAGTGTCAGCAGTGCAGCTCGGAGTGTTCTATGTGCCGACAGAGAGGTCATAGAGGAGTAATTTTTTTGGAAATGGAGTTCAGAAGCTGCTGAGTGAATCCGTTTCTTCAATGGATTGACTAGACCAGTGTAAGCTGTTCTGTTTGGTAAAAAGAGAACAGTTTTCTTTGGAAATCTATCTGGATTGATCGCAAAAGTGACTTGCGATTGTTTGAATATTCTCTTGGATTATTGGAGATTTTATGGGTGTCTTCTGGGAAGACAAAGGTTTTTCAGCATCTGGAGATTGAGTTTTCTTATCAACTAGAATTCCAGGAGTGGAACCGGTGGTTCTGTTTAGTTGGAGAATGATTCCTTGAGATGGAGTTTGATGGAGTAACTCAGTTTTGGAGGAATTTCTGAGTTTTCTTTATGGATCTGTTGAACCATATTTCTGGAAGGTGATGTCCAGTTGGTGCTTGTGTTCTTCGTCAGATTTTTCTTATCTACTTCGGATTAGAGTTGTGCAGCGGAAGCAGTTTGGATGTGTTTCTGATTGTCTTTTCCGGATCAGAAGAAGTTTGTTGTTTTCTGCTGTTTATGGAGTAGAATTGTGTTTTGGGTTGGATCGATCTTGAGGAGATCATTGTTGACGCAGCGGATTAACAGAAAATCGATATAACGATGAAAATGTAGCAATCGGTGGATTGAAGATACTGAAATGCCCAAATTCGTTGATCACAAAGATACTGAATTCTAGCTATCCTCGTCACGTTGATCGCGCACGATACCGTGATAGAAGTTCTTCAATTCTTCAAGCTTTGATCAAGCGCACTTGATTCCGCGAATCGACTTCAACAATCGTTGATTCGAGCGCACTCGAATAACCGAAAGTGGAGATAGGAGATTACACTCAACTACCAATTTAGGATGAAAGCACACAGCAATCAAACAAGAAATTTTATTCAAAATCAACCACCCGACAAAGTGACACCACCACGCCTATTTATAGCGTTTTCACAACTGGCCCTTAAGTCGTATGCGACTCACGACTTAACATACGTCGACAGCGACTCAACAGGTACACACGACTCACGACTCATTATTACAACACAATACATATATTTCAACACTTAGGTCGTATACGACCTACGACTCATGACTTAAGAAAATACAAACAGTACACGACACAACATTACAAACGACATACGACTCAACAAAACAACACAGGGTACACGACATATGACTCAATATATCATGCGACCTAAAGACATGCGGCATAAATCAGTATCACAGCTTCTTGCGACATAAGAAAGGCGGCTTATCATTGCATGACTTAAAGAGATGCGGCGTAGGTTGGTTAGCTCGCAAACGACTTAAGAAAGCACAACACCGAGCAACTCATAGAAGATGGCGACTTAATACTTCAACGACTTATCATAAGTCGTAACTCGTGGCATTTTGAAGGTGCGGCATCTTCCCATGACTCCACTAAGTCTAACCCGTTTCCAACTTAAGGTCTTCAACTACTGGATTTCCCTCTGCTTCTTGATGAGTCGTGGACGACTTATAGCTGATCAACCCTTAACGACTTATTAACTCTGAACGACTTAGGCTCCCACTAAGTCATAACTTCTTTGCATCATTCTCGTTAAGTCGCAGACGACTTAAAATCGCTTCGTTAGGTCGCAAACCATTGGAGTTAAGTCGCAGCTCCTTTTCCTTAAGTTGTGGACGACTTATCATCCCTCCCTTAGGTCGTGGCCGACTTAACTCTGCTTCCTTAAGTCGTGGTCGACTTAAGTGTTGATGATTTGAACCTTGCACCGCTCCGACCCTGTCTGAGCTGCATCATCCTCCCTAGGTTGAGAAAAATTCGTCCTCGAATTTGTAAATTCTTCCACATCAGATTGTTCATCTCCATAATATGGCACAAGATGCTTAACATTGAATACGTCAGAAGTGTACACATCCTTTGGCAGCTTCAACTTATAAGCATTTTCATTGATCCGTTTCACAATTTCCACAGGACCAATTTTTCTGGCTTTCAATTTGTTATAAGCGCCTACTGGAAAACGATCCTTCGTTAACGCAGCATATACCATATCTCCTTCATTAAATTCAACATTTCTTCGTTTCAAATCTGCAACTTCCTTATATTTCTCATTCGACTTTTCCAATCGTTCCTGAACGATTCTATGACATTCCGTCAAGCTTTCAACAAAATCAGCAGCTCGTTTAACCGTCCCCTTCGGTTGTGGTACTACTGCCAAATCCAACGGTCCCCTTGGCAAACTTGAATATACAATCTGAAATGGACTGAAACCCGTGCTACGATTCACTGCATGATTATGTGCAAACTCTGCCTGGCATAACTTTATGTCCCAACTCTTCAGATTGTCCTTCACAAGACATCGCAACAAATTTCCCAACGATCTGTTAACAACTTCTATTTGTCCATCTGTTTGCGGATGATAGGCGCTACTAAATTTCAGCTTCGTTTCAACCATCTTCCACAAGCTTAACCAAAAGTGACTCAGAAAACGAGTATCAATATCCGACACAATAGATTCTAGCAATCCATGAAGTCGATAGATCTCCTTGAAAAATAACTGAGCAACATGAACAGCATACACCGTCTTTTTACAAGCAACAAAATGTACCATCTTTGAAAACCTGTCTACCACAACAAATACAGAATCATTCCCCCTTTGAGTTCTAGGCAAACCCAAAACGAAATCCATACTGATATCAACCCATGGTTTAGTCGGTACAGGTAACGGCATATACAATCCTGCATTTGTCGTTGTTCCTTTTGAAACCTGACAGATATGACACCTCTGAACAAATCTTTCAACTTCCTTCCTCATCGATGGCCAATAGTAGGATTGAGAGATTAACTGCAATGTTCGGTCTCTACCTACATGTCCTTCCTCATGCAGCTCCTTTACTATCTTCATTCGCAAGCTGCAATCCGGTACACACAATTGATTCCCCTTAAATAAGAAACCATCAATCAACACAAATTCATCAGAACTTCCCTCCTTGACTTTCTCAACAAATTTCTTAAAGTAAGGATCTTCTTCAGTAAGCTCTGGCAATAATTCAAAACCTGTCACTTCAACTTTCATTGTCGTTAATAAATGATTCCTCCTGCTCAAAGCATCAGCCACGCGATTCGTTATCCCTGATTTGTGCTTCACAACAAAAGTAAACTGCTGCAAATAAGCAATCCATGATGCATGTCTTGCTGGAATCTTGTCCTGCCCCTGCAAATGCTTCAAAACTTCGTGGTCTGTGTAAAGAACAAACTCCTTATGGAACAGATAGTGTCTCCAATGTTTCACTGCTTGCACCACAGCATAAAACTCTACATCATACGTACTATATCTCATCTTTGCCCCTGATAACTTCTCACTGAAATAAGCAACTGGTCTTCCCTTTTGACTCAAAACTCCACCAATTCCCACCTTCGACGCATCAGTATGCAATTCAAACAACAACTGAAAATCTGGTAAAACAAGAATCGGTGCTGTCGTCAATAGTTCCTTGATCTTCTCGAAAGCAACCCCTGCTTCCTCTGACCACTCAAACTTCGTTCCTTTCATGCAATCAGTTACAGGTGCCATCACACTACTAAAATGTGGAATAAATCTTCGATAGAAAGATACCAATCCATGAAAACTCCTTACTTCAGTAATTGTCTTTGACTGTGGCCAATCCCTGACAGCTTCTACTTTACTTTCATCCACTTGAATTCCTTCCTTCGATAAAACATATCCAGAAACAAAACACTGTCCGTCATAAACACGCACTTCTTTGTCGCAGCATAAAATTTCTCATGTCGTAGAATCAACAGTACTTCACGCAAATGCTGGACATGTTCTTCCATACTCCCACTATAGATTAAGATATCATCAAAGTAAACAACCACGAACTTCCCAATGAATGGTCTGAAAATCTGGTTCATCACTCTCATAAAAGTACTCGGTGCATTCGATAAACCAAACGGCATAACCAACCATTCATATAATCCTTCCCTGGTTTTGAAAGTAGTCTTCCATTCATCACCCGGTCTAATTCGAATTTGATGATAATCACTCTTCAAGTCAATCTTTGAAAACACCATGGCCCCACTCAACTGATCAATCAAGTCATCAAATCTCGGCATAGGAAACCTGTATCTCACAGTGATCTTGTTTAAAGCCCGATTATCCGTACACATCCTCCACGATCCATCCTTCTTTGGTACTAACAAAGCTGGCACAGCACACGGACTCAAACTCTCTTGCACTCGCCCTTGTTCTAACAATTCTTCCACCTATCTCCTTAACTCTTCATGTTCCTTCGGACTCATTCGATAATGTGGTCTATGCGGTAATACTGCTCCCAGAACAAGATCGATTTGATGTTGAATGTCTCTCAGTGGCGGTAACTCCTTAGGCAACTCTTCTGGAAATACATGCTCAAATTATTTCAAAACGGGCTTCGCTTCTTCTGGAATCTCAACCTCTTCATGACTCTCTCGTCCAATCAACAAATAGACTTCAGGCTCCTCTTCAACTTCTTTAACAAACTCCTTCAAAGATAGCAAAGTTTTCAGCTCTTTAATCTCCTCCAGCTTGCTTTCCTTCTGTTGTTGCTTCTTAGGAACTAAAATAATCTTAGTACCTTCAAACATGAAACTGTAGCTATTAGCACGACCATCGTGTTGTACTGCTCTATCAAACTGCCATGGTCTGCCCAACAACAGATGACACACATCCATGTCCACAACATCACACCAGATTTCATCTTTGTACTTCTTCCCAATTGAAAAATTCACACAAGCTCTTCGTCCAACTTTTACCTCACCACCTTTCCTTAACCATGCTAACTTGTACGGTTTAGGATGCTTCTCAGTTTTCAAGTTCAACTTCTTTACTGCTTCTGTAGAGATAATATTGTCACAACTCCCAGCAATGACGAACTTGCAAACCTTTCCCAGAATAGTGCATGTGGACTGAAATATGTTATTTCTCAACCAACTATTTTCCTCTTCCTGTTTCGGTGCCAAATAACTTCTCCTCATCATTAAATTGCACCCTTCATCTCCGGATAATTCTTCTTCTTTCTCTTCATAAGATGAATTAGAACATTCAGCTTCCACATCCTCTTCTTCTATCTCTGCAACCATTGCTCTCCTCTTAGGCTTCGGACATTCATTGCCCTTGTGACCCAACTCCTGACAACTGTAACATTTGAAACTGCTATTAACCTTTGCCTTCTCAACCTCCTTCACCACTGGTTTTGCAACAGCTTTAGGGACATTAGAACTTCCACCAACACCCTTCACTTGATTGTTGGAATTGGTGAACACACCACCTCCACGCCTTCCCTGCTTCTCCCAAGCCAACGCTTTCTGATGTGCCTCTGCCACAGATCTTGGATCAAACATATTAACCATATCCTGGATCTGCATTCTCAGTCCTCCAACAAATCTAGCAGTCAATTGTTCCTCTGTCTCCATAATATCATTTCGAGCAATCAGTTGATAAAATTCTTCTGCATAATCATTAACTGATTTTGTCCCTTGCCTCAGATTCTGCAACCTCTGGTACATAAGTGATTGATAGTTGTAAGGTAAAAATGTAGCTTTCATTAACTTCTTCATCTTCTCCCAAGATTCTATCTTTGACTTCCCCATTCTCTCCCACGGAAGTTTAGTTTGCTGCCACCACGCCAATGCTCTCCCCCTCAACCTCAACCTAGTAGCAACCAACTTCACTCTTTTATGCTCAGGAACCTCCTTGAAATCAAAGATCTCTTCAACATTTGACAACCAATCTAAGAACTCTTCAGCCACCATTCCTCCCTTAAATTCTGGAATTTCCATCTTCATACCCGATTCCCATCGACGATCCTCATCCACATCTTGATATGAATTTCGAACTTGGTCTCGATCTCGATAATGCATGCTAGCTCTATCACCCTCTTCATCAAAATCAAATGTACGTCTATATCGATCTCGACCATCAACATCCCTTCGATCATGCATGTCCCTTCTACTATGTCTCTCTTCATCTCGATATGGCTCATTTTCAAACTCTCGCGGAGTTCTCCTTTCTTCATGTCCATAGTCATGGTGATCTCTCCTTGATGAAATTGATGTTTCTCTTCTTTCTCTAAAAGATTGCGGTGATACCCTTCTCGCTTCCGTAACCGATGGCGAAACTCGGTTTCCTCCATGGTTCGAGTTTGGTGATCTCCTCCTTTGGGTTTGATTCAAATCATTCATCAATTTCTCTAACATTCCAACGCCTTCATCAAATTTCTCATTAATACGTTGTTCCATAAGCTCGGCCTCTTCTCTTCTATACAACGCTTCAGCATTCTGATGACGATTAGCTCTTCTCGGCGGCATGGTTAGATTTCACAACACTTCAACAAAAATTTCAAAATTCTTCAACAAAGCTTCAACTCAAAACAGGTCACGGCTCCACTAACTCGGCTCGACTTGGCTCGCATGGCTTAACTCTTCAAACAATGATACCAAACTGATGCACGGCCTATACTTAGCACAAAGTTATGTTCGGCCTTCACACTTCAACACAAATCAACTCAAACAACTTCCACACTTTGATCCAAAATGAAATGGATCGAAAACTCCAAACTTGTTGCAACCTCGCGATGAACACGATGAACACCAAACTTCAAACTCCTTGGCTCCAAGACTCGTCTTAGCTATGATTGGCTAAGTCAAGCTCTAATACCAAAAACTGACGCAGCGGATTAACATAAAATCGATATAATGATGAAAATGTAGCAATCGGTGGATTGAAGATACTGAAATGCCCAAATTCGTTGATCACAAAGATACCGAATTCTAGCTATCCTCGTCACGTTGTTCGCGCACGATACCATGATAGAAGATCTTCAATTCTTCAAGCGTTGATCAAGCGCACTTGATTCTGCGAATCGGCTTCAACAATCGTTGATTCGAGCGCACTCGAATAACCGAAAGTGGAGATAGGAGATTACACTCAACTACCAATTTAGGATGAAAGCACACAGCAATCAAACAAGAAATTTTATTCAAAATCAACCACCCGACAAAGTGACACCACCACGCCTATTT
The DNA here is from genome assembly GCA_030765085.1 of Allium cepa. Lineage (NCBI taxonomy): Eukaryota > Viridiplantae > Streptophyta > Magnoliopsida > Asparagales > Amaryllidaceae > Allium > Allium cepa. The sequence goes on from CM060929.1 coordinate 251,269,838, forward strand.
ATAGCGTTTTCACAACTGGCCCTTAAGTCGTATGCGACTCACGACTTAACATACGTCGACAGCGACTCAACAGGTACACACGACTCACGACTCATTATTACAACACAATACATATATTACAACACTTAGGTCGTATACGACCTACGACTCATGACTTAAGAAAATACAAACAGTACACGACACAACATTACAGACGACATACGACTCAACAAAACAACACAGGGTACACGACATATGACTCAATATATCATGCGACCTAAAGACATGCGGCATAAATCAGTATCACAGCTTCTTGCGACATAAGAAAGGCGGCTTATCATAGCACGACTTAAAGAGATGCGGCGTAGGTTGGTTAGCTCGCGAACGACTTAAGAAAGCACAACACCGAGCGACTCATAGAAGATGGAGACTTAAGACTTCAACGACTTATCATAAGTCGTAACTCGTGGCATTTTGAAGGTGCGGCATCTTCCCATGACTCCACTAAGTCGTAACCCGTTTCCAACTTAAGGTCTTCAACTACTGGATTTCCCTCTGCTTCTTGATGAGTCGTGGACGAATTATAGCTGATCAACCCTGAACGACTTATCAACTCTGAACGACTTAGGCTCCCACTAAGTCGTAACTTCTTTGCATCATTCTCGTTAAGTCGCAGACGACTTAAAATCGCTTCGTTAGGTCGCAAACCATTGGAGTTAAGTCGCAGCTCCTTTTCCTTAAGTTGTGGACGACTTATCATCGCTCCCTTAGGTCGTGGCCGACTTAACTTTACTTCCTTAAGTCGTGGTCGACTTAAGTGTTGATGATTTGAACCTTGCACCACTCCGACCCTGTCCTGAGCTGCATCAATTATGTTGGGTTGTTTTTGGTTCTGATTGTTCTTGAGGAATCAACAAGGGACAGAGAAATTTGGAATTCGAAGTTCGAGACTTCGTTACTGTTGGAGTTTTTTCTGATTCAGGAGCTATAAGTTTTGGTAAGACTGGAGAAGCTAGCTCCGAGATGTTTTGGATCTCATCTGTGTTTTGGTTGGATCAGTGTTTGGTTTTTTTTCAGGATTGAATTGTTAGTTAGGATAACTGGAATTCGATGAGTTTCACGTATCTCTGAGGGAGTACGTGTATGATCTATCTTTGGTTTTGGAACCAGCAGTTATGGAGTTTGGTTGTTGAGTCAGACTCGTCTGAAGTCTGATATGCTGTCTAGTTCTGTAGATATAGATGAATAGGAGCTCTATAGTTTAATAGTATTGATTGTTTGGAAATTTATAGAGCGAATATCCCGACATTTTTATACTGGGGAAACTCGTGAAAGTTTTATCCAGAATCTTTCTGGATAACTATATTTGATTAATTAGATTTGTTTGATTGGGTGAATTGATTGCTATGGTTGTTAACATATCATTGGTATATGCTTGTGTTTTAAATTAAATCTTTAAATATATTATTAAATTACCTTTGTTTCAAATTTCGGGGACGAAATTCTTTTAAGGGGGAAGGAATGTGATGACCCGGAATTTTAAAGCAAATATCAATTTAATAATCTGAAACAAAATTTAAGTTGATTTGATAATCTTTGTAATAAGATTTGAATTAATTTAATAATTTAATAAAATAAATAGTTAATTGATAGATTTTATCTTTTTAAATCTAATATTCGTTTTATATTTATAATATATATAAAATATTGTATATATTGTAAATAAGTATTGTTTTAAATGAATCCTGTTTTCTATAAAATTTATATCTTTAGTAAAATTGAAAATTATGATTTTATTTAAAAGTTAAACTTTTTAAAAACTATTTAATAAATAAAATAATGTTTTAAATACATAAGATAAGTATTGAAATGATTTAAAATACGTGTAACTCAAGTTTAAAATTTAAATAAATAACAATAAGGTTATTTGATTACCTTTTAAATATCATGTGATAAAATAAATAATTTATTAATAAAGAAGATAATTTCTTTTATAAGTTGTTTATGGTTATTAAATATTGTTATTTTAGAAAATATAATAATACATTATTTCAACAAATAAATTTTTAACAAAAATTATTGTTTTCAAAATTCAACTTTGTAATTGTATTTGTAAATAAACTGGATTTCAAAAATTCAATTTGATCATGAATTCAATGTTTTTAAAATCTAAAATATAAATATTTCTTATTTGTTTTAATTTTGAAATATTTGTATAAAATTTGTCTTATAAATAGAATTGAATTTTATTCATTTTAATATTATCTACATAAAAATAAGTAGATATTAACTAATTAACTAAACATGGATTTATATTTATCTTATATTAACATCTAACTAAATAACTAATTAACACTTAATTATAATTAACTAACATTGGTGACAAATGTAAACTTTTTACAAATTTAAAAGAACATGTGTTAAGTAATTAACATACTAATATGACAAATGTTAAAATTGAAGACAAGTGGCAGTTGAATTTAGCGTTTTCTTTTGTTTTTGTTTCCAAATAATTTCAGCTTATATAAAATTTTCTTTTTCTCATTTTTCTTTTCTTTTCTAAATCCAAAGCTAAGAAGAAAAAATTAAAACAAATCACCTCAAAACTAAAATCTGAAACACTTTCTTTGAAAACAAATTTAGAAATCAAAATAGGCAAAATCATTTTCAAAATTGAATCAAACATGCAATAGAATAGCATGCATGCAGTTGTAAGATCAGGAAGCAAATCTGGAATCCACATTTTCTTTAGAATCTGGATTTTAAGGCAAAACTGTTCTTAAACCTGCATTTTTTAAAATTGAGAATCAAGCATCATGCATGTAGTCTCAAAATTTAAGGGAGCAAACTGCATTTTTCAAAACTAAAGAAGAAAGCAACTCAGTTTCATTTAACAATTCAAGATGTGAAGCAAAGGAAATTTCCAGTTTTAAAGCAAAAGAATTCAGAGCTTTCAAACTTTCCAAATCAAATTTGTGGCTCTGCCTTCTGATACAAAAAAATTGCTATGCCCTTCAAGCTTCAGGTGAGTAACTTTTAAAAAACTTAAAATTTTATGATTTGGTTGCATGCTAATTGTTTGAAATAAATATATTTGAGTGTGTACATTGTTGAATTCCTTATGTATGGTGAATGCATGTTTCTGGACATCTGTGAGATTCCCCTGTTCCAGTTTAAATTACTTGTTTGATTTAAATTCAAGATCTCTAGATTTTGACTCTGTTAAAAACATAAGATTTAAATCATACTTGTTGGTTTCTCCTCAAACTTTAGATTAGAATTTTTTTTACTCAAGTTAAATGATAATGAATTATCTCTGAAACTAAGATAACTGAGTAAATTTGAATATAACTGAAATTCAAAACATGTTGATTCACTGTTTCTGGATTAGAATCAAAAACATTATTCAACATTCTGATTTTTAAAATTAAATTCACAATTTTTAGAATTTAATTAGGGTTGTAGTTCCAGTTGGTCAGAAAACGAAAAATATGGGATTTTTGGTGACCCCTGTGATTTTGGATGTTGGAATTTTCAATGTTGATTTGGAATTGAGCATAGATTCAGGGAAAAATTATTAATGTTGATAAAAATCAACAGGGAAGCAGCGGTAGTGATTTAGTTTCTGTAGCCCTAGTTTTAACTGTGCATATTGATTGGGTCGGTATGGATTATAGGGATGATCGAGTTCAACTCGGTTTTAAGTATCGATAGTGTGGTCATAGACGAATCTGTGGCCGGTGGTGGAGGTACTTAGGGGGGTCGGAGCACCGTAAATGATGTGTTGACAGGTTTCGAGGTGGTTGTGGTCCTTCTGTTCCAGGTTTAGGATGGGAACTCGAATTTTGAATTCGAGTTGTATGTGAGTTGTGGATGATCAGAGTGGACTAGGGAGGTGGTCGCAGGTGTAGGGAAGCCACCGTAATTGGCTGGTGACTGCCGGAGGCACGGTGCATGTGCACCGTGTACTTTTCAGTTTCAGATGGTTGCTTTGGTAGGTGCAGGAGGAAACTCGAGGATAACTCGAGTAGGTACGGTGTTTTACTCGAAGGAGGGGGCTAGATGACTCGAAGCTGGAAATTAGTTAGCTCGGGTTAGTATAGCATCAGGTTTTAAACTGTAAAATTTGTAATGTGTTATAAATTTTGTTTAAATTGGAACGTAAAAATGGAAAGCAAAGATAAACAGAATTGTGAATCCAAGTTTGGATTCTGGAATTCAGATTTTAAGTTTAAAAACTCGGTTTAAATTAAATTAAGACTTTAACCTTGAATAGTTAAATACTTTAAAATGATTAAGTAGATTGAATTTTTAATAAAGTTTAAAAGGGTAAGTAATGTTTTAAAATTTGAAGAATAATTTGGAATTAAATTTTAAATAAGTATTTCAGTTTTGAAATGTAAGAAAATTTAAAATTTAAAATGATTTAAACTATTTGTAATGCTTGAAGTATAATTCAAATTTATTTGAATTTAAATATGAATTTGGATTTAAGCCCTTTCGGTTATCTTATTTAAATGAGTATATGTTTAACTTGTGAAATAAGAAGTTTAAAACTCTGCTAAAGATATTTTGAATTCATTTTTAAACCTTAAAATTTAAAATGAAATTTGAAGGTAAAATTTAAGTAAATTGTTTAGTACTTTATAAATGGTAACTTGAATAGTAACAAAGTTTGAAGTTAAGTAAATTAGAAATTAAGGGTTTATAATTCAATAACTATAAGCAAATTTATGGATAATTAATTTATTTGATTAATTAATCATTTGGATAAATTAAATAAGCAATTGAAGGTTTAATCTAATTAATTAATGGTTAAGATTAATTAATTAGGAATAATTAATTTTGTAGTTAAGAATTATTATTTAGACTTTTATTAATAATTATTTGGATATTAAAGGATTAGTTAATTTTGGAATTAATAATGATTAATGAAGGTTAAGTACTTAAGAAAAATAATTAAAGAATGGTTAATGATTAATGATGGTCATTAACTTAAGATTATTTAACAATTAATTAATGGGATTAATTTTAAATAATTAATTAGATTAATTAATTAAATATTAATCGTTGAAGATCCTTTAAGTTAATTACTTAAAGGAAGTAATTAAGGAATTAATTACTTAATGTAATTAATGAGTTTATTAAGATTGGTTTAAATTAACTTATTTAGTTTAATTAATTTTAAACATTTAAATTAACTTATTTAGTTTAATTAATTTTAAACATTGGATTTGATAATAATTACTTTATGTAATTAGTAGAATTACTCAGTAAAGTAATTAAAGATATTACTGAATGTAATTAATAGATGATATTGGGATTGTGAAAATAATTTGGATTCAATTATTTTGTATAATTAATCAAGTGATTAGTTAAAGAAATTAATTAAAGAATAATTAATTTGATAAGTAATTAAGGGTAGTTAATTACAGAATGAGATTAATCAAAGGTGATTAATAATTATGGATTAAGTGAGATTAATTACTGAAAGTAATTAATTTATTGGAGTAATTAATTAAATATAATTAAGAATCATTAATTAATATAATTAATGATGTAATTAAGATTGATTAATTAAAATTAATTAATCAATAATAAATGATTAAGTATAATTAATTAATTGTAATTAATTAAGTTTAAATATAATTAATTATAGTTAATTAATTAATGAAGTAATTAAAGGTTAATTACTATATTTCGTTTAGGGTATTTAATTTTGTGAAATTAATTAAAGTGTAATTAATCAGGATTGTTTAATTAAGATGATAAATTAGAGGTTAATTAATTAATTTGTAATTAATTAATGATAATGTAAGCAAGATTTATATTGTGCAAGTAATTAATTTAATTCATTTTAAATTAATTAAAGATGATGTAATTAATTTAATTCATTTTAAGTTAATTATAGATGGTATGATTATGAGTCATTGCTTATAGATGGTTGATATTGGTTACCTTGAATGGTTTGAATCTTGGAGATGAGAATAGTAATGTTGATTGATATGGATGCATTGGTTGCGTTGTGATATTGATATGGATTATCTTTTGATAATGATAAATATGGATTATCGGTGGTTATGATGATGATAATTATCTATTGTGACTATGAATTATCTATCTGTGTGTATATAGATAATGTAATTGAATTGTTTTAAACTCTAAAACGACTTGGACTTAAAAGACACGCTTTGGATTTCGATGAGACCGGGATCGGGTTTCCATATTTGGATATCCGAAAACCACATCGATCCAAATTAACGATAGGTCGTGAATGTTATGTGAAGAGTGAAGACTCGAGATGTAAGGGCTATACGTCAGTATAACTCTATGGGTGATTCCATAATGAGTTTGACGGAATAGTACTTATAGATTCGAGATGGTGATTTAGAGTGCAAGGGTTATCGTCTTTAACTCTGTGGGTGATTCCGTAATGAGTGTAACGAGATAATGCCTTCGGTTTCGTTCGAACCCGGAACGAACTTGTATGGATTAAATGCTTTCAGCACATCGTCAGGTGGACGATGAGCATTCTAAGATAATGTGTCCTCTAAAGGTAATCGTAGCCTCAAGCCTCATCAACCGGGAATGGCTAAAACAGGGGAGGTGCAGCAAGGCTTCGTGGGTAGCACCCACTGGAGAGCAAGATTGATCCCTGTCTAGAGGTCCCTTTTTATTCGGCTTAGTGGGCAGTTGGAATTGTGCACCAACTGCGGGGTTGTCTTGTTCGGAACTATTCAGTAAGGAATGGGTCCGGCCTTGTGTTGCAGGGGAGTGGGAGTACTCCTCGGTACGTTGATCTAGGTCACGTACTGTGACGGGCGGTACCCCAGTAGCCCTGCCATTGTATGGAATCCAAAATCCAATAAGTGCCAACGGTTTTGATTGTATTACCCACTTTTGTGGCTAGTAGCTGGAATTTAGTAGATGTAACAATTTCGGCTATTTCATATTTACTTGAAAACCCTAGACCTATTATAATATCACCGGATTTCCTATCAAATGTTTTGGTTAGCGTAAGGTAAATTTTTTCCATGTTTGTGTGTGGGAAGTCTTACGTGATACCTTTCTTTTCAAAAGATTTTGAAAGTTAAGCAACTTTAACATGTTACTCACACCAGACCCATGTCTGGCCCGGAGTTTATTTTTGTTTTTCATAAACTCTTGGGTACTCAAATTTTTACGAGTAACTAAGGGATTCAGGTTAGCTTTGACGAAAATTGGAGGAGTAATGGAGCAGGAGGCTTCTGCGTTAAATATATAGTATCCCGCTATGTGTTCTGTGTTGTCTCTGAGTTGTATTATGTTGTAAATACTAGGCAGGTGTTTATAACTGTCTAGTATGTGTTGTATTATCTGTGTACTCTGATAGTGGTTGTAAACTATGTAATATTTTATGTTATTAATATAATTTATTCATTCCGCTCTTTAGATTCTGATGTGTTGTTTCTTCTTCTTCTCTTTCTTTCTCTTTTCTATCCCTTTCTTTTCTTATTAGCGATGCGACTTCCTGGAGTGTGGAGGTTGGGTCGCTACAGGTGGTATCAGAGCATTAGGTTGAGTGAATACCTAGGCTCTGTAGTGGTGTCTTTCTTGAGAGAGCGTATTTGTAATTTTAAAAATATTTATATATATTTATCTATTTCTACCTATCTGTTGGGTTACCTGTTCAGGTTTTCCAATATAGGTTATAAAGGTAGATAAGGTAGCAGTGTTTGTAACACGATTACTACCATTGGTTGGAGTTTGTATGTTTGGGGTTGGAAGTGTATCTATCGAGACTGTAGACCTAATACCGTCTCAAGTAAGTTTTGTTGTGTTGAAGTATTTCATTGATCTTTGAAGTAAACCTGTTAAGGTTCGGAGACATCTTTGAAATACAGAGTTGGTGAGTAGAGTTTGATCTGTTCGATTGGGTTAGAGCAAGTGATGGTATTTTGATACCTCAGGAAGTTGTAACTGCGTGATGAGATGCAGTGATATAGATGTGTCCGAAGATATTTCTTTGGAACAAGTTTTAGGAGGTGTGTCTGCTTCGATGTTGTGGTTGAAGTCAGCGGGATGTTGTAGTGTTTCTGTTTGCTTTGAATTTCGAGTTTCTCGAGGAGTTTGGATTAAGAAGTTTGGCATTAGTGTCAACAGTGCAGCTCAGAGTGTTCTGTGTGCCGACAGAGAGGTCATAGAGGAGTAATTTTTCTAGAAATGGAGTTCAGAAGCTGCTGAGTGAATCCGTTTCTTCAATGGATTGACTAGACCAGTGTAAGCTGTTCTGTTTGGTAAAAAGAGAACAGTTTTCTTTGGAAATCTATCTGGATTGATCGCAAAAGTGACTTGCGATTGTTTGAATATTCTCTTGGATTATTGGAGATTTTATAGGTGTCTTCTGGGAAGACAAAGGTTTGTCAGCATCTGGAGATTGAGTTTTCTTATCAACTAGAATTCCAGGAGTGGAACCGGTGGTTCTGTTTAGTTGGAGAATGATTCCTTGAGATGGAGTTTGATGGAGTAACTCAGTTTTGGAGGAATTTCTAAGTTTTCTTTATGGATCTGTTGAACCATATTTCTGGAAGGTGATGTCCAGTTGGTGCTTGTGTTCTTCGTCAGATTTTTCTTATCTACTTCGGATCAGAGTTGTGCAGCGGAAGCAGTTTGGATGTGTTTCTGATTGTCTTTTCCGGATCAGAAGAAGTTTGTTGTTTTCTGCTGTTTATGGAGTAGAATTGTGTTTTGGGTTGGATCGATCTTAAGGAGATCATTGTGTTGGGTTGTTTTTGGTTTTGATTGTTCTAGAGGAATCAGCAAGGGACGGAGAAATTTGGAATTCGAAGTTGGAGACTTCGTTATTGTAGGAGTTTTTTCTGATTCAGGAGCTATAATATTTGGTAAGACTGGAGAAGCTAGCTCCGAGATGTTTTGGTTCTCATCTGTGTTTTGGTTGGATCAGTGTTTTTTTTTCAGGATTGAATTGTTAGTTAGGATAACTGGAATTCGATGAGTTTCACGTGTCTCTGAGGGAGTACGTGTATGATCTATCTCTGGTTTTGGAACCAGCAGTTATGGAGTTTGGTTGTTGAGTCAGACTCGTCTGAAGTCTGATATGCTGTCTAGTTCTGTAGATATAGATGAATAGGAGCTCTATAGTTTAATAGTATTGATTGTTTGGAAATTTATAGAGCGAATATCTCGACATTTTTATACCGGGGAAACTCGTGAAAGTTTTATCCAGAATCTTTCTGGATAACTATATTTGATTAATTAGATTTGTTTGATTGGGTGAATTGATTGCTATGGTTGTTAACATATCATTGGTATATGCTTGTGTTTTAAAATTAAATCTTTAAATATATTATTAAATTACCTTTGTTTTAAATTTCGGGGACGTAATTCTTTTAAGGGGGAAGGAATGTGATGACCCGGAATTTTAAAGCAAATATCAATTTAATAATCTGAAACAAAATTTAAATTGATTTGATAATCTTTGTAATAAGATTTGAATTAATTTAATAATTCAATAAAATAAATAATTAATTGATAGATTTTATCTTTTTAAATCTAATATTTGTTTTATATTTATAATATATATAAAATATTGTATATATTGTAAATAGGTATTGTTTTAAATGAATCCTGTTTTCTATAAAATTTATATCTTTAGTAAAATTGGAAATTATGATTTTATTTAAAAGTTAAACTTTTTAAAAACTATTTAATAAATAAAATAAGGTTTTAAATACATAAGATAAGTATTGAAATGATTTAAAATACGTGTAACTCAAGTTTAAAATTTAAATAAATAACAATAAGGTTATTTGATTACCTTTTAAATATCATGTGATAAAATAAATAATTTATTAATAAAGAAGATAATTTCTTTTATAAGTTGTTTATGGTTATTAAATATTGTTATTTTAGAAAATATAATAATACATTGTTTCAACAAATAAATTTTTAACAAAATTATTATTTTCAAAATTCAACTTTGTAGTTGTGTTTGTAAATAAACTGGATTTCAAAAATTCAATTTGATCATGAATTCAATGTTTTTAAAATTTAAAATACAAATATTTTTTATTTGTTTTGATTTTGAAATATTTGTATAAAATTTGTCTTATAAATAAAATTGAATTTTATTCATTTTAATATTATCTACATAAAAATAAGTAGATATTAACTAATTAATTAAACATGGATTTATATTTATCTTATATTAACATCTAACTAAATAACTAATTAACACTTAATTATAATTAACTAACATTGGTGACAAATGTAAACTTTTTACAAATTTAAAAGAACATGTGTTAAGTAATTAACATACTAATATGACAAATGTAAAATTGAAGACAAGTGGCAATTGAATTTAGCTTTTTCTTTTGTTTTTGTTTCCAAATAATTTCAGTTTATATAAAATTTTCTTTTTTTCATTTTTCTTTTCTTTTCTAAATCCAAAACTAAGATGAAAAAATTAAAACAAATCACCTCAAAACTAAAATCTGAAACACTTTCTTTGAAAACAAATTCAGAAATCAAAATAGGCAAAACCATTTTCAAAATTGAATCAAACATGCAATAGAATAGCATGCATGCAGTTGTAAGATCAGGAAGCAAATCTGGAACCCACATTTTCTTTAGAATCTGGATTTTAAGGCAAAACTGTTCTTCAACCTGCATTTTTTAAAATTGGGAATCAAGCATCATGCATACAGTCTCAAAATTTAAGGGAGCAAACTGCATTTTTCAAAACTAAAGAAGAAAGCAACTCAGTTTCATTTAACAATTCAAGATGTGAAGCAAAGGAAATTTCCAGTTTTAAAGCAAAAGAATTCAGAGCTTTCAAACTTTCCAAATCAAATTTGTGGCTCTGCCTTCTGATAAAAAATAATTGCTCTGCCCTTCAAGCTTCAGGTGAGTAACTTTTAAAAAATTTAAAATTTTATGATTTGGTTGCATGCTAATTGTTTGAAATAAATATATTTGAGTGTGTACATTGTTGAATTCCTTATGTATGGTGAATGCATGTTTCTAGACATCTGTGAGATTCCCTGTTCCATTTTAAATTACTTGTTTGATTTAAATTCAAGATCTCTAGATTTTGACTCTGTTAAAAACATAAGATTTAAATCATACTTGTTTGTTTCTCCTCAAACTTTAGATTAGAATTTTTTTTACTCAAGTTAAATGATAATGAATTATCTCTGAAACTAAGATAACTGAGTAAATTTGAATATAACTGAAATTCAAAACATGTTGATTCACTGTTTCTGGATTAGAATCAAAAACATTATTCAACATTCTGATTTTTAAAACTAAATTCACAATTTTTAGAATTTAATTAGGAATGCAGTTCCAGTTGGTCAGAAAAAGAAAAATAGGGGATTTTTGGTGATCCCTATGATTTTGGATGTTGGAATTTTCAATGTTGATTTGGAATTGAGCATAGATTCAGGGAAAAATTATTAATGTTGATAAAAATCAACAGGGAAGCAGCGGTAGTGATTTAGTTTCTGTAGCCCTAGTTTTAACTGTGCATATTGATTGGGTCGGTATGGATTATAGGGATGATCGAGTTCAACTCGGTTTTAAGTATCGATAGTGTGGTCATAGACGAATCTGTGGCCGGTGGTGGAGGTACTTAGGGGGGTCGGAGCAGCGTAAATGATGTGTTGACAGGTTTCGAGGGGGTTCCGGTCCTTCTGTTCCAGGTTTAGGATGGGAACTCGAATTTTGAATTCAAGTTGTATGTGAGTTGTGGATGATCGGAGTGGACTAGGGAGGTGGTCGCAGGTGCAGGGAAGGCACCGGAATTGGCTGGTGACTGCCAGAGGCACGGTGCATGTGCACCGTGTACTTTTCAGTTTCAGATGGTTGCTTTGGTAGGTGCAGGAGGAAACTCGAGGATAACTCGAGTAGGTACGGTGTTTTACTCGAAGGAGGGGACTAGATGACTCGAAGCTGGAAATTAGTTAGCTCGGGTTAGTATAGCATCAGGTTTTAAACTGTAAAATTTGTAATGTGTTATAAATTTTGTTTAAACTGGAACATAAAAATGGAAAGCAAAGATAAACAGAATTGTGTATCCAAGTTTGGATTCTGGAATTCAAATTTTAAGTTTAAAACTCGGTTTGAATTAAATTAAGACTTTAACCTTGAATAGTTAAATACTTTAAAAATGATTAAGTAGATTGAATTTTTAATAAAGTTTAGATGGGTAAGTAATGTTTTAAAATTTGAAGAATAATTTGGAATTAAATTTTAAATAAGTATTTCAGTTTTGAAATGTTAGAAAATTTAAAATTTAAAATGATTTAAACTATTTGTAATGCTTGAAGTATAATTCGAATTAATTTGAATTTAAATATGAATTTGAATTTAAGCCCTTTTGGATATCTTATTTAAATGAGTATATGTTTAACTTGTGAAATAAGAAGTTTAAAACTCTGCTAAAGATATTTTGAATTCATTTTTAAACCTTAAAATTTAAAATGAAATTTGAAGGTAAAATTTAAGTAAATTGTTTAGTACTTTATAAATGGTAACTTGAATAGTAACAAAGTTTGATCATAAGTAAATTAGAAATTAAGGGTTTGTAATTCAATAATTATAAGGAAATTTATGGATAATTAATTTATTTGATTAATTAATCATTTGGATAAATTAAATAAGCAATTGAAGGTTTAAACTAATTAATTAATGGTTAAGATTAATTAATTAGGAATAATTAATTTTGTAGTTAAGAATTATTATTTAGACTTTTATTAATAATTAATTGGATATTAAAGGATTAGCTAATTTTGGAATTAATAATGATTAATGAAGGTTAAGTATTTAAGAAAAATAATTAAAGAATGGTTAATGATTAATGATGGTCATTAACTTAAGATTATTTAACAATTAATTAATGTGATTAATTTTAAACAATTAATTAGATTAATTAATTAAATAATAATCGTTGAAGATCCTTTAAGTTAATTACTTAAAGGAAGTAATTAAGGAATTAATTACTTAATGTAATTAATGAGTTTATTGAGATTGGTTTAAATTAACTTATTTAGTTTAATTAATTTTAAACATTGGATTTGATAATAATTACTTTATGTAATTAGTAGAATTACTCAGTGAAGTAATTAAAGATATTACTGAATGTAATTAATAGATGATATTGGGATTGTGAAAATAATTTGGATTAAATTATTTCGTATAATTAATCAAGTGATTAGTTAAAGAAATTAATTAAGGAATAATTAATTTGATAAGTAACTAAGGGTAGTTAATTACAGAATGAGATTAATCAAAGGTGATTAATAATTATGGATTAAGTGAGATTAATTACTGAAATTAATTAATTTATTGGTGTAATTAATTAAATATAATTAAGAATCATTAATTAATATAATTAATGATGTAATTAAGATTGATTAATTAAAATTAATTAATCAATAATAAATGATTAAGTATAATTAATTAATTGTAATTAATTAAGTTTAAATATAATTAATTATAGTTAATTAATTAATGAAGTAATTAAAGGTTAATTACTGTATTTCGTTTAGGGTAATTAATTTTGTGAAATTAATTAAAGTGTAATTAATCAAGATTGTTTAATTAAGATGATAAATTAGAGGTTAATTAATTAATTAATTTGTAATTAATTAATGATAATGTAAGCAAGATTTATATTGTGCAAGTAATTAATTTAATTCATTTTAAATTAATTAAAGATGATCTAATTAATTTAATTCATTTTAAGTTAATTATAGATGGTATGATTATGAGTCATTGATTATAGATGGTTGATATTGGTTACCATGAATGGTTTGAATCTCAGAGATGAGAATAGTAATGTTGATTGATATGGATGCATTGGTTGCATTGTGATATTGATATGGATTATCTTTTGATAATGATAAATATGGATTATCTGTGGTTATGATGATGATAATTATCTGTTGTGACTATGAATTATCTATCTGTGTGTATATAGATAATGTAATTGAATTGTTTTAAACTATAAAACAACTTGGACCTAAAAGACACGCTTTGGATTTCGATGAGACCGGGATCGGGTTTCCATATTTGGATATCCGCAAACCCCATCGATCCAAATTAACGATAGGTCGTGAATGTTATGTGAAGAGTGAAGACTCGAGGTGTAAGGGCTATATGTCAGTATAACTCTGTGGGTGATTCCATAATGAGTTTGACGGAATAGTACTTATAGATTCGAGATGGTGATTTAGAGTGCAAGGGTTATCGTCGTTAACTCTGTGGGTGATTCCGTAATGAGTGTAACGAGATAATGCCTTCGGTTTCGTTCGAACCCGGAACGAACTTGTATGGATTGAATGCTTTCAGCACATCGGTAGGTGGACGATGAGCATTCTAAGATAATGTGTCCTCTAAAGGTAATCGTAGCCTCAAGCCTCATCAACCGGGAATGGCTAAAACAGGGGAGGTGCAGCAAGGCTTCGTGGGTAGCACCTACTGGAGAGCAGGATTGATCCCTGTCTAGAGGTCCCTTTTTATTCGGCTTAGTGGGCAGTTGGAATTGCACACCAACTGCGGGGTTGTCTTGTTCGGAACTATTCAGTAAGGAATGGGTCCGGCCTTGTGTTGCAGGGGAGTGGGAGTACTCCTCAGCACGTTGATCTAGGCCACGTACTGTGACGGGCGGTACCCCAGTAGCCCTGCCATTGTATGGAATCCAAAATCCAATAAGTGCCAACGGTTTTGATTGTATTACCCACTTTTGTGGCTAGTAGCTGGAATTTAATAGATGTAACAATTTCGGCTATTTCATATTTACTTGAAAACCCTAGACCTATTATAATATCACCGGATTTCCTATCAAATGTTTTGGTTAGCGTAAGGTAAAAACTTTTCCATGTTTATGTGTGGGATGTCTTACGTGATACCTTTCTTTTCAAAATATTTTGAAAGTTAAGAAACTTTAACCTGTTACTTACACCAGACCCATGTCTGGCCCGGAGTTTATTTTTGTTTTTCATAAACTCTTAGGTACTCAAATTTTTACGAGTAGCCAAGGGATTCAGGTTAGCTTTGACGAATATTGGAGGAGCAATGGAGCAGGAGGCTTCTGCGTTAAATATATAGTATCCCGTTGTGTGTTCTGTGTTGTCTCTGAGTTGTATTATGTTGTAAATACTAGACAGGTGTTTATAACTGTCTAGTATGTGTTGTATTATGTGTGTACTCTGATAGTGGTTGTAAACTATGTAATATTTTATGTTATTAATATAATTTATTCGTTCCGCTGTTTAGATTCTGATGTGTTGTTTCTTCTTCTTCTCTTTCTTTCTCTTTTCTATCCCTTTCTTTTCTTATTAGCGATGCGACTTCCTGGAGTGTGGAGGTTGGGTCGCTACATTTACATTCAATTCATTCATATTAGATTGATTAATATTCAATCCGTTTATTAATTCAATTGCTAATTCATTTTACATTTCAAGTTGAATTTCATTTATATAACTCAAGTTCATATCCTTAATGATTTCATTTCATTAATTCACTTATTAGTTTACTTTGACACCAAAATCAACTTCTTTCAACATCCCTTAAGTTATATTCCATTTCAACTTCATTTACATTTTACTTCCACTATACAACTTAAGTTCATTTCTTATTTATTTCAAATTCTATTTCATTTAACTTAACAAAATTGTTTAACCATTTCAACTATTGGTTTCACTTACATTTTCTCATTTTCTAAGTTATACAACTTATATATTAAAACTTCCAAATTCATTTACCTATCCAAAGCTAAATTTATTATCTCATACTATAAGTTCAAAATTCATTTCACTTATATTTATCAATTTTAACTTGGATTTTTAAATTTTCATATTTTTTTATCACAACAAAACTTCAATTTCAATTTACTATGGTAGCAAATCCATCACACAGAAACTTTAAAATGCTACTGATGATGCTGTTGTCATCACCCTTATTATTTCCCAGTGACAATAGTGAATTCAGTGCTTTAAATTCTTTCAAAATTTTTCCTTTTCATTGTTTAGAAATCACATTTTTTTTAAAAAAAATCCTTATACAATTTTACTATTTATATATAAGATTATTTTATAATTGTAAATCATTTAATTTATAATTCCATACTTATAATTCATTTGCTTATAAAATTCATTCTTTTACAGCTGTTGTTTTTATTTAACTTATTCAACAACCAAACAATCAATTTTATATACACTTTAATAATTCTGAAAAATTATTCCTTTATATATAAAATATAATCAAGGTAAAATTATTTCATTTGCCCAATTTAAAACAATATCGTGTCGAATTTGTTCTATACAAGTGTTTAGAGATCCCTATCGATAGAGTTGTACAGACTATACCGACCAGAATCCATATACCACTCAACAAACCAATCATCACTATATAAAATAATTTTATATTCACTAACAAATACGCGCTCATAGCTATTATTACACTCACACTCATTCTAGAGTACTTCTGACTCTATCTCTAATGAGTAATACCCAACAGAGCCAAGGTTGTCACTTAACCATATGCTTTGATACCACGTTGTCAGGAACCAATTCTTCGACGTTCGAAAATCGACATCAATACGTCCACTGTATCAACTGCCGAACAATCGAATGCCGGAAAACCGAAGCATGACGGTTAAAAAGAAGAGGTAGAAGAAAAAGATAGAAGAAATAAGGAAATAGAACAGAAACAATATCAGAATCTCACAGTCGCAGCGGAACAACATATAATAGATAAAAGAATAACCTTTAAAACAAAAAACTATCTCAGTTAATACATCACATCACTTTACATTACATTATCATAGTGTACAACAACAAAACAACAACAAACAGAGGAAAAGAAGTACTATGTACTAGTGAATATGCCATGCCATCCAGCTTGCCTCCAGCAACTCCTGAATTCCAGAATATCCTGATAAACCTGACTCTTGACTGCTCGTGTGGAAATTGGTGGGCACCCAGAGTTTAGGAAGGAAAAGAATAAACTCTGAGTCAGTCATGGGACTAGTGTGAGAACTAAAACAGTTTATCTTTAAAACAAAGAACAGGATAATTTTTTTAAAATAGATTCGCAATGCTTTTTAGAAAATGAGACCACCATAAGGCCTCCCGCACACACACATAATGCAAACGCAGAATCGGAGGAGATTTCTCCTTATGATAGTCAAAGTGCTTGATACGCATTAAAAAAAACACATTTGATATTATTACTAGTGCATAGTGTAGAAAAAAAATCATTTCGAAAGTAAAGATATAAATCTTAGCCAGCATAGACATTTCGCACTTATGCCTACTATAGCTACCATGTTCAATAGCAGGTTACCGCCACATTCCATGGCAGGTTATACAACTAAAACCGTACAAGGATCGTATTGTTTTGTTTGGATTTCCAACAAATGATCAGGCTAAGGAACTTCCTACTGCCACATGGGATCGCCTCTGGCGGGACGTCTCGAGAACTTAACCAGCTCTCTGCCAACACAAGGCCGGGTTACCTTTGTCACTAGGTAACTACTACACGAATATGCCATCCCCGGGTCCCTTTGGACCTTTATCCGAGCGCTCGATAACCAACATCACACAGTAATAAATATAGTGTGTCAACATGAGTAAGTATCTGGGCTCCATACCATGATACCACCCTTTCCAGAAGGAAATGACATACCCTAAAGGGTGCGACTCTAATAACCTTGCCGCATATTCCTGTTTTGACCATTTCCGGGGAGTGAGGTCTGACGAAGTCTCATCCACAAAGCTACGCTTTTTCACAAAGCCACGCTTTGATCAACAAATGATCAATAAATAATCATCACATAGTAACAATCAGCATGCCACATTACCAAATTGGGAATATATCGCTGATAACCTTCAACTACATAACCTCTAAGCGCGTACGTCTCAGAGAAGGGTGTTAAGCTAAGAGAATAAATTCTCTGCCACCAACAGAAATGTATTTGAAAGAAATCTGCTTTATATCTCAAAATGTAATGTCAGGCACGTAACCATACAAGTCTGTTCCGGGTTCGAACAGAACCGAAGGCACTTCAAAAGAAGCCCTTGCAATCCGGGTATTCACAATCCCGATCGAATTTCCCATCATAAAGGAAATCTCCATACCGTAGTTAACGGTGCAGAGACAATCGATAGGTCATCCTATCGTTCTCACAAATACCCGGTCTTCAATGCTATCCATTACGTCGTATCACTATTCGGAATGGGTAATCCGAATAACGAGCACAATAATTTAAAAAATAAGTGTAGTGTTTCAATTTCAACCAATTCACAACAAATACCTATTCAAATGTCAATATTTGATAGTCGGTTATTTAACTATCAATCTCACAACATCACCCGATTTCAAATAATTTCCCAAATTGTTTATTTTCAAAAATATCTTTATAAGATATATATCCCACACTTCAACCATTTGAAAACCAATTTCAAATCAATTTACACCCTTACAACTTTCATTTCAAAATGGTTTATTTAAACCAATTAAATAAATCCTTACCGATTTATTAGATTTACGTTCCAAATCCGTAAATTAATTTCCACACTTCAAAATAAATCAACGTTTATTTTTGACTAATTTCCCTTTCTTTTATAAATTCCATAGTGAATTTACAATTCCAAAATATCTATGAATATACGATTTTTAAATCAATTTCTAATATTCATTTTCAATTTATCTTTAAAAGATAAATTCTCAAACATTCACTTCATATTGGAAAAACATTTCTATACTTATTTAATAATAAGTAATTCACCAATCTATTTATTTTCAACACTTGAAAAAATATTCAATATACTTAAATCCAAATTAAGTATATATTTTATTCTATAAGGAAAACATTCTCTTAAACACATTTATTTGGGTCAAAACGAACGTTACGTAAAACATCGTTACGACAACCCAAAATCACTAGTATAGGGATTCGAACTTAAATAGATATATAAACCCCAATACTAAAAAAAACATTTCCTTTCGAAAATCATTTACTATAACAACAGTGTTATAGTCCACCATTTCCTTCTATTCCTCGAAAATGTCTATTTCAACAATAAATGTTGAAATCTATGATTTCGATACTTAACACATTTTAAAATGTTTTTGAATCATTTTAATTCTATTTAAAGTATCACTTTTCCAAAATATTTCTCTAATATATTATTCACCGTCCAAAATCGTGAATACATTTCATTAACCAAATTCAATTTCTACATATTCTATTTACACGCAAAAATCCAATTCATAAGTTAATTACTTATAAATATTTTATTTTAACACTTATAAAAACTTGTTTTATAATTCCAATATTTTAATTTATAAATATCAATTTTATAAATATTTTATATAAATCATTTATAAAAATTCAAAAATCCCAATTTAAACCATTTTATGAATAAATTAACTACTTATTTCAAAAATCACATTTCGGTTATATTTCACAAAAAATCATAATTTTTATAACGTTAAAATTTTAACGTTTATTTATTTAAAATGAATCAATTCAAAATTTTAATAAAACATATACTTTCAAAAATCACTTTAAAACCCTTTTAAATTCAAAATCGTTACTTTAACATTTTTAAAACTTTCAAAATAGGCCCAACGATGCAACAGCACCAAATAAACAGTCACGGCATCCAAACATCATATATCATCATATGATAATCAACAAATATCATAATATCTGTAATCAAATAAATACTGGTGAGGAATCCAGTTGGATCCCTCCAACCTGTTTCCCTACATCCACAAACATTGGCACAATACCAATTCCGTTCAAAACGAATATCGCAGTATATGGGGTTTATAAAATATTATCCGCTATTATGCGGCGCAATAGGGTCTCATCCGCTATATAATGCAAGAACTCAACTCCAAGTACATAGATAATACCAATTTCACTTTACGGTGAAATTATCGCGGTATATGCTTTTAATAAATAACCTCCGCTTAATATACGCCGTACAATGCCTTCTTCAACACAACAGATAACAATTTATCATCCAGGCATACAATCAACAATTTTAAATCTAACTATTTAAAATTTTAAATCGAAACAATTTCGATTGTGTGAGAAGTTCTCACCTCGTTTCCAATTTCCAGCGTTTTATGTCGAATAAAATTAAACACGCGTTTAATTTTACTCAAAATTAAAACTAGCTCCAAATGACTCCAAACTAAATTCATTGCATAGTGCTCAACAAAACGAAGCCAATGCAATTCGTTTCGTGCGAAACGGACCTCGTATGAAAAAGTTATGTAATTTAGAAGTCGTACGAATTAATATATACTATATATTTTTTTCAATTTCTATTTTACATTTAAAACTTTAAACTGATCTTGACCCTTGATTTTTGCAAACTTCAGATCTGGCTGCCCCCTCTTTCTTCCTCACGTTCTTCTCCAGGTGAATAACGTGAGTTACTAACCCATAGCCGCCTCTCATCTTTGAATTTTCGCAACCACCACGTGCAGTTTGAAGATGATCAGACACTACCACGCCGAAGACCATTGCAAGCTCCATCTCCGCCCCAAATAGCATCAAGCTCGGCCCCCCTGATGTCTCGAAATCCATGCATGAACTGATGTGAACGCGAGCAGATAGCTCCCTCTATGGTCGACGATTCGTCGACTTATCCGTATGGATTTGAAGCTCTCATCGTCCTCTAGAAGTTTGTAGTTGAACGTTTCATCTAATTATTCACGGATTGAGAGAGATTGAGTAGGAAAGAAAACGAATTTCTGGCCATTAAAATTTATAGTGGGGGCTGAAGCTTGAACTAGGGTTAGGGTTTTCTTCTTGTTGCAAATTGAAAATATGAAGTCCTTATATAGAAAATTACGCGCGCACTATTCACTCGAAATTTTCCGAACTCCAAACGAAGCATCCCGGCTGGCGTTTCTAGGGTTTACCCCGCGTTCCGAACATAATGGAACGTGTTTCAGAGGCCAATACGATCATATGTGCGAGTTACAGAAATAAACGATCAAATTTAAATTAAACCGATTAAACTAATTTCTAAGCGTTTTGGCTTGCCCCAGACAAACCGTAAATCCGATTGACACGAAATTTGAAATCTTACAATAATATCACATTACGGATCCGATAAAACTGGTTTCGTCGAAATCCGAGACTGTTTGAAAAATGGCTATTTTAACTCGTCGGTCAAATATTAAAATAGTCAATTTTCACAAATTAACTTTTAATTCGATTTTAAAAGTTCTATAACATCATTCTAACTCCAATATGATCTAATAAAATTTTACCAATAAATTTTAATCATATTAAACCCAATTTCCAATTATTTCTGGAATTTCAAATATTAAATTATCGATTTAATTATCCAATTATATCCAGATATTCGAAAAATAAATTATTCGACTTATAAATTTCACTTATTAATATTCAAATTCAATTAAATATACAAATTTTAATTAATAGAAATTCTGGGTCGTTACACTACAAAGTGTATGAAACAATCTACAACCTTTACACACACTTCAATATGCAGGACTACGACATAACTTCCAGTTATGCACCGCAATCTTGCACCAACATAAACAACCATAAAGATGTGCCTCCATTATGGTTTGACATTGAGATGGTAGAACCGCACTGCTATTTTAAAGAAGTATTATCCAACATCGAAAAACTACTTCAACACAACCGGAGGTTATACTACATTGTACAATCTGAAATAACACCAAGGCACACTATCTAGGAGTAATCAAAGCCAAACTACAATACTTAAAAAATAAGACCGCGTCGCCAATGCAGTTCGGTCACACCAACTAATGAACTGCACTGAACATACCTCCTCCTTCCAACAAATCTAAACCCAAATTGGGAAAACTCTGCTGAATAGTCATTAATGCTTGGTCGAGCTGAGATCAGAATATACTATGCCCAACCCTTTACAAAAATCTACTCTTGATCCATTCTAAGCAAGCCATAGGTGAACATTGCGCATACCAAAAGGCCTAATAAACCCTAACACCATTCCTAATGCATATGCACTGCTAATACCTTTAAATATAGGCCTGCGCCATGCTTAGTGAGGACTACTTAAGTAGTACTATGCGGAATCAAAAGAATTCCAATGGCTATACATAGGGTCACTCAAACAACGCTCCAATGTAGGACCGCATTTACAAGAAAATATCAAAGATACAAGCGTCCCTTACTAGTAAATTGTGCATCCTAATACCAACAACAGTTTGGCATGGAATCACATAAGGAAACTACCTCCATAGATGGCGACCCTACCTCTTTTGCCGAGTAATATGGCACGACTCCAACTTTCTCCATTTCCAGGGAAATATTATGCAAATGTTCCGCACCAGACACCATAATTCAGCTCCACAGGCACCAACGGCGCCCAAGGCAAAGCAAAGACACAACTCTCAACATTTTTATGGTAAAGATACTAAAGATAATGCAGTACATCCTTAAGAATGGGGAAACATCTTGTTACACTCTCATTCATTCATAGGAGAAGTACATGGTCCTCCCACCCCTCAAGCTCATAAGTGCGACTCCCATTCAAATATGAGTTTCCTACCTCAATTTTGGGTATTCTCACTTCAATTTCAAACCTCCAATCAAAGCACAGAATTCAACCACTCAAATTATGGTTCCCCGCCAAAGATAGATCAACAATCCATGTGCATCAAATAAGGAAGATGGATGGATGCCATGTGACAAAGTCCAAGGATAGGAACAGAAAGAGTGAAAGGAGGATTATGGCGATTCACATGCATCTCAATACTATGTATAGAAAAAGAACTGTAGTAGAAAATGGATCTTCTTCTTCATCTTGATTTGAGATGGTTAAGGTTAATAATTAAATTTTTTACTCTCTGCAATTAATATCTATACTGAGAAATATAAAAGAAGACAATGATACTTTTCCTATGACGTAGATTCCTTAATATCCAAACCACGTAAAACTCTATGTCTTTTACTTTTTCCGTACTTTTTTCTTACCTTTTTCTTCAATACTAGATTCTTTTTTTCCTAAATTGGACATTAATTCAACTTGTAATTTTAACAACCAATTAGAATATAACTACATAATTATGTAAGCACATAGTGCATAATTACTACCTTTAAGGCAAATTTGACATTACTTAAATTTGCTGATTATTAATCACAAAGGTGATTAGTGTTGTAATCACTTCGTGATCACTTAGCTGCTGTAAGAGAAAAAATCTAACCAATAGAAATAACATACTTTAAATTTGATGCTTGAAAGGTAATTGGAAATCACAGAGCTACTTTATGGTTTGCATAGAATTCAAATGGAAATTACGGTAGTATGTATTATTTTAAAAGGGAATTTAGGGGTTTTTAGAAAGAAATTACCGAAGGTATCAGTTATTGACTTTTTAAAGTTTAAATAAGGGATTTTAAGTAATGGACTTTTAGGGATTAAACCTGGTTTGGATGAGAATGAAAATTTCCACATTAAACCTCTTTAAATTTAGTATTGGTATTTGAAATTATAATGAAGATTTTGAAGATAATATAATAAAACCCCTTTTGGATCAATAAATAATTGAATCATATGAGATGTTTTAACATCAATATAATGAGAATTCTGAATAAATAAAGCCAAAATACTAGCGATATGGGATGTTTGGTAATATTTCTTTGGTTATTCTTTTGACTCATCGTATAGGATATGGTATAATGTTGGGTACATTAAATGTTGAATCATGCTAATAACCCCTAGTTACACTAGGTTAAATGACCGTTAGGAAGGTTTACTATAATAATTAGAGCATAGAAAATATAATAATTTATGAAAGGAGATGAGACACCAAATGGGATCTATCCTTGTTGGGACCATGTGACATTCTGGCCCATTTATCAATGTTCCAGTGACTTGCTGTATGTGCACAACAATGATGATGGGAATGTGGTATATTTGATGAAATGATGATGCTCATGTGGTAGAGAATAGTGCAACATATGGCTCATGTTCAGATACACACCATTCTGGTAGAGGAATGCACAGATGACAAAGGTCGAGTATCTTAGCTTGATCAACATTTAGAAGAGTTATAATTGGTATCATAGGACAATGAATGAAAAAGGCCATGCATCTTGGCTCGATCAGCATCTTAAAGAGTTATAATTATATTGAGGGATACACGAATGAAAAAGGTCGTGTACCTTGGCTTGATCAACATCTGGAAATGTTATGAATGCAACCGTGGGATACATGAATGAGAAAGGCTATGTATCTTGGCTCGATCAATGTCTGGAAGAGTGTATTCTTCACTTAACAAGTTATCTAAATTAAACCATGATCAATTCATGATAACTAGATGATTAATCAATGTGAATTTTAATAACTATGATTAGGAGTGAATCATTATTGAGTAGATTTGCAGTTATAGCCATATTAAATAAAGACATGACCCATATATTATGGCATCATTAATGTTATTTGACAGGGATTGGGTTTTATGAGTGTAAATGACATTCATTTGGTACGTTATGAAACCCATTTAGGATAACATTACTTTTTATAATTATATGCATCATTATGATTACCTTACATTTAAATCTAAACATAGTCAGAATCGTTTATCTTTTCTATAATATTCAGCTCAGTCCAAGACTTTACAAGTACAAGGACATTAGCCTATCTTGGATGTTGGGCTTATTTAGGAGATGATTATATACTATATTATATTTTGTGAGTCTATTATATTTTTTTTTCGATGTGTCCATGTATGATATAAGTGACGAGGTTGAGTTGTATATTGCATTTGACTTTTGTCGCTCCATATATTTTACAGTAGGTTAAATACTTCATTTCATAGACCTAATTTATGATATTATGTTATTGTATTTTATTTTTTGATGCATTTTGTTACTCTATGTTCTCTGCTTATATTATGTGTTGCTCTGTCATGGTAAACCCATGCACTATTGCTTTGTATTGACATCGTGTATGCATATTTGTCTGTTATATGAGGCAAGAATATGTATCGGTGTTAGCCCAAGTGAATATTCATGTATGGTCGCTACTAACGAGCCTTATTCTTTGTATTACTAGACAATATTATACTATAGTACTCTTTGGAAGTATGGATATAGAGATGAGATGTTACATTTGGTGTCAGAGCAGGTTCAAAACAATACAAAATATATTAACTATAAGTGTTGGCCTTAGTGAGCCTTAGAGTTCTTGTCCTCTTAGGTGGTTAGTAGATTCTCGACTATAACAAGGAATAGTAAGAGTATACGATGATTATGTGGGTAATTATCTATGGACATATTTCTTATATTTCCTACTATATAATATCTTTACTTTTATCTCTTTGAGCATTTGCCTTTGTGTGAGATAATGAATAGTTGATGGAAGTAGTGAAGGAAGAAACGGTTGGCACGAACATTAGTGTCGGCATTGGTGATTTAAATTTCTCTTTGTGGCTTGAGGTAAGAATGAAAAGGTGGTTAGAGAAGTTTTAGATGGCTTTAACCTTGATCCGACAATATAAGTTCATCACAACACTGAGATGTGATGAAGTGGGTTAAAGTATGATTATAGGTCCACAAAGCACATTTTCTTTTTTGTTTGATGTGTATTTTTGGTTGCAAAAATATATGAAAATTTTGTTTAGGCTTTTTCTAGAATGTAAGGTTGAGCAAGAGTTGTCGCTCAGAGTTATAAACTTACTTAAAACTAGATAGAGCCAAACATTAGTAGAAGCCAGCGGTTTCTTACTCTACTGTGAATCTATAAATAAACCTATTTGAATAAAAGGTAGTAAAATACATTTATATGAATATAATTAAAATGTGATATGGATAAAAAAGTATAATTGTGTGCATTGTCATTGTATGAATTGGTCTATGTTCGATGAATTGCATTATTGCTAATGGATGCTAAAATTAATCATAAGCTTACAGATTATAAGTAAACACTTTTATACTAGCAAGTATATGCTATCATTAATGTAAAATTGTATATTTGTATAAAATTGGCTAAAAGAGGTTTTCATAATTTGTTTGGTGTATATTAGCCTGTTGAGTGCTTTATGAATTCTAGTCGATACGTTAATCAGCATTATCGATACAGAATTCTAAATACTTGAACGAGTCATTTTGACACAATATTTTTAAAATGTATAGTAACATTATGATATGTGAAAAGTAAATTATTTTGGCTAGTGGGAAAAAATGCGAAAACAAAAATTATGTTTCGAAGAGAAATTATTTTTTGGGTAGTAATTTATTATATTGAATGTGATCTTATATGCTGTGAAAAATATGAGAGTTGGGTTTTGCGATTTCTTTATAACTATTTTGAATGTCTCCTCTGAAGGGATGATTTACATGGAGAAAATATTGATGATAGTCAAACCATGAAATTTTCTTACCATGAGGTAAAGAAAACGCTAATGTTTCATCCATGCAGTATGGACATGCTAGACGACCAGCAGTACTCCATCCTGAAAGCATTTCATAGGCAGGAAAATTACTTACAGTCCCTAACAAAGAAGCAAACATACGAAAAATTTTTTGCCAGGACACATCGTATGTTTCTACTCCTTCGTTCCACGGTATTTTTAGCTCCTCAATCAACGATTGTAAATATACATCGATTCCTTGTGTCGGATCGTCGGGGCGAGGAACGACAACAATTGGAAACATATATTGCGTTTTCATACACATCCATGGAGGTAAATTATATGATTTAATGATAATGGACCAGGATGAATATTTAGAACCAAATTGAGAAAATGGCGAAAAATCATCCGTACATAATCCTAATCTAACATTTCGACTTTCCGCTGCAAAATTTGGTTACATTTTATCGAAATGCTACCATGCTTGTCCATCAGCTAGATGTGTCAACGTACCCTCTTCCTCTGTTCTCACACTATGTCATCTCATATTGATGCAGTTACAGAAGATGCATATAATCTTGAAGCCTTGGAGTGATGGATAAGTAATGCATACACTTGCACGAAACTTCCTTCCCCTTCTTTTTTCTTGGTTTGTATCTCTGCTGATTACAAATTTTACAATTGCTAAGATTTGTGTCTTCTTTCCAAAATAACATGCAGCCTTCTAAACATGTATCTATTTTCTGATAAGGTAAATAGCCGACATAAGTTTTTTAACTTCAAAGTGATTTTCACATAGTAGATTATATTAGTCATAAAATACTATTCCTTTATATATATATATATATCATATAATATTAGGAAAAATAATTTCATTTCAACATTTATACAAAACATATTTGTAGCACTAACAAATAAGTTCTCTCGTATATACACTCAGACAACTCATTCTAGGACATTACTACCATATCCCTAATGAGTTAACCACAACAGGCTAAGGTATGTCTAAACCTCGCTCTCATACCAACTATAACGACCCACCTTTTTGGACGGTTTAAATCGACAATAAATCACACATGTCTAATTCAAAACATTCAAAAGGGAGGATTGTTAATAGGGTAAATAAGAAAATAAAAGAAAGGAAGGAAAAATATAACACAGAATCTCGCAGTGGAATGACAAAATATAATAATCAAATAAACAGTTCATGAAGCTGTTTTACAAATAACATATGATTACACTTTTACAATTCAAATCAAAGTTATATATACAGCAGGAATAAAAAAATAATACAGTGGAATTATAATAAATAGTAATAGTATACTGAATCTTCGTCGTCGTCCTTCAGAAAATAGTCTTCAATACACTGAAAAGCTCAAACTAACCCGAGCGTAATGAAAACAAAACACTCATGTCAGAACTAAAAGATCTTATGTAAGTAAACTTAATCCAAATTAAAAGGTGAGTGCAATAGCTTCGGAGATGCTAGGGGATTTTCCACCTCCTATCAAGTGTACAACGTAATATAATTATCAAAAGATTTAAAACAATTCGAGGTATTAATTTTAACCTCTTTAATTTAAAAAAATTCGAAATTTAACTTAAACCTTTTAAATAATTCAATTCCAATACATAATCCAAATTCAAGAAATTTTACGGATATATATGTGTGTGTGTGTGTGTGTGTGTGTGTGTGTGTGTGTATCATTTCAACCAATATCTAAAATTAAAATTTTCAAATCATTGAAAACCGCTCGGGTTTATCATTTTAATCCAAAACGATTTCCCTAATCTACAAGATCATTTGGGTATGTATTATTTCAATCCATATTGCCAATCATCCAAAATTTCAACCAATAAGATACATCACAATCAACATCCAAATTAGCAAATAAATCACAACAACTAATTGATTATCATTATTAGGTGTTTAACTAGAAATTATATTCAATATTAATTACATGGCTATAAAATTCAATATCAATTCAAACTAAATCTAAATAACAAATTAAACACCAAACAACAATTAATAAACTTCTAATCACATCATAAATCTAATTTAACCAACATTAGACAATTTAGTAGTTGTAAATGGGTTAAAACACTCACCTTTGATTTGTCGACGATTAAAAATCCAATTAAATGCCAAAATTTGAACAGCCGACAAACCAAAAACTAGGCCATCTTTAAGAAAATATACGGACCAGCATATTATTACTGAACCTATAAAGGTGACTAAATATAAAGTTGTTGAAAATTCTTTTCTCTCCGTTTCAGAAAAAGAACCACTCAAAAAGATTTTTTCTTGAGGAAGCTATGGTCATAACAAACAGAGGTGTTTTCTGAATTGAAAATCTGAGTTCAAATATACATTGAAAAGATTTGAGTTTTTGGCATAGAAAGTTAAGAAATTTGAAGAACAGATCTAAAAAAAAGTTGAAGCCATTGGAAAAATAAATGATTTGAAAAAAAGAATCACATAATTTGGTTCATTACTTAAGGAGATATGTTTGATACAATATGGTGTATTTTCGTCCAAAACTGGACTCGGGAATGGACTTGAAAAGTAGAGTTTTTGATATAGAAATATTAGAAATGGGAAGAAGGGTTCATCAACAAAGCGGTTTTCATTGAAATTATACACCGTTTCAGAAATAATAATATTTGATTTGGAGTAGTTTATTGGAATATAGATGCCATGGAAATAAGGGAAAAGAAGGAAAAAAAGAGAAAGAAGAGAAGAGGAAAGGTAGGGCTTTGGCCATGGGTTACTGTCGTGGGTTGTGATGGAGGTGGGTGGCGGTAAGAGGAGAGAGATAGACTATTATTTTGAAGGAGGAAGGATGGAAATTGATTTGGAGATTTAGGATTTTTGGGGTTTGGAGTTTTTTGCAGATTTAAGGAAGAAGAAGAAGAGTACGCAGAAAGTTTCTCAAATGAGCAATTTTTGTACGTAAGTGGTTTTAGTCAGGTGGGAAAATAGAAGGTAATGTATGAGAAAAGGAAGGATCCAAAGTCTCTTAAGGTTCCTAGGGTCTCTTGGTTTACTAAGGAGTCTATTAGTCTGAAACAAACCTGGTAAGACTTTGCCAAAAAAATAGAACACAAATATACACTACAAAGGAAAGAAATAAGCTGCAGGTTATTTAGTAATTAGGAAATTAAGGTGGCGAAAAAATAAATGTCACATTTTATTTTGAAAGCTTTAGGCATTAGTAATGCATAAAGAAATGTTCGTAGAAATGGAAAAGTTTGCAAACCAATGGAAAGTGAAATTTTTTATACACGAAAATAAGGTAGCAATAATTAAATATAACCTAAAAGTCTAGGCTTATGTATTAAACAGAAGGAGAAATAAACGGATCAAGTATTGATAATGAGGTAACTATTTTAAAACGTACATGCAACAATTAATAATAAAAGAAATGAAGGGACCATGTATATTGCACAACTTTTTTGAAATTCAATTTATGAAACGTAACCAAATTAACTTCACTAACTCATATGATATTCAAATTTGTACACATTTAGTTTTTTTTCTATGCATAATAAATAAAATTACTTACCATAAAAATGAAAATGTTCAATCTGGTTTTCCCAAAATGATCTTTTATTTCCATTGAAACATCTTTTCTGCTTAACACAAAAGGTGCGTTTCTTCTATTAAATCTATTAATTGCAATCAACGTTTTCTTTCCTTCTAATTGAAATATTTTATTAAATCTTTTATTAAATCTATTAATTGCAATCAACGTTTTCTTTCCTTCTAATTGAAATATTTCAATTACATTATTTGCAATTACTTACAAAGTTAAATTTCAAAACAAACAACTAAAATGGATGAAAAATAAAATAATTGTTTTTTTATTCATTTAAACATGTTTATAAATTTGTTGTTCACACAACAGAGTAATAAATTACTTGCTTAAATAAATTATTTTTCTACTCTTGTAATCCATCTATATGCTAAAACACAATTCAAATATACATATATTTCTTCCTTTAAATCAATCGTTTTATTCTATATTTTAATGAAACTAAACATGCATTCAAAAATGAAACATTCATTTTATTTGATAGATGTTCTTCCCATTAAACCAACCTTCCTTTTATATTCACAAAACATAAGCTGCGTTTAATTACACCTATTAGTTTACGGTTTATTGTCCTCTCTATCATTAATTGAAATTATTCAATTACATTAATTCAAATGTTTACAAAGATGAATTTCAAAATGGACAAAATAAATGTAATGAGAAATAGAACAATTATTTCCTATCTAGTAGTAATTTAAACATATTTATACACCGTTGAATACAAACAAGAATTATTTATTTCTTACCAAATAATAGTTTCTCATCTCTGCAATCAATCTTTCAACTACCAAACATCTCAAATAAATAAACATATGATTTCTTCTTTTATAAAGAAACATCTATTATTCCTTATTAACATTTATTATTCCAATCAATTGGAAATTTACATTCAGACAATAGTTAATTTCACTCAAACCAATGTTATTAAAATACACACTAGAATTTGTTATCATGCTTACATTATTGCAAACATGTTTCATTAATAGAAATTTTACTTAAGCTCTTAACTTGTATCATAATTTAATTTGTATCAGTAAAGTCTTAGTTTTTTTCCTAACAATTTTATTCAAATATCTTATTTAATTAATACTTTTAAATGTTTACAAATACGGGTCGTTACATTTTCCAAGGTTTTGGAGAAATAATAGTGATATTATTTCGAAAGTATTTTTGAATTGGATTTGAAATCTGGTGAGATTTGGAATCAAAAATATTTGAAATGTTTTTGGAAAGAATAAAAGCATTAAACTCATTTCGGTCGCTGAAAAATAACTTCGGTTATGACTGCAGCATCATCGATGTTCATTTTCAAGTTTCTAAGAGAGAAATTGCTACCAAATTGTTTTAAATGGAATGTTTGCAAAACTAAGTTTGTTTTTAAAATTCAAAAGATAAATTGATACCAAAGGATTTTGGATATAATTGATTTCAAATGATTTTGAAATACTTAAATGATTATTGAAGACTCTAGAATTGGATTAAATGTTTTGAGTGTTTAAGTAGTGGTTTGAACTCTGGAAGTTTGACTAAAAAAAGTTCATGTATTATAAGCAAGTTTGGAAAATTATAAGATGGAAATTTGCTTGGAATGGAATTAACTTGCAAAAGTGAATTAAAAAAAGCATGGAAACAGAATAAGCTGAAAGGTAAGCTAAATAATTGAAGTGAATTAAAAGAAGTTGCCAATAGAAGGTAAATAAATTGGAGAATTACAGAAGCTTGAAAGATGAACAAAATTAGAATGTAACTGAACCAAGTTAAATAAAAAGTGAATATTAAGAAAATAAATCTAAATAGGCTAAATAAAATAAGTTATTGAAAAAAAAATTAATTGTTGGAAATAAATTTGTGAATGAACAAATGTATTTATATTTGTAAGTAAATGGAATTGAAACTGGATATTGGAATTAAAATTGAATGGTGTTAAATTAAGTAAAATGGAAAATATAGTTCAGTTGAACTAAATTAAGCAAAAGATTGAAAAATAAAATTTGTATGTAAACAAATTGATTAAGTGACTAAGTAAATGAGCTGGAGTTGAATATTGGAATGATATTTAATTTGTAAAGAGTAAAGTGAAGTTGAAGGATTAATTCATAGGGACTAAGAGTAATAAGGGTTTGGAAATAAAGTCCATTAAGATTTAAAATAAATTAGTAAGTAGAGCTAATTAAAGAAAGTTAATTATGGTTTGAGATGAATAGAATTCAATATTTAAATTCGAAGGTAAATTGAATTCAAATGGAATTGTAAGGGCAAAATGAATAGGAATGAATATATACTTCAGTAACGAAGCAAAAATGAATATGAGAAGTGAATAAAATATTTAAATTGAACTTAAGAAAAAAGGTAAATTCTTCAGTAAAATTTGGTACCGGAAAATATTCTAAGTTAATGTGAGTAAAGGTTCAATAAGGGGGCGTGGAATGATAATTGAGAATAAGGGAATGGAAGTCAAAATCAAATGAGAATAAAAGAGAATTGATACAGCTAATAATCAACTAGAATTAAAAACATAGAATGTACGTATATTATTTTATTCACATAGCGGTTTGATCCAGATTGGAGCATAGAATTTCAAGATATTTATATCGATCAGAGTTGGGACTTTTCACTCGATTTTCGACGGAGAACAGTGTAACGACCCAGAATTATATTAATTAATATTTGTATATTTAATTAATTTTAAATATTAATAAGTGAAATTTATAAGTCGAATAAATTTTATTTCGAATAATTGGATTTAATTAAATAATTAAATCTATAATTTAATATGTTAAATTTCAGAAAAAATTGAAAATTGGGTTAAATATGATTGAAAATGATTTGTAAAATTTTATCTTATCATATTGGAGTTAGAACCATATTTTAGAACTTTTAAAATCGAATTAAAAGTTTATTTGTGAAAATTGAATATTTTAATATTTAAACCGAGTAGTAAATTAGCCAAATTTTGAACAGCCTCAGAATTGGACGAAACTAGTTCCATTGGGTCCGTATTAGATTGCTATTATCGGATTTCAATTTTCGTGTCAATCGGAGTTTTCGTTTGCCCGTGGCAGCTCGAAACGCATCGAAATTGTTTTAATATTAATTTAGCGAGTTAAAATAGCCATTTTTCCAACAGTCTCGGATTTCGATGAAACCAGTTTCATCGGATCCATAATGTGATATTATTGTATGGTTTCAAATTTCGTGTCAATCGGATTTACCGTTTGTCCGGTGCAAGCTAAAACGCCTAGAAATTTGATTTACCGATTTAATTTTAAATCGAAATTTATTGCCATAACTCGCACAGATGACCGAATTAGCTCCCGAAACACATTCCATTATGTTCGGAACGCGGGGTAAAACTTGGGAACGCCAACCGGCATGCTTCGTTTGGAGTTCAGAAAATCCAGGATGAATAGTGTTCGCTGAATTTTCTATATAAGCCCCTCATGTTTCTCATTTGCAAAAGAAGAATTAAACCCTAGGGTTTTCATCAGTAGCCGCCGCTGTTTATAGTGAATGGCCGAAACAACATCTCCTTTCTCCTCCAATTTCTTCAAATCCAAGCCTTGTTTCAAGAAACTTTCAACTACAAAGATCGAGAGCTCGTCGAGAGCTTTACATCCAACAGTGGAGATTTAAAATGGAGCAGTGTGGTGGTCGCTATGGGGGCGCGATAGCCTGCCGTTCGGCACGAATTTCGAGGGTCTAAGGGTAGCTGATTTTGATGGAGGTCATGCCGTGGGTGGTGCTAGGGTAGGCGCACGCATCGAGAGTCTCTAATCGTGTTTTCGTGCATCGTGTGGGTCGCAAAATTCAACCCTAGGCGGCCAAAAATGGGTTCTCTGTCGCGTGCAAAGCTTGGAACGAACGTGGGGGAAGATAAAGGATGGACGGCTGAGATGTTAATTAGGTCGAAAATTCATGAAACAAGTTGCGTTGGAATCGTATCGTCGAATACTACGCTATGGAATTGGATTGGAGTCGTTTGGAGCTAGCGAAAATTTCGGGTAAAATTAAACGCACGTTTAATTTTATTCGAAATAAAAGCTGAAAACGAAATTGAAATCAAGGTGAGAACTTCTCACTCAATCGAATCGGTTTCGATTTTAATTTTAAATAGTTAGATTTAAAATTCTTGAATGTATGTTTGAATGAAGATTGTTATCTATTGATTGTTAAAATAGACATTATACGCCGTTAGTAAGCGGAGGTTATTTATTAAAAACATATACCGCGAATATTTCACAGTACAGTGAAATTGGTATTATTTATGTACTTTGAGTTGATTTCCCACATTATATAGCGATAAGACCCTATTGCGCCGTCTATTAAGCGGATAATATTTTACATCCCATATACCGCGATAATTCCGTACTGAAACAGAATTGGTATTGTGCTAATAATTCCGTACTGAAACAGAATTGGTATTGTGCTAACATCTTTGGATGCAGGAAAACAGGTTGGAGGGATCCAACTAAATTCCTCAACAGTATTTATTTGATTTCAAATATTTTGATATTTGATTGATTATCATATCAATATATGATGTCGGTGTTGTTGTGATTGACTATTTGGTGTGTTGCATCATTGGGCAAATTTTGGAGTTTTAAAAGGGTTTTAAAGTGATTTTTGAAAGTATACGTTTATAAAATATTTTTGGAATTGATTCCTTTTAAATAAATAAACGTTATAATTTTAAAGTTATAAAAATTATGATTTTTGAGAAATATAGTTAAAAGTTGATTTTTGAAAATATGAGGTAAATGATTTTATAAAATAGTTTAATTGGGATTTTTGAATTTATTGTAAAAAAATTAAATATAGGATTTTTGAAATTTGATTATTTTATAAAACGAAGAAAATGATGAAATTATAAAGGAGTTTAAAGATGTTTTTTAAATAATAATACCAATTGATTTATATAAAGATTTATAAATTGATATTTATAAATTAAAATATTTGAATTATAAAACGATTTTTTATAAGCGTTAGAATGAATTGTAAATAAATTTCATAAATGAATGAAATTTATACAATTATAAACAGTGGAGTTATAAATGGAATTTTATAAGCAATGGGTTTATAAAAATTGTAAAGTTATTAAAAGAATAGTTTTGGGTAAATAGATGAATCTTATAAGTTATAAGATTTATAATTTGGGAAGTTTAAAAGAACGATTTTGTAAACAAATAAATTATAAGCATTTAACTTATAATATGAACTTTTGGTATATAATTGAGTTATAAATTGGAAATAGGTTAATAAAGGAGATTTATAAAAGGAAGTTGTTATAAAATAAACAGAAATGGAATTTATAAACATTGTTTTAAAAATTCGCAAAACGACTTATTTTGATAAGTAAATTGTTATAACTTATTAATGGAGTTGTATTCACATTTTAGACAGTGAATAATCCTTTAAAATAAAATGTATAGAAATGATGAAATTGTTTAACGAAGTATATTCACGTTTTTGAATAGTGAATAATATGTTAAAGGAATTGTTTTGGATGTGATGTTTTAAATAGAATTAAAACGATCTAACGATGTTTTTAAAATGTGTTAAGATTCGAAACCATAGATTTCAACATTCATTGTTGAAATAGACGTTTTCGAGAAATAGAAGGAAGTGGTGGACTATAACACTGTTGTTATAGTAAATGATTTCCGAAAGGAAATGTTTTGTATAGTATTGGGATTTATATATCTATTTTAATTTCGAATCCCATACTAGTGATTTTGGGTTGTCGTAACGATGTTTTGCGCAACATTCGTTTTGGCCCAAATAAATATGTTTAAACGAATGATTTCCTTAAAGAATGAAATATATACTTAATTTTGATTTAAGTATATTGAATATTTTCCAAATGTCGAAAATAAATAGATTTGTGAATTACTTATTAATAAATAAGTATGGAAATGTTTTTCCAATGTGAAATGAAAAGTTTTGAGATTTATCTTTTTGAAGATAAATTGAAAATGAATAATTGAGATCGTATATTCATAAATATTTTGGAATTGTAAATTCACTATGGAATTTATAAATGAAAAGGGGAATTTGTTTAAAAATAAACGTTGATTTATTTTTGAAGTGTGGGAATTAATTTACGGATTTGGAACGTAAATATAAAGTAAATCGTTAAGGATTTATTTAATGGGTTTAAAAGAACTATGTTGAAATGAAAGTATTTTCGCATAAGGAAAATGTTTGAAATATTTTTCAAAAGTGGTAAAGATGAAAAGTGATTTGAAATTTGTTTTCAAATGTTGAAGTGTGAAAATTATATATCTAGTATAGATATTTTTGGAAAATAAAATAATTTGGAAAATTATTTGGAATTGGGTGATGTTGTGCATATCCATTGATAGTTCAATAACCGACTATCAATATTTACCTTTGAATGGGTATTTGTTGTGATTTGCTTGAATTTGAATGCCACACTTATTTTTAAATAAGCGCTCACTATTCGGGTTAGCCGGGAAAGGACCTTGGGGTCGTATAACCCATTCCGAGTATGTGATACGTCATTATGAATTGCATTTGAAGACCGGTGTTGAAGACCGGATATTTTTGAAAACGAAAGGATTACCGTCGAATGTTTCTGCACCGGATGGCCCCGGTATAGAAATTCCATATGTGATGGGAAGTCCGGACGTGATTAGTGAATATACGGATTGCAAGGACTTCTTTGTAAGTGCCTTCGGTTCTGTTCGATCCCGGAACAGACTTGTATTGATTGTATGTCTGACATTACAAATTGAGATATAAAGCTGATTTCTTTTAAATATATTTCTGTTGGTGGCGGAGAATTTATTCTCTAAGCTTAACACCCTTCTATGAGACGTACGAGCTCAGAGGTTATGTAGTTGATGGTTATCAGCGATATATTCCCAATTTGGTAATGTGACATGCTGAGTGATGCTGTTAAATGATCACTATTTGATCATTTGTGATGTGATCATTTGTTTGATCATTTATCTTTGTGATCATTACTTTGATCATTTGTTGACCCAAAGCATGGCTTGTACCAAAGCATGGCTTTGTGGACGAGACTTCGTCGGACCTCACACCCCAGAAATGGTCAAAACAGGAAGGATGCAGCAAGGTTATTAGGGGTAGCGCCCTTTGGTGTATGTCATTCCTTCTGGATAGAGGTGGTATCATGGTATGGAGCCTAGATATTTAACCTATGTTGTTGTTGCAAACTTATTACTTTGTGGTTATTGGAAATCGAGGATCCTCGGATGTAGATCAGTTACGATCGGGGGATGGCATATTCGTGTCAGTAGTTACCCAGTTAGGGGTAACCCGGCCTTGTGTTGGCAGAGATCCGGTTTGGTTCTCGGGACGTCATTCCAAAGGCGTTTCCATGTGGCAATGGGAAGTTCCTTGACCTGACCATTTGTTGGAAATCCAACGAAATAATACGATCTTGTACGATTTTAGTTGTAGAACCTATCATTCACTTATGGTGGCGCCCCGCTGTTTGGATGGTAGCTATAGTAGGCATACGATAATGGTCGTATGTTGGCTAAGATTTATATCTTTACTTTCGAAATGATTTTCCCTACACTATGCACTAGTAATAATATCAAATGTTCTTTTTAATGCGTATCAAGCATTTTTTACTATCATAAGGAGAAATCTCCTCCGATTCTGCGTTTGCATTGTGTGTGTGTGCAGGAGGCCTTATGGTAGTCTCATTTTTAAAAGCATTGCGAATCTATTTTAAAATAATTATCCTCTATTTTGTTTTTTAAAGATAAAATAAACTGTTTTGAGTTCTCACACCAGTCACATGACTGACTCGGAGTTTATTGTTTTCCTTCTTAAACTCTGGGTGCCGACCAATTTCCACACGGGCAGTCAAGAGTTAAGGTTTATCAGGATATTCTGGAATTCAGGAGTTGTTGGAGGCAAGATGGATGGCATGGTGTATTACTAGTATATAGTATTTCTTTTCCGTTGTTTGTTGTTGTTTGATAGTTGTACACTCTGATGATGTAATGAAATGTAATGTAATAACTGATATAGTTCTTTGTTTAAAGATTATTCATTTATTTATTATATGTTGTTCCGCTGCGATTGTGAGATTCTGATATTGCTCTGTTGTTTTCTTTCTGTTCTCTTCTATCTTTTTGTTTTTTTCCTTTTTCTTAAAACCCTGAGAATTCGTATTTCCGTTCATCTTGAGTTAGTCAATGGAGATTAGTGTCTATTCAAGGTGTACGGATTTGCGGGTCTTCACAAACAGTGGATATGGATTTTTGAATGGTTCTGAAAATTCTCTATCATAGTTGTGTCTATTCAAGGAGAATGATGGTTTCTGATCAAGAAACCAGATCTGAGTCCACACTAGGAAGTCGGGTGGACGATACTAATTCAAAGATAAAATTGGATGATCGAGTGAGCGATCGAATTTGGTATTGCGTACGGATAATATATGTGTATACAGACTTGAATGAAATAGATATTGAAACTTTTGTAAAAAAGGTATAAAATAATTTTAAATGCTATGATTGGATATTGTACTGAGTAGGATATGCAGGTGTTTAAAAAGAAAAAGGAAATTGGGATTTATTTTTGATTTCAGAAGATAAATTGAGTTGCTCAATAAAAAGGTGTCTATTTAAATTTCTGTATGAAATTTGATGATTTCTGGTCTAACCACTTGGCTTTTTTGTTTTCTTTTGAAATCTGGGGGCCTGTGGAGGCATTTTGTAGTTGTACCAAACTAGCCGCGCAAAGGAGATGCTGGCGAAATTTTTTGAGAATTTAGAGAGTTGGAAAGATTTTGGGAAAATTTTTGGTAACCTAAAATTTGGATTTAAATTTGAATTGTTGGGTAAATAATGTTGTTTGAAAAATATGAAAGAGTTTGGAAAGTTAGTTGTCTAATAGTGTGTCTTAAATAAAAGAGTGTTTGAGAAGTGTTAAAAACTATTTGGTTTGGGAAATAATAAGCGAGTTATGGACCATTTTTTTTAACTAGTAATTTCGGGGACAAAATTCTTTTAGGGGGGAGGAATGTGACAATCCGAAATTTTTATATATTTGAAATTGGAATATTTAATTTATTTTAAATATTTGGAAGTTGATTTAACTTGAATTTCAAATATCATTATTATTTGGCAATTAAATTTATGAATTTAATAATTAGAGATTGGGTAAAATATTAAATCTTGAGTTTTAAGCTGGTTAAAAATATTTCAATGGCTTACAAAATTTATTGATTTTACAGGAGATAGTGAAGTGTTAAATTTGAGTTTGAGGGTGTTTTGTTCAGTTTTAAAAAATATAGTTTAAATCGATATCTAAAAATAGCCTTTCGAGGCATAGTCCCAGAATTCGACGAAACCAGTTCCATTGGATCCGTAATGGTATATTATTATCGAATTTCAATTTTAGTAGTGTTTGGAGTGATCGTTTGGCCGTACAACAGATAAACGCGTTGAGATTTATATCAAAAAATCTTGTATTATAACTGGGTCCAAAAAGCTATCTTTTCCATACGATTGAATTAAGACTCGAAACCTTTCCATTGTGTTTGAATAGGGGTTTAATATTATAAACGCCTAGCGGCATGTCTCGATTGGAGATCGAGATTGTGAGTTGCGAAATTAAGACGAGTTGAATTCGAATTTAAATTAAAAATATATATTCACATACAATGGAAAATTTGACACGTTTCATTCCTTAAAACACGTGTCCCTTTTTCACTCTTCCTTCTGAAACGTGTTGTTTTCTCTCTAATAAAAATTAATTGGCAGAAGCAAAAGAATGAAAATCGAATTCAACTAAAAATAAAAATCGAAAGAAACCAATATCTTCATTCCTTCTCTTCACAGCTTTATTGACCAAACCCATTATAGAAAAAAAAAATAAAAAAATAAACAAAGAAAAAAGGGGGCTTCGTCTCCGTTCTTATGGTTGCAAATTCTTTCAATAATCGGAATCATTCGAAGCTTCGTATAGTTTAAAGAACCCTTGTCTTTCGAAATCGAGCGCGTGAAGGGAGGGCGTCAGCATGTACGTGTGATCGGAGAGGCGGAGGGAACGTGGACCTCGCCAGCAACGGTTAGGGATCATAGTGGCTTTCATCGTTGGTCCAGTGGATGATTCGTCGTCGCTCGCGTGGGAAGGGGGAAGTCGATCGGTGCTGTGTGGGTCGTCACGAGCTCGGGGTTTGGGTGCAAACGAGGGAGCCCGTTGGGTCTATGGCATCGGTAGTGGAGGCCGTTCGTGATGCGTTCGTCACAATTTAGATTTGTCGATTCACAAGCTCGAGACAATGCTAGTAGGAGGGCAGTATGGCATAATCTTATCATTAATTCAGTTTAATTTTTGAAAATTGGGTTGTCAATTTAATTAAAATTTATAATGGAGTTGTATATTGTTTTATTTTCTGTAACTGGGTTTTAGGAAGAAAAGAAAAATATATAGGAGTTTTGAAAGGTTTGAGTATATATAAAAAAATAAAAATAAAAATAGATTATTTTATAGGTATATATATATATATATGTATATATGTAGCTTTGAAGAAAGAATAAAATAAAGTAAGTATACATATATGCCTACCTTCACTTACTAGTTATTTTAAAGTAATGAATTATGGCGATAAATTTGTTTACCCAACTTATTAATTTATTTTAGTCACTAAAGGATTTGTAAAAGGAAAATTAGTTTAAAAATTTAATTATTTGTTTAAAATAAAATCATTAGTTAAAATTAAAACTTTTAAACGATAATTGATTTTTCATTTTTTCGAATATTAATTACATCCTCTAATGTTATTCAAGGTCCAAAATTTGTGAAGGAAATAGCCGGTTTGGATCGGAATGCAAAACAAAAATCGAAGGTGAGTTAATCTCACTCATATGGACTACCTTTTAAATTTAAATAGTTAAATTTAAATTATTGGTTGTTTCATTGTGTTGATAATGGCTATCTGTTTGGATGTGATAGTATTTATATATTGTAATATATGTAGTATATATTGGAGTGATTGATTTCCCGCATTATATAGCGGATGAGACCCTATGCGCCCCGCATAATTACGAATGACCCTTTATACCACGTTATTCCACCTCGAAGCCGAATTGGTATTTTTATATTATGCTAACATATATGGATGCAGGGAAAACAGATTGGTGGGATCCAACTGGATTCCTCAAAATTATTTAGGTTGTTTTAATGTTCTATGATATGGTTTGATTGAATATATTTGGGTATGCTGAGTTAATCTAAGATAGAACATATTGGTAATTGAACATATTGGATGCTATGGTTTGATTGAATATATTTGGGTATGCTGAGTTATCAAAATATATAGATTGGATTTTGAAAGGAAAATAAAATGTGAGAATTTTTAAGTAAAAAATTATAAAGAATTTAGACAAATTAAATAATGAATCGGAAAAGGATAAAAGTTGGTTTTAAATTCTAATAAATAAATTCTGAGTGTGGCAAAAGAGATTTTGAATAAATGGAAATAAATGATTTTTTTAAATTAAGTGATATTATTTAGAGAAATAAAAGATTTATTTTAAAATTCAGGATTTAAATGGTCTGGGAAGAAATAAAAGGGAATTTTTGAAATAAAGTATGAAATTTATAATTTCATAAATAAGATTTTTAAATCATAATTAAGAAGTAAATCTGAAATTAATAGATTTAAGGACTGCATAATACAAAACCACAATAAGAATACATATCAAAATCCAATTGCTTCAATATTCATATCAGCAATTGAAAAAATCACAATTGATTCAA
Organism: Allium cepa; assembly: GCA_030765085.1. NCBI lineage: Eukaryota > Viridiplantae > Streptophyta > Magnoliopsida > Asparagales > Amaryllidaceae > Allium > Allium cepa. The sequence goes on from CM060929.1 coordinate 251,311,582, forward strand.
GTTTACAAGAGGATGAATAGGTCTGAAATTAAATTCAAAGTGCAAAGTTTCTTTCAAATGTAGTTAGGACTTATACAAGGTGTTAATGTTGAAGTTGATTGGTATAATGTTATTTGAAATATAACTAATTGTCCAAAGGGCACATTATACCTACTTTGCATTATAAAATAGACTGCCAACCAAAGAATGATGCAGAAAATGGAATAAAAAAAAGGAGAAACTCAATGTTTATTTTGTAAAATTGAAATAGAATGCAGAGATTATCTTTACTTTGATTGTATTTATACTAAACATATATGGTCAGTGGCTGACTGCGGGTGGCTGAGTTGTGGCAGAGTTTTGAGTGTAGAGTTAAGGCTAGTCGATAGCGGGTGTTGCGAGTTTACATGTGTAAGCGTCTGACTGGTTAATTTCTAGTAGAAACCCTAGGGGCAGCACGTAGGTAGGGTTTTGCCGAAGCTGGGTAAATTCTGTGTCGTTCTGTTTCTGCATTTAATATTCTACTATTATCTGTGCTGCAATAATTTTGATATATCTGTGTTGAGATTATTGTATATAAGCGTCCGCAAATAAATAATTTTTATAATTGATAGTATCACCCTATTCACACCCCCTCTAGGGCGAAATCGATCCTGCAAGTGGTATCGAAGCTAGGAATAAATGCATTTTTTTTTTAAAAAAGATTGATTTGTTTCCAAAAACCAATTTTTTATATTAAAATTTAAATTTTTAAAGTGACTTCTTTCAATAACGCTTTTGCTAAGGGTCAGTCCATAGTTAGACCACCAATGTTCAATGGTGAATATGCTTACTGGAAAAATAGAATGAAAATTTTTCTGAAAACCATTGATGCTTGGAATATTGTTGAGACAGGTTACAGAGCGCCAACTATACTAGTAAATAATCAGGAAATGAAAAACTATTTAATCAATGGACAGATCTAGAAAATAAGTTATAGAATGCTAATGCTAAAGCTATGAATTCTATTATTTGTTCATTGGATCATATTGAATATAATCGTGTCTCACATTGTCTAACTGCGTAGGAAATCTGGTATACACTTGAAGTGACTCACGAAGGAACATGTACAGTCAAGGAATCTCGCCTTGCAATGCTTAGTAGCGAATACGAGAACTTCACAATGGCCAAGGACGAGAATGTTAAAGAGATGTATGCACGACTTTCCAATCTCATATACAAATCAACAGCTCTCGAAAAATCATACACAAAGTTGGAAATTGTCCGAAAAATCCTTAGAGTCCTTCTACAGAATTTTTAAGCATAAGTTACAGCCATTCAATAATCAAAGGATTTGAAACAAATCAAAGTTAAAGAGCTTATCGGAAATCTCACCACTTACGAGCTAGAAATGAAATTCAAAGAAGAACGGGAGATTGTCTGTCACAAGTGCAACAAACCCGGACACATCAAGCCCAATTGTCCTCGACTTCAACACGGCGAAGAAAAGAAATAAAAAAGGAGAAGCATTGCAGCCACGTGGAATAAAAGCGATAATGATTATAAAAGCACTAGCAGTGAGAGTGAGAAAGAAGATCTGTGCTTTAGAGGTGATATAACTGATAGCGATCATGATGAGCCAATTGAGGTATCAAAACTCACTTACTCGGAATTACTTATATATTTCCACGAAGAAAATGGTTGTTTTGAAAGACTTAGGGAGAAATACGCTAAAATTGAATCCCAAAGAGATACTTTGATAGAATCAAATAAACAACTTGATCAATTAGTTAAAAACTATCAAAGTAGTATCCCTAAGTGTAATAAGTGTCCAACATTTGAAGAACGGGTTAAAAAATCAGAAATTAAAATTAAATCACTTGAAAATGAAATTCTGATTTTGAAAGATAGTGAAAAAACAAGGAGAGAAAATTCTATTAAAAAGTGCACACAATTATTGGAAAAAAATGAATCTCTCAAAATGTGACGACCCGAAATTTTTGAGCAATTGAAATTGGAATATTCAATTGATTTTGAATATTTAAATGTTAAATTTTAACTCGAATTTTAATATCACCAATTATTTGATAATTAAACCATTGAATTAACTAATTTGAAGTTGGGTAAATTATTGAATCTAGAGTTTTAAGCCTATTAAAAATAAGTTGAAGGCTTGGAAAATTTATATTGACAATACTGAGAATAATAGAAATTTTAAAATTTGAATTTAATACTGATTTATACAGTTTTAAGAATATATCGTTTCAAATTGAATTTAAAAATACTCTTTCGTGGCATAGTCTCGGAGTCCGACGAAACTAGTTCCATTGGATCCGTAATATTGAATTATTATCGGATTTCGAATTTCGTGTTGATCGGAGTTAGTGTGTGAGTGTACGATATATAAACGCGCTGAGAATTTATTGATAATAATCTAATGATATTTAATTTAAATGGTCAAGCTTCTCTAATACGCTTCTTCGTTTAATAATTAAAAAAGGGTAGATATTTTTCTTCGTTCTGTAAACAAAACGAAGACTCTCTTTCTTTCTTTGTTTTGAATCCAAACTAATGGCCGCTCACATCCATTTGCAAATCGAAGCCGAGCCTTTCCTTTCCCTTCTCCCCTCTTTCATTCGACCTTCAGTTTGATTTCCCTTTCCTCTTCAATTTCGAAAATCGTAACCCAGCTTTAAAAAAAAAAGAGTGGGGAAACGAAAATGGCCGACACCACTCTTCTCCTATTCGAATCAGTTAAAAACGATTCCCTTCTTTCATCATATGGTCGAGCAAATCATGTTTTTTTCCCTTTTTTCTTTTTGCTCGAACAAACCCTAGTTCGATTCGAGTCTAAGCGGAATCACTCGAGAACGACATATGAGGGTAAAACGGCACGCTTCGGTGGCTAACAGGTCGAGAACGTGGTATCTTCTCGAGAGGGTCGCGGCGTTGCCTGGACTCGACGTGACGCGATCGATAAGGGAATGGAAACTTGGCCTGGGAGAACTAGCGGCGGTAGGCTCGAAGTCGCGAGGCGACGAGTGGTGATGGGATGGTGATCGATCGCGACAGCTAGGCGATGTGATGGCTGCGACGAGCGGTGAGGTACTCGCGTGTTATTTCTTTTGATTTGAATCAATTTGGAATATGAAATGTTAAAGTTTAAACCTGTAGATATTTTGTGATCTCTATCATTTATCGGAAATTACAAGTTGGGTATGTCATAGTCTTGTTTAAAATCAGTCAGTTATATATAAAGCAGAAGGTATATTATTGCAACTGTCTGATAATAACTGAGACTAGTATTGATATATATACATATTTTCGTAAAATAAAGAGAAAACTTTGATTTGTTTTTATAAACAGTTTGGAAAATGAAGAATAAAGTAAATACATACACATTTAAACCTATTAAATTATTTTAAAGGAAGGTGTTGCGAAGGTTAATTTGTAAAATTAACTTACTTAGTTTATTTTGGTCACAAAGGATATTTAAATGAGAAATTGGTTTAACCTAAATAATTAGTTGATGAATTTATTAACAAGAAAATTGATTGTTTAAGTATTAATAAATCATAGTATATTTATACAAGGTCCAAAATTGGGAGATAATGGTCGAGATGGAATTGGATTTCCAAATAAAAAGAAAAGGTGAGTTAATCTCACTCAGTTAATTTAAATTTAAATTTAAATGATTAAATTTATATAAATGTTTTGAATGGATGAATTGATTGATGTGCTGTATAGTATAGTATATATTTGAAATTGGTATTATATATTTTACTAACATCTGTGGATGCAGGGAAATAGGTTGGAGGGATCCAACTGGATTCCTCAAATCTGTTTAGATCATTTAATCTTCTGTGTTATGCATATTTGATATCCTGTGATGATATTATTGGTAATTGAAATATTGGACGATATGGCTCAATGTAATAAGTTATCAAAATCTATAGAATTGGATTTGTGAAAGGAAATAAAAGAATAAAATTTTAAGTAAAATAAATTCTCGGGAATTTAAATAAATTTAATAATGAATTGGAAAATAAAATAAAGTAAAAGCAATTTCAAAATTCGAATAAATATGGAAAAAGAGGGAATTTTGAATTAACAGGGGAATAAATCTTAAACTAAAGTGATGTTAGTTTAAAGATTAAAGAAGTCATTTTTAAATTAAGGGTTAAATTTAATCAAAGGATAAGAAGGAATTTTGGAAATTTGAAATTGGTATTTTTGAAGGGGTTTTAACTCATAATAAAGAAGTAAAAATCTTAAAGTTAATGGAATTTAAAATAAAGAAAGTAAGTGAAGGAATTTATTTCAAAGTGAAGTAAATTAGAAGTTAATTGTAAATTTTATTTAAGTGTCTGGAATTGAAATAAAGAAAAGTGAGATCTTGAATTTGATAATCTAGGTTTATAAAGGTGAAGTGGATTTGGAAGTATAAATTCAAGGTGTGAATTTATTAAAGAAATGGTAAATTTGTTTAAAAATAAATGGAGGATGTGAAAGAGAAGAGTATTTCTCGGGATAGCCAAGTATGGTCTTCAAAGCAATTTTAAATACAAGTAAAAGTTTTAACAATGGTTTTAAAAAGCATGTTTAGAAAATTTATTATCTCTAATGTTTAACTTTAAAAGCAAGTATTTTCAAATCTATTAATGTAGTAATTATATAAAGGTGACTTGGTATTATATTTTTAAGAAAAAAAATTAGTTTACATTTTATAAAGTGGTTTTATTTAAAATATTCTTAAGGTATATATATTTTAATAAAGTATTAAAGTAGTTTTGATTTTAAAATTATAAAGTATGTTCTATAGTAAAGTGTTTTTAAAATTTATTTTAAAAATCTAAAAGTATTTTGAACTTGGTGTCCCAAAGGAAATAAATATCAGGGTAATGTATTCCGTGAGCGGAAACTGGGTTGGAACCGTTTTAAAAAGGGTTGAAAATCTGAAATATATCTTGTAAAGATATTTTGGAGATAAATAAATAATTTGGATAATTATTTAATGTTTGATGGATGTTTGTGAATAGAAATTGATAGTTAAATAACCGACTATCAATATTGGACAATGCGTTGGTCGTTTCGAAGAGACCGGGATCGAGATTTATTTCTCGAAAACCACTTCGATCCGGTTTGTACGTTTCATGAAAACGATTTTGGATTCGAAGATGGAGCAGTGAAGTGAAAGGGCTAGTCGTTACTAATCCTGAGGATATTTCCAAAATGTATGTAGTAGGAATAGTGCCTTCGGTTCCGTTCGAACCCGGGACGGACTTGTATGGATGAATGCTTGTGAAACATCGTCAGGTGGACGATGGGCATTCTATGGAATATATTCTAAAAAGGTAACGCTTAGCCTCAAGCCTCATCAAATGGGAATGGCTGAAAATCAGGGGTTATGCAGCAAGGCTTCGTGGGTAGCCCCCACTGGAGGGTGAGGTCATCCCTGTCTAGATGTCCCTTTTATTTCGGCTTAGTGGGCGGTTGCTGATCCCAACCGCTGGGTGATCTTGCTCGGGACTGTCCAGTAAGGGATAGTTCCGGTCTTGTGTTGCAGGGGAGCTAGGGTGGCTCCTCGGTACGCTGATCTAGATCAGGTACTGTGACAAGTGGTACCCCAGTGCCTAGCCATTAGTTGGAATCCATTTTCCCTATGCGCCCGTACGGTTTTGATTGTGCCCAACTATTGCTGAAACGTGAGATACAAGCATTTCATCTAGATTCTATTTTACTTTCTATAGACACTATTATAATATCAGAGGACTTTAATAAAAATGTTTTAGCTATCGTAGGGTAAAAACCCGACATGTTTATTTGTGGCGTGGTCTTACGAGATGCTTTTGTTTTCAAAGGATTTTTGAAACTTTAATAATCAATTGGGTGTGATTCTCTCGCGCTGGTAATCCAGATTGACTCGAGTGTTATTTAACTGTAATGCTCGGGTCAGACCGAGTATTATAGGATACAGGAATGCTGTGGAGCTCAGGAGACGAGCAGGATGATGATACGTACTCCTGTACTTGTTTATGTATATATTCCGCTGTGTTGAGTTGTTGTGTATCCATTTGTATGATATTGATGTTGAGCTATGATTGATGTACTCTGATGATGTTATATATAAACAGATATATTTTATTTGAGTAAAGATCATTTATTATATACTATATTTTATTCCGCTGGGATGGTTAGATTCTGTTGTTGTTTTCTATTTTCTTCTTCTACTTCTTCTTCTTTAACCCAAATGGTTCATATTTCTGTATATCTTGAGTTGAGTGTTGTATAATAGTGTTGACTCAAGGGGTACGGATTTGCAGGCTGTTACACTTGGTATCGGAGCGAGGTTGGTGATAACCTTGGCTCTGGTGGGAATTACTCATTTAAAATAGAGTCCGTAGTACTCTAGAATGAGTTTGAGCGTATTAATAGATATGAGCGCGTATTTGTTAGTGAATATAAATTATTTTAATATCGTGTTGATTGGTTTATTGAGTGGCATGTGAACTTTCGTCGGCACAGTCTGGACAACTGTATCGAAGGGGTTTCTAAACACTTGAATAGAACAATTGACACGGTATTGTTTTAATTGTGGGTGGATGAAATAATTTTACCCAAAATATATTTTTGGATATAAAGAAAATTTTTTGTAAACTATTTTAGCTGATATATGGTTGCTTGGATGTTAGAAATGATAATATTAAAGTATTAACATTGTTAAGTGGAAATTTAACTAGAATTTAAAATATTACCAAAGTTCGAGAAAATAAATTCATTATAAAATGAAATTTATAAATATGAATTATAAATGTAATTTATGAATTGAACTATAATCAAATCGGAAACTATACAAATGAACTATAGTTAAATTTGATTTAAGCAGGATTTCAAAATTTAAATTCCGGAGATTTTGGAAGTATTTGTTGAAGTATTTTGAAAATAAATGATAGCATTATTGTTTTGGAGGTATTTCTGAAAAGAAATTTGTTTTAAGTGAATTTTGAAAGTGATATAGCATTGAAATCACTTGGATTATTGAAAAATAATTCTGATGATGACGGCTGCGTCATAGGTATTCATTTTCGAATTTTTAAGTGACGGATTGCTGCCAGAAATTTATTTATTCAGAAAAACTAGTTGTTTTTGAAAATTTCAAAGGAAATTTGTTGGGAATAAAATCAGGATTGGTTTGGCTTTTGAGAAATGTGATTTGATATGTTGGAGATTTCAAAATGATTTGAAACCAAAGCAGGGAGTTAAAAATCCTGATGAGATAGTTGTCAACTTATAAATTGAGATGATTTTTAAATCAGGAAAGAAATATAAGCTTGAATGTTGGAATTTAAATTTAAAGTGAAAAGTTAAAAATGAAATTAACTTGGATTGGAAATAAAAATTTGACTGGATTGACATTAACTGGATAGGCTGAAATAATATCCAGTTGTTTTCGAAATTAGGTTGAAATTGTATTGAGTTAAATAAAACTGAGTTAAAATAAAATTGAATTGGAATAAGAATTCAATTAAATTAATGAATGGAATTAAATTCTTACCTGAACAAATGAAAAATAAATTGGATAAAGATTGATATTGGAATAAATAAATCAGAATAACTTATAAGAGAATTAAAAAAATCCATAGAAATAAAATATGCTTGGGCTATAAATAAATAGCAGGCTTGAGTTGAAAATAAAGGATGAATATATTCAAACCTAGAATGAATGGAATTGTGAAAATCATATGTGGTGACTTCTAAAATTTGATAGGTGAGATACAAAATCCCAAAATAAATATAGTTTGATGTTTTGGGAAATAAAACAAAAATCCAAACTTGAATTATAAAACACATTGAACTTAAGAAATCAAATGAAGTGATATTTGGAATTAAAAACAAGTATTGAATTTTAACCAAGGAAAGAATTAATTAGATAATAAATCAGTTAATGAAATTGAATTGTTAGTTTATGATGAAGTTTGGAAATAAAACTCAAGTTATAATAAAAATCGACTTGAATTATCGATGAAGAAAATATAATTAAATTGTGATTAGTAAATTGGAAATAAATGATGGATTCAGAACTTGAATTATAAATTAAAATTTAACTTGAAGTGTTAACAAATTAAATAAACTGGAAATGGCCATGTAATCAATTAAATGAGCTGAATCTAAAAGGTTAAAGTGTATAATAACCGATCAAATAAATTTGAAGCTTGAAATGGGATTGGATTAAAATAGAATCAAGTTAAATTGAAAAGAGAAATTTATTTGAAAAATGAGAATGAGCTTAAGTATAAATTTGAATAAAATTGAAGTAAATTAACTTAAGCTAAATGAATGGATAAGTGTTGAATTGAATTCAACTTAAAACTAAGTGTAATGATATTGGGTTGGATTTAAATCAAGTGAAAATAAATTTGAATCGAAATAAAATTTGGTGGGTTATAAATAAAATTTAAGGAAACAAAAAATTCAAAAAGGATTGAGTGGATAAACTAGTTATATTGAATAAATAAATGGATGGAATAAATAAGAATCAAATAGAAGTGAACTTACGTTTGAAGTGAAATAAATTGAGTAAATTAACTTAAATTGAGAATAATTAGAAGCTCGACTACAAGTAAAATTGGAAGATCATTAAATTAAAGCTTAGTTTGAATTAATTCGGGAAGGGTTAGTAATATGCAAGCTTGGAATGGGTCGAGCTAAATAAATGGTCGTGAATGAATTAAAATAAAAAGGAAATTTAATTGGTAATGAAGATGAACCTAAATTGTTAATGGTTTTGAATGAACTGGTTTGGTTAATAAAATGAAATGCAAATGAATGGATTCAAATCTGAAATACAATAAAAATGAGAATATATGAATTGTGAATAAATTTTAAAAAAATGGAATAGAATTAAGTATAAATTGAGTTGAAATCCATTTAAATTGGTTAGAAAACATAAATACTTGTTTATTCACATAGATCTCGTCAAATTGTATAGAATAAATTATCACTGGATGTAAATGGGAGTAATTAAAATTCTATGGATTGGTAGAAGTAGAATGAATTGATTTTGAGATCAATTGGATTAAATATGAATTCAGTTTGCTTAAAAATAAATTAAATGCAAGTGATTGAGATTTAAACCATACAAATTGATGAAGTGATATACGAATGGATTGAAAACCATTCAAATTGAATGGAAATGGTTTGTAAATTAATAAAAATAGTCGAATTAGTGTGGAAATTGTATAAACTGCTTACGAAGAAATGTTTGGTGTGAATTTATTTTAGAATTCATATGTTTTAACTATTGCAAATAAGTGAAATGTTATTAAACTTCATTTATATGGCACTTACATATTTAAATTGAGTAAGTACAAGTACCTGGAAGCCGTGTGGCTGGATTTGGTTGTGCTTTTTGCTAAAAATAATAAGGCGCTTGCTTAAAATGCTAAATAAGGTACGCCTACGCAATAAAAACAGGAAATATGAACTATTTTTGTTTTTTCCGACCGGGTGGGTCGATGTATATATATTTATCTCTTTTGTCACATTGCAAAAGCTCCTCCGTACAAAGGAGACTGCCAAAAAATTTCAGAAATTTTGGGAGTTAGAAAATTTGAGAAAATTTCGGAAAATTGTGTTAACGACTAACGAATTCAAATTGGAAACTAAACTAAATTAGTAAAGGAAACCAACTTAAAGTAACGAGATGAATTAGTGATTAATGGAAAATAAAATTCAATATTTAGAGTTAAAGATAAATTGAATTCGTATGGAAATGAAAGAATCAATGTGGATAGAAATGGATATAAACTAAAGTGGTAAGATGAAAATAAATATAAGAAACATATAAAATGCTTATGTTAACTTAAGTAAGGAATGATCAATTCTTAATTGGAAATTGAATATTGCAAATATATTCTAAGTTGATATTTAGATAAATATTGACATCTGGTAAGGAAGTCGATAAAATATTTTGGAATGTTATGATTGGATATTAGTGCTAAGCATGTTATGCATGTATTATAAAGGAAAAAGAGAATTGATTTTGATTTCAGAAAGATAAATATGAATTTCCCGACAAAAGGTATGTATTTAAATTTGGTGCGGAGAGCCATTTTGTAGTTGTACCGAGCTAGCCGCGCAAAGGAGACGCTGGCGAAATTTTTCGAAAATTTAGGGAGTTAGAAAAATTTTGAGAACATTTTGATAATTCAAAATTTGGTTTTAAATTGAAACTTGAATGGTTAAACAAATAGTATAGTTTGAAAACATGGGAGAGTTGAGAAGCTAACAAGAGTGATAATGGGTCTTTTGTAAAAGATAATTGGCTAGATGTTGAATTGTTGGTTTTGGAAAAGTAAGCGGGTATTGGACCATTCTTCCTAATTAGTAATTTCGGGGACGAAATTCTTTTAAGGGGGGAGGAATGTGACAACCCGAAATTTTTGAGCAATTGAAATTGGAATATTCAATTGATTTTGAATATTTAAATGCTAAATTTTAACTCGAATTTCAATAACACCAATTATTTGATAACTAAACCGTTGAATTAACTAATTTGAAGTGGGTAAATTGTTGAATCTAGAGTTTTAAGCCTATTAAAAATAAGTTGAAGGCTTGGAAAATTTATATTGACAATACTGAGAATAATAGAAATATTAAAATTTGAACTTAATACTGATTTATTCAGTTTTAAGACTATATCGTTTTAAATTGAATTTAAAAATAGCCTTCCGAGGCACAGTCTCGGAATCCGACAAAACTAGTTCCATTGGATCCGTAATATTGAATTATTATCGGATTTCGAATTTCGTGTTGATCGGAGTTAGTGTGTGAGTGTACGATATATAAACGCGCTGAGAATTTATTGATAATAATCTAATGATATTTAATTTAAATGGTCAAGCTTCTCTAATACACTTCTTCGTTTAATAATTAAAAAGGGTAGATATTTTTCTTCGTTCTGGAAACAAAACGAAGCCTCTCTTTCTTTCTTCGTTTTGAATCCAAGCTAATGGCCGCTCTCATCCATTTGCAAATCGAAGCCGAGCCTTTCCTTTCCCTTCTCCCCTCTTTCATTCGACCTTCAGTTTGATTTCCCTTTCCTCTTCAATTTCGAAAACCGAAACCCAGCTTTAAAAAAAAGAGTAGGGAAACGAAAATGGCCGACACCACTCTTCTCCTATTCGAATCTGTTAAAAACGATTCCCCTCTTTCATCATATGGTCGAGCAAATCATGTTTTTTTCCCCTTTTTTCTTTTTGCTCGAACAAACCCTAGTTCGATTCGAGTCTAAGCGGAATCACTCGAGAACGACAGATGAGGGTTGAACGGCACGCTTCGGTGGCTAGCAGGTCGGGAACGTGGTATCTTCTCGAGAGGGTCACTGCGTTGCCTGGACTCGACGTGACGCGATCAATAAGGGAATGGAAACTCGGCCTGGGAGAACTTGCGGCGGTAGGCTCGAAGTCGCGAGGCGACGAGTGGTGCTGGGCTGGTGATTGATCGCGACAGCTAGGTGATGTGATGGCTGCGACGAGCAGTGAGGTACTCGCGTGTTATTTCTTTTGATTTGAATCAATTTGGAATATGAAATGTTAAAGTTTAAACCTGTAGATAATTTGTGATTTCTATCATTTATCAGAAATTACAAGTTGGGTATGTCATAGTCTTGTTTAAAATCAGTCAGCTATATATAAAGCAGAAGGTATATTATTGCAACTGTCAGATAATAACTGAGACTAGTATTGATATATATACATATTTTCGTAAAAAAAAGAGAAAACTTTGATTTGTTTTTATAAACAGTTTGGAAAATGAAGAATAAAGTAAATACATACACATTTAAACCTATTAAATTATTTTAAAGGAAGGTGTTGCGAAGGTTAATTTGTAAAATTAACTTATTTAGTTTATTTTGGTCACAAAGGATATTTAAATGAGAAATTGGTTTAACCTAAATAATTAGTTGATGAATTTATTAACAAGAAAATTGATTGTTAAAGTATTAATAAACCATAATATATTTATACAAGGTCCAAACTTGGGAGATAATGGTCGAGATGGAATTGGATTGCCAAACAAAAAGAAAATGTGAGTTAATCTCGCTCAGTTAATTTAAATTGAAATTTAAATGATTAAATTTATATAAATGTTTTGAATGGATGAATTGATTGATGTGCTGTATGGTATAATATATATTTGAAATTGGTCTTATATATTGTACTAACATTTGTGGATGCAGGGAAACAGGTTGGAGGGATCCAACTGGATTCCTCAAATCTATTTAGATCGTTTAATATTCTGTGTTATGCATATTTGATATCTTGTGATGATTTTATTGGTAATTGAAATATTGGACAATATGGCTCAATGTAATGAGTTATCAAAATCTATAGAATTGGATTTGTGAAAGGAAATAAAAGAATAAAATTTTAAGTAAAATAAATTCTCGGGAATTTGAATAAATTTAATAATGAATTGGAAAATAAAATAAAGTAAAAGCAATTTCAAAATTCTAGTAAATATGAAAAAATAGGGTATTTTGAATTAACAGGGGAATAAATCTTAAACTAAAGTGATGTTAGTTTAAAGATTAAAGAAGTCATTTTTAAATTAAGGGTTAAATTTAATCATAGGATAAGAAGGAATTTTGGAAATTTGAAATTGGTATTTTTGAAGGGGTTTTAACTCATAATAAAGAAGTAAAAATCTTAAAGTTAATGGAATTTAAAATAAATAAAGTAAGTGAAGGAATTTATTTCAAAGTAAAGTAAATTAGAAGTTAATTGTAAATTTTATTTAAGTGTCTGGAAATGAAATTAAAGAAAAGTGAGATCTTGAATTTGATAATCTTGGTTTATAAAGGTGAAGTGGATTTGGAAGTATAAATGCAAGGTGTGAATTTATTAAAGAAATGGTAAATTTGTTTAAAAATAAATGTAGATTTATTTTTAAAGGATGTGAAAGAGAAGAGTATTTCTCGGGATAGCCAAGTATGGTCTTCAAAGAAATTTTAAATACAAGTAAAAGTTTTAACAATGGTTTTAAAAAGCATGTTTAGAAAATTTATTATCTCTAATGTTTAACTTTTAAAGCAAGTGTTTTCAAATCTATTAATGTAGTAATTATATAAAGGTGACTTGGTATTATGTTTTGAAGAAAAAAAAAATTAGTTTACATTTTATAAAGTGGTTTTATTTAAAATGTTCTTAAGGTATATATATATATTTTAATAAAGTATTAAAGTAGTTTTGAGTTTAAAGTTATAAAGTATGTTCTATAATAAAGTGTTTTTAAAATTTATTTTAAAAATCTAAAAGTATTTTGAACTTGGTGTCCCAAAGGAAATAAATAACAGGGTAATGTATTCCGTGAGCGGAAACTGGGTTGGAACTGTTTTAAAACGGGTTGAAAATCTGAAATATATCTTGTAAAGATATTTTGGAGATAAATAAATAATTTGGATAATTATTTATTGTTTGATGGATGTTTGTGAATAGAAATTGATAGTTAAATAACCGACTATCAATATTGGACAATGCGTTGATCGTTTCGAAGAGACCGGGATCGTGATTTATTTCTCGAAAACCACTTCGATCCGGTTTGTACGTTTCATGAAAACGATTTTGGATTCGAAGATGGAGCAGTGAAGTGCAAGGTCTAGTCGTTACTAATCCTGAGGATATTTTCAAAATGGATGTAGTAGGAATAGTGCCTTCGGTTCCGTTCGAACCCGGGAAGGACTTGTATGGATGAATGCTTGCAAAACATTGTCAAGTGGACGATGGGCATTCTAAGGAATATATTCTGAAAAGGTAACGCTTAGCCTCAAGCCTCATCAAATGGGAATGGCTGAAAATCAGGGGTTATGCAGCAAGGCTTCGTGGGTAGCCCCCACTGGAGGGTGAGGTCATCCCTGTCTAGATGTCCCTTTTATTTCGGCTTAGTGGGCGGTTGTTGATCCCAACCGCGGGGTGATCTTGCTCGGGACTGTCCAGTAAGGGATGGTTCCGGTCTTGTGTTACAGGGGAGTTACGGTGGCTCCTCGGTACGCTGATCTAGACCAGGTACTGTGACAGGTGGTACCCCAGTGCCTAGCCATTAGTTGGAATCCATTTTCCCTACACGCCCGTACAGTTTTGATTGTGCCCAACTATTGCTGAAACGTGAGATGCAAGCATTTCAGCTAGATTCTATTTTACTTTCTATAGACACTATTATAATATCAGAGGACTTTTATAAAAATGTTTTAGCTATCTTTAGGTAAAAAACCCGACATGTTTATTTATGGCGTGGTCTTACGAGATGCTTTTGTTTTCAATTTTGAAACTTTAATAATCAATTGGGTGTGATTTTCTCACGCTGGTAATCCAGACTGACTCGGTTGTTATTTAAATGTAGTGCTCGGGTCAGACCGAGTATTATAGGATACAGGAGATGTTGTGGAGCTCAGGAGACGAATAGGATGACGATACGTACTCCCGTACTTGTTTATATATATATATATTCCGCTTTGTTGAGTTGTTGTGTATCCATTTGTATGATATTGATGTTGAGCTGTGATTGATGTACTCTGATGATGTTATATATAAACAGATATATTTTATTTGAGTAAAGATCATTTATTATATATTATATTTTATTGCGCTGCGATGGTTAGATTCTGTTGTTGTTTTCTATTTTCTTCTTCTACCTCTTTTTCTTTAACCCAAATGGTTCGTATTTCTGTATATCTTGAGTTGAGTGTTGTATAATAGTGCTGACTCAAGGGGTACGGATTTGCGGGCTGTTACACAAAACACAAGTCCAACACTATCAACCACCTAAAGAAAAATTTTCAAAAGTGAAAGATCGTTGAATATGCTATTAGGGAAACAAACTGTTAATACAGTTAGACAAGGACTTGGATATAATCAATCTGAAAATGTTAGAAACGAAATTAAACAAGTCAATTCCATATGCACAATTTGTAGAAAAATTGGACAATCAAAATATTTGTTGGCACCCAAACAAGTGAAAACCATTCCAATTTGGGTTCCAAAAGGCACATATATAAAATCTCTCAAAGTTAAACAAATTTGGGTGCTAAAAGGAACATATATAAATAGTTATGTGTCTCCACAAGATTGTTTTTTAAAATCATTTTCCACTAACAACCATGGACCTATAAAAACAAATAGGACACAAAAATCTTTCATCGTATAGGTGTGGTGGCAAGCTAAGGAACTACAATAGTGTTACTTGGATTCTGGCTGTTCCAGGGACACAATGAGCGACAAAGCAAAGTTCCTTAGCCTAGGATAAAGGTGACATAATCACAATGAACAATAACTAAAAATATCGTACAAGTAAAACATGTAATGGTATATTTATTTGAACGAAATATTAAATGTGATAATCTGCACCGTAATCTGAACTAAATCAGCCAATAATGTGACGATGAAATAAATGATGATGTTGATTCTGACTTATTCAAAATTATTTGCCAATTATATTCTTATGCCAAGAACACTATAAAAATCTGTAGAGTCGTTGAACTACTTCACATATATTAGTTTTGGAATAGTGTTTTATTGGTTGATGATAATACATTTGATTATTTTACGGCTGACTCTGTATTCACGATTTTTGATTATTTACACGGCTTCAATTCAAATTCAAGAGAATTTCATTTAAAAAGTTGTTAAAAATGATTTTGAGATATTTTGTTTCACAACTCATGATCTGGTCTGCAACATTTAACTAATAATAAGTTTGAGTGAAAAGAAATTCAAATGCAGATTACACTGGTAATCTAGTTGATAGAAAAATTACTAGCGGAACGTGATTTGTGATGAGACATTTAGTAGCTGCATCGTTTTTCAAAGAAAATATCTGCATATTTTTCACTTCAAATAATTTTCAAATTGCAGACATTTTTTTAATATAAAACCCCTTTTAGAAAATCATTTTTGACCTTGTTTCAGATTAGTCATTTTGGAAAATTTGGTTTTACAATTATTTTTGGATTTGATTTTAAATAATTACATTGACTAATCTGACACCCTACTAATTATCGATAAGATAAATGGTGTTTGAAAAAGTGATGAGTATTGATTTTAATCATATATTATAACTTGAGACGGTACATTTAGTAAATTTCTTTAGAAATTTGAACAAGAGTTATAAAAACTTTTGTTGGTAAAAATTCCATGACTATCTCTATTTCTATCATATTTCTAACGACCATCACTCATCAAAATTCAATATAGTCTGTCAATATGTGGTACTTTGAACAGGAATCATTCGTTTTTCATTTTATATTTTTTTAATAAAAAAATCCAAAGTATTCGCTCTCATTTAAAAGTCCTCACGGTTATGCGTGGGTGCTTGAAACTTTTTATGTACTTCCATGCTCATTTAAAAGTCCTCACGGTTATGCATGTATTGAACACATGTTAAAATTGACTAATTAAATAGACAAGTTGATTCTAATCTTATTTAAAAGTTCTCACGGTTATGCGTGGTTAGAAGATACTTGAATTCATTTTTTTAAAGAAAAATTGGAATACTACTAATCTCATTTAAAAGTCCTAATGGTTATGCATGGTTGGCAGAATTCCTGAAATAAATATATCACAAATAAACAAAACTATATGGTTTTATATGATGACATCATTCGTATCATTCTAAAGTGGAATATGCATCAAACAGAGTATTTATGATTTTTGTTCAATTTTTTTATTGAAATTTAATATTTATATTCGATTGAGTTTTTAATATTGTATTAATTCCTACAACTTTACCTCTATTTTTCTAACACTGTTACTTTTTTGCTGATAACAAAAGGAGGAGAGAAAAGTTAAGATTTTGGCAAATAAAGGTCAAATATTTTCTATTTGCGTCTAGGCTCATTTGCATATTTTTATTTACATGCATATATAAAGTGGGAGCTTTATGTAGAGAGAGCATTCAAATAAGGGGAGCAAATTGAATGATCAAATACATTTAATAAATTCAAAATCTTAAATATATGTTTGTTATCATCAAAAGGGGGAGATTGCTGAATATGCGAGTATATGATTTTTGTTTGATGATAATATATATGTGTGTATATATATATATTCATTTAAATGTATTTGTTAATGTACTATTTTATTGTTTACATAATTAAATAAACACTTGCTGAATAAAATAAATAACACAGAGTTTAAATTCAAATAGATATTTTATTCAAACAAATATTTATTACGATTCTTGAATAGTACAAATTCAAGCTCTCACTATATATATACAATTTGAAATTACAATACATTTCCATTTACAAATGTCCTCACTACATATCGCTCATTCACTCGTATTGATCTTCAACTCCATTCCAAATTTATTCCAGCATCTGAGCGATCTACAAAAATAAATACTGACGTAGTAAAATTGAAAAGAAAATATTTTTGCAGTGTAAAATAAAATGTATTTTGAAAATATTATTTGCCTCGGTTATTTGGGTTGTTCGTCATCATTTAAATTTGAATTCATCATACACGAACAGCTTGTGACATGCATAGTGTATCACTGTACATGCTACATGGCCGTGCACACCGATATACACTTGATAAAATTACAGGGACAGGTGAGCACAGGTCAAACCCAAAGGAAAAGACGGGTTCAACTCAAGTGCAATACAAATAAAGTCACGACACGAGCATAAGGTCAAACCCGAGCTGCAAGCTGGATTCAACACAGGCGCAATCCAAAAATACAAGCCTCGATAAAAATTCGGTGAAAAAAAATAAACTCGTCAGAACAAAGGCTCATGACACAAATGAATATATGAATTAAGTGACCGAGACATATAAAACTGCATCGAACCACAATACAGTGAACTACAGTAATCCATACTACACGAATACATGGAGCAATGCAACGGTCGACAGTGAATACAACAACACAACTTAAATGAAAAAAGCACCAAACCGGACTCAAGGAAATGAACAAAGAAAATATGCATATATACATGTCGACTAGGCTACACATTGAAGACTGTATACAAAGAAAGTACAAATGAACTACACGGCTAAATGAAACAACACTTCAACCTAAACCAGACCAACAATGCAAACCAAGTGCACCAATACTAAACAGAAGCATGGCATGAACCAAGTTAATCACAGACTTCAAAACCAAGACCAGACTACAATTACAAAAAGCAACTCACAACAACAGTAGCAGTTTTAAAAATAATCTCAAGCATCAGGGAGTATGCTACAGATATGAACACACATATATGTATACATACAGTGCAAACTCGGCCAACAGGTCAAAGTGAACCAGACCAGAAATAAGACCAAATCCAATGCAACCTGAACAAAAGACATAAATACAATATGATCTGCCTCAAAGCAATAACAAACAGTGATAAATATGCAGTGAAGGCAGAGCTCAGACTACAGTGATGTTATATGCAAAAGATCAATGAATCAGATAACAAAACAGTGCTACAAAAGGTACCGGACTCGATTGAATCAAATAAAAGTGACATAATTCAGGCAACATCAAAGTGCAAACCATGATGAATTCAAACAATAAAGAAATTCAGGAACACAACTGACTTGACACAAACCAAATAGAAATGAAGACTGTGTGCCAAAAGTTCAGAGACAATGCAAGTGCAAACTATACATAAGTGAAGACCACATGAGCTCAATGCAACACAACATCAAATAACAAACTATAACACAGACATATGTATATGCATATGCAAGTGCATCTGAACTCAGACTCGACCAAGACTACATGAACCAGACTCAAACACACAGTGACAGGAAATGTCAACAACCATGTCAAGGCTAAAATCGAACAAGTATATATGTATGCAGTGACAACATCAGAGAGTATATGCAGAGTATAACAAAGTCAAGGACGCAAGTAAATAAGGTACAAGCCGAAGTTAACATAAATTCGATTTGAATAGTGACAGTGTCGAAATCAAGAAAATCAACACAATCAAAATCAAATTCCAACATACTACAGAGATTAACAGAATCATCATCAAGTCGAGTCAAAACCAGTGCTACCAGAAGTCAAAGCCGAAGTCAGGTGATGTTGAAAAACTAGATGAAGTAGAAAACAGAAATTGGAACAAGTCGAAAATAAGTTCAACCACGAAGGCCGAAGTCAGAGCCTTGGAAATCAAGGAATCAGCAAATTCACAAAACCGTGATGACCAAGGCAAAAATATACGAATTGAAGAAGTCAGAAATCATCATCATCATCAAAACAAAATCGAACGGCCGGAACAAAGAAATTGACGAACTCAACAAATATATATGAACAAAAATCAAGGGTTTCGAACCCTATATAAACAAGTAACATCATCGACAGTTGGACCATTCGAGTTCAAGCAATAACAGAGAAGATTATATCAATAACTCGAATCATTGATCGAGTTCGAGCAAGCATTCAACCAATAAAGCAAAAGGAAGAAATCACATACCATTATATTCGAACTCGATCAGATTGAGCAGCCGTGTGCAAAGGTAGAAGAGACGATCATTCGACTGAGCAACCAAAGCAAGATTGAATAATCGCATGATCAGTTGAAGCGGCACCTTAGTTGCCTGGAACCCTAATTTCTGAACGAATGAAGCAGCCATTATCACAAACAATGAACAGGCCGACATAGAGACTATCTTAATGTCTTGAGCAATTAACTAGGGTTCTGATTGAATCCATATGTAAACAAAAGTTCTTTGGTTTTCATTAAACTCTTATGTCAATTTGTGTAATTAGTCGAGCTATTACTTTTCCATTCAACGTACTTATAATTCATTGCTCGCTGATTCGGATAAACATCCGTTAATTTTACCCAAGGCCTCCATGCGGTCATGGCCTCAAGTTGTACCGAACATTGGGCTTGAGCCCTAGTGCTACACTGTCGAATTTAGCGGCTTAAGTGATTATACTTCTGTCCCCGGTCTTAGGTTAGAGAAGTTAGATAGTGGATGGTCGAATTTCATTCTTAGCGAATTGATACTCCTCCTATTGATTTCAGGTCGGAGTTTATGGAATGGCGAGTGGTCGAACACACTCATCTATTTGTTTATACTCATATCCATACTCTAGGGATAAGAGTTTGTTAGCGAGTGGTCGAATCATTAGCAAGCATCGTTTTACTCCAACTTTATCTTTTCCTTTATTTCCTTTTTATACTAGAACTGTTGCTAGGTCTTTATCTTTATCTTGCATAAAAATACTAGTAATTACTTCCACTCACCAGACTTTTAGTCCGATCCACACCTCTATTTCCCATTTTCCCTCACAGGCCAGCAGAGGCAGGAAAAGTAGATTTCGGATTTTCTTGGAGATTCAGCTGTTGAGTTTTTCTTCACGTATTCTTCTTCTTTTCAGTTTTCATTAGCATTTTTTATGTACCGGTACTATTTGAAAGGGATGATTTTGTACTCTGATATTGTGACTGAGATGGTATTTTTCATGTGACATATTATATGGTATTTTGGGACATATTTTGGCTATGACTTATTTTATGAATTTTAACTTCTAAATGAGCAATTATTTAAATGTTTTCGCTGTTTTTATTTAATTGTCTTGTGAATCTTAGTTTCTGTAAAATTTTGTTATACCTACAATGCACCACGTATTTTAGTGTGTCCTTTTTGGGTATACTAAGGGACGAGGGGTGTTTCACTTAGTATCGAGGCCTTAGGTTACAGGATTCCTACAAACTTATTTTAAAAATAAAGTATTTTTCAAAAAGTGACCTATTTTTAAAAGTAGCATATCTTCAAAATAGAAGTATTTTTCAAAAAGAAACTTCTATTACAAAAATAGTTTTTCAAGTATAAAAGAGAGTTTTTATAAAAATTCCCTCAAAATCCATTTCAACCTTCTTTCGATCCTTTCGAGTCTAAATTTTCTCTTCTCTACATAGTATGGCTGACTGGTTCCGTAGAGCTATGGTACCAAAAGTGCAAGGAAGATCGTCCAATATAGCACCAGCAGGTGGAGGTCCCATTAATCCATTTGCAGAAGCCAATTTTTTTAAGCTGTGCAAGGACTTCGCTAGTCTAGGACGCAAGATGTTTTCTAGCATAGAGGATTTCATGGAGGATGAGCTAGGTTGGAGGATATAGAGCGTATGTTTAAGCTATTAATTTTGGAGAACCGATAGAGATTTCAGCGTGCATCTTCGTAGCTGAAGGGAGAGCTTAAAGAGGTTCTCAAATCAAAATTCTCTAAGAAGCTGTGGTGGAAGAACAAGAAGGAAAAGGACAAGCGGAAAGAAAGAGACCTCGGAAGAGGATCAAAAAAAGCGGGGGATGTCATAGCTGTGGGTTGGTTGGTCATTACGCAAAGGACTGTAAGAATAAAATGATGAAGGGGAGGTGTTTCAACAGTGGGCAGCCTGGTCACCTTAGTAAAGCTTGTCCACACAGGATGGGGCAGAAAGCAGGCGTACCTACAGTGCGAATATAGGCTTTGGATGCAGCACCATCAATTAGTGGACCGAATCAAGGTAGAAAAGTCTCTATAGAAGATTTGATCTCTATTTCAGATTTTTCCCATTCGGACTCTTTCATTTCTAGTTCTTTGGTAGATTGTTTGAACTTATATATCTCTTAGTAGCAGACTTCATAGTTGTTTCAAAACCCATAGGAGGATCGACACATTTGTCTACTATTTATAGGGGTTTGAATTTTTTATCCTAGGCGTAAAGTTTGATTATGACGCCTATGTATTGGTATTCTCGGGGTATGGGATGTCTTTGTGGATGGATTGGCTATCTACTTATAAAGCTATATTAGATTGCAAGAGGAGAGTCGGTAAACTAGAGACATGCAGCGGTTGGACTCTGGAGATTCCTTGTGACCCACATGGGTCAGTCATGTTGAGCTTTCTTTATTCCTTTGATTCATCACTATGAGAGCTAGATTCCATTCCAGTCGTTAGAGATTTCCCAGACGTTTTTAAGGAGGTTAGGGGAGTACCCCCCAAGAGAAAGATCTACTTTAGGATCTATCTTAATGACAATGCTAAGCCGTGGCATTGTCATCAGACTTATGACACGTAGGAAGAGGAAGGAGTTAAGTAAGAAAATTGGTGATCTATTGGAGGAAGGCTTCATTAGGCGGAGCATATCTGAGTAGGGAGCGCCAGTCGTCTTCGCTACAAAGGCAGACGGCTCCCTTCGACTTTCCGTAGATTATAGAGAGTTGAATAAGCTCACAAGGAAGAACAGTTATCCACTTCCTAGGATGTATGATCTTTTTGACCAGTTAGTTGGCACTTCAGTATTTTTTCAGATTCCTTTAGGCATTGGATTTCGTTAGCTTAGAGCTGTTGGCATCGATAAGGCGACATTTAGGACGCCCGGTAGATTATTTGAGTGGTTGGTTATGCCGTTTGGGCTAACCAACGCCCCATCCTATTTTGTAGATTTGATGAGCCGTGTTTTCTTGGAAATGTCCTAAGTAAGTTCGTAGTAGCATTCATGGAAAACATTTTGGTGTTTTCCAAAAGAATGCAATAGCATGTTATTTATCTAGAGGACGTTCTTCGCATTCATCAGTTGAAGGAAAAATTCTTGGAGTATCACTTTTTGGCGTAAGGAAATGCGTTTCTTAGGGCATAGAGAAGGTCAACACATGCAAAGGATTTGAGAAATAGTTTTGTACATTTAGGTTCGAATTGTGGAAATCCAAAGAGAGGTAGGAAAAAATTGGAGATGTACAATAGATTCAGTTGATAAGAAAAGAAAAAAGCCCATGTGTAGATAATTACAAAGAGGATTCAAAGGTAAAGCCCAGGAACAAAAGACTTTAGTAAGGAAATGAAGTTTCCAAGGTTTAGGAAGGGTACTCCTAGGATACTAAGAAGAAAATCCAATTTAGATTTAGCCCATTAAACTGAAATTATTAGAATTAAAAGTATAATCGTCAATATTTTTAAGAATTTAAATATGGGCGTTTTGAAAAAAATAATGGTATGAAATTAAATTGGTTTTATATGGTGCAAAAAGTGAAATTGTTTAAGAATTATAGAGCGTGTATGGCTCGCTAGTTTCTTAGAAAGTAAACAAAGATTTCAAATATAAAAGCCTAGAGTGTATTAAGTATCGAAAACATAGGTTACATCATTTATGGTTGTAATAGATGTTTTCGTGAAAAATAAAAGGAGCATAGATTATAACACTAGTTTTATAGTATGTGACCCCCAAGGGAAATGTTTTTACATAGTAGGTGAGATTTATTAGTATATATTTTAATTAAATCCATACACTAGTATTTTTAGGTTGTAGTAACATTGTTTTATGCAACATCTGTTTTGACCCAAATAAAAATGTATTTTGAAAACAATTTCTAAGTATAATAAAAAGTGGTTTGTAAGTTCACATATTATTTAAATAAGTATGAGGAAATGTTTTCTAGTTATGGATATATTAAAACTATTTTGAAAATGACTTTTCTTGAAAAGAAAAGTGTAAATTAAATACTAGAAAATTAATAAATTTCATAGAAATTGTCTATTGTAAAAGAATATAGATTAAACATACTTTAATCTATTGGAATGAAATTAATAATGATAAAATTTTCTATGAAATCAAATCACAATTAAAGATGTTTTGTGCAAGTTATAAGGAATACGTGAAAGAGATATATAAGGTATGGGAAGCACCATATTTTGTATAGCCTATTTCGGAAAATATAAAATAAGTTCCTTGTAATTTCACATAAATATGAAGTCCTCTTTTAATGGATTCATGAAAGGTTTTAGCATTAATAGTTTTTTAAGATAGTAGTTCCAAGATTTTAAGGTATAAAAACCTTAGGTGTTATAAGAGGTGTAATAATTGAAAATAGAGTTGGTTAGGAGAGATATTATAGAGGGACTTTGTAGGAAGTCCCGATTTGTAGTTAGGAACTCCTCCAAGGTTAAGTAATTATAAAGTTAAGAAGTTTTTTATAAAATAACTGTTCTTATCTACTCCAGTTTGGCAAAAAAAAAATTGAAAATCTATTAAAAGAAGATGTTTGAAAACATGTAAAGACATTTTAAAGATATCTTAAAGAAAATGGTTTAGTAAATAATAAATAAGTTTTTGAAAGCTAAAACTTAGTAACAGTTAAATGAAAAAAAAATCTCAACGTTTATAGAAAGTTGTAAAGGTCTTAAAATAAAAAAGAGGAATAAGTTTTCAACTTAGAATTTGAAAGTTTTCCCCCTTTAGGTTTGGGGAATAATGTAAATTCAAAAAGCTATAAGGATACAAGTCAGAAAGATAAAATGTTAAGTAACCAAGTACCTTCGAATCTAATAAAAGCTTGAAAATAACACTTTTAAAGGCAAAATTTTTGGGATTTCATGTTTAAAAATTTAGAAGCTTTAAGTTTTTGAAATTAAATGATAAATACCAAACCAAACATTTAAATGTGGAGTAGATAGGAATTATTTCCTAGATGTGATGGAAAAAGTCTAAGGCTATAGTAGAAATTACTTTTAGAAGTAAAAATAGAAGTTTCCGTAAAGTGTATAGGACACTTGTGCGAACCTAGGATTGTTGCTTCATGTGTGTAGCTATAGAAGAATAGTAAGTGATATCGGTAAGATGGTAACATGGTTGAGGATGTGTATTTCAGAGGAACTTAGAAGGAGCATCTTCCTTTAGAGGAATTCGCGTATGATATAATTTTCAAGTAAGCATTGAAATAGCACCTTTTGAAGCTCTTTATGGAAGACCGTGCAAATTGCCTTCGTGTTGGTTAGAGTCTACAAAGAGATTGCTACTTGGTCCCGACATGGTTGAAGAGGCTTCGAAGAAGATTAATTTGATTAGGAGAGAATACATACCTCTGATCCACAACTCTTTGATAGTAAGCTTTGAATTTCTTATTTCCATCTTTAGTTTCGAATAGGTTCTTTCCTTTATTATCCTTTGGGAGGGTAGATCTTAGGACTTAACCTACAGATGGTAGGGCTGAATGTAAACATGTTATAAGAATATGTTATGTATGATGGATACTAGTGGTTGCTAGTCTATTCTAATGGATGCATATGCTTACACTAGCTTTTAGGGATCGGCTTAACTAGGTCACTAGAGCATATGCATATGGATGTGTGCTCATTTACATTTTTTTTATTTCCATGGTTGCTATAGACGAATGATTACCATATGATTATTGCATTTGGATGATGATTGTTGAATGCATATAGAACTATCAGTTATCGTTGCAAAAACTTGCATTAATTTGGATACATAGCACGGACATGATTGCATAAAAAAGAGGTCGATTGAATTAGTAGATTGTCCAATCTTTTGCAATAGTTAGGGAAATTGACACACACTTTTTGCATATATGTCATAAATTGCATTAGAAAAACTTAAGGACAATGGATGTAATGGATGATGGTGGAGTTGTTGGTTGTAGAATTTGGATGAAAACATTTATTTCGTTCTTCTATCCATAGAGATTTGGGGATGAAATCCTTTAAGGAGTGGAGAATGTAACAACCCAAAATTTAAGCTATAATAATTAACTAATGAGTTAATTAAATAATAAAATAACTTAGTGGAATTTTTAGAATTGAATCATGGAAGTTGCATCGTTGTGTCCATGATGATTTTCTGGTCAATTTTCATATATAGATTGTTAAAATCCGAGCTAGTACGAAGAAGTTACAAGAGAAAGAAGAATCAAAAAATTAAGAAGAAAATAATAATAACAACAAAATAAAGGGTCAGTTGACTCTAGGGTCGATCTTCCCCATAGAATGGTCGACCTATAGGTCGACCGTTACCATACAAAGGTGGACCACTAGGCCGACCCGCGTATGTATTTGGACGTGATATTATCCCTCTTCCTTCTGTGATGTGTTTTACAACATTCATCCGATCTTGTGCATTCGTTCTTCCATCCGACGGTTCCTAGCGAGCCTATGATGTGGTTGCACCAAATTTAATCCTCAAATTCAATGGTCTGAGATCCACAAGTGACACAATAAATAAGACCCTAGACCTAGCTATTTTTCTCATTCAAATTTTCTCCATCTGGGTTCATTGCTTGAGGCTGGACCCCAAAAGAAATATTTTTCCAAAGAGGAGATCTTTTTAGTTAAAATATTTTATGCCCTAGAAGTGGATTCGGGAAGGCCAAGGAAAAGAGTTAAGGGCCACATGTAAGTGTTTTATTTTTATATTTTTAATTAATTTAAAATAATAGGGTTTTCAACAGTTGTGGTTTTTCTACAATTTTGAGGCAGCTTTTATACAAGTTGTTTACAGTTATTTTTTAATGTTCCTTTCAGTCTATTTTATTTAGCTATTTTGTTTGTTTATTACAGTTATTTACTATCATTTACAGTTATTTGTATTTTATTTACATCCATTTTACGTTAGATTTCAGCCTGTAAATTTTAGTTATTTTTGTTCCTTTTATGCGAATAAATTAATAAACAATGGATAATTCGTTAATATGGACTAAATTTTAAGAACATTAAAATTATAGAAAATTGGACGTAATTAAGTAGAACTGCAATAAAAGAATATAGACTGAAATAGGCAAATTTGACATTTGCAAGCAAGTTATAACTAGTAGATTATTACTAGGAAGACAAGATAAAAGAGAAATAATAACATAGGTTATAATTAAATAGAAAGAATAGAAAGAGGCTAATTTTAAAGACTTATTGTAACGACCCAGGATTTTTAGTATTTAAAATTTGAATATCTAATTAATTTTAAATATTAATAAGTGAATTTATAAGTCAAATAAATTTTTATTTGAATTATTGGATTTAATTGAATAATTAAATCAATAATTTAATATGTTAAATTATGGAAACAATTGAAAATTGGGTTAAATATGATTGTAAATGATTTGTAAAATTTTATTTATCATATTGAAGTTAGAATGATATTTTAGAACTTTTAAAATCGAATTAAAAGTTAATTTGTGAAAATTGAATATTTTAATATTTAATCGACTAGAGAAAATAGTCAATTTTTGAACAGTCACAAAATTGAACGAAACCAGTTCCATTGGATCTGTAATAGTTAGTTATTACCGGGTTTCAATTTTCGTGTCAATCGGAGTTATCGTTTGATCGTGACAGCTCGAAACGCATCGAATTATTTTTAATATTAATTTGGCGAGTTAAAATAGCCATTTTTCAAAAAGTCTCGGATTTCAACGAAACCAGTTTCATCGGATTCGTAATGTGATATTATTATATGGTTTAAAATTTCGTGTCAATTGGATTTACCGTTTGTCCGGTACAAATTAAAACGCCTAGATAATCGTTTAAATCGGTTTAATTTAAATCGATCGTTTATAGCCATAACTCGCACAGATGTCCGAATTAGCTTTCGAAACCTATTCCATTGTGTCCGGAACGCGGGGTAAACCCTAGAAACGCTGGTTACGGCGCGTGAATCGGAGTTCGGAATTTCTGGATTGAATAGTGTTTGAGAATTCCCTATAAATAGCCCCCTTCCTTCATAAATAAATAAAAAAAAATATATCTAAACCCTAATAACTGCAGCCGCCTCCTATGGTGTGAACGTCCAGAAATCATCCTCTTTCTCCTCGAATTATTTTCAAATCCATGCATCGATTGCAAAAACTTCCAACTAACAACTTAAAGAGTGAAGTGAGTTCTATCGATCCATACGGTCGAGATGTGGAATGTCGCAGTATGGAGGGAGTAATTGGCCTGCGTTCATCTTCAGTTTGGCACGCATTTCCAAGCATTGGGTGGGGCCGAGTTCACCATTGCTCAGGCCGAGGGTAGAGCCTTCAAGTGGCTTCGATTTGGGGGTCTTTGATCGTCATATAGTTCGACGAGGAGGGAGGAAGATTCAACCCTAATGTCGTGAGTGGGTTCTTTTGTGCGTTCTGTATACTGGAGCAAATTCGCGTGAAGAAGATGAAGGAGATGATGGTGCGCACGGTGTAGATGAGGGAGGTGTTGGATTCTACGGCCTATATTGAATGAAGGTTTAATTTAATTAAATGTTGTAAATAGTTATTATAAATTCGTATAAACTTCATAAATGCATAACTTTTTGCTGCGAGGTCGAAAAATTGCGAAACCAGTTGCGTTGGAATCGTATGGACGAGCACTACGTGATGAAATTGGATTGGAGTTGTTTGGAGTTAGTGAGAATTTCGGGTAAAATTAAACGTCCGTTTGATTTTATTCGAAATAAATCGCTAAAACGGAAATGAAATCAAGGTGAGAACTTCTCACTCAATCGAATCAGTTTCGATTTTTATTTTAAAAATAGTTAGATTTAAATTATTTGAATGCATGTTTGAATGATGATTGTTATCTATTGATTGTTAAAATAGACATTATGCGCCGTTAGTAAGCGGATGTTATTTATTAAAAACATATACCGCGAATATTTCATAAACAGTGAAATTGGTATTATATATAATAGCAATATATATATATTGGTATATGTATATATTGGAGTTATTGATTTCCCGCATTTGTATAGCGGATGAGACCCTATTTCGCCGTCTATTAAGCGGATAATATTATAAATCCCATATACCGCGATAATTTCGTACTGGAGCGAAATTGGTATTGTGCTAATGTTTGTGGATGCAGGAAAACAGGTTGGAGGGATCCAACTGGATTTCTCAACAGTATTTATTTGATTTCGGATATTTTGATATTCGTTGATTATCATATCGATATATGATATCGTTGTTGTCGTGATTGACTATTTGGTGTGTAGCATCATTGGACCAAACTTTGGAATTTTAAAATGATTTTTTAAGTGATTTTTGAAAATATACTATATGTTTGGAAATTGATTCATTTTAAATAAATAAACGATATAATTTTTAATGTTATAAAAATTATATTTTTGAGAAATATAGTTAAAAGCTGATTTTTGAAAATATGGGGTTAATGATTTTATAAAATAGTTAAAATCGGGATTTTTGAAATTATTGTGAAAAGTTTCAATATAGGATTTATGAAATTTGATTATTTTATAAATCAAAATGATAAAATTTATAAAGGAGTTTAAAGACGTTTTAAAATAATAGTATAAATTGATTTATATAAGAGATTTATAAATTGATAGTTTGTAAATTAAAATATTTGAATTATAAAACGAGTTTTTATAAGTGTTAGAATGAATTGTGAATGAATTTCAGAAATGAATGAAATTTATAGAATCATAAACGGTGAAGTTATAAATGGAATTTTATAAGCAGTAGGTTTATAAAATTTATAAAGTTATTAAAAGAATGGTTTTGGATAAATAATTGAATCTTATAAGTTATAAGATTTATAATTATGAAGTTCAAAGGAACGATTTTTGCAAACAAATAAATTATAAGTATTTAACTTATAATATGAACCTTTGATATATAATTGAGTTATGAATTGAATATAGGAAAATAAAGGAATTTATAAACGTTGTTTTATAAATTCGCAAATGACTTATTTTGATAAGAAAATTGTTATAACTTATTTATGGAGTTATGTTCACGTTTTGACTGTGAATAATCCTTTAAAATAAAATGAATAAAAGGATGAAATTTGTTAATGTAGTATATTCACGTTTTTAAATAGTGAATAATATATTAAAGAAAATGTTTAGAATGTGATATTTTAAACAGAATTAAAACGATCTAACAATGTTTCACTACACCAGAAAAGACTTTTGGTAACGTTGAAAAAAAGCTACCATAACTTATGGTAGCGTTTTAGAAAACGCTGCTATACGACATGCAACTAAAAGTCTAAAACTTTTTGTTGCGTTGTAGTAAACGCTACCAAAAGTCACTTTTAAATGCAACTATAGGTATTTTCTGTAGGATTTAAAAAACGCTACCAAACGTCACTTTTAAATGCAGCTATAGGTTTTTTCTGTAGGGTTAAAAAAACGCTACCATAAGTTTTCATTTTTTGGTTGCATTTACGGTTGATGGTTTATACCATTTCTAGCAATCGCTTATGTACTATTCATATTAAAACGAACGATCAATCGCATAATTTTCATATATTCAAACAAACAATTAAATCATATAATTAGCATATGCAAACAATCAATCATATAATCATCATATTCAAATAATTGCAAAAACATGCTAATCTCACAATCAAATATAATATCCATAATCAATTCGATAGTAGTTTTTCAACAAAATAAGTCACATACTACAAGCATTCACAGACAAGTTTCCACAAATGGTACTAACAAAATACGACAACATATATAACAATTAAATTCATGTTCATTGCTTGATTACCAATAGTTCTTTGTTGTCGACAGTCTTCGCTTTGAAATAGCTAATTACCTGCAAATGAGTTTAACAATCAACAATATATATATATGTATATATATGTATATGTATATATATGTATATATATGTATATGTATATATATGTATATATATATGTATATATGAAAATCATGTAATCTATAACTCGATATTCTATATTAACACATATTAACAAAAATTGTTCTATTTTTATATGCATCCTATATAGTTCCCCAACGAATACACAATTTTCAATTTACACAGATATTCAGATCAAAACTGGGTTAGAAGTCTGACTGGATTTCATTCTATGTGCAGATTGTGTATTCAGTACTATGGGCAAAAGGATTAACCGTTTGAAAAAAGGATTAACATGTTATCATTGCAATCATAGCTAACTAGTAATCAAATAATCCACAATAGTAATCAATTTTATCTCTAACTTTACTTATCCTTTTCATTTTCTCAGATTCCTAAATCTAACTAACTCTGTCATTTCTACCCATTAAATCTTCAACATATCGACTAGTATTAGTTAATTCCTAACTTCGACTAAAAGGAATTAAAATAGTAGTAAAGAACAAATACTATGATGTCATCACCATCGTGCTTCTGATACCCTGTTAAGCAAATAAAAAGCGAATTGTTGTACATTAAATTTCATAAGCTTTGGAGTTTTCATAATTTGAGATAGGTCTCAATAATTAATCTATGTAACAAAAGTTGAAAATCCAAGGGGGTCAGCTGACCCACTTCATTGATCTATAGGTTTGCCACTAATTGGGGATGTGTACAATTTATAAGTGGTTGTCGATATTCTTTTCTTATTGCAGAATTTGAAATCCTTGGGATGGGTTGAATGACTACGAAAGTATCAGTTTGAGTAGTTATCTTTGTACTTAAAGTATGACACACTGCACAGATCAAACAGCAATGCTTCATAATATTAGAAAACTTATAGACTTTCCAATAATTAATTTAGGCTTTGTACCCAATTGGCTTAGTTTAATATCATGGTCATTGCACTTGTCATGTTCAACAAGTTTAATGACTCTTCTACTTGGAAATTATCTAGTGCCTTGCCATATTATACCATGACAGTCTTAAAATTACTTTCCCATATGACCCAATGCTGTCCCATGATGAAATGCAAATAGTTTAAAAGCATTCTAAGAAAATATTAGCAAGACTGAAACTAGTTAGTACAAAGACACTCTAATACAAATTAATTTTGAACTTACGAAGAAAGTTGGAAAATCCAAACAAACGCAGAAGTGCTTATCATTTTGGAGGAAGATAAGTTTAGCACAACTCAAAAAGCTTCAGATAGATATCACAATCTGGATAGTTCCCGGGAGAACTGTGCATGTGAGAATGAAATGAACGCCATAAGAAATATTAACATGGAAGCAACTAAAGGTTCATGTAATAATAAGAAATCACCCTTAAGCTTTGTTGAACAAGAAGTGCACACCATAAACACTACAAGTCTGAGCACTAATATGCAATCTGCAATCTGCAATTTAGACATAGAACCAGTTAAGGATGTTGAAGTTACATTGCAAAATGCATAGGATGGTGAAGATCAAATTAAAATAATGAAGTTTACATGAGAACAAATGAGATTATGGTTGAAATCACCAAAACAAATGTGGAGGTAATATATTGCATACAGTTTTTTAATTTACATCAAACCAACCAAATACCTTCCTCTAACACTACATTGTTTCTGCCTGCACTATTTCTACATCTTCCTCTAACTTTACACTACACAGTTTCTTCCATTTCTACTGTGCACTTAACCACCCACTTCACTGTGCACATCAGTGACCATCACCAGCGTCCCTCTCCCCTGTCACACTTCAGCCTTCTCTGGCCATAACAACTGCCTGCCTGCCCCTTTAAACTGTTACAGCACCTTCACCATAATCATCATTCACAACAACATCATTCCACCATCATCTTACAACACCTTCACCACAAATAACATAATTACCTCTTCAAACTCTAAGTTGTTGCACCTCCATCCACCGCAGCAAACAATTCACTAACATAGTTCAAGCTTCACCCATACATCACAGTCATCACCATCATCAGATCAACACACAGAACTTCATCATCTCTATTACAAATCAACCGCATTCATAGTTCACCCTTGCAAACTAGGCCTGCCATCACACATACCCACATACAAATTTCCCTTCCCTGTGCACATACCACTGTCCAACCCTCTCCACATTCTCACAAAATAGAACAACCTACACCCATCTACATCAGCTACTGCTCCCGACTTCCGTATCAGTTCCTCAAACTGTAGTACCATCCTTCAAACCATTACACTGTTATCAATTAGCATCAATTCATCAAACTACAGTATCATCAGTACCATCCTTCAACAAACATTACCACTGAATCACTGCACTGCCACTACTTGTTGCCAGCAACCTGCCTGCATCACTTCTAACTACCTACTACAGTCCTTTGCAAATACATATGTCTAACTGCACAGTGATATCACCTCCTTGCTACATATTACCTTGTGCACATCACCTCCTTGCTGCACAGAAATATCTGCCTAACCACTATGAACTCACTGTTTCTTCATAGCCTACCCTATTTCTTCATCACCAAACAGTGCACTGACATCACTCACTAACTCCCCTTTGCTATCTCCATGCCATACAATTGCCACCACTACCCAGTTTCACCTCTGATTAACATACAACCTAGTAAATACAACATAAACCTGCCATTTCAACATATAACATCCCTATTGTCACATCATACAACACATAACATCCCTACTCAATAGTGATTTCAACAACCCAAGAACCAAAAATTAACAGTACTAATAATAACCAACCTACTCCAATCTTCTTCTCTTTCAAAGTGTTAGATCAACTCTGACTCAAAGGAATAGAATCATAGGTAACCATTAACACGCTTAAGGTTATATTTTACTGTTTTCAATATGCCACCAAGCAGCTATTTATTTTACTGTTTGTGTATGGATCGTCACTCACACTGTCGACATGATAAATATTTCATTATTGTAATTTATACGTGGAAAAAAGGTTGTGCTTTGCACAGCAGCATGCTTAGGTTTTTCAAGTTTGTGTGCTTACAAATTTATATAACACGGAATAATGAATAGACATCAATACATATAATCGTGCCATGTAATATCTTCTAAAGTTCTAGTTTTTAAATATGATTAGTGAGAGTTGCCGGAAACACTTTAATGATTTTTAAGATTCAGTAAGTTTTAAGATGCATGAATTTTCAAATGATATAATTAGAAGAAGTCATCAAAACTTTGACTACAAGTCTAAAAGTCTGTGAGTTTTTGAACCATATTAATTAGCATTATAAATAAAAATAGAATACAACATGCACGGTATGCACACGCATGCATTATGGTACATGAATATAACCATCAAAACTTCTCCTGGGTCCCAATACAACATCTTCGATCAAAATAGATGTTTATTGCTGAATCTAAACTTTTAGATTAAGAACCTAATAATGGCCAAGATTAGTTGGCGTATTTAGAAGATCAACCATTGCCAAAGTTTCTAAACGAACCATCTGATATATATGGATTTCAAGTATAAGAGAAGGCATGGCATTGATTTTTATCCAATTCTACCAAACAGTGATAGTAAGAAAACAAAAATAAAAATCGTTCATGACTGCTATTCACAAAATGGAAAAAGAGTAGATTGATATACCAGGTAAAAGATCTTTAATGGCCTTGGCATGGAAGTTTTGGGCAAGATATTATTCCAGTACACTTCACCAGCTGCTATATTGGTATTGCTACTTCCTCCTCCACTTGTTCCTATCTGTTTGTTAATCAGGGATCGCTAATTAAATAAATATTTTTTATAAAAAGTTGAGATCATTTATCATGCTGCGGAAGTAACTATATATGTTTTAAACTTCATTATGGGAGACACAGCAAAATTTCTCTACATAATAGAATGAATATAGCCAAAAGCTGTAAATGACATAATATTTCCATATGTTTTCGATCATAAATATATCTATATATATTTGGTTTTTCTTTTTTGAATACTGTAAATATGGACTTACCACAAGTACTGATAGTACAGCTACTAGTTGAGTGATGTACATGATGTTTTGCTTGGTGCTTTTATAAGACGTGGTGATATATCTAATAGTGTAAAGTGATGGGTATTTATACACAAATTGCAAGAGGCGAGTGATGCTTAAATCGACATAATATGCAAGTTGGAAGGCTCTTTTTATGTAATATCAATACATTCTATATATATGACTAAGTGCACTGTTTTATAAATATAAGTCTAATAAGAATCATACGACTTACCTTTGTGCTTCATGCAGCACATCTATAGAGCTTATCTGTTTCAACTTCTACACCATGTCTCTGTCTATCATTTTCTGTTTGTAAGGAGCTACAATTAGCAAAATTATGGAATAGAGAAATGTTCTTATTTACAATTTAATTTACCCAGGATTTTGATTTTTGAGTAAAATACTCAAAGAATACAAGTAAATAACTTAAACAATCCACTATGCCTTTTTTTCTTCAATTTGAAGTTTCAAAAGCGCAAAATTAAAGATATGTGATGATTACCTTGCATCATAATATTAAAATCAAATGAATCCTAAAATTCTACAGACCTATTAGTTTTATCCTGCATCATATAACGTGATGATTACCGATGGATAAACACTTCTCTTATGTACACATTGCATTTTCTTTTTCTACTAGCTATCTGTACTGAATTGCATTTGTAAATTCATTGCTGAAAAAAATCTCATTGTAAGTAGAGTAAAAGATATAGAAGATGACGATAATCTCAAGGAATATTAATAATCTTACCGAATGTCTTTGCATTATCTGGATGCAGCTGCAAAGCATGTTGGAAGCACACGACAGCTTCATGAGGCATATATAAATCCAAAATAAAAAACAAAAAACAAAATGAAAGATCCAAAATTTGTACACTGAAACCATCCAGAACATTAAAAAAATGTATATCACAATCATGAATGCTTGCTTACCTTGTATGCCCTCCTTTGGTTCATATTGAATGAGGAAAGGAGAAAATGGGTGAATCCACAGTGCACACACAAACATCAGCAAGTGCACACTCACATGCTACAACTGAAGAAGGTACTAAGGTTAAAAATAGATACAACCCCTTGATGAAAGAAGAAAATCTAGACAACACAGCAAGTACTAGCAATGACCACTAAAGGAATGACACAATAATTAAAGAGAACATAAAAACTGTATCTGAAACAGAAGAAGACATGGCTAATAATGCGAATATAAATTTCTTCAAGATGATGATGAACAGGTATATAGGCCAGCAATTGATGAATATCAAGGAGCAACTATCATAGAAAATTTGGCTGAAAATATTAATGAAGACAAAAAGTCCACCCACTAAGCAACATGTAAAACATATGGTTTAAGAAAATGCAGATTACATTCAAGAAGTAGCTTTTCAGATGCACTCTGATATAACAGAGAATGTAACAAGCAAACAAAAGCTCCTCCTCATAGGCATACAAGGAGCAAGGTGAAAATCAAATAACTCTAATTACTTGGAATGTAAGAGGAATGAATGATAATGTCAAAATGTCATCTATCCTTCATTTCCTCTACAGATACAAACCAACTATTATTGGTTTGTTAGAAACTAAACTGTTAAATGACAAGATAAAAGTATTCTGATAAATTGCAGACTTAATGGCAATATGTATATACTTAATAATGGGAACAATACAAAATGTAGAATTCTTGTTATATATAATAAACAAGTTTGGAATTTATCAGAAACTATAAAGATCCATTAACATATTACTTGCATTGCTACTAATAATTGAGGATTTCAGATGTATATCACAGTTGTAAATGCAAGTAATTTATATGCAGAAAGGGAGAATTCATGGAAGTATATGATAGAAGATTCCATATTGGGAGGTAAAACATGGGTTCTTTCAGGAGATTCAGGGGGACCTAGCGAAGCTTAGGTGAAGCCTTTAACGGCATAGGCCCCAAATTTTACAAACTCTGCTCAAAATATACCTCCAATACAAAAAATATTAATTATACCGGGATAATAAAAGCCAAAGTTTTTCCAAATCCTGTCTTCGCAGCACCTAAAATATCCCTCCCATAAAGCAAATGAGGCAAAGAAGCTCGCTGAATCTCGCTC
This sequence comes from Allium cepa, assembly GCA_030765085.1. Classification (NCBI taxonomy): domain Eukaryota; kingdom Viridiplantae; phylum Streptophyta; class Magnoliopsida; order Asparagales; family Amaryllidaceae; genus Allium; species Allium cepa. Next base: position 251,348,033 of record CM060929.1, read on the forward strand.
ATGGTTATGAACTTTCTCTTTTCAAGAATCTCTTTCGTCTTTCTCGATATCGCAAGCCGACGGAAAAGCTGGATGCTAGCATATGGTGAGAAAGTCCCATCTAGGCCCTTTCCAACTGGAGCTTTATCAGGCGGGGATTGAATGGATAAGGGGTTGATCTCAGAATCGGATTTTTGCCATTCTATCCATTCGTTCAGTTGTTTGATTTCTTCGGTTTTGGTTTGCAGAATCTGTTTTTCACTTTTCGCTTTGAATTTCTCATTGGAGTAAATTAGGGTTTTGAGGTGGTTATGGTTTAGGGATTGAATGGATAGGAAAAGTACCGGTTGCGTTTATTAGATTTAGGCGGTAAGATTTTGGTAAGGCGCGTACAGTAAAATAATTTTTGCCGCGTTCTAACCATATAATTAAATGTTTTTAGTTGCATTCACAAATAAATGCCACCAATTTATGCAACCAAAGGCTAGTTTTCTTGTAGTGTTTTAAAATATGTTGACATTCGAAACCATAGATTTCAACATCTATTGTTGAAATAGACGTTTTCGAGAAATAAAAGGGAATGGTGGACTATAACACTGTTGTTATAGTAAATGATTTCCGAAAGGAAATCTTTTGTTTAGTATTGGGATTTATATATATCTCTTAAATTGAATCCCTATACTAGTGATTTTGGGTTGTCGTAACAATGTTTTACGTAACATTCGTTTTGGCCCAAATAAATATGTTTAAGACAATGATTTCCTTAAAGAATGAAATATATACTTAATTTCGATTTGAGTATATTGAATATTTTCCAAGTGTTGAAAAATAAATGGATTGAGAATTACTTAATAAATAAGTATGGAAATGTCTTCCAATATAAAGTGAATATTTTGAGAATCTATCTTTTTGAAGATAAATTGAAATGAATAAATTGAAGTCTTATATTCATGAATATTTTAGAATGAAAATTCACTATGGAATTTATAAAAGAATGGGGAAATTTGTTTAAAAATAAATATTGATTTATTTTTGAAGTGTGAAATTATATATCTTGTAAAGATATTTTGGAAAATAAATAATTTGGAAAATTATTTGGAATCTGGTGATGTGTGCATATCCATTGATAGTTCAATAACCGACTATCAATATTTCCCTTTGAATGGGTAATTGATGTGATTTGTTTGAATTTGAATGCCACACTTATTTTTGAATAAGCGCTCACTATTCGGGTTAACTGGGAAAGGACCATGGGGTCGTATAACCCATTCCGAATATGTGATACGTCGTTATGAATTGCATTTGAAGACCGGTGTTGAAGACCGGATCTTTTTGAAAGCGAAAGGACAACTCGTCGATTGTCTTTGCACCGAGTAGCTACGGTATAGAGACTCCCTATGTGATGGGAAGTCCGGACGTGATTAGAGATTATCCGGATTGCAAGGACTTCTTTGTAAGTGCCTTCGGTTTTATTCGAGCCCGGAACAGACTTGTATGGATTGTATGTCTGACATTACAAATTGAGATATAAAGCAGATTTCTTTCAAATATATTTCTGTTGGTGGCGGAGAATTTATTATTTTAGCTTAACACCCTTCTCTGAGACGTACGAGCTCAGATGTTATGTAGTTGAAGGTTATCAGCGATATATTCCCAATTTGGTAATGTGACATGCTGAGTGTTGATGTAAATGATCATTGTGTTGATTATTTGTGATAGGATCATTTGTTTGATCGTCTATCTTGGTGATCATTTCTATGATCATTTGTTGACCCAAAGCATGGCTTTTGTATAAAGTATGTTTTTGTGGACGTGACTTCGTCGAGCCTCACACCCCGTGAATGGTCAAAACAGGAAAGAAGCAGCAAGGTTATGAGGGGTAGCGCCCTTTAGGATGTGTGCATTTCCTTCTGGAAAAGGGTGGTATCATGGTATGGAGCCCAGATACTTACTCATGTTGAAAACACTTTATGATTGTGTGAATTGATTGCGAGCGCTCGGTGAAAGGTACCAAAGGACCGGGGGATGGCATATTCGGTTAGTTGTTACTCAGTTAGGGGTAACCCGGCCTTGTGTTGGTAGAGATCCGGTTTGGTTCTCGGGGATGTCCATCCAGAGGCATTCTCATGTGGCAATGGGAAGTTCCTTGGCCTGATCATTCGTTGGAAATCCAAAGAAACAATACGAGACTTGTACGGTTTTAGTTGTAGAACCTGCCATTTAATATGGTAGCTATAGTAAGCATACTATAATGGTACCTATGCTGGCTAAGATTTATATTCTACTTTCGAAATGAATTTTTCCTACACTATGCACTAGTAATAATATGAAATGTTCTTTTTAAATGCGTATCAAGCATCTTTGACTATCATAAGGAGAAATCTCCTCCAAGTCTGCGTTTGCATTGTGTGTGTGGCGGGAGGTCTTATGGTAGTCTCATTTTTAAAAAGCATTGCGAATTGACTTTAAAAATATTCCTCTATTTTGATTTTAAAGATAAATAAACTGTTTTGAGTTCTCACACCAGTCTTACTTATGCTAGGTGATATGTGATGGGGGGTTCTCGCTTCGCGGTTTGGTGGCGAACGGGAGACTCTTACCCCCACACGTCCTCTTTACGGGGTTGGTTAGGCGAAGCCGTGACATTCGAAAGGATGGCCGTAAAAGCAATTTTGGGATATCGGTGTAAGCCACGGTGGGGCTGGGATGGTTGAAAAGCCTACCGGTTGTGACCGCCAAACGTTACATTTTGTATCAGAGCATATGGTTAAGCGACAACCATGGTTATGTTGGGTATTACTCATTAGAGATAGAGTCAGTAGTACTCTAGAATGAGTTTGAGTGTAATAATAGCTATGAGAGCGTATTTGTTAGTGAATATATAAAATTTGTTTTATATTGTGATGATTGGTTTGTTGAGTGGTATATAGATTCTGGTTAATACGAGTAATTAACGTTGTTGATAGGGATCTCTAAACACTTGTACAGAACAATTCGACATAATATTGTTTTAAAATTAGGTAAATGAAATAATTTTACTTGAGTATATTTTATATATAAAGAAAATAATTTTTCAGAATTATTAAAGAGTATATAAGTTGATTGTTTAGTTGTTTGAATAATCTAAATAAAAGAATTATTGTATAAGCAAATGAATTATAAGAATGGAATTATAATTAATGTGATTTACAATTGTGAAATAAACTTATATATATGAGAAGTGAAACTATATGAATATTTTATAAATATGAGTTGTAAATGAAAATGAATTGAAATATTAATTTGAATTGATTTATAAGTTGGAATTTAAGTTAAGAAAAACAGATAATGTTTGAAATGAAATATAACTTAAGTGATGTTGAATGAAGTTGATATTGATATCAAAGTAAATTAATAAAGTGAAGTGATAAATATGAACTTGAGTTATGTAATGAAATTCAACTTTTGTTAATTGAATTGAATTAATGGATTGAATGTTAATCAATTGAATGTGAATAATTGATATGAAATAATGAATATAAGTGTTAATTCATTAAAATCTAATGTAATTGGAAGTTGAATAATTGAATGAAAATCAATTAATTAAACCAATTGAAAGCAAAGGAATTTGGTTGTAATTGATATACATTGGTTGTTATATGATTGTTAGTTGATTGTATATAATTCATTAAGTATTAATGAAATTGAAAGCTAAAGTAAGTGAAATTCAATTGGAAGTTAAGTGAATCTTAAATAGAATTGAATTTGATTTGGAAGTGAACCAACTTGAATATGAATTAGTGAATATAAACTAACTGAAAATGAATGTTAGTAAAAACATCCACTGTTAATGAGTCAAATGTGATTAAATTGAGAAACATTTCATTGAATATTAATGAGAATATGAATGAATATTTATTGGTTATGAATTAGTTGAATGCTAGTTGGTTGATGGTTGCATTTGTTGCTTTTGTTTCAATTGCTATGTTGGCATATATAGTTATTTTGTTGCTATATGTTGTATATCGATACTATTGTTTATATACATGATTCTCATGTTGTTTGTTGAGTGTTTAGTATGTGCGGATTGCGTTTGCTTCGCATTTGGAGCTCGCTTTCGCGCTATATTAGCCATATATGCTCGCTAATAAAATATAAGGTACATATCTCGGATTACATACCGTACTTTTATACTTTTTTCCCTTTGGGATGCCTCATTACTTGATGAGATGTATATTTGTGATATATATACTATCATTTTTTTCCGGATCGAGCCGCGCAAAGGAGACTATGTCGAATTTTTCCGGAAATTTAAGGCGTTAGAAAAATTTGAGAAAATTGGAAAATTTTGAAAACTTTAACTTTAATTTGGAATTGAAAGTTAAACAATAGTAGTTGTTTTTGAAAAGATAACTAAGTATGATTGGAAAACTTAGTAAAGAATTGTAAGAAGTTTAACTATGGATTTATAGAAAGTTAATAGATTCTGTAACTCTTTTCTTACTTAATAATTTCGAGGACGAAATTCTTTTAAGGGGGGAAGATTGTAACGACCCAGGATTTTTAGTATTTAAAATTTGAATATCTAATTAATTTTAAATATTAATAAGTGAATTTATAAGTCAAATAAATTTTTATTTGAATTATTGGATTTAATTGAATAATTAAATCAATAATTTAATATGTTAAATTATGGAAATAATTGAAAATTGGGTTAAATATGATTGTAAATGATTTGTAAAATTTTATTTTATCATGTTGAAGTTAGAATGATATTTTAGAACTTTTAAAATCGAATTAAAAGTTAATTTGTGAAAATTGAATATTTTAATATTTAATCGACTAGTGAAAATAGTCAATTTTTGAACAGTCTCAGAATTGAACGAAACCAGTTCCATTGGATCCGTAATAGTTAGTTATTACCGTGTTTCAATTTTCGTGTCAATCGGAGTTATCGTTTGATCGTGGCAGCTCGAAACGCATCGAATTATTTTTAATATTAATTTGGCGAGTTAAAATAGCCATTTTTCAAAAAGTCTCGGATTTCGACGAAACCAGTTTCATTGGATCCGTAATGTGATATTATTATATGGTTTAAAATTTCGTGTCAATTGGATTTACCATTTATCCGGTACAAATTAAAACGCCTAGATAATCGTTTAAATCGGTTTAGTTTAAATCGATCGTTTATAGCCATAACTCGCACAGATGTCCGAATTAGCTTTCGAAACCTATTTCGTTGTGTCCGGAACACGGGGTAAACCCTAGAAACGCTGGTTACGGCGCGTGAATCGGAGTTCGGAATTTCCGGATTGAATAGTGTTTGAGAATTCCCTATAAATAGCCCCCTTCCTTCATAAATAAAAAAATATATCTAAACCCTAATAACTACAGCCGCCTCCTATGGTGTGAATGGCCAGAAATCATCCTCTTTCTCCTCGAATTATTTTCAAATCCATGCATCGATTGCAAAAACTTCCAACTAACAACTTAAAGAGTGAAGTGAGTTCTATCGATCCATACAGTCGAGATGTAGAATGTCGCGGTATGGAGGGAGTAATTGGCCTGCGTTCATCTTCAGTTTGGCACGCATTTCCAAGCATTGGGTGGGGCCGAGTTCACCATTTCTCAGGCCGAGGGTGGAGCCTTCAAGTGGCTTCGATTTGGGGGTCTTTGATCGTCCTATAGTTCGACGAGGAGGGAGGAAGATTCAACCCTAATGTCGTGAGTGGGTTCTTTTGTGCGTTCTGTATACTGGAGCAAATTCGCGTGAAGAAGATGAAGGAGATGATGGTGCGCACGGTGTAGATGAGGGAGGTGTTGGATCCTACGGCCTATATTGAATGAAGGTTTAAATTTAATTAAAATGTTGTAAATAGTTATTATAAATTCGTATAAACTTCATAAATGCATAACTTTTTGCTGCGAGGTCGAAAAATTGCGAAACCAGTTACGTTGGAATCGTATGGACGAGCACTACGCGATGAAATTGGATTGGAGTCGTTTGGAGTTAGTGAGAATTTCGGGTAAAATTAAACGTCCGTTTAATTTTATTCGAAATAAATCGCTAAAACGGAAATGAAATCAAGGTGAGAACTTCTCACTCAATCGAATCAGTTTCAATTTTTATTTTAAAAATAGTTAGATTTAAATTATTTGAATGCATGTTTGAATGATGATTGTTATCTATTAATTGTTAAAATAGACATTATGCGCCGTTAGTAAGCGGATGTTATTTATTAAAAACATATACCGCGAATATTTCATAAACAGTGAAATTGGTATTATATATAATAGCAATATATATACTGGTATATGTATATATTGGAGTTATTGATTTCCCGCATTTGTATAGCGGATGAGACCCTATTTCGCCGTCTATTAAGCGGATAATATTATAAATCCCATATACCGCGATAATTTCGTACTGGAGCGAAATTGGTATTGTGCTAATGTTTGTGGATGCAGGAAAACAGGTTGGAGGGATCCAACTGGATTCCTCAACAGTATTTATTTGATTTCGGATATTTTGATATTCGTTGATTATCATATCGGTATATGATATCGTTGTTGTCGTGATTGACTATTTGGTGTGTAGCATCATTGGACCAAACTTTGGAATTTTAAAATGGTTTTTTAAGTGATTTTTGAAAATATACTATATGTTTGGAAATTGATTCATTTTAAATAAATAAACGATATAATTTTTAATGTTATAAAAATTATATTTTTGAGAAATATAGTTAAAAGCTGATTTTTGAAAATATGGGGTTAATGATTTTATAAAATAGTTAAAATCGGGTTTTTGAAATTATTGTGAAAAGTTTAAATATAGGATTTATGAAATTTGATTATTTTATAAATCAAAATGATAAAATTTATAAAGGAGTTTAAAGACGTTTTAAAATAATAGTATAAATTGATTTATATAAGAGATTTATAAATTGATAGTTTGTAAATTAAAATATTTGAATTATAAAACGAGTTTTTATAAGTGTTAGAATGAATTGTGAATGAATTTCAGAAATGAATGAAATTTATAGAATCATAAACGGTGAAGTTATAAATGGAATTTTATAAGCAGTAGGTTTATAAAATTTATAAAGTTATTAAAAGAATGGTTTTGGATAAATAATTGAATCTTATAAGTTATAAGATTTATAATTATGAAGTTCAAAGGAACGATTTTTGCAAACAAATAAATTATAAGTATTTAACTTATAATATGAACCTTTGATATATAATTGAGTTATGAATTGAATATAGGAAAATAAAGGAATTTATAAACGTTGTTTTATAAATTCGCAAATGACTTATTTTGATAAGAAAATTGTTATAACTTATTTATGGAGTTATATTCACGTTTTGACTGTGAATAATCCTTTAAAATAAAATGAATAAAAGGATGAAATTTGTTAACGTAATATATTCACGTTTTTAAATAGTGAATAATATGTTAAAGAAAATGTTTAGAATGTGATATTTTAAACAGAATTAAAACGATCTAACGATGTTTTAAAATATGTTGACATTCGAAACCATAGATTTCAACATCTATTGTTGAAATAGACGTTTTCGAGAAATAAAAGGGAATGGTGGACTATAACACTGTTGTTATAGTAAATGATTTACGAAAGGAAATGTTTTGTTTAGTATTGGGATTTATATATATATCTTAAATTCGAATCCCTATACTAGTGATTTTGGGTTGTCGTAACAATGTTTTACGTAACATTCGTTTTGGCCCAAATAAATATGTTTAAGAGAATGATTTCCTTAAAGAATGAAATATATACTTAATTTCGATTTGAGTATATTGAATATTTTCCAAGTGTTGAAAAATAAATGGATTGAGAATTACTTAATAAATAAGTATGGAAATGTCTTCCAATATAAAGTGAATATTTTGAGAATCTATCTTTTTGAAGATAAATTGAATGAATAAATTGAAGTCGTATATTCATGAATATTTTAGAATGAAAATTCATTATGGAATTTATAAAAGAATGGGGAAATTTGTTTAAAAATAAATATTGATTTATTTTTGAAGTGTGAAATTATATATCTTGTAAAGATATTTTGGAAAATAAATAATTTGGAAAATTATTTGGAATCTGGTGATGTGTGCATATCCATTGATAGTTCAATAACCGACTATCAATATTTCCCTTTGAATGGGTAATTGATGTGATTTGTTTGAATTTGAATGCCACACTTATTTTTGAATAAGCGCTCACTATTCGGGTTAACCGGGAAAGGACCATGGGGTCGTATAACCCATTCCGAATATGTGATACGTCGTTATGAATTGCATTTGAAGACCGGTGTTGAAGACCGGATCTTTTTGAAAGCGAAAGGACAACTCGTCGATTGTCTTTGCACCGAGTAGCTACGGTATAGAGACTCCCTATGTGATGGGAAGTCCGGACGTGATTAGAGATTATCCGGATTGCAAGGACTTCTTTGTAAGTGCCTTCGGTTTTGTTCGAGCCCGGAACAGACTTGTATGGATTGTATGTCTGACATTACAAATTGAGATATAAAGCAGATTTCTTTCAAATATATTTCTGTTGGTGGCGGAGAATTTATTCTTTTAGCTTAACACCCTTCTCTGAGACGTACGGGCTCAGAGGTTATGTAGTTGAAGGTTATCAGCGATATATTCCCAATTTGGTAATGTGACATGCTGAGTGTTGCTGTAAATGATCATTGTGTTGATTATTTGTGATAGGATCATTTGTTTGATCGTCTATCTTGGTGATCATTTCTATGATCATTTGTTGACCCAAAGCATGGCTTTTGTATAAAGTATGTTTTCGTGGACGTGACTTCGTCGAGCCTCACACCCCGTGAATGGTCAAAACAGGAAAGAAGCAGCAAGGTTATGAGGGGTAGCGCCCTTTAGGATGTGTGTATTTCCTTCTGGAAAAGGGTGGTATCATGGTATGGAGCCCAGATACTTACTCATGTTGAAAACACTTTATGGTTGTGTGAATTGATTGCGAGCGCTCGGTGAAAGGTCCCAAAGGACCGGGGGATGGCATATTCGGTCAGTTGTTACTCAGTTAGGGGTAACCCGGCCTTGTGTTGGTAGAGATCCGGTTTGGTTCTCGGGGATGTCCATCCAGAGGCATTCTCATGTGGCAATGGGAAGTTCCTTGGCCTGATCATTCGTTGGAAATCCAAAGAAACAATACGAGACTTGTACGGTTTTAGTTGTAGAACCTGCCATTTAATATGGTAGCTATAGTAAGCATACTATAATGGTACCTATGCTGGCTAAGATTTATATTCTACTTTCGAAATGAATTTTTCCTACACTATGCACTAGTAATAATATGAAATGTTCTTTTTAAATGCGTATCAAGCATCTTTGACTATCATAAGGAGAAATCTCCTCCAAGTCTGCGTTTGCATTGTGTGTGTGGCGGGAGGTCTTATGGTAGTCTCATTTTTAAAAAGCATTGCGAATTGACTTTAAAAATATTCCTCTATTTTGATTTTAAAGATAAATAAACTGTTTTGAGTTCTCACACCAGTCACATGACTGACTCGGAGTTTATTGTTTTCCTTCCTAAACTCTGGGTGCCTACCAATTTCTACACGGGCAGTCAAGAGTAAGGTTTATCAGGATATTCTGGATATTCTGGAGTTGCTGGAGGCAAGCTGGATGGCATGGCGTATTATTAGTATATAGTATTTCTTTTCCGCTGTTTGATGTTGTTTGTTGTTGTACACTCTGATGATATGATGTAATGAAATGTAACATAATGTAATAACTGATATAGTTCTTTGTTTAAAGATTATTCATTTATTATTATATGTTGTTCCGCTGCGTATTGTGAGATTCTGATGTTGTTTTGATGTTCTGTTGTTTTCTGTTCCGTTCTATTTTCTATGTTCTTTTCTCTCTATTTTCTTATCTTTTCTCTATCCTTTCTCTCTTTTTCTTCTCTTTTCTTTTCTTAAACCATAACATTTCGGGTTTCCGGCCTTCGATTTCTCGGCAGTCGATAAAGTGAGTATCGATGTTGAATTTTCGAAAGTCGAAAATTTTCGGGACGTTACACTTATACTATGTTAGTTAGCAAATATAGCAGAAATAATAGAAGAGGCTTATTTAAAAGACTTAGAATAAGTTAACAAGCAAATAGAGCAGAATGAACAGAAGAGGCTTATTTAAAAGACCTATATTAAGTTAATAAGCAAAGATAGAAGTATGGCCAATAACCAATAGCATTCCCTTTCAGACTAGTGCTGATGGTTTCACAATAGGTGAGGCTGGGCATGATAACCCTTTTAGAGTAGGACTGATGGTCTCATAGTAGGTGAGGCTGGGCATAACCCTTTCAGACTAGGGTTGATGGTCTCACAGTAGGTTAAGTGAGGTTGGGACACGCTTATGCTAACTAAATTAACTAAAGGGCCAATAGATAGAAGCTCAAATCAGAGGATTTGGACAAGGGATGCAACTAGATTTTGTTTGGCAGGACTCGAATTGGCAGCATTTCCTTTTAGACTAGAACCGATGGTCTCACAACACTTAGATGAGGTTGGGCAGGACTCTTTTAGACTAGGACTGATAGTCTCACAACAAAGGACGTGAGGTGGGCATGCTTATGCTGTTTAAGGTAAGATGGAGCAATAGATATCGAGCCTAACGGTGGTCGTGCATGCGGCCACGGTGCGGGGAGACAAGTCGCTATTGAGTTCTTGAGCGCTAGCATGTGTCTTTTTACTGTAGAACCCACGTTGGGGACTAGCTCACAGTGGTACAACAGAGATAGATGGCCGATCAAAGGGTAGAATTAGGAATTCAGCCTAATTAAAGTAGGATTAGGAATTCAGCTTAATCAAAGCTGTAATCTAAGACAAGTGCACACAATCGAAATAATGAAAGCAAGCAGCGTTTTATTCCAGCTTTATTTTTCCTTTATTTCCTTTTTATACTAGAACTGTTGCTAGGTCTATTATCTTTATCTTACTTAAAAATACTACTAATTACTTCCAATCACCAGACTTTTAGTCTGACCCATTCCTCTATTTCTCCTTTTTTCCCCATAGGCTAGTAGAGGCAGAGCCAGTAGATTTTGGATTTTCTTGGCGATTCAACTGTTGAGTTTTTCTTCGCGTATTCTTCTTTTTGTAGTTTTCATTTGGATTTCAAATATACCGGTCATATTTGAGAAGGATGATTTTATACTTTGATGTTGTTACTAAGATGGTATTTTTCATGAGACATATGTATTTGGTATTTTGGGGCATATTTTGGTGATGATTTATTTTATGAATTTTAACTTTTAAATGAGTTATTGTTTAAATGTTTCCGCTGTTTTTATTTAATTGTCTTGTGAATCTTAGTCTTTGTAAAGTTTTTCTATACCTACAATGCACCACATCTTTTAGTGCGTCCTTTTTGGATATACTAAGGGGTGTAGGGTGTTTCAAGATTTTATAAATAAGGTATTCTAAATCAAAAGGAAAGATAGTTAAAGAGAGAAAGGGTATTTCAGAATATTTATATCTTTGTTTGAAAGGATAATTGTGTTGAATAATTTTAATACGACCTTGAGATAAGTAAATCTTTCTAGATAATTGGTTAAGATACTTGTACCATTTTGAAAATATGTGGAAAAGGTTCTTCAAATTTCGAAAGGAAAGATTTGAAAATATACTTATATTGCTAAGATAAAAACTTGGTTTTATTTTCTAAGTGTTGAAAATATTTCATTTTGTGAATATACTCATTTTTGTGAGGTTAGTATATGTAATTGATTTCTAAGTTTTTGAAAAGTGATTTCAAATTAATGAAGGTGAAGCTCAATAGGTTCCATGGGAAATTTAATCTATGTTTGAATGATTATTATTTGATAGTTAAATAACCGACTACTAAATCTAGCCAAAATCTTTGAACGTTTCGAAGAAACTGGGATTCGATCTATTTATCTAAAAACCACTTCGACCCGATTTATGTATTATGAATTATGATATCTCAAAGATAGTGGAGATGGTGATATGGAAGGAGATTTGGTTTGTTCAGACCCATGACAACTTGTATGGATGATTACTATCATTGCATTATTGCCTGGAAGGCAATGTTAGCATTCCAAGTATGAATGTAATTCTAAAGGTAAAATATAGCCTCAAGCCTCATCAACCGGAATGACTAAAATATGGGAGATGTAGCAGGCCTAAGTGGATTGAACCCAAGTAGGATATGTTATCACCTTTCTAGTTACCCTCGATATATGCACACACTAGTGTGAATCTATGCTTTGCACATGGGTATGGTGAAAATATTATAGTTTATCAAATTGAAATATAGGAAAATCATTTACAAAAGGAATAGAAAGTAAATAAGGTAAGGAAATAGCATGTATAGTAAGTAAGGGAATGTCAAACCATAATTTTACGATATTGTATTGAAGCTTACTGAAATATACATGGAAACGGTAACCAAAGGAACATAAGTAAGTCTTCTTTCAGCTATAAATTCAAATACTGGATTAATTAAAAAAAAATTAGCATTATTAAATTAAATAAAGATTCAGGAGTGACGTAGTAGCATTTTAGCTAAGTCGGTACAAGTTCAACTATCAACATTAGTTTGAGAAAAGTTTGAAGATATAGATTTTGGTACACCTAATCAAAGAAAACCACTATCATCAATATAAGAATGATTAGGCGAAAAAGGTTTACGGTACTCACAATCTGACGCAATATGTACCTTTAAATACTGATTATATTGTTTGAGCTATATGTTCGAATTTATTTAGTTAACCTGATATATTTTTTAGAAGTATTAAAATATCATTTAGACATACCTTATGCGTAGTGCTACTAAATCTTGGGAGAATATATCAACATAATTTACAGATTAAATTCTTGATAGCATACCCATATTCTTGGAACAACCAGGTTATTCAGATTTCTGATAAGCAAAATTACTGGGAATAGTATTCACACAACAAAAGAATTCATATATTGTTGCATTATTTTCTCAATTTTATATGATCATGCAGATATTGTTTTCTAATGGATGAGCGATCCTCAATTTGAGAATAGTACTTGATTTACACAACTATGGTTGCTTTTGTTATTTTAAATGTACTTTGAAATTGTATCCAAATGCAGATTAGCTATTAGAACCTTTTACAACAATCCTCATATGGTAGTGTTTATTCTTTATATTGTCCTTTATAATGTTTGTATGTATATTTTTTTGAGCATGCTCTTATTTAGTAAATATTATGGTCAGTGAGTTAAGACTCTATGTTTCCCACTTACGCTTTTATTTCATCAGATTGCTAGGTGGAATTTTTCTCCCCTTTAGAAACTATTAGCGCTAATTTCACACATGAAAAAAAAATTCCTTTATACATTTTATTGAAATTATTCAAAGTATCATGGACTTTCAATTGACATAAAAGAGAAATGAGGATCCTGACCATATTTCCATTTATGTTTATACTTATTACTTCATGCTATAAAATAAAAAGTGCTTAAGTTTAGGATATTTTTCCTCATACACACATTAAATTTGAGGGAGGGATGATATTTAACCTAAGTGGTCATGTTTTCTATACCCTGTTTGAACTTTCCATTAGTAGTTATCTTTGTATTTATTCAAATCTAGATAGGGACCACCTTATTTATCGGTCACATGAAATAAAAAACTGAAAGAAAAAGGAATTCATAAATCATGTAAAGCTACATTTGTTGATCCCATGAATCTGAATCACAGGTCGCATTATGATCAGAAGCATTCTGTTTTTAATTTTCACAAATTTGCTTCAACCTTATTTTAGTACAAACTATCAACTAAAAAATAATTAAATTAAAAGCTTAATATTCTCCAGAAGCTGCATCTATAAACTTATCTTTTGCCTCGTAAGCAACACAACCTGAATAATTCGAAAAAAATATCACATAATTAAAAAATGAGATATATATTTTTCTGATCGAACGATCATCATATGATAACTCAAAGTAAAGTCTACACAAATATTTGGAGGTTGTTGATGTCGCTGTCTATAAATGGAATGCATATATTAGAGCGGTTAAATAAGCATGGGTCCTATAAAATAGGATTAAAAGTGTATAAGAAAATAATGAGTCCACTATATAACATATAGTTCTTTATGTAGAATCCTAATATAATGCAAAATAGAATACGTGTTATATAATAGGTTATGCAAATCTCTCTTGTTAAATGCTTTTATAACATAGATAGAGCAACCAGTATATCATACTGTTGATGTATATGATAAGTGTTAACAAAGAACAGAGAGAACAAATAAAACAGCATCATAATAGTTAATAAGCAAATCATAATTAAAGTAATGTGTCTTCTTCAAACAATTCAGTTGGAAAACATCTATGTATACCGTACATAATTAATAGAGACTGTGAAAACTCTAGTGGATCAAAAAGTAACAATGAAGGTAGATTCTGGCCGCGAAAAATATGATTTATTTTGTTATTATTACAGTAGAACCAAGGATACTTACAATTCTATCTTTAGGAACATGTTGATGTTAGAAAGAAAACAAGTGAGCAAAGAGAAACAATTTTTTATGTTTTTCTTTGACCCCAAATGTAAGCTAACTAGTCAATTGGTCTCATTTGTTATTTTCCTACAATTTAATTATGTTAAAGTCAGTAATTGTGGTAGCAGTAAAGGATGCTTTAACAACCCAATAAAAAGAAATAACATTGTAAGTTGTTGTTTTGGATAAAAACAAAAGTAATATGTAAAAGCAGGAATGAAATTTTATACTTCTGTACACCTTGAATTTAGAAAGCATGAAAAACTGGAAACTATGTTAGTGGATGGTCATGCATTGGCATGCAAAACAACATGTACAGATTAAAAAATTTATGGGACTAGGACATAGTTAATGTGTAAAATTCTCTATTTTGGACCTAAATTTAATTTTATGATTGTCTAAAAGTAGTAACCGCCTATGTGAACATAAATCGAGCATGTAAGATAAGAGCATACATGAAGTGTTACATATTAAAATATGTATAATCATGGAAGAAAAAGGCATACTCATATGGTGTTCACCAAAGAAGTATCTTATAGATGCATTGTTTGTAAGTCAATTTGCTAATTCACTTCTTACTATATTGATATAGAAAAACTGAAATAATGTACTAAATAACTTTATTCCAAACCTAGTGATAACTTAGAGGATATATGTATTTTCTAAATGTAATTACCAAAAAATTTAACTTTTGACCTATTTGTAATGGCCTTGAGTGGATGGTAGTTGGCAGGATCAGATTTGTACCTGAAGCAACATAAATATTCAGAAAGAGCTTGTTCTTATTAGGAGAAAACTAAGACAAAGTAGCAAGTGTATACTCTTTAGAAAAAATATTTCACAGGAATCTCTAAGCACATAAAAGAAACCGACAGTTTTATTGGAGGAAGGAAAAATGATTCGATGGCTATAGAATCTTAGAGTCGTGTTGTTTGAGCCGGTTGCCCTAGTAGTGAATCCTATACTTCATAATAGACACAAATCTTTTAGTTAACGGTTAGCCTATAAGATGATGTTTTTCTAACACATATTCACCAGTCAAAGTTTCCTACTATAATATCAATATTTTCATTTGAATATTAACATCAATAGACATGGTTAGCAATTTCCAATGTTTGGCCCGAATATGCACTTGCATATCAAATGACAGCAAGAATTTTATATTGATTCAATTTAAATACTCAGTAGGAAAAAGCACTAAAAGATAAAAGGTTAACTTGCTTATAAGATAACTATGTACCTGGTACACTTCTTTATCTTTAATAATCCTCAAAAACCTACGTTCATATTTAAAACAGCTTTTACAACCGCACAAAGGTGTAAATTAAATCTTAGCAAAACACAATTCAATTTTTAACAATACAATGATTATAAAATTTGCATTATATTCTCATACAAACAAAGTAGTATCATTCATAAATCATTATGAGATAAAATATGACACTTTATAATATCTTTGTCCATGTATTTCAATCTATCATTTATTGTTCGTGAAAAAATGGATTATTTACTCAAAAATAAAGTTTTTCATAGTGTATTTGAACCTAGAATAATTTACTATATAGTCTTCAAGGTTCAATATGAATTAAAACAAAAGAACCCACCCCATGCATTGAAAAAATATCCAACAATTCCATCTAATTAGTGGAAGTTCGAGAATAATGAATTTATCATAAAATTTGGTTTTTTGAAGATTACATTGTGCTCCCCATTTAAGATGTATAGATCAAAAGTTATAAGTTAACATCTTTTAGTTATATCAATAGAGCATATATTAAAGCGATAACTACCAAATTGTCAAAGAAGCAACATGTGGATGAAAAATAAATGATAACGTAGATGAAATGTAAAATCTATAACTGGAATCATCATGAAGCGATGTCCAAATGCAATTTTAAAGTTTGGTTGAAATTTGACTCGATTAATATATTTCAAATGAATCACTTTGTTTTCCACTTAACTTCTAGGTTTTTGTCCAATCGTCAACATATTTCAGTCATCCATGATATGTTCTGTTTATTTGTCTTCTTTTTATTTTGGCTAGATTATTGATGTTTCTCTTTTCCCCTACCTGATTTTCTAACCGATGTTAGGGCTTATAAGGAATTGGAGTAGCTGATGTATGCACTATTAGTTTTCATATATATTATTACTAATTCCAGTTTACTAAACCAATCTAATTTCACCTTTCAAGGAAGGGTATTAGACCTTGATTGAATACAGGTGCCAACCTTTATAGGTAAGGTAGTAGACATCTAACTTCAGTTTGACAATTCTCTCTTGTTTATACAACTATGATGAGTGTGATCATAAATGAGAGATGAACCTAAGAAGAGTTAATATATAGGATACTGGTTGATAGCGCCATAAAGAAAGGATATGCCTTAAAGGCAATATTTACATACATATTTAATATTATTTAAAATAATATGAATCCTATTGCTGATTGGTTTTCAAATATTCGGTGATATAATAAAACTGAGGATGTTATTGTAGTCAAGTATAGTGTCATGCTTAAGGAGGATGTGGCGAAGGATAAATGGAAGATGCATATTAGGTATATGCTTGGCTAATATGCCGTGGTTTAATGTTAAAGCCGAGAATACTTTTGATTCGCACTTGATGGAAGAAAGGTGCATATTATGTATGACATCTTGTTAATTAAAATTATATGATCGAGACAAACTAATTAATTTAATAACACATAATTATAGCTAGACAGTTATAGTGCTATTTGCATAGCTATTATCTTACCTTCAATGTCACACTTGGTTAACAGAAACTACCACACTTGAAACAATGATAAATCATTCTCAACATCAACAATCAATTGGTCCTTAATGATACCTGCATATTTTTATTTATAGTGGATTAGAAACACTAAAATAGAAGATTCATTTCAATGCAGTATAGTTCTACATTAAAATTATTATCATGGTTTTTAACAAATTAATAAACAAATAGTGTATAATGAGATATATCTTAGACTTTTGGTTGTTCTTTACAAATCATTACAAATGAAATATTCTAAGATCTTACTTCAGTACAAATTAATCTCACCATATGTTCCAGTACTCTTAGTGGTTTCACTGATCCATAGTAGTAGATAATACTTTCTTATTGACTATGTTTTCCCCAATTTCCTTCTCTTCTCATTTGCAAAAAAAATCAAAAAAATCAGAAAAAATTAATATGAAATTAAGCAAGAAATAATAATTTGATAAGGAAAATGAACAAAATGTAATTTTCTTTTGTTAAAAGCAATAAATATTATAGTTGACCCTTTTTGCTAACTTTAAAGAAAAACATTCTAATAAATAAATATTCAAATTTGTAGTTTTGAAAAATTATAGAGAATTTAGAGATATTACAGATGAATATGTAGATTTTATCAAATGTTTAAATGTCAAATTTTGTTGTTGATGTTTCAAAATTTGAAAGTTAAATGAAAATTGATTTTTTGAATTTTGAATTTTAGAATTTAATAATTGATTATCTATAACTTTAATCTTTTAATTTTTAATTATTGCTCCATAAATTCAAAGTTTTCCTTTTTTGTTCAGATTATATATAGAGAAATATCATAAGGTTATTTTTATCAATAAATAATATAGTAATAGCATAACCAATTCAATATTTTCTACTAAAAAAAATGTCATCTTTGGGTCATCGTTTAATCATCTTTTTATCCAAACAGACCTCTTCACTATTTTGTTTCCATATTTAAAAAATTAAATGCAGTGATATAGTGAAACATGCTAGTATAAACATTGGTTCATGTCAGATTTGGATTAACTTTTACATTCAAAGAAATATTGAATACAAACTGATACGCACTGTACTTTTGTGTTAATGAACCAACTGATATTTCAGTATGTATAGTTGACAAAAAATGAATTATCTAATTATAACCTGAAACACAAATCTTAATAAAATAAATTATTATCGATAATATGAAAATAGAAATAACCCATTTTCTCAACAATAATTAGGAATAAATGCACCAGCTAAAATAATTAAGATTACTTGATAATTTTTAGGTTTATCATGAAGAAAGAAAAGCATAGCCAATTCTATTAGATAGAAGTGTCCTAAATATTTACAATAATAAAAAGAATGTAAGTAAATGGAAACTAAACAATAACAAACTGTTAAAGGACTAAATATCAGAAAGGGTTCCACTCATTAGAAAAGATAGAATGCCTGACATCATCGCACTACTTAGTTTGAGAATACACCTCGACATGCATTATAAAAGAAAGAACTATCATGCAATCTAAGCTATCAATGCCTTCCTCATTGCTCACCCTTTTACTTTGATCTTCCTATAGAACGACATCAAGCATGAAATGGTTGCTATATCAGTATGAATAAATCAATGATTGTGATAGGGTTATAATCTAGAAATCTGAGATTGTTTATTATTCACTAGTTCGAACCCATGTTATGCACACAAAGATCTTATATATTGTTTTATATTTACTTATGCATGAACTCAATTGATGAACATTTCTGTTTATGTTCAGTGATCCTTCGCTTGAAAGTTTATCTTAGAAATTAAATATCGGCAAACCTTATTATTTATTTGATAACATTCAACATAACGCTTGTGGTTATGCCAAGTGCATAGTTTTTAAATCCATTCAGTATATATGCAATAATGCTAGACTCGTCAATTGAAGCCCGTACGTTATGCAATGCTAAAGGCCCGTTTGGGACGTAATAAGCTTTGTTTTGACTTTTTAAAAGTTAAAATCAATTTGTTTTGACTTTCAAAGAATGAAAAAGTAGTTTATTTAATCCCACCCAAATTGTTAGTTAGCACAAAATATTTTGATTATCGTTTAAAAAATTAACTTCATCTAACATGGGCGTAAGGAAATAAATTGTTGGAAACAAAACCTATTCAACACAGTCGATCAACTTACATGACACTGTAGTAAATTTAAAGAACAATTTTTCACCTCAATATTTCCAGATGCAATTTTTGATTAAGTATTGTAAGATTCATCCCTCAAGCTAACCAAACAAAATTATGTATATCTATTTCAACTGTGAACACACATATCCAGATAAGTGTACGAAAACAATTATGCTTGCTGCTGACATATGTAATCCTGAATAATAAAACGATGATAGCTATATCAGCCAAATGATACTGTAGTTGACAAACATATTAGCAGCTAAAAGAATTACGTTAAAAGAAATGTATTGCAGTTGACATACAAATGAAAGGGTGTTTATCTTAGCAAATATAGACATATACAATTATAACAGATATAGAAGGAAAGCATGAACAAACTAATTTCATCAAAATAAATGTTTACAACAACAAACTGGAATGACTGTTTCTCTCCATAAGTGTCTGAACCAAAAAAAACAAAAGTAGTGTTCAAATAACAATGTAGCATCCTTAAGCAAGCATCATATATGGGTACAGATTGTTAGAACACCACGCCCTCGCAGTTAACTCAAATGGATTGAACGTTCACCTTCTTACATAATGTTAACCTTAATGTTAGTGAACAGTAACAATGCTATAACAGTTGCTAAAGAGATCAAGCTCCATGTATATAAGCATATGGAAAACAGGTCAATGCGCTAAAGATAGCCCTAGTAGAAAAAGGATAAACCGATGGTAGATTTTCTTGTTACCAAATTTGAGTAAAAATATGTATTTATGTTAACAACAAAATTGATTAATATAGTGTAGGAGCAGCATGTATGAAAAACATAGCTTAATATTTTTAGAATACAACAACAGGATAAAATCATTTTCAGTACATGACATAATAATCAATAAAAAAGAACACTTATATAGAACCAAAACTAGTATTGTAATTGTGTGAACATCGATATTAAATTATACGATTGTTTGGATACATAATGTCAAACGGGTTAAGCATTTTTTATGTATAACAACAATATACAAAAGCAGTGGAAAATGTAATACTTTTAAGTGTACTTATTTTGAAAGACTTAAGCTGGTTTAGGCTGGCAGACCCTCATGATAGTATGGATGGAAATTTCCTGTGTGGTCAACATCTTGGAACACACGAATAATTATTGTAATTGAGACGTTGAACATAATTTTAGTTTTTTAACAATGCCGAACAACACACTCGCTGATGATAAATTATTATTTTATTTTAAATCAATTACCTTTCATCGCTTAGAAACCTGATAGTACATGGAACAACTGTAACACACAGTATGCAGTTGGCGGAGTTACCCAAAGTTGACCCTGCACTGGTAAAATAATTAAACATGATATTAGTTTACAAAATAAAGAAATTATTTATCAAAGAAAAGATCATGGGAGTTATGTAGAATAAAATCATAGGAGTAATGGTTTGAAAGCCAAACAGTACGTAAGGTGATGATTATTGTTTGCATCAGAACCACACAATGTAGTAGTCACTAAATTTGTGTGTATGTCATTTCATAGTGCAAAAACTATAAATTTTCACCTAATGCAGTTGTATACTACCATTTTTCTAAAATCAGAGAAAGTAAAATATAAAATTAAAAATAATCAAACATGAAAAGGTGCAATGCTGAATTGTAGAGACTTATAGACATGCGTACATTTCATCAGTAGGATTCAATTACTCATTATGAAGATATTAAAACATGCAGTGTCATGAAGCCAAATAATAAAGTGCACTTTCTTCAGCCGGGAAAGCAAACTATTACAAAATGATCACTAATTGACAAAACCAAGTGTTTGCAACTCAGATTGAGCGGTTTAGGTAAAACTTGATAGAACAAAGGAGTGATAGGATGTAATTCATATTTTCAAACAATTATGACACTATGACATTAAAGTAGATAGAATGGGTAATCAAATAAGTAATTACAAATCATAAAATAAAAGATTACCGTTGGAAAAGGCAAACCAAGACTATGTTAAAAGGAATTAAAGTTTGTTTGATGTAACGCTAGGTTTTTGAATTAGAAGAAAAGGTGGTCTAGGGAATAAATATCAAAATACGAAGTTGTTCATAGAAAAGATCAAGGTTGAAGGGAAAAAACATCAAAACAACATATATACAAAATCTAGCAGTTTGTAGTTAGTGAATGCGGTGTGGATAGTGGAGCAGGATATCGAATGCGCGTTCGCACTGCCACACATGAATGTGAGAAATAATCATGAAAAGCTTAAAGATTCAATGCAATAGTATAATATGCTGGAATATTTCACACACCGTAAACATGATTGGAAAATGTGAGAACGACTGTCGTATAATATTTTTTTCAACATGAGCAAACTATCATAAAGTATAAATCTTTTTCAGTATGTAATGGATAAGAGGAAATAATTGATTTACCAAATAAGATTAACTTATAATCCTTGGTGCAAATAGTTTTGATTATTATAAACATAAAGTAAGCTTATGTGCATGCTCAAAGCAACAATAATTCATTTTGCATGTTTATCGAGACAGAACCGTTAATTAGTGAACTTTTCAGTTTGCTATTTCAATTTTTTTTAACCAAGAAACAAACAGTAAATGAAGAACTGATTCGCTGAAGAAGAATAACTTATAAATCTTGGTGCAAACATTTTTGACTGTAATATAAAAACAAAAAGCACATATGCAGGCTCAAATGTAGAACAAATCATTTTGAATGTTTATGGAGACAAAACAGATTATTAGTAAATTTTACAACTATGTTCATGAAAACTTCTTTTACATGTAATATAGGGCTCAAAATGGTAAGTTGAGATTTGATAAAAGCACAGATAGCTATATATTGAAGAACTCAACTATTTAATATTTGGAGCTTTCACTTAACACCCTTCTTTAGCCGCGAACAAATGAAGTGTTACTTTTAATTGAGATCTATAATGAACTTCACACAAATTCATGCACCTTGTATGTAATGTTAAAGCGATAATTAACTCAGTAATCAAGTAGAAAACATGAAATAAATTCATATACCTAATAGTAGATATGTGAAGCAACATCACATAACTCAGGATTACATTTTTCAAAGGACATAAGTCAGGAGGAACCAAAATAGGAATGAAATACTAAATAGCATAGTGTACAACATGAATCTATTGATTGTGTTGTGCAATGTAGATCCGGTAAGATCGATCTAGAGAGATCGTGAGTTAAATGCATGATAGGAAATCAAGCAAAAGAATAGCATAATGTTTGTTGATGTGTTGATGTTTATTCGATATGTTTTAAATGGCTAAAAACTAATGTTGTATTTCTTACAAAACTCTATGCTTTCTAATACATAGTTCATTTCCCATAAGTTTAGGGAACCAACAACTTTCATTTTAGAAATTATTCCAACACAACATTAGTTGTAACATCCCTTCAAATGTTAAAGGATTTAGTCAAGACTATTAATATCTAAAAAACACATTTTTTATGAAAAAATTAAATGCAATTTTTGTCTTAAAAATTTCGGTTTTTTTTTCAAAAATATTTTGAGCATTGATCATCCAGCTTCTTTGCTTTACAATGTATGTTAGTCAAATTTAAACATTTCAAGTTAAATTAATTAAATTTTAGACCACTTTAGTAGATTCCAATTTGTAATGGATAGTAAAGGATAAAATAGGATAAAACGATGCAAAACATGTGATACGAATAAGAGAACCATTTTCATCTATTACAACATTATGTTTGTTTGGACGAACTGAAGAACAAAATTGGACATATTAACTACAAACGAATATGAACACCTCTATGAATAAATATAAGAAATGGGATTCATCTCACTTTAAAAATTGTTCCTTTCAGTTTGAGGCAAATGTGATGACCTTCACTGATGATAAATCTATTTAAGTTAATTGTTATTCATAACTATTAAATGCATCGGAAATAGAGATGGATTAAGAATAATTTTTGAAATACGCGGTCAAGGTGCAATTTGTCAAACGTTTGATGTGGAAAGCAAAGAGAAAATATGGACCATGGAAGGATAAGTTTTTCAAACAATTAAACAGGCAGCAAACATCTTCTCATTTATCTAATTTGCAGTATACAACTTTAACTATCCAAGACAAAATACAATTCATTAAAGATGTTAAAATAGCACTTGTTAAGGTTAAGATTATAAAGTTAATAAATCAACATGATGTCATCAATATGGAGCAATGTACTTTATGAGACGACATACCTTTATGTCGTAAATCTTGGTTTCCTTTCACAAATTCTTGATTAGCCTGTCATTTTTCCAACACATTGTTTACTTCTACAAACGAAGATAATATGTGTTGTACGTATACATATGCTTCACAATGTACCTAAAAGAGGAACATAATAGGAAATAATATATTTTCTAAACAATCACATAAAACTAAAATATAAAAATTCAGCAACCAAAGTAGCAGTAGCCTAATGCTCTTGCTTTTATATGATTCTGGGCCTATATATCTCGTCATAATTTTTTATTGCTATAGAAAATTAATCATTTATAAAGGGATGGTAAGTAAGTTGACCTACTGGCCAACAACTATTACCACATATAACACTAGATTTTACTTAAAAACACTAAATGCATGGTACAAAATTCGTTTTGGATGAGTAGCCAATAATGAGGAAGAGTTGGTCCAATCAAATTGTAATAACGGGAGTTCATATATCAGAAAATTAAATTAGCGCATTCAAGCAACATGAGATGTAAGAAAAATATAAAGATAATGGTTTAGAAAATCATGTTTCACAAAACTTCTCAAAAATTGTACGAAGCGTAGACGTAAAACACTTGCCTATGTGAATATATTGTTCAAGATACAAAAAGACAATTGTAAAAAAAGCAACTCATTTGTGCTTTCTTCCTTAAGTAATATCTGAAAAGAAAAATCAATGTCTTCAAAGTTAGAGGTTTGCAACAACTTAGTTACCTTGTTCAATACCTATATTAAGTAGGTTGACAGTCCTGAATGGATATTTTTGCTATGTTACCTTTATTGAATCAAAGTAGTGGAGCATAGTCAAAGGTTACACGATATACTTTGTCTGGCCTTGATCATAGTGCAAACCAGCTAAATTTCATTTGTCTTTGAAGTCATCCTTGAAACTGAAATCCAGTTGTAATTATCTAGTCTTTATTCATAAGAGCAAAACAAATTTGCAACAAATGGTGCAATTGGATATTTTACATTATTTCAATGATGAAATGAAATGTAAATAATTGTAAACAGTACCATTATAAGAGGTAGTTGTTGGTGATCTTTGAATATGTGGAGAAGTAGGGTTGTAGTTTATCCTCTGCCCATTTTTCAGCAATGTCAGATCCATGTAGTCCCTCCTTACTACCACCAAAGCTAAAAAAGTAAACAAAAAATAAATTCAAATATAATATTTTATTTATTTATTAAACAACTATATTAACTTTTTTTATGAAATAAATTAAGAACGGTCTTACAAATTTGTATCCCTTAGATCTGTAAACGTTCTTCCCAGTGACGAGGGCTGTTTTCAAAATAATGCAAATTGATTAGTTGCTTCATGATTTCATTTTAGTATTCTATAGCCAAGTGCCTATGATTTCAAAGTTAAAAATAAAATCCAATTAATTATATAGTAGAGTACAAAGAGAATGATTTCTCAAAGAAGCATTGATATGGTAGATTTTGAAAATTTTAATCGGATATGTAAAAGATAAAGTTGAAATATTAATCTTTTTATGAATTTATGCATATGAAGGAGTGTCAACATCTAATGGTCAAATTTAATATGTGTGGTAAAGTTGATAGAGCAAATCAGCTCTTATAATGGAGATTTTCCACTCCAGATCAGATGCAAGGTCTGGCATCTCTCTACTTCTACCTACCCTATACAATGTACTAAAAGAACATATATCCAATTTCTTCTCCAATAGAACTAAATAAAAATACGTAAATGTCAAAATAGAATACATGCATATATGCAGCTTGATACTATTTAGTCTAAAACTTTGGTATCTGCATAATCACTAAATTCTATTAAGGAATCCAATACTTGTATAACATGCGATGAAGTCAGGTAAAGTACTAAATAAAAATGAGACATGACCAAATGTTAATTCACAACTCTAAAAAATAAAATCCATTTAAAAAATGACCTAGAATAGAAATGAAATAATGAACAAACAAAATTGGATGCATATAAATTACTAGCAGTTGGTTCCTTTCAGAAAACAATTCTTTGAACTAGAGATCAAAATATATAATTCACTTAGAAATTAAATGGGCAACCACATTTCATGAGAGTTGGGATCTATGTCGGCCTGTTTTTCAATTGCTCCTGTGATTTTGGATGTGAACTGAGGTCGGTGGATTTAGGAACAGATTCTTCTTGAGCACGAGTTTTGGATGGGCTGCCCCCACCATGTTTTTAAAATTTTATAAGGCTGAAATACCATTCTCTTGTCAACGATAACTTTTTTCCTTCTCTTTTCTCTTCCTTCCTCCGCGGAACCCAAAGTTTATACAACTTTCTAGATCTCACATATTTGAAATTGAACAATGGATTAGGAAGACAATACTGCAAATCTAAGGGAGTTTGAGGTGGTCAATATAACTATTTTTCAACTTTTTATGCCAAAATTTACTTTTTAAAAATTACAATTCGCAAAAGCCACATTGGGAAATTGAAAGCACAATCATGGAGAGGTAGGCCGTGGCCTTATATGAAGAGTTTTGAGGAATAATTATTTCTTCTTATTGATTCTGGCCACAGCCCTGTTATATATATACACAGTTTGATAATATATTTCCTTGCAAATATAGCAAAGCTAATCTTGATAACAAATAAGCTAAATATTGTAAAATTTTCAAAGATAGGTTTGGGGCTTTGGGTTTTGATTTGGAAGAGAAGAAGTAAAGAAAGAAGAAATAAAAATAGTCCCACATACTAGAAAATCAAGAACTATATTTGTATAAATATAGTTTTCTCATGTGGATGTTGGGGCCTTGCGTCTCCCACATGTTTGCCTTGTTGTAAGGAGAGAAGTCATGCAACACCACACGCGCGCCATCGCCGTCCGTTCGACCGAACCGAGCCGGGTATGGGTTTTGGGTTTGGATCCGAAAATATTTTTGGATCATACGTGAACAGTAACGAGCCAGATTTAAGCCCGTTAAAGACCCAAAACTAAAATTTCTGAATTTGAATAAATGGCGAGAGATTTGTAACGTTTTTCTGAATGTTGCAATTTATGAATAGATACGACGTTTAAATATAGAATGGATATAGCTGTTCGTAACATTCATGAACCATTACAAACGGTTATGACGCTTCATGAATAGGCACCTCTCTACCACTATAAATAGTGGCGTCCAGAAAACGTTAAAAAAATTCTCAATCTTCTTCTTCACAGAGCGGTTTTTGTGACACCATAAAGTGTTACAAAACGTTGCGCCACCATTACTCTGTTTTGTGATGCCACCAAGGTGTTGTAAACTCAAAAGACATCGCAGAATTACTCTCTTCTTCCTCTCCGTTCTATTCTATACAAATTGCATCATCAGAAACCATTGCTAAAGTGTTCTCAGTCGGATCAAAGATGTACAAATTTTGAATCCGATTACGCTGTTATAAGGCTTCATTGAATCCTGAAAGTCGATAGTTCGATAACCCGTTTGTATCTGGTGGGTTGAACTATTGTCTGAAAGAATCTATTCCATAGATCCTTGAAGTCGGAAGTACAGTATTATCTTCATCGCAATTGCCATCAAATTTGTCTCGAACCGCAAAATCCCCAATAAAAGTTTCAAACAATATTCTTCAACCATGGAAGGTTCGAGCGCTCTACAAGTTATGAATTAGCATCTAACTCGATTGGAGCGTTTTGATGGCGACAATTTCATTCGTAGGCAAGAGACGATGAAATTATTCTTGGTCACCATCAAGTTGTTCTACATTTTGGAAGATGACTTGGAAGAAATCCCGGAGGAAACTGATAAAGATGATGCTGCTCTAAAGGCTAAACGTGCAAAGCGCAAAGAGGATGATTTTCTATGCAGAGACCATATTCTGAATGCGCTATCTACCGCAGTCTACATGCTCATAGGACCTTGGAAAGAACAAAGGCACTTTGGACTGCACTGGGGAATAAGAACCGCATATCTGAGGCAAGTAATAAAAGGTTTCTTATTTCTAATTTTATGGATTTCAAAATGGTCACCAATAAGTCCATAATTGGACAAGTAAGTGAAATCTTACTTTTGGTGAATCAACTTAAAGATGCTGGAATTGATCTCCCTGAATCTTTTGTTGTTGAAGTTATAATTTCTAGACTTCCGCATAGTTGGAATGATTATAAGAAAAAGATGAAGCATGTAGAAACAGATTATAATTTAGACTGTTTACAGCGTCATCTTCGTATTGAAGAAGACTCTCGCAAACACGATCTAGATGATAATCTACAAACCGAGTCCCATTCTAAG
This sequence comes from Allium cepa, assembly GCA_030765085.1. NCBI lineage: Eukaryota > Viridiplantae > Streptophyta > Magnoliopsida > Asparagales > Amaryllidaceae > Allium > Allium cepa. Next base: position 251,375,939 of record CM060929.1, read on the forward strand.
GCAAATAATGTTGAAATTACTAATAAGTTAAAGCCAAAGAATGAGGCACGGTTTAAGAAGAAAAATCATTCCAAAACCAACAACAAAAAGAAAAGTGCTTGTTATTTTTGTAACAAGCCCGGCCACTATGCCCGATACTGCCGTCTACGGAAGAAACAATAAAAAGTGAATGTGGTCGAAGACTCGCTTGTGGCTGTAGTGCAAGAGTTGAACTCCGTTAGAGGCAATGATAATGATTGGTGGTTCGATACTGGAGCAACCATTCACATTTGCAAAGACCGTAATCCGTTCAAGAGTTACGAAGAAAATAAAGGAGAAGCCGATGAAGTTGCTGGAGCAAAAAAGGTTCCAAGCACAGTTCTGGAAAAAGGCACTATAGAACTTCCTTTCACCTCTGGAGAAGTTCTTACATTAGTCGATGTATTTTATGTACCTGATATGTGTAAGAATTTGGTCTCTGGATACCTTCTTTTCAAAGGAGGATTCAAGAAGGTGTATGAGTCTGGTAAGTTAGTGTTGTCTAAGAATGGTAGATTCATTGGATAGGGATACTCTTGTAACGGCATGATTAAGTTGAATCTAATAAAGAAATCTTCTGTTTATATTATTGATTCTATTAATTTATGGCATGGTAGATTAGGACATGTTAATTATAACTCCATTAGAAATAGGAATAAATTAGGATTAATTTCTGATTGTGATTTCGATACCATCTCTAAATGTGAAATATATATTCAAGCAAAAATACACCGAAAATTCTTTAAATCCATAGAGTGGAAAACTGGATTGCTTGACTTGGTATATAGTGATGTGGGTGACTTAATAAATCATATAACCTATGGTGGTAACCAATACTATATAACATTCACTGATGATTATACTAGATATGCATATGTATATCTAATGAAAACTAAAGATGAGGCTTTTGATAAATTCATAATTTACAAAGCAGAGGTCGAAACATAATTAGGAGTTAAAATTAAAATATTACATTCAGATCGTGATGGTGACTATTTCTCAAATGAATTTATCTTGTTTTGTAAACAACAAGGTATAATTCACCAATGTACTGCCCCATATACGCCACAACAAAATGGTGTTGCTGAAAGGAAGAATAGAACTTTAGTAGAAATGGTTAATTTCATGCTCATAAGTTCTAATTTACCTTATAACCTACGGGGTTATGCTATGTTATCTGCATGTTATATTTTAAATAGAGTACCACTTAAAAAGAATAATATTTCCCCTTATGAATTATGGTTTAATAGGAAACCTAACCTAACTAGACTTAGAGTTTGGGGTTGCTTAGCATATGTTAGAAAACCAGACCCTAAACGACCAAAGTTAGGAAATGGAGCATTTAAATGTGTTTTCATAGGATATCCACTTAACAGTATAACATATAGATTCCTTATTCTTGACACCCTAGAAGTTATAGAATCTGTAGATGTAGAATTTTTTGAAAATCAAACTGTTGAGATCCCATTGAGATCATCTAGTCCAGAACCTAGTATGACTAATGATATCAATGACGATGATTATGCTCCTGCTCAAAATAGTAAGGAAGTATCAGTACCAGATAATAGTACTGAACAACAGAGAAGTAAAAGGGCGAGAATAGAGAAGGACTATGGTCCTGACTTTATTACATATCTAGTACAAGGCAGTAAGGACGAAGTCCTTAATATGACTAAATATGTAATGAACGTCGATGACGATCCCAAAACTTATTCTGAGGCTATGAGTTCCAGAGATTCCAATTTCTGGAAAGAAGCTATCAATGAAGAAATGAGTTCAATGCTGTTAAACCAAACTTGGGTTTTAACTGATTTACCTCCTGGTGCTAAACCTATAGGATGTAAATGGATATTCAAGAAAAAGTTGAATACAAATGGATCCATCGATAAGTTTAAAGCCATATTAGTTGCTAAAGGGTATAAGCAAAGACATGGAGTAGATTACTTTGATACATATGCTCCAGTTGCTCGCATATCTTCTATAAGCTATTTAATTGCACTTGCATCAATTCATAAATTAGTCATACATCAAATGGATGTAAAGACTGCTTTTCTAAATGAAGATTTAGAAGAAGAGATATATATGGAACAACCTGAAGGTTTCAAAAACCCCAGGCCAAGAAAAGAAAGTTTGCAAATTAGTGAAATCTCTTTATGGCCTGAAGCAAGCTCGCGTGCAATGGAATGAGAAATTTGATAAAGTTGCATTGTCATACGGATACATTGTTAATGATGCTGATAAATGTATTTATAGAAAATCGGATAACAATGGTAGTGTTATAATATGTTTATACGTCGATGACATGCTAATATTTGGTTCCAATATATCCTGTGCGAATGAAACTGAAAAGTTTCTGTCTTCTAAATTCGATATGAAAGATCTAGGAGAGGCTGATGTAATTTTGGGAATTAAAATCATTAGGAAAGAGGGTAAGTTATTACCAACTCAATCTCATTACATAGAGAAATTCCTACAAAAGTATGGTCATTACGATGACAAACCAGCACCAACTCTTTTAGATCCTATTATTAAATTAGAAAAGAGCATTAGATGTACTCTCTCTCAACTAGAATATTCCAGTGTTATTAGGAGCTTATGTATGCTATGCATTGCACTAGACCAGACATCGCACATGCTATAAGTGTATTGTGTCGATTTACGAGTAATCCAAGTTTCGAACATTGGAAAGCTATTTCCAGAGTTTTAGCTTATCTGAAAGGAACCATTAAATATGGTTTATCTTATAAATGATATCCAGCTGTAATAGAAGGATATAGTGATGCAACCTTGGACAATGTAGAATCCAAATCCAAGTAGTCTACTACTGGATGGATCTTTACATTAGGAGGCGCTACTGTGTCTTGGGCTTCCAAGAAGCAGACTTGTATTTCTGACTCAACAATGTTTTCAGAATTGATTGCATTAGCAGATGCATGTAAAGAAGAGGAATGGATTAGGAATTTATTAATGAAAATCCCTTTATGGAAGAAGCCATCTCCAGCAGTCTTGATTAACTGTGATAATCAAGCAACGATATTCAATGTGTCTAATTAAACATATAATGGAAAGTCTAGACATGTGAGTCTAAGACATCAAATGGTGAGACAGTTACTCAAAAGAGGAGTTATAACTGTTGACTACATAGAAACGAAGAAAAACTTGGCCAACCCACTTACAAAGAGTCTTCCAAAAGCAATGGTTTCTATAAAGTCACAAGAAATGGGACTAAGGTCTGTGAATGAAGGTTGATCATCCTTAACAGAAACCCAATTTATGTCTTGAAAAGGATAGACAAAGTTCAATGGGTACCAACAAGTTAAGAGAATGATTATGGAACACTAAATCGATAAACCCATAATATTTGGCGTTGGATTCTGCAAGAACAAAGGATGGATATATATCCTTAATAAGTCTAGAAACCTTAAAAGGTGTATCACAGAAACATCTTAAGAGACTTACCATATGAGTATGGAAATCAGGCCGTTTCTTAGGAAAGTAAGACCGCTTTCTAAATAGACTCATGAACCAGAATTTAAGCATATGGCCATTAACGTGCTGAGCAATACAGAACGCTTTACCTAAGGAAATCAACATGTGTGATTGTTTCGGTTTTATCATTAGGGATATTTGGTTCAAGATTCGTTCACCGTAGAAACTTGATAAGGCTTTGAATGGTTCACACTAAGTAAAGGTTCAAATCCAAAAGATACCTTTTATTTATGTGTTGGTTTTCACGATGATGCAAAACTTGATCTTAGAACTACATAGGCTTGATCCCACTTGGGTATGTAGGAAGTCACTCCATTGATTCAACCGTCCTATTTTGAAAATTGGGGGAGATTGCTGTAAAATTTTCAAAGATAGTTTTGGGGCTTTGGGTTTTGATTTGGAAGAGAAAAGTAAAGAGAGAAGAAAGAAAATAGTCTCACATGCTAGAAAATCAAGGACTATATTTGTATAAGTATAGTTTTCTCATGTGGATGTTGGGGCCTTAGGGATCCCACATGTTTGCCTTGTTGTGAGGAGAGAAGTCATGCAACACCACACGCGTGCCGCTGTCGTCTGTCCGTCCGACCGAACCAGATTTAAGCCCGTTAAGGACCCAAAACCGAAATTTCTGAATTTGAATAAATGACCGGAAATTTGCAACGTTTTTCTGAACGCTGCAATATATGAATAGACATGACGTTTAAATATTGAATGGATATAGCCGTTCATAACAGTTGTGAACCGTTGCAAACGGTTGTGACGCTTCACGAATAGGCACCACTTTACCACTATAAATAGTGACGCCCAGAAAACGTTAAAAAAATTCTCGATCTTCTTCTTCTTCACAGAGCGATTTTTGCGACACCAGAAAGTGTCACAAAACACCGTGCCACCATTACTCTGTTTTGTGGTGCCACCAAAGTGTTGCGAACTCAGAAGACGTCGCAGAATTGCTCTCTTCTTCCTCTCCGTTCTATTCTATACAAATTGCATCATCAGAAACCATTACTAAAGCTTTCTCGGTCGGATCAAAGGCGTACAAACTTTAAATCCGATTACGCTATTATAAGGCTTCATTGAATCCAAGAATTCGATAGTTCGATAACTCGTTTGTACTTGGTGGGTTGAACTATTGTCTGAAAGAATCTATTCCATAGATCCTTGAAGTCGGAGGTACAGCATTATCTTCATCGCAATTGCCATCAAATTTGTCTCGAACCGCAAAATCCCAAACACGACATTAGGAAAAGAAGCCTGGGGAATATTTACAAAATAATTAAAAAGATATTCATATATTAATACTCCCCCTCAAGTTGGAGCATGAAGATCACAAATGCCCAACTTGTGAAGTAGTGAATGAAATTGTGATTTACCAAGAGCCTTGGTCAAAATATCCGCTAACTGTGCATCGGTCCGAATATGAGATGTAGAAATGATTCCATCTTGCAAGGCATCGCGAGCAAAGAGACAATCAATTTCTATGTGTTTTGTTCTTTCATGAAAAACCGGATTAGCCGCTATATAGAGCGCGGCTTGACTATTACAAAACAATCGTATGGGACACGCATGTTGTATCCCGAAACAAGCCAAAAGGGATTTCAACCATTTCAGCACACATGTAGTAGTGGCTATAGACCTGCACTCTGCCTCCGCCGAAGAACGGGAAATAGTTGGCTGTTTTTTCGTTTTCCAAGAAACAGGACAAAAGCCTAATAAAACAAAGTTTCCAGTCAATGATCTCTGAGTCATAGGGCAACTTGCCCAGTCACTATCGCAGAAGGCAAAGAGCTGTAAATTACTCTCCTGCGTAGTAGAATGCCCTGTCTAGGACAACCTTTCAAATACCGCAAAACGCTCAAAGCTGCGTCCCAATGTTCAACACGAGGATTTCCCATAAACTGAGCTAGTATATGTACAGAATAACACAATTCAGGCCGTGTAATCGTTAAGTAGATTAGACGCCCTACAAGTCGCATGTATTCTCCGGATCTTCAAAGACGACGCCATAAGTGGTGGCGAGATTGTGGTTTTGTTCCATAGGTTTAGAAGCTGGGCGAGCTCCAAGTAATCTTGCCTCACTTACGATGTTAAGAGCATGTTTGCGTTGTGAAAGAAACAAGTCATCCTTTCCACGTCCCATTTCAATGCCTAGAAAATACTTGAGAACACCCAAGTCTTTCATATGAAATCTCTCGCTTAGTTGTTGCTTGAAATTTCTCATTTCCACTAAGGAAAAACCAGTGATTATAATGTCATCCACATACACAAGAACATGTAAAGCAACATGACCCTTGGAATAACTAAACAATGAGTAATCAGCATTAGATTGTTTAAAACCAATATCCTTCAAAGCAGTCGAGAGTTTAGCAAACCAATTACGAGGTGCTTGTCGAAGTCCATATAATGATTTTCGCAATCGACATACCTTACCCGAAGCAGCATAATTAAAGCTAGGAAGTAGTTGCATATATACTTCTTTATCAAGATCTCCATGTAAAAAAGCGTTATGCACATCCATTTGGTGTAGCGCCCATTTTCTTTCCACCGCTATAGCCAAAAATGTTCGAACCATGACCATTTTAGCTACAGGGGAAAATGTTTCATTAAAGTCAATTCGTGGAACTTGTTGATTCCCGTACACTACTAGGCGTCCCTTTAATCGTTCGACTATACCATTAGATCGATATTTGATCTTATAGACCCACTTACACCTGATTGCTTTCTTTCCGGGTGGAAGTTCCTCTAAAGTCCAAGTTCCGTTTTTTTCAAGGGCATTTATTTCTTCTTGCATTGCTTTCCACCAACCAGGATCCTTAACAGCTTCTTTAAAAGATGCCGTTTCAGTTCCTATAGTAATTGCTGCCAAAAACCGAGTATGTCTCGCAGAAAATTTATCACAATTTACATAATAAGCAATGTCAAAAGGAGTACCTGAGGGCTTTGATGGAGCAGTTGAAGTTGATGTGACAGGGTTTATAACTTGAACAGTGTTGGTGATGAAGTCCTTGAATTTATTGGAAGGTTTCTTTATTCGATGACCCTTACCCATTTCTTGTGGAACATTTGCTTCATTAATCACGATCTCTCCATTATTCATTGTTGCACCAACACCAAGTTGTTGGATAGCCTCCAAGTTGCCACTTGCAGGTGGTGTGATAGGCTGTATAACCTCCACAGCTCCGTCACCAGTCGTTGCCAATCTAGGGGGCTGCTCAACTACCTCAGCTTTGTCGTTATTTCCTCCTGTCACAACCAAGTGCTCCTCACACTGCCTTGCTAAGGAAGTATCCTCAAAATAAGCCATAGGGTTATAGTACTCCTTATTCTCAAACCTATTATTAGTATTGTTCAAGATAGTTCCATGAGAAAAAGGAAATTGGTTCTCACAAAAAATGACATCTCGAGATTTGAAGAACACCTTTTTCTCTAAGTCATACAAGCGTCATCCCTTTTTACCAAATGGGTACCCCAAAAAAACACGTTGACAAGAACGAGTACCAAACTTATCCTTCACACGAGGTAGGTTTTTGACAAAACAAAGACAACCAAAGACACGAAGGGCATTGTACATGGGAGGGGAACCAAAGAGTATTTCGTGAGGTGTTTTTCCCCTAAGCAAAAGGGTAGGTGTTCGATTTATTACATAGGCAGCAGTCATTATACTCTCTCCCCAAAAAGAAATGGGAAGGTTAGCTTGAAAAAGTAATGCACGAGCCACGTTAAGAATATGCCTATGTTTATGTTCTACTCTTCCATTTTGTTGTGGAGTGCCAACACAAGAGGTTTGGTGAATAATACCATTGTCAGCATAGAAACGATGAAGAAAGGTAAATTCCTTTCCGTTATCACTTCTTAGAATTTAATATGCTTACTAAATTGGGTTTTAACCATTTGACAAAAATCTTTAATAAGTTGAGGCACCTCATATTTTGTAGTCATCAAATTAACCTATATGGCTCGAGAACAATCATCAACAATGGTTAAAAAATAATGAGCACCACAACTAGCAGGTGAAGTATACGCACCCCATGTATCACAAAGGATTAAATCAAAAACATTTTCCCCTTTATTATTACTCAAAGAAAACATACTTCTAGTTTGCTTAGCTATTAAACAAATATCATATGGTTCATGAACATCCTTATTTCCTTTACTCTTAATAATATCAGATAAAAAAATTCCACTTTCTAAGAGGGATGTCCCAGACTTTGATGCCACAATTCTTGTTTGTCTCCAATAGTTGCCTGATAAACTCAAAGTTGTCGTAGCGGCCGAAACCAATAAACCCCGTCACATCGCTCACCCGCTCCAATCAAAGTCCTCAAAGTGCGGTACTGTATGATGCACATCTTATCAGTAAAAGTAACAAAATAATGATTATCTACAAGCAAGTGAGACACTAACAGCAAATTACAAGTAAGATCTGGAACATAAAACACATTACTTAGTACCATATTTTTTCTCAAAGCTATCGTGCCTTCCTTAGTAGCGATGGTTTTTTTCCATTAGGAAGGCCAATGGAAGTAGGAGAAACGTCAATATATTTGCTAAATAAACTTGCATTACCAGTCATGTGATTTGAGCATCCTGTGTCGATGATCCATTGATCAGAAGAATCAAACTTACCACTCAACTTTTCGATCGAAGGAGCCTACCCTTTTGAAGAATTGATCATGTTCACAAGAGTAGTCCACCGATCATCCAAGAGTCCCAGAAGCCCGCTACGATCTTACTCCTGTAAGTGGGCTTGAGCATAGCATGTTTTGGCAGCAGGTTTTGAGGTGGCTGCTGCATATGCTACCTGCCCACGGCTACCCTACCTGCACTTCTTCCTCCCCCTCGTCCAGACCTGCCTCCGCCTCTACCTTGACCACCATTGGTGCGGTTTTCGGACTACCATCAATCTAGAAACCAATTTATTTGAAAACAATTGTCTTCTTGATGCCCAGGTTTGGGGCAATGAGAGCAAATGCCATTACTTCTAGGACGCTCACTAGAACAAGCAACATTCCTCCCCCTAGCAGCCCCTTGTGCTGCAAAATCGACAACATTAGATTTGGTTTCGTGAGCCCGAGCAACAGTTTGGTGACGTTCTTCAGTCACAATTTTAGAAAAAGCTACGTTTAATCTTGGCAAGGGATCCATCATCAAAATATTTGAAACAGCAGTGCCACAAAGAGTAGAATCCAGACCCATAAGAAAGTCATGTACTTTTTCATTCTCTTTTGCTTTAGCATATTCAGTAGCAGCGGCACAAGTACATGTCGTGACGATAGAGTATCCTGCAAGTTCATCCTAAATCTTCCGCGGTTCATTGTAGTAATTCACTATTGGTTGGCCATGCTGCTTGCAGTCGCTCAAAAGTGACTTCAACTCATGGATTCGAGGACTGTTTCCTATCGAGAAACATTGTCGAATATCATCCCACCTGTCTTTCACATTGTTAGGTTGGGGAACGGATGAGCGTAGAACTGGATCAAGGGTGTTATGAATCCATCTTACAAGTGTGGAATTAACCATCTCCCATAAGAATTCTTCTGATGTCCTTTCTCTGGTTTGGTTATGGTTCCATCGAGGAAGCCAAGTTTGTTCTTTGCACGAAAATTATTGTGCATCGAATGAACCCATTCATTATAGTTCTCACCACATAACACAATAGGGAAGATTGTGATTTGTGATCCGTCGGAGGGATGAAGGTAGTATGGAGATGTGGTGTCGAGAGGTGTCATTGTCTTATCGTCACCCATGATGAGATGATAATAGTTGGATTTTGTGTATGAAGATTAGAGGTTTCAATTGTTGAAAAAAATGTCGTCGGTGGGTATTAGATCTCCTTTTCTTGAGATGGCTCTGATACCATGAAGAGTTTTGAGGAATAATTATTTCTTCTTATTGATTCTGGCCATAGCCCAGTTATATATATACATAGTCTGATAATCTCTTTCCTTGTACATCCAGAAAATATGCAAATATAGCAAAGCTAATCTTGATAACAAATAAGCTAAATTAGGAAAAGAATCCTGGGGAATATTTACAGAATAGGTCACGCATGGGCATTGCATGGTTTAGATCCAAACCACGTAGTCTTAGAGCGTGATCATTAAATTTACCATGCGGCTGTTCTAGTGGTTTTATATCACATTGTTCCTTTGCGTTGCACAGTACATGACCTGATACAATTTCACTTCCATTTGTTGTTGCAGATTGTAGATCACTCGAGTGAAGAAGATGATAGTAATGATATATTTTTGGATTATAGCATCGAATTTACAACATGTGATGTAAGTAATGTATGGTTTTTTTTTATATTATTCGGTTTTTATATGATTTTTATTTGTTAAACTGTTGGATGATATGATTTTTTTCCCTTTACATATTTATCCATCCCATCAGCAGTTGATTGATTGGGCTCACAACAATGGCAAACACCATGGTTTTCTAGTAATTATAATGAAATCAGGCACTGCTGCCTCCAGTAAGAAACCGAGAATTATGTTTTCATGTGAACGCGGTGATGTGTGTATAAGAGGAATAAAATTAAATATTCTTGCAATTATAGATTGACGGGTACTAATAAATATAACTGTCCATTTAGACTAAAAGGTTTAAAACTTCCTTCTATGGACAGTTGGTGTTTGATGGTTGTTAACGGTGTTCATAATCATTTGGAGTTAAGGCACAATGAAGGTTAGGGCTGTTATGGTAACGGTAAATTCACCATTACCATACCATTAGCAGCCACTCAGTTACCATTTCGAGTGAAGTCGGCATACCAGTTTAGCCGGTATGGTAACGGTAAATTTACTATTTTCTACGATAAATCATCGATAACATTTTTTCAATACCAGCGGTAACGGTAATTTTACCAGTCAATTTAGAACTAAGCAAATGATTAAATTTAGTTTATTAATCATGTGAAATAATGTCAAATACACTTCACTTCTTTCTCATTTATGTTTTTTATTAAGTAACGCTATAAATTGTATAATGAAGCACCGTTATGGTGTGAATACGTGTTATGTTACTAACCTTTTTTAGAGAAACGGCAATTTATCGTTACCAGTGTAACGGTTACCAGATTATTGGTATATCAGCCTTCGGTATACCACTTTATCGGTGACGGTAACAGTAAGCAATTTTTGCCGACTAGTAAAAATGGTACGGTAACGGTATTTGTGAAATGGTAACGGTAACCATTACCATAACAGCCCCAACGAAGGTCATTCTTATGCAGGAAGGTTAAGTGAAGAAGTGATCAAAATAACAATTGAAATACATAGAAATATGGTGAAAGAGGAGGAAATTTTGTATACATTAAAAGAAATGATACTTCAAATTGCACTACCATCAAAACCATATACAATGTAATCCAGGCTCCAAATGCAATTGAACGAAGTGTCAGTAAACTAAAAGATTTTGGCTACTTGGAATGGCATCCAAAGACATTAGATGGCAGTGATATTTTCAAAGATATTTTTTTGGCACATCCCACTAGTTTGAATTTTCTTCAAACATTTCCTTGAGTTATCATATCGGATTGTATGTACAAAACTAATAGGCATAAGAAGTCATTACTAGAGATAGTTGGTGTAACTTCAACGGACCATGCATTTTGTATTGTCATTGCTTAGTTGCGGAAAGTGAGGAACATTATATTTGGTCCTTGGAATTTGAAGTCTATTATGGTCGATTGTGAAGTGGAAATACCTAGCTTTGATTAATGTCATTAGGTATGTTTTTCTAAATTCTGATCATATGTTATGTAAATGGCATATCAAGAATAACACACTTACTTTTAAGGGGAACAAGGGTAATATTAAAGAAATGGACGTTGCGGAGAAGAAAGCTTTCTTAGGTGATTGGAACGAACTTGTTTGCTAAAAAAATATCGTCCGCAATGAAAATTTACATTTGTTGCATGAAAGTATGCCCAATATGATTTACCATTGAAATATGTTCATGAGCAATGGCTAAATCTATATAAGGACCCTTTTTTTCAATTATAGACCGACGAGTAGATGCATTTTGGGAATTATACATCGAATAGGCGACATTAATTTTTCATTCTTAAACTTGTTTGTTAATTTTGTTTTGTTTTTTATATTTTTTTTTATTAAATACAAGGCCGAATCAACTCATTCAAAGTTGAAGAAACACTTGGCTACGTGTCAATGCAATTTCGAGCAAGCTTGGACTAAAACGCATTCATTGCTAGAGTTATTCTTCACTGAATTATAAGCTTCATTTGAGCAAAGCTTGACTAGAGTGAAACATGTTTTCACATTAAGGAGTTTAAAATTTTGACTGGTGTTGTTTCTACTATGGCTCTTGACTTACTATGTTCGTTGAGTGAAATCCATTGAGGATGATGAATATCTATATGGTTGCGTCATTCATAAAGCATACGGATTACCCTGTGTACATGAGTTAGCTCGTCTTGGTCCATTGGCATCAATGCCACCTGAATTGATTGATATTCATTGGACTAGACTTCATCAAATTGAATGAGGTAAAGAAAAGGATGTTGGTGTGACGACCCGACTTTCCACTCCCGGAAAATCGCATCATCTTTAAGAAAGAAAGGGATAGAAAAGAGAAAAGAAAGGAGAGAAAGAAGAAACAACACAAGAATCTCAACAGCGGAACGAATAAATTATATTAATAACATAAGTATTACATAGTATACATCAAATATCAGAGTTACATAGACAATACAACACATACTAGACAGTTATAGACACCTGTCTAGTTATTACAACTCAATCACAAACAAAAGACACTCAGAGATACCAACACAGCGGAAAACTATTTAACTATACGCAGAAGCCTCCTGCTCTATTTTCTCCTCCATAATTCGTCAAGCAAACCTGAATCCTAACCTGAATTCCCTTGGCTACTCGTAAAAATTTGAGTACCCAAGAGTTATAGAAAACAGAAATAACTCCGGGTCAGACATGGGTCTGGCGTGAGTAACAGGTTAAAGTTGCTTAACTTTGAAAAACCTTTGAAAAGAAAAGGTATCACGTAAGACTTCCCACACATAAACATGGAAAAGTTTTTACCTTACGCTAACCAAAACATTTGATAGGAAATTCGATGATATTATAATAGTGTCTAGGGTTTTCAAGTAAATAAGAAATATCCGAAATTGTTACATTTATTAAATTCCAGCTACATAGGTATACAATCAAAACCGTTGGCACTTATTGGATTTTGGATTCCATCAATGGCTGGGCTACTGGGGTACCGCCCGTCACAGTACGTGGCCTAGATCACCGTACCGAGGATTACTCCCAATCCCCTGCAACATAAAGCCGGACCCGCTCCATACTGAACAGTTCCAAACAAGACAACCCCGCAGTTGTGATTAGCAACCGCACCACTAAACCGAAAATATAAAGGGAGCTCTAGACAGGGATAAATCTTGCTCTCAAGTGGGTGCTACCCACGAAGCTTTGCTGCACCTCCCCTGTTTTAGCCATTCCCGGTTGATGAGTCTTGAGGCTACGATTACCTTTATAGGACATATCACTTAGAATGCTCATCGTCCACCTGACGATGTTTTGAAAGCATTCAATCCATACAAGTTCGTTCCGGGTTCGAACGAAACCGAAGGCATTATCTCGTTACACCCGTTTTGGAATCACCCTCAGAGTTAACGACAATAACCCTTGCACTCTGATTCACCATCTCGAATCTATAAGCACTATTCCGTCAAACTCATTACGGAATCACCTACAGAGTTATAATGACGTATAGCCCTTACACCTCGAGTCTTTACTCGCTCCACTTGGATTAACGACCTAACGTTTAATTGGAATCGATGTGGTTTTCAGATTCCAAATATGGAAACACGATCCCGGTCTCATCGAAATCCAAAGCGTGTCTTATTAAGGTCCAAGTTGTTTTAAGTTTAAAACAATTCAATTCATTATCTAAATATACACAGATAGATAATTCACAATACAACAGATAACCAACATTATCATTATCAACAGATAATTCATATCATAATCAGATATCCATACTATCATCCAAAAGCAACCAATGCATCCATATCACATACACAACTCATCCCATAACTGAGATTACAAACCATACCAGGCAATCAATACCAATCATCAAACATAAGCAGCTATCTAATGATCACACCATTTATAATTAATTTAAAAATGAATTAAATTAATCACCTAATCTGTAATTAATTTAAAATGAATTAAATTAATTACTTTATCATTAGAATTCTGCTTATCTTAACCATCAGTTGATTACAAATCAATTAAATAATCATCATCTCAATATTCCTTTCACTTAATCATTATTGATTAACCATCTCTAATTACAATAAGTAATTAGAATTTAATATTAATCATATCTTAATTAATCAATTCCAAATTACATCATTAATTAATGATTTCTGATTATAATTAATCAATCTCTAAATATAAGTTAATTACATAAGTAATTAATCTTCAATTTAAACCTTATATATTAATCACCCATGATTAATAACCATTCAGTAATTAACTGCTTTAATTACCCATCCCATAAATTAATTACTCTTAATTAATTATCTCCATTAATCCTTGATTAATTCTAAAGTAATTTAAATCCAAATTACTTCTATAATAAATATCTTTAATTACATTTAGTAATTATTAATTAATTACTTCTCTAAGTAATTACAAATCCATAAATTACATAAAGTAATTATCAAACAATCATAAATGTTTAAATTAATTTAACTTAATTAATCTAAACTAATCACATTAATTAAATTAATTACACTAAGTAATTAATTCATTAATTACTTTCATTAAGTAATTAAACTTAAATAATTGATTAGTATTAATTAATTAATCTAATTAATTATCAAAATTAATCATATTAATTAATTGTTAAATAATCTTAAGTTAATGACCTTCATTAACATTACTAAATTACTTCATTAAGAATTAAATCATTATTAATTATCAATTAATTAATATTTAATTACAATTTAATTAATCTCTAATTATTAATTAATTAAGTGTTAATTAAAATCTGAATTATCTTTAATCACTTGATTAAATAAATCTTAAACATTAATTAAAATTTAATTAACCATTCTTAATTATAGATTAATTAACCTTAATTAATTAATCTCAAATCTAATTAATTAACTTCAAAAATTATTAATTACTTAATTAAACATCCACATTATTAATTAATTAAATAATTAATATTCCATTTAAATTAACTTAATAATTTAAATGAAAACCATTCAAGTTCTAAATTAAGATACATTCTACTTTATACAAAAGTATTTTAAACAATTTGTTTCAAACAAAATTAAATTTAAAAAAAAATCTTTTTAAATTCAAACTGAATCACAATTTTAAATTTTCATTCTAGATTCAAACTTAAAAAAAATTAAAACTTTACTTACTCTTTCAACTTAATTTTTAAATTCAAGTTATTAACCTTTTCTAAAAATGGTTAAAACAAATTTAAATTTAAAAACTTATTTTTAAAAAAAACTGACATAAAATCCAATTTTCAGGTTTTAAACTGAATTTAAACTTATTTTAAACTATATTTCATAAATTAAAACTTATAGCTTTAAATTCAAATCCAAAGTTCCTATATACTTTAAAAAGTTTTAAAACTAATTTTAAATTCTAGTTTTAAATTAAATTCAACTTGAGTTTCATAATTCTGTTTCCAGATTTAGACCTTGTTTTAAATTTTTCAGTTGCATTTTTAAAATTTGCTTTTCAATTTAAAAAAGAAAAACAGAAAACTGTTTTCTGTTATAGTTTAACATCTTAAATTTGAATTCAAAAATGATTTCAAATCTCAGATTTAAATTATTGAATTCAAATTTAAGTTTCAGGTTTAAAACATTACAGTTTGAACTTCATCTTTCAATTTGAACTGTACTTTTAAAATTTTAAAACAGAAAGGCAGTTTCTGTTTTTAGTTTAAAACCAAACTTGGATTTAAAAACATTTCAAATTTAACTCAAAAATCTAAAATTTAAAACTTAATTGAATTCAAATTCAATTCTAGATTTAAACTTATTTCCAGATTTTGTTTGCATTTCTACTTTCACTAAAATTTTATAAACCTGGAAATCAGGTTTTTGATCAAACTTTAAAAACTGCAGTACTTACATTTTAGAAACTCAAAATTGTTACAAAATAAACAGAATTCAAACTTATTTTAATTCATCTTTAAATTTAGATTTTAAATCCTAAGTTGAGATTTTAGTTTATATTTAAAACTTGCTTTTAAATTTTCAAAACTGCAAAACAGAATCTGTCCAAAACTAAACCTGAAACATCAGGTACTCGAGCTACCTTATAAACTACTTCGAGTCAGACCCTCCCTCGCTCCGAGCTAAAACTCAAATTCCCCGATAACTTACTCGCATTCAAGATCACCACCCAAATATTCAAACCTGGGAACATG
Organism: Allium cepa; assembly: GCA_030765085.1. Classification (NCBI taxonomy): domain Eukaryota; kingdom Viridiplantae; phylum Streptophyta; class Magnoliopsida; order Asparagales; family Amaryllidaceae; genus Allium; species Allium cepa. The sequence continues at coordinate 251,391,899 of CM060929.1, forward strand.
ACAGAACCCACAACCCCAACCTGTCAACGGCCATAACTTCCAACTCCGGCCACCGTCACCCTCCAAACTCCGGCGACAGCTCCATCAACACATCATCTATTAATACCCAAAAGAGCTTTGAACTCGATCAACCCAGGAGTCCATATTCAAACAAAATCAGAGACTCAAACAAACTAGGGTTCTAAAACTAAATTCCAAAATTCAACATCAATTTTGAATTGTAATCCAATTTAGAATTTTTCCTATAATTATTGATAGCTACTCTATCAACAGAAACAAATTCACTCAAAATAATTGCAAGCTTCAACTGTACTTGACCAATATGTATATGCAGTATGTTTGAAACTGCACTATATACACAGCACTGTAAATTGAAATTTTTGTTTTAAAATTCTTGAATTCACTTATTATTTCTATTTGTAAACCTGAAACATTAAATTCTAACATTTGAATTTTTACTCTAAATTAATTGTTGCTCTGTATAACTTGATTTCCAGGTTACAGACAATTCTGTTTGCTTTATATAAAATTTTAAAAATTATTCTATTCTAAAATAAACAAACTTTGTTCAATTGTTTAGATCATAATAACAACAAGCTAAAGGAAAAGCTCAGGGATCAACATGAGTTTGAAAATTTGCAGAAACACACATTCATAGTCATCAACTTGAACACAGGTTAATATTTATAGGTAAGATATTCATAGCAAACTCATATGAGTATATTTGCAATTTATAAAACATGCACAACCTTTCCTATTTAATAAAACTTAAATTAGTTACTCACCTGTTATGCAGATAGAACTTTGATTTTGAACATGCAGAGCACACTTTGAAGTCCCCTGTGCTACTTGCTTCCAGATTAAAAGAGTTAAACGTAGACCTTTGCTTGTACATAGTTGCAGATGCAAATCCCGAGGTCATTTTTGAAAAAAATGCAGGCTGTAGTTTGTTTTGCTTTTTCATGGTTGCATGCAGGTTTGTATTTTGGGTTTGAGGAGTTACAGGGTCTTGTTTGCAGGTTTGAGAAATGCAAGAGTTTACTAGGCATTTGAATTTGCAGGTTTAAAGAATGCAATCTAACAGATTTCAGGTTTCTTTGTTTTAGAATGAAAAATGAGAAAGAGTAGAGGAATGAATATATGCAAGTTTAAATAACAATGTTTGATTTAATTAAAATTAAAGGAAAACAAAATTTGACACATGTAAAAAGGATGGACACATGTTAATTTACTTACATAAATTTTTAACACATGTTTAACTCAAATCTTAAATTACATACACATGTAAATTAAGCTTACATATGTCTTTGAAAATGTTTTGTTATTTTAATTAAGGTTAAAGAAAATTAAACTTAGTTAATTAGTTCTTATACCCTTTAAACAATTAAAATAAATTTATGAAAGAGTTTGCAACTTATTTTAATATACATACTTAAGTAAAATGAATTTTAAACCAATTAAAACATTTTTCTCATATTTAAAAATCATATAGTATTTTAATTTTTTTTTTTTGAAAAGCTTAAATTAAAAATAAATCACAATTTCTATTTTCAAAACATTAAAATTATGCTATACTAATTTTAATTGAAAACAACTTGCCTATTTAAAATATATAAATACATATACATTATTAAATAGAAAACAATTTATCAGTTTATTAAAAATAAATTCACAAATTAAATATTCAAATGAAGAAGATTACAGAATCAAATCAAATTATTAACAAAAATTATCAACTCAATTTGAATTTAAACTCAGATTATTAAATTTAAATTGTCCAAAATTCCGGGATATTACAATCCTTCCCCCTTAAAAGAATTTCGTCCCCGAAATTTAAAACAAAGTAATTTAATAATCTATTTACAGAATTTATTTTAAAACACAACATATGTTAATCATACGCTGACAACCAAAGCAACCAATTCACATAATCAAAACAAATCTAATTATCCAAAAGAATTTTGGATAAAATCTTCACGAGTTTCCCCGGTATATATATACATCGGGATACTCGCTCTATAGAATCCAAACAATCAATACTACTAAGCTATAGAGCTCCTAACAATAATTCTATACAGAATATCAGACTACAAACGAGTCTGACTCAACAACCAAACGATCCTAAACTACTGGTTCTACAACCAGAAATATCAAACACGTACTCCCTCAGAGATACGTGATAACACTCTGAATCCCAGTTATCCAAACTGGCATTTCAACTCTAGAAAACCAAATACTCATCTAACCCAAATCAAATCTCCAATTCCAGAATCCAAATTTCTCCGTCTCTTATCCATAAAAACTCTTCGGACAATCCTGGGCTACCAACATCCATCCTTATCAGCTCAACTCTTGCTGATTCCTCTAGAAACAGACTGAATCAAAACAATCCAATGATCTCCTCAAGATCACTCAAAAACCAAGAACACACACCCTGCTTCTCAACAACAGAAGACAGAACAAACTTCTTCTTATCCGAAAAAAGGAAAACAGAAACACCCCCAAACTGCTTCCGCTGCACAAGTCTGATTCGAAACAGAAGAAAATGCTGAAGAAGAGTACAAGCACATGCTAGACAACCCAACACAGAAATATGGTTCCATATCCATAATAAAACTCAGATGTTCCTCCCAAACCAGAGTTACTTCACTAACTTCTATCTCAAGAACCATCCATCTACTAACTGAACCACCAGTTCCATTCCTGGAAAGAAAACTTGATCTCCAGATGTAGACAAACTCTGACTTCCTGGAAGAAAATCCATAAAATCTCCAACAACCCAAAAAGAACACACTATCGCAAGTCACTTTTGCGATCAACTCAGCCTAAATCCAAAGAAAACTGCTCTCTCTCAACCAAACAGAACAGCTTATGCTGGCTTAGCCTACTTACTAGAGAAAAAGATCCACTCTGCTGCTTCTGAACTCCACTTCAGAAAATCTACTCCGCCAGAAGACTCCTTACAACTCAGAATACTCTGCTAAACTCAGCCACATCACCGAGAGAACTCACTTCTTACTCTAGTTCCAAAGAAACATCTTCGGAAATATCCAGAGTCACTGCATCTCATCACGCAGCTACAACATCCTGAGATATCAAGATATCATCACTCACTAGCTTATGCCCAAACGACAGATCAAAACTCAATTCTACACTACAAAGATGAACTCCGAACCTTTACAGGTTTCCTTCAGAGATCGATGAATTCCTTCACCACTACAGAACTCACTCGAGACGGTATTAGGTCTACAGTCTCGACAAATACACATCCAACCTCATCCATCAAACTCCAACCAATGGTAGTCGTGTTACACGCACTTCTACCTCATCTACCTTTATAACTTACATTGGAAAACCTGAACAGGTAACCCAACAAATAGGTAGAAACTTAAATATATATATTGAAAATACAAATACGCTCTCTCAAGATAGACACCACTACAGAGCCTAGGTATTCACTCAACCTAATGCTCTAATACCAACTGTGACGACCCGACTTTCCACTCCCGGAAAATCGCATCATCTTTAAGAAAGAAAGGGATAGAAAAGAGAAAAGAAAGGAGAGAAAGAAGAAACAACACAAGAATCTCAACAGCGGAACGAATAAATTATATTAATAACATAAGTATTACATAGTATACATCAAATATCATAGTTACACAAACAATACAACACATACTAGACAGTTATAAACACTTGTCTAGTTATTACAACTCAATCACAAACAAAAGACACTCAGAGATACCAACACAGCGGAAAACTATTTAACTATACGCAGAAGTCTCCTGCTCCATTTGCTCCTCAACAATTCGTCAAGCAAAACTGAATCCTAACCTGAATTCCCTTGGCTACTCGTAAAAATTTGAGTACCCAAGAGTTATAGAAAACAGAAATAACTCCGGGTCAGACATGGGTTTGGTGTGAGTAACAGGTTAAAGTTGCTTAACTTTGAAAAACCTTTGAAAAGAAAAGGTATCACGTAAGACTTCCCACACATAAACATGGAAAAGTTTTTACCTCACGCTAACCAAAACATTTGATAGGAAATCCGATGATATTATAATAGTGTCTAGGGTTTTCAAGTAAATAAGAAATATCCGAAATTGTTACATTTATTAAATTCCAGCTACATAGGTATACAATCAAAACCGTAGGCACTTATTGGATATTGGATTAAATCAATGGCTGGGCTACTGGGGTACCGCCCGTCACAGTACGTAGCCTGGATCACCGTACCGAGGATTACTCCCAATCCCCTGCAACATAAAGCCGGACCCGTTCCTTACTGAACAGTTCCAAACAAGACAACCCCGCAGTTGTGATCAGCAACCGCACCACTAAGCCGAAAATATAAACGGACCTCTAGACAGGGATAAATCTTGCTCTCAAGTGGGTGCTACCCACGAAGCTTTGCTGCACCTCCCCTGTTTTAGCCATTCCCGGTTGGTGAGGCTTGAGGCTACGATTACCTTTATAGGACATATTACTTAGAATGCTCATCGTCCACCTGACGATGTTTTGAAAGCATTTAATCCATACAAGTTCGTTCCGGGTTCAAACGAAACCGAAGGCATTATCTCGTTACACCCGTTTTGGAATAACCCTCAGAGTTAACGACAATAACCCTTGCACTCTGATTCACCATCTCGAATCTATAAGCACTATTCCGTCAAACTCATTACGGAATCACCCACAGAGTTATACTGACGTATAACCCTTACACCTCGAGTCTTTACTCGCTCCACTTGGATTAACGACCTAACGTTTAATTGGAATCGATGTGGTTTTCAGATTCCAAATATGGAAACCCGATCCCGGTCTCATCGAAATCCAAAGCGTGTCTTATTAAGGTCCAAGTTGTTTTAAGTTTAAAACAATTCAATTCATTATCTAAATATACACAGATAGATAATTCACAATACAACAGATAACCAACATTATCATTATCAACAAATAATTCATATCATAATCAGATATCCATACTATCATCCAAAAGCAACCAATGCATCCATATCACATACACAACTCATCCCATAACTGAGATTACAAACCATACCAGGCAATCAATACCAATCATCAAACATAAGCAGCTATCTAATGATCACACCATTTATAATTAATTTAAAAATGAATTAAATTAATCACCTAATCTCTAATTAATATAAAATGAATTAAATTAATTACTTTATCAATAGAATTCTGCTTATCTTAACCATCAGTTGATTACAAATCAATTAAATAATCATCATCTCAATATTCCTTTCACTTAATCATTATTGATTAACAATCTCTAATTACAATAAGTAATTAGCATTTAATATTAATCATACCTTAATTAATCAATTCCAAATTACATCATTAATTAATGATTTCTGATTACAATTAATCAATCCCTAAATATAAATTAATTACATAAGTAATTAATCTTCAATTTAAACCTTATATGTTAATCACCCATGATTAATAACTATTCAGTAATTAACTGCTTTAATTACCCATCCCATAAATTAATTACTCTTAATTAATTATCTCCATTAATCCTTGATTAATTCTAAAGTAATTTAAATCCAAATTACTTCTATAATAAATATCTTTAATTACATTTAGTAATTATTAATTAATTACTTCTCTAAGTAATTACAAATCCATAAATTACATAAAGTAATTATCAAACAATCATAAATGTTTAAATTAATTTAACTTAATTAATCTAAACTAATCACATTAATTAAATTAATTACACTAAGTAATTAATTCATTAATTACTTTCATTAAGTAATTAAACTTAAATAATTGATTAGTATTAATTAATTAATCTAATTAATTATCAAAATTAATCATATTAATTAATTGTTAAATAATCTTAAGTTAATGACCTTCATTAACATTACTAAATTACTTCATTAAGAATTAAATCATTATTAATTATCAATTAATTAATATTTAATTACAATTTAATTAATCTCTAATTATTAATTAATTAAGTGTTAATTAAAATCTGAATTATCTTTAATCACTTGATTAAATAAATCTTAATCATTAATTAAAATTTAATTAACCATTCTTAATTATAGATTAATTAACCTTAATTAATTAATCTCAAATCTAATTAACTAACATCAAAAATTATTAATTACTTAATTAAACATCCACATTATTAATTAATTAAATAATTAATATTCCATTTAAATTAACTTAATAATTTAAATGAAAACAATTTAAGTTCTAAATTAAGATACATTCTACTTTATACAAAAGTATTTTAAACAATTTGTTTCAAACAAAATTAAATTTAAATAAAAAAATTCTTTTTAAATTCAAACTAAATCACAATTTTAAATTTTCATTCTAGATTCAAACTTTAAAAAAAAATATTCGTCTTAATTTTTAAATTCAGGTTATTAACCTTTTCTAAAAATGGTTAAAACAAATTTAAAAACTTATTTTAAAAAAAACTAACATAAAATCCAATTTTCAGGTTTTAAACTGAATTTAAACTTATTTTAAACTTTATTTCATAAATTAAAACTTATAGTTTAAAATTCAAATCCAAAGTTCCTATATACTTTAAAAAGTTTAAAAACTAATTTTAAATTCTAGTTGTAAATTAAATTCAACTTGAGTTTCATAATTCTGTTTCCAGATTTAAACCTTGTTTTAAATTTTTCAGTTGCATTTTTAAAATTTGCTTTTCAATTTAAAACAGAAAAATAGGAAACTGTTTTCTGTTATAGTTTAACATCTTAAATTTGAATTCAAAAATGATTTCAAATCTCAGATTTAAATTATTGAATTCAAATTTAAGTTTCAGGTTTAAAACATTACAGTTTGAACTTCATCTTTCAATTTGAACTGTACTTTTAAAATTTTAAAACAGAAAGGCAGTTTCTGTTTTTAGTTTAAAACCAAACTCGGCTTTAAAAACATTTCAAATTTAACTCAAAAATCTAAATTTAAAACTTAATTGAATTCAAATTCAATTCTAGATTTAAACTTATTTCCAGATTTTGTTTGCATTTCTACTTTCACTAAAAATTTATAAACCTGGAAATCAGGTTTTTGATCAAACTTTAAAAACTGCAGTACTTACATTTTAAAAACTCAAAATTGTTACAAAATAAACAGAATTCAAACTTATTTTAATTCATCTTTAAATTTAGATTTTAAATCCTAAGTTGAGATTTTAGTTTATATTTAAAACTTGCTTTTAAATTTTCAAAACTGCAAAACAGAATCTGTCCAAAACTAAACCTGAAACATCAGGTACTCGAGCTACCTTATAAACTACTTCGAGTCAGACCCTCCCTCGCTCCGAGCTAAAACTCAAATTCCCCGATAACTTACTCGCATTCAAGATCACCACCCAAATATTCAAACCTGGGAACATGACAGAACCCACAACCCCAACCTGTCAACGGCCATAACTTCCAACTCCGGCCACCGTCACCCTCCAAACTCCGGTGACAGCTCCATCAACACATCATCTATCAATACCCAAAAGAGCTTTGAACTCGATCAACCCAGGAGTCCATATTCAAACAAAAGCAGAGACTCAAACAAACTAGGGTTCTAAAACTAAATTCCAAAATTCAACATCAATTTTGAATTGTAATCCAATTTAGAATTTTTCCTATAATTATTGATAGCTACTCTATCAACAGAAACAAATTCACTCAAAATAATTGCAAGCTTCAACTGTACTTGACCAATATGTATATGCAGTATGTTTGAAACTGCACTATATACACAGCACTGTAAATTGAATTATTTTTTTTAAATTCTTGAATTCACTTATTGTTTCTATTTGTAAACCTGAAACATTAAATTCTAACATTTGAATTTTTACTCTAAATTAATTATTGCTCTGTATAACTTGATTTCCAAGTTACAGACAATTCTGTTTGCTTTATATAAAATTTTAAAACTTATTCTATTCTAAAATAAACAAACTTTGTTCAATTGTTTAGATCATAATAACAACAAGCTAAAGGAAAAGCTCAGGGATCAACATGAGTTTGAAAATTTGCAGAAACACACATGCATAGTCATAAACTTGAACACAGGCAAATATTTATAGGTAAGATATTCATAGCAAACTCATATGAGTATATTAGCTATTTATAAAACATGCACAGCCTTTCCTATTTAATAAAACTTAAATGAGTTACTCACCTGTTATGCAGACAGAACTTTGATTTTGAACATGCAGAGCACACTTTGAAGTCCCCTGTGCTACTTGCTTCCAGATTTAAAGAGTTAAATGCAGACCTTTGCTTGTACATAGTTGCAGATGCAAATCCCCAGGTCATTTTTGAAAAAAATGCAGGCTGTAGTTTGTTTTGCTTTTTCATGGTTGCATGCAGGTTTGTATTTTGGGTTTGAGGAGTTACAGGGTCTTGTTTGCAGGTTTGAGAAATGCAAGAGTTTGCTAGGCATTTGAATTTGCAGGTTTAAAGAATGCAATCTAACAGATTTCAGGTTTCTTTGTTTTAGAATGAAAAATGAGAAAGAGTAGAGGAATGAGTATATGCAAGTTTAAATAACAATGTTTGATTTAATTAAAATTAAAGGAAAACAAAATTTGACACATGTAAAAAGGATGGACACATGTTAATTTACTTACATAAATTTTTAACACATGTTTAACTCAAATCTTAAATTACATACACATGTAAATTAAGCTTACATATGTCTTTGAAAATGTTTTATTATTTTAATTAAGGTTAAATAAAATTAAACTTAGTTAATTAGTTCTTATACCCTTTAAACAATTAAAATAAATTTATGAAAGAGTTTGCAACTTATTTTAATATACATACTTAAGTAAAAATGAATTTTAAACCAATTAAAACATTTTTCTCATATTTAAAAATCATATAGTATTTTAATTTTTTTTTGAAAAGCTTAAATTAAAAATAAATCACAATTTCTATTTTCAAAACATTAAAATTATGCTATACTAATTTTAATTGAAAACAACTTGCCTATTTAAAATATATAAATACATATACATTATTAAATAGAAAATAATTTATCGGTTTATTAAAAATAAATTCACAAATTAAATATTCAAATGAAGAAGATTACAGAATCAAATCAAATTTATTAACAAAAATTATCAATTCAATTTAAATTTAAACTCAGATTATTAAATTTAAATTGTCCAAAATTCCGGGATATCACAGTTGGTGTAGTAGGAAACATGAAAGTATTATTGAATGATATTAAGAAAATGGAGACTTCATGTCAACTTCAAATTTACAAAAAATTGATGGAAGTAGTGCAACCACAAACTTCAATTCTTGACTCACCTAAAAGTAAAGTAAACAACCAAAGGAAGAGGAAGTAGGAAAACGGGTAATACTTCAATGCTTTCTTCATTTGAGTTATTAGTAAGTCTTTCATCACAAAACTCATCTAGTCAAATTAGTGTGAACAAGCCGAAGAAGGAAAAACTAATAATTAGGAAACCATTACAGGTTTATATGGAACTTGTCAGCTTTATTTTATTTTACGTCATAAATTGTTTTCCTGGATTAATTACTTATTGTTGCATGTTAACTTTTTGCAGTTGGAATTGTGTATTCATGATATAAGAATGTACATAAATCAAATACCACCGGAGATTAAACCATTTATGACCGACATTATTGATGTTCATTCAGACGGTAATTGTGGATTTCGTTGTATCGCCGCTTTCCGTGGAATGGGAGAATCATGTTGACCACAAATTCGCTGTGATTTGTATGAAGAGTTGTATGAGAATTAAGAGCTTTATGAACAAGTGTTCATAGAACGTGATAGATGCAATGCTTTGCTTACGAAACTACAACATAAAGGTGATGGTTTTGCACCGTGGAAAAAATGGATGACAATCCCCGATATGGGTTACGTTATTCCAACTAAATATGACCTAGTCGTATTTAACATAAGTGAAAGGATCGCTTTGACGATATCACCACAAAAAAGAAAAAGTGCCACCTCCAATACAACGTTCTTAAATAGCAGTAGCATTTGTCAATGATGATCATTTTGTGCAAGTACGCAATTAATATCCTTTTCATTATCTTTGAATTATTATTACTTTTTTAAAATGCATTTTTTTTGCATTTTTTCAAAATGTAGGTAAAATTAAAACCTAAACATTTGATACCACCAATTTATGAAAATGGTTGACGACTCGTCTTATGGTGGCAAGTGATTGGGAGCTTATTTATGATGATCATAGGCAGGCTTGGGATGAAAGAACTCAATTTGCGGGGTGGAATTAAACACGTCCTTTGAATAAAGCATGTACTTCAAACAATGAACTTTTAATTTATGATGTTATCTAATCATGTACTTCAAAAAATGTAGTATTAATATATGGAGCATGTAATTATAATTCATGATGTTATCTGACGATTTGTTTGATGTTGTTCTATACGTTGTTCTTTGTGTTTTCTGTGCATACTGTGTTTTATATTATTTTTTACTGTTTTACATAACCACGTTGGACCTTAACATGGCAAGCATTTTTATCACGCACAAGCAGTACATGGTATTCATTTTAATCACGTAGCGCTCTTACGTCGTATTCATTTTGATCATGTTGACTCGGTACGTGGTAGGCATAAACTATCAACTTAGGTTTTGACATAGAAACTCAATGTGAATTGTGTTCCACATCGGGGAAGCCCTACATGATTTATATTTTATCCACGCAGTAACCCTTTATGATTTTACGTCTTATCGCACTCTTGTTGTACGTGGTTTGTTTAACATTCATGCCTTGTCAGTGAGTGGTAGGTGCAGAAGCTTAAGAAAAATAACACAGCAACACAAATTCAAACCAAGAAACAATATACAGTCATAATATAACAACAGCAGAATAACACAGCAATACAAATTGAAACAGCCAATAATAACTACACAGTGCATAATATTACAGTGCAAACAACTTCATAAACATTCAAATACCAAATATCCATTACAATGGTTAATGCGACATGTAGTCACAAAAAGCGTTAACAAACTATCAATACACCAACGTAACATAGAACAATACATAATACAACTTTTAATACAAATTACATAAACTAGTTTTGACAACGGATGTAGCATCCACTAGAAACTCTAGCACTACCAGCTTGAGTATTTTATTCATCCAAAAAGACATGCACATCGCTTAAAGTCTACAAAGAACAAAAAAATAGGTTTACCTCAAATGACCTTGATTATCGTTGATGCTTCAATAAAATATGAAATACAATATACTGAATACAATTGCTCATAGCTTGGCTGAAAATGAGATGCTCCAATCATGATATTAGGAGGTAACCTTGCTGGCTTTTGAACCATTAAAACACTATGATCTCTACGCCACTCAATATAATCATCCGTGCAACTGAAATAAAATTGATTGGTATTGATCGATGTCCTTCTGCAATAACATGATAACACCAATTTCCCATATGCTTTCCAAAAATTGATAACACACACGATTGTACGTAGTTGAAGTTGTTCCTCGTCGTGCATTTGTAGTAACTAGAGGAACATTGGCCATGGGAATGTTTTGAACTCTACCAAACTGCCTTGGTACTCTGCTTAGATGATATGGTTCCACAATGTTGAGACAGAGAATGCAACCACTGTACCAAAAAATAGCATAAAAGGGATGATTGTCACGTGCAAAGATGTATGGATCAAAAATAACCTGTAAAAAATCACAAGAGAATAGTTAACCGTGATGTAGAACTATATTCATTTACTACTATTAGATTTAAATGAAGATAATTGCATATTCAATCTGAATATTATGGAGAAATATACGTAGATTGATGACTAACAAATACCCTCGGAAGATGGATTCCATCGAGCAGCACGAGGTAAATGCTTAAGTACGGTTTCATGGAAGGATGAAAGCATGGAAAATGCTCAAAAATTCATGTCTCCAATAAGCAAAGATAACCTGCAATCAACTTAACACCAATGAGACTAGCTAATCCAAGCTTCCTATATTGAAATGCCGATGCTGCTAAACCCCATGAATAAGTACTGATGATAACTAAATCTTTTAATGGACCTAAAAGTGACATATGCACATGCGCTTGCTTTTATCAGCAAATAAGGTGTTGCCAAGCAAGAACAAGAGATAAGCACGAGCAGCACGCCTAATTGCTCTACCAGTCCAATCATTGCTAACAAGTTTGAACTTGTCAACTAACATAGACAAGTTTAATTTATAGCTAACTCTGCCATTCATTTCCAACCTCACTTCTGTTTTACTGTGGCCTAAATATGTAATGACCCAAATTTTTCGAAAAGAAGAAAATTCAAATTTTAGAATTTAATATAGTAAGAAATTAAAAATTTATGATTTTAAATAAAATTTACTTAGAATTATAACATCTGATTTTGATTTAATAAAGTGACAACTATTTTATGTGATTTCAAACGTATGGTTTAATAAAAGTTTAATTGGATAGATTTAATATTATGTAAAGCATGAAATCAATTTATAATTAAGTAGAATTAGGTTTTAGTTGTAAATTAACTTCTAATCTATTTGTAAACAATAAATGTATAATTATGTATTCAAACTTATTTAAATTTTAGTCTTGATTTTTGCTCATCTTACATATCAACCTATTGAAATTAATTTGTTGATAAAACTTAGTATAATTGGATTTTACATAAAAGGAAAGAAGTATAAATTTTAATTTAATAAGACTTAATTAGTTAAACGATTCAGGAATTGAGAAGATAAAGTTGAATTAATTGAAATTGTATTCAATTAAGAACTCTACTAAATTTAATCGAATTTAAACTATTGAAGTTTGGTGAAATTATCAATAATAATAAAATATAAATATAAATTTTGTTGTTTGTATATCGTCGATACTATTTAAGCAAGTTAATTTATAACTCTTATATGTAAACAACAATTCTATAAATGTATTTAAGTTACTGTAAAAAGAATCCAATTGTTTTAATTATCTTATGTGTAAACAACAATTATATAAATGTATTTAAGTTACTATAAAAAGATTTCAATTGTTTTAATTATCTATCCATTAATTATGTTCCGTTTTAAATTCAAATGTTGAAATTTATTGCCATTAATTTAACTTGGAATCTTTGAATAAAAGGGAAAGAGAATTTAACTGAAATTAATGAAAGAAATGTACGTTTGTTAGGATCCGCTTTAAAGTGTAATTTTGAAATTAAGTACAATTATGTCGATTTGGAATCTTTCAATATTAAAAAGGCAAAAAAAAAGAAATATGATAATTTCAGAAAATAACCACTAATTACACCATAAACAAACTACTAGACGACCAAAATATGCATCTCAGCAAAAGTAGTTGCGAAAATAACTGCCATTGCAGGCATATTCAAGCCTACACCGAAGCTTTTTGCAGCAAACAAACCAAGGAAAAGGAACTTTCGAGCTATTATAAACAATTATAAGCTAAGCTAACAAACAATACAGTTTAGTGGTTTAAAGACGTAAAACCTTAGATGTGAAAACCTTATACAGAATACCACCGTTCCATGATAAAATAAATAAAAATGTTGCTTATAAACTTGACAAAATAAGTTTTTTGTGAACAATATTTTCCTCAAATCCATTTGTAAAAGTAAAAATGACATGCAGCTACTAGTTAAACTGACTTCAATGTTAACACAAGCCAATCAAGGAAAAATTACATGCAGCTACAAGTACTTTTGAGTGCATACCGCATTGGTGAATCATTCCTCTATCCTTGGCCAATTCATATGTTCGATTATTTTTTTAAAATAAAAAATAAAAAAACTAATTTCGTATTAACTTATGAATTAGTGCTTGTAAATGAAGTCAAAGAACAAGTTAGAGAATTTTACTAAAATGAATTTGCCTACATTATTAAAAATATTTGTTTGTAATAAGACTGTATATAAGTATATTGTGCATGTTTATACAAGATGAACCCACAAACCAAATAGTGTGTTCCCTTACAGTTTCATACGCATTAATTTTCCCTATTTGAAAACCTCATCATAGTCTAGAGCTATTTTGCAGAGGCAATGCACTTGAACTGGAATTGTCGACAGTTGTATATGATAATTTCCCATGTGGACGAAGTTATACAGTTTTACAAACGTTTGGTTCTAAAGATAATTAAGATAGCAAGAAACGATGCAAACCTTGAGGAGTTCTTTTTGAAATAGTATTTCAATTGCTTCCGTCAAAATTGGCAACAGGTTTGAAAGATGTACATCGAACCCTGTGTTAAAGGGAAGCATATCGAAACCTGCAGAAATAAACAAATATTCAAATTAATTGAACAGATATTACTGCAGTTGAATTATTATTTACAGTTCAAATATGTCTTTAAATTTTCTTTTATCGCCTTTTCCAGTAGGATCGGGAAAATTCAAAGCTTTCTGGAAACTGTCATATCCAAATTTACCACTTTCTTCCACCACCGAATATATATGCCATCGCGGGTCAGATGGTGTTTAGAATGCTGAAGTGTTGTACCTTGAGTTATCATATTATGATTGGACATACAGTGAGTAAATTCATAAAGCATAAGCAAACATTATGAACTGTTGACTAAAATAGATATATTACAAAATTTTCCAACAAATCGACTGATGTTTAATATCTTTTGTGGCTTATACGTAACACATACTGTGACTACATCTATGCCTATAATATTGTAAAGGCACGCAAATCCGTACCCCTTTGAACTAACAAAATCCCACAACAGTTCTGTCCAAAGTGGCACAAAAGTACGAGTCTTGGGGTTAAAAGAAGAAAGAGGTAGAAGAAGAAGAAAAGAAAACAACATCAGAGTCTCACAATCGCAGCGGAACAAAATATAATATATAATAACATCTTTTAAATACAAAGAAATCTATACTGTACATATATACATACATACCATCATCAGAGTACAACAAACATCCATACAGAGACAACTCAATATTTGTCCATACACAACGGAAATAATAGTCAAATGCGGAAGTACGCTCTGTCATCAGCTCGTCTCCTGAGCTCCTTAGCTGTTAACCTGATCATGTTTAACTCGGTCTGACCCGGCCATCATATAAAACAACACCCGAGTCAGTCTGGAAAACCAGCGTGAGAAATCACACTCAATTGGATTATTATATTTTCAAGAATCCTTTGAAAAACAAAAGCATCTAGTAAGACCACGCCACAAATAAACATGTAGGGTTTTTACCTTACGATAGCCAAAACATTTTTATTAAATTCGTCTGATTTTATAATAGTGTCTATAGAAAGTAAAATAGAATCTAGCTGAAATGCTTGCATCTCACGTTTCAGCAATAGTTGGGCACAATCAAAATCGTACAGGCGCTTATTGGAGATTGGATTCCATACAATGACAGGGCTACCGGGGTACCGTCCGTCACAGTACCTGGTCTAGATCAGAGTACCGAGGAGCCACCCTAACTCCCCTGCTACACAAGACCGGAACCATCCCTTACTTGACAGTCCCAAGCAAGATCACCCCGTGGTTGGCACGACCAACCACCCACTAAGGCGAAATAAAAAGGGACATCTGGACATAGGAAACCTTACTCTCCAGTGGGGGCTACCCACGAAATCTTGTTACACTCCCCTATTTTAGCCATTCCCGGTTGATGAGGCTTGAGGCTAAATGTTACCTTTCAAGAACGAGTCCTACTTAGAATGCTCATCGTCCCCTTGACGATGTTCTAAAAGCATTCAATCCATACAAGTTTCCCTCGGTCTGGACAAAACGAATCACCGTCTTCAACTCTTCACGGTCTTCATTCGTAATCGTTCAAACCGGATCGAAGTGGTTTTCGGATATTTAAATCCGATCCTGGACTCTACAAAACGATCAGCGCATTGTCCAATATTGATAGTCGGTGATTTAACTATCAATTAATCATTCACAAGCAATCATTAAATAATTTCCTCAAACTATTTATCTCAAATATCATTCAGATATTATTTCCATCTTAATATAATTGAAATAAATTTTCAAAGTCCTTTTATTTCCATGAAATCATTTAACTGATTTCTTATACTCACTCACATTTTGATTTATCCTTTGAAAACATCCTTTATTTTCTCATTCCTTCCTCAAAAATTAATTTACACTTTCCTTATAATTTCTCAAACTCACTTTTTCCACTTAATAAGATTTCCTCCTAAATCTTATCTCATTTAAATTAATTTGCTTACCATCACAAGAGGACTTTAATTGGATTTTAAAAACAATTTGAAAACATCTATATTTATAAAATATGAAGTATGGTTTTATACAAATTATGGTTCGAAAGTAATATTAAAGTTCATATCCAATTAATGATAAAATTCAAAACTGGTTTTAGAAAAATAGAGTTTATTAATAAATATTTGCTAAGCCTTCAAAAATAACAAAATTTGAAATATACAAAATCTAAATAATAGTTCATAAAAATTTATATAGTATAGTGATTTAATAATTCCCGTTTTAAAATAAATTTATAAATTTTGGTAAACCAAATATCCATCTATGAGTGCCTCTTGTCCAAATTCACAATTCTTACTTTCGAAAATATTCTACTATTTCCGTTTCAAACAAATTTATAACTCAATAAGAGATTTCTCCTTGACTTATCTTTTTCCATATTTACTGGTTTCTTCCTTTCCATTTATAAACCCCGTTTATAAATTTGATAAACTGCCCTGAGTTTTCCATTTATTTATAAAATAATTTTATTTAAAAATTTCATCTTTGATAATTTTATTTCTCAATAAAATTTCATATCATTCCTTAGTAATTCATTCCTTAATAAATTTCCTTTTTATTCCATAATAGAATTCCCCTTTTATCTCTTAATAAATTTTCATCTTTATTTCCTTAATTAGAATTTCACTTTTATTCCTTAGCGTTATTAATATATAAGTTAAATTGTTCAAAACTTAACTTTAACAAATTTTAAGTATAACCAATGTAATAAATATTCTTTTTATTTTACTTTATTCTCAATAGAAGTAAATCCAAATCCTAAATAAATATTCTTTTCATTTAAGTTTCATTTAACTTCCTTTAATTAAATTATTTATGGTATTTAAAAAAGTTACAAAATTCCAATTTACATGTTATTTAACACTTAATAATTCAATTCTCATGCAATTTCATATCAATTCATTCATCCTGTCATATGACAACATATATATATATAATAAATAAATATCTTTAAGGAATCCTGTTGGATCCCTCCAACTTGTTTTCCCTGCATCCACAAATGTTAGCACAATAACATATCAATTCCACTTCAAAGTAGGATATCACGGTATATGGGTTTATAATATCATTTAGTGAATAAAGTATTATAAATCAACCAAACACATCCAATGATTTAAATTTAGCATTTAAATTTAATCTAGGGCATCCAAATGAGTGAGAAAGTCTCACCTTTGCTTTTAAGTTGCAATCCTTTCCAATCTCGACTTGTTTCCCGACTTTTGACCTTATATAAACAATTATATGATGTTTATTAATATTTAAACAAATCGAATGATTTATTTCTGTTTAAATAATTTATTCTTTAACTCTGATAATTTAATTTAACTCACGATTTATTTCAGCAAATAATTAAATTTTAAACTAATTCTCCTTTTATAAAAATCTTTTAGTGACTAAAATAATTAAATAAGTAAATTAAACAAATACATCGCCCTAATTAAATTATTTTAAAACAAACTAGTAATATCTAAAATGTAGAGATACATTTTTATTTTAGTTTCTTCTTTGTAACTACTTATACCAAAATGATTTATATTTATTTTAAAAATCTAATCTTTATATTTTTATGCTAAAGAAAAAATAAATTTATCTCCCTAATGTATAATTTAAATTTACAACAAAAAGCATTTTAACTTCACTGTAAACATTTCCTTCTTTGTAAACATTTAATTTAAATTAAACTAAACTACTTAATAGTTAAAAAGATTTTATATTTTTTTTTCAAAACCAAAACCCTAGTTACTGTAAAATTTTAAATTTCAAAAAAAACACAGAGAATTGCCTTATTGCTTTCAGGCCGAGACCACTGCAATAACTACGCCCAACTCGAAATCGAGACCCATCAACCACGGCTACAACTGAGACGTTGCACCACCCACAGCATCAATGCGACCATCCACCTCCATCGCCGACGCCCCGCTTCGTGCGACCTGCTACTGCTCGAGAAACACTCGCGTGACCGCCACGAACGAGCGCCTCCGTTCACTAGCGTCGCCACCGTGACCTTACTCCGAACTCCCCAGCATCGCATGACCCTCATCTTTAATCACGAACCCTAATCCCCTCTGACTGCACCGATGACTCGCATCCCATCACGCGAGCAAACCCCTTTCCGCGTCTGACATCGTAATAAACCCTCATATGTCCGATCCCGTTGAAGCGAGAATCAAAAGCCTTCAAACTGATGAGTTCGATCGATTCGAACAGCCTTCATTTTATTTTTTATTTTATTTTTCGATTTCGTCGCTTGAATCTAACAAGAAGGAAAGATGATATTTTATTTCGTTCGTCTATTGACTTCGGCTGCTTAGAATTTATTTTTGAAGCTTTAAATTCTTCTCTGCTTATACGAACTTGATTCGAACCAAAGAAGACAGAGAGAAATCTTTGAGGAAGAGAATAAAGGAAACGAAGGAAGACTTCGTTTGAGAAAATAGAAGAAGTTGGTTTTCTTTTGGATTGAGGCCGAGAGAAACTAGCTGTGACGATCCTGACTTGACCTTCGAAAATCGGCACCAAATATGTCACCTATATTCAAATGCCGCAGATCCAAACGTCGAACCTGGTGCGCCGGAGCTTATAACACCATTAAGTAAACAACATAGCGGAAAATAATAATGAATATCAATGTACAACATCTGATACAACAGATGATACAATAGATATCGATATACATCAGAGATATGATACAATAAAATAGTAGCGGAAAGAAAATAGCTAACTCCAGCAGCGGAACAAATAACTCTGAGATAGTCTTCAAGAGAGAACTCCAATAGTAGCTCGAACCATCATCATGATACACTAAGACAAGCAAGTCTCGTCCATATCCAAAGACTGAAACTTGCTCCAGATAATCCACCAAACCTAACTATCTGAAAAACCCAACTCTAGACCACTCGTGTGGAAAATAGTGAGCACCCAGAGTTCAGGAAAGGAACAATAAACTCCAGGTCAGTCATGGGACTGGTGTGAGTAACAAAAATA
This sequence comes from Allium cepa, assembly GCA_030765085.1. NCBI lineage: Eukaryota > Viridiplantae > Streptophyta > Magnoliopsida > Asparagales > Amaryllidaceae > Allium > Allium cepa. Next base: position 251,411,143 of record CM060929.1, read on the forward strand.
GTTTATCTTTGAAAACAAACAACAAGATAATTTAACGTAAATTCGCAATGCTTTTAGAAAATGAAACTACAATAAGACCTCCCGCCTCACACACAATGCAAACGCAGAATTGGAGGAGATTTCTTCTTATGATAGTCAAACATGCTTACTACGCAAAACAAATTTCTTGGATATTATTATTATAGGTGCACAGTGCAGAAAACATTTCGAAAGTAGAATATAAATCTTAGCCAGCACAGACATTTCGAACTATGCCTACTATAGCTACCATCCAAACAGTGGTGACCACCATAAGTGAATGGCAGATTCTACAACTAAAACCGTACAGGGTTTCGTATTGGATGAATGGATTTCCAACAAATGGTCAGGCTAAGGAACTTCCTACTGCCACGTGGGATCGCCTCTGGCGGGACGTCCCGAGAACCTAACCGGATCTCTGCCAACACAAGGCCGAGTTACCTCTGTAACTAGGTAACTACTACTCGAGCATGCCACTCCCCGGTCCTTTGGGACCTTTATCCGAGGCGCCTCTAAGCAACAACCACACAGTAGATGAGATTGGAGCAACCACATAGGTTAAATATCAGGGCTCCATACCTAATACCACCCTTTACCAGAAGGGAACGACACACACTAAAAGGGCGCGACCCTCATAACCTTACCGCATCTTTCCTGTTTCGACCATTTCCGGGGTGTGAGGTCCTGACGCAGTCTCGTCCACAAAGCTACGCTTTATACAAAAGCCATGCTCTGATCACAAATGATCAACAAATGATCATCAACACACAGCAACACTCAGCGTGCCACACTACCAAATTGGGAGTATAACGCTGATAACCTTCAACTACATAACCTCTGAGCTCGTACGTCTCAGAGAAGGGTGTTAAGCTAAGAGAATAAATTCTCCACCACCAACAGATATGTATTTGAAAGAAATCTTCTTTATATCTCAAAGTGTAATGTCAGACATACAATCCATACAAGTCTGTTCCGGGTTCGAACATAACCGAAGGCACTTCCGAAGAAGCCCTTGCAAATCCGGATATTCACAATCCCGATTGGACTTCCTATCACTTAGGAAATCTCTATACCGGCGCGACTCGGTGCAGAGACAATCGATAGGTCATCCTATCGTTCTCGTAAATACCCGGTCTTCACCACCGGTCTTCAAATGCTATCCATAACGTCGAATCACATATTCGGAATGGGTTATACGACACAAAGATCCTCTCCCGGCTAAACCGAATAGTGAGCGCAACATTTAAAACATATGGATATAGGATTTCAATTAAGTCACAACTTAATAATTCGAAACCAAATGGTTTAAAGAAATTACCATTTTCAAATCTTTTAAACAAAAAGATTCATTTCACTAAGTTCACCCAGCTTCACAAAGACTCATTTATGGATTTCAAATCAATTCCCATTTCAATTGGATTAACTCGTTTAAAATCTTTAAATTAAAGATTTAACTAATAGCTTTCAAAGCGTTTCCATAACTAGGAAAATCATTTTCATTTTTAACTTGAAATCCTTTTTTTTTCACAGTTTGGAAGTTCACTTCCTATATGAAAGCCTTTACTATTTGAAAACGAATAGTTTTCGTTTCCGAAAGATCCAATTTTATTTACACGAGTTAAAGCCTTTGAATTTAAATTCAAATTCCCAAATCAATAACTTTAAAATAGTTTAACTTATACAAACTGGTATAACATCTTTAGTCCCTGGTTTCCAAATCATAGAATTCAATTTCAAATATTGAATTCCAATTTAATTCAAAATATTTAAATTTCAAAACTCAATCAAGTTATTCAAAATAAATTTCATCTTTGAAATTCTATTTCAAAAGCTTTTCACTTTAAACCCAATCCATTCCCAAAACATTTGAATTTAAATATTCAACCTTGAAAATTATTTCAAAATCTATGACTTAATCGATTTCCTTGTGAAATCCATATTGGTGTGTGTATAAGTGTGGTCCAGGGTTTTAACACCATAGTGCAACATCATTCAACCATCACAGATCAAATACAGAAATTTATTTGATAAGCGGTATAAACTATAACGCTTATATTTGATAAGCGGTACAAACCATAATGCTTATCTTTGATTCACAGAACACAGATATATAATTACATTTATCTCAGATAAATAAATTACATTTCAGATCATAACACAAATCAAGACATATCACAAAGCATCAATATCAGGGATATCAAACAATTTTAATTATTCAGTCAAGTTCAAACATTCACAAGTAAAATTCATTAGTTGACTGATAAATTTAAATCAACTATAATAATTATAAATCTAGGTTAATTATCCTAAGTTAATTACAATTTATTTGAAATAATTACCCTTTCAAATTTTATTAGTTAACCCTTAATTACTAACTATTCATTCTTAATGAACCAATTAGTCTTTAATTAGTACATTAATCTTAATTAGTCTCCATTATTAATCAATCCTTTAATTTATTAACAAATAATTTACTCAAATTTCAAATCATCACTCAATTAATTACATTCAGTAATTATCTATTAATTACTTCTTGAAGTAATTTTATTTTACCAAATTATCAAGTGATTATTCTAAATTATACTTAAGAAATTTTAATTTGAACTAATTAAGTTAACTCAATTAATTGTGCCGAATAATTAATTCCATAATTACTGTCATTAAGTAATTTTACTTAATAGTCCCACAATTTATTATCATTAAATTAATTAATCCAATTTATTATTAAATCTTAATCACATTAATTAATTGTTCAAATAATCTTAGTTAATGATTTCATTAACTATTAAATTTCTTTAATTCCCTTTTTAAAGAAAATTTCTTATATTAATCATTTTTAATTATAAATCGATTCACTATAGAAAATTCATCCGTTAATGAAATAGAAGTCATTAAACTTCATTACTTAAAGTAAAGTTCAATCGTATTTATAATTTAATTATTTTTCACAATATATTTGGAACATTTTTTCAAATTTCATTTTAAATTTCTTTTCTTTTTTTCCTTTCAACACTTAAGTTATAAAGCTTAATTTAATTTCAAATCCATTTCAAACTCAAATCTCTTTAATATATTAAATTGCTTTTTTTTAGTTATTAAAACAATTTGGATTTTTAAAACTTATTTATGTTCAATCTAAACTACCAATTCAACTTGAATTTATATTATCATTTTAATTTGAACTCAGCAAAAAACTTTGGTTTAAAATTTAAATTTGGTTTTCAAAAATTTCAAAAACAGAAAAACAGGTTACACGAATTTTACTTCGACCCGAGCCGAGCCGAGCCTTCACGAATTTTACTTCGAGTAATTCGCTCGAATCACCCGAGTCACACGCGAGAATTTCACTCATTCTTCTTCCCAAGCAAAACAACACCCAGGCACAAAATACTCGTGCACGTGTACATCGCCGCTGGCGATCTTTCGGCACCGCCACTACGTCGAGCAAGTCGACGATCATCCCTAGATCGATTTGCAACCACCTGAACTTCGCCTACATCTTGAATTCGAATTCGAGAAAAATTCGTAGCCTGGAAACTCGAGAGCAACTTCCTCTCGAAACCTAGCAATGCCATTTCCTCGAAACTCCGACCACCAGATCGCCAGCACCTCCGGCCATAGCTTCGCCAACACTTAACCTACCACCTCCTAAGATCACGTGCAACTCGATCACTGCTAGGTGACGAACGAGAAAAATTACTAAACTTTGAAAAAATTAGGTCTACAGACCTTACGAGCTCGCCGCCGCCGCCACAACCCTCTGACCACCACTGCACTATTTTTCCCCGACTCGCCGTACCTTCCTCGTTCTCCAGTCGAAAACTCAACATCTGACACCTCACCCATCGCCGGCAATTGGTGAGCATTCAGATTTTGTTCATTTTCGAACTGCGCCGGGTATACTCAACTGAAAATTATCATCTCTAGCTTAAAAATCCTATTTTCTAATAACACTTCAAGTTATATAATTGAATTCAAGATTCAAGGCATTCGAAAATCTTCATATGGTTACTTTTGCTCTGTAAAACCAAGTTTATAGAGGCATTCCATCATTATCGAGCTTAAAATAAAATTTTTTTTACCGCACTCTATAGTTAAACACACCTATTTTATTTACCACTTTAAGTCTGGAAATGTTTTGATGGAAAGATATTTGATTTCTTGCTTTGTTTCCCTCCCTGTAACCCAGAAGAAAGAAAAACAGAGACTTCCACTTCACAGAGCAACATAAATATACCCACAGAGCAACACTTATAAATATGTACTAACCACTATATACCCATGCATAGATAAATGAAACTTAAGTGTTTAAAATAATTTGTTCACTCACCTTAAACATCTTGTTTTCCAGAAGTCTTCAAGTTGAAATCTTTTTAACTTTGCAGAGTTGAAAACTGGGTTGAAGTTGTTAGCTTAAGCTTCTTCTTTGTTCTCAGATCTCTCTTTGATTGTTTGATGGTTTTTATTTATGTTTGAGTTTTAAGATGGTATTGTCTTTAGTTTGTAAAAATGGAAATGCTTTCTTATTCTCTGGTTTGCTTATTTTTGATGAATGAAAAGGAATTGGAAGATATGTGTATATAAAGAAGAGTTTTACAAGATGTATTATTTTGTAATGAAATAATCTTTGTTTGTATAATGGGGTACATTATTATTTAGTTTGTACAACATAAGCCAGAGATATTTTGTTTGGTGGCTGAGGTAATTTCTTTTATTTCGGCTAAGATGTTTGCATTTATTATTATTTATCTTCTTAAGCAAGCTTCCTTACACATATTAGTATTTGTTTCTTTTGTTGACCAGAGATTTTTATCTCAAATTGTTGGCTAAAAATTGTTTTGGCAGCTGCAAATTTCATGTTTTGGTGGCTGAAGTGATTACATTGATTACTTTTGTCTTGTGTTGCAAGCTTCATATATATTATTTATATTTGCTTGTACATAGTTATATGTGTTTTCTTCTTGCTTGTTTGAGCCTACATACTTCTACTTATTTGTACGTAGATATTTAATTTGTTCCTTCTTTTGCAAGCTTCATTCATGTGTATATTTACTTGCCTCATTCTTTTACAAGTGTTGTCTGGTTTGTATTTTCTTCTTATATTATCTTTTGCTTTGTTTTTGGTAATATTACTTTATAATCAAATTCCTATTTTAATTTGTTTTTTTCTTTTAGATTTTATCTAAGCGTTACTTTATTATTTGTAGTCTATATAGTTTATCTTATATATTTTATCACATACATTTGTATTTTTATTTTTATCCATTTCCATTTCTAACTTAACCCATTAATTCTGAATTTACGTATTCTATATGTAGCTAAAAATTTAGCTAATGTCTACTTTATATTTTATAGTTTATTATATATTTAATTCTATTTGTAACTCAAAAATTTATTATTAATTTTACTTTAATACTTATTGTTTGATATTTCTATATATATATATATATATATTTATGTTTATTTCTAAGATAAATCATCAATTCTAATATTTATCATTATATTTTATCTTTAACCCATTTGTTTTAAGATTAATTAATGATTTCTCAAATAATTGAGGTACTTAAATTCAAATAAATTAACACATTTTTATTTGAACTCGGGGAAACTCGCACCAATTTATCAATAAATTTCACAAATTTTATTCAAAATTTGAATTAATTACCAATTTAAACTTATATAAATTCAGGATCGTTACAAACTTCCCTCTTTAAAGAAATTTCGTCCCTGAAATTTGCCAAGGAGACACAAAGATAGATGAACAACATTTCATCAAATCAAACCGAACATCTATTCTGCATTTGGCTTACCAAATCAGAATATCAATAATAGATATAAGAACGAATCTAATAAATTTTCCACAAGATATTCGGGTCATCCAGATCTACGAAATATGCAGTGGGATTGGTTAGTTCGAAAGGATAACTAAGCATTCGTAATATATATCTGGACCCAAATATTGACAGATATATGGATACAATTTCAAAATGTTGAGTTTAAAAACCAATTTATACCTATCAACCATAGCAACCAAAGCAAACAAAACAACCAATACATCCAAACAACAATTTTGGTCTATCCGGAGTTTGTGTCCCATACTAATATATCAAATCTTCTTCCTAGATCTACCAAGAACCATCAAAGAATTGAAAAGATGACGAACAAAAGAAATTGATAGAGAAAAGATTGCTTCCTTGGTTGTTACAAAGTATTGACCATTTATAGTCATATTTTCCTGTCCCCTATCTCATCCTCTTCTTGACCTCATACTCACTATCGGTGGATAGTAAGAGAATTTATTAAGGCGTACGGACGGATATCTTAAGGATTACTCATTCTAGGGTATACTTCACCCTATCTCTAATGAGCTACTTAATGTGTTATACTCCTGAGCTAAAGTTCAACCTTAGCTCTGATACCACTTGTGATGATCCTGACTCGACCTTCGGAAATCGGCACCAAATATGTCACCTATATTCAAATGCCGCAGATCCAAACGTCGAACCTGGTGCGCCGGAGCTTATAACACCATTACGTAAACAACACAGCGGAAAATAATAATGAATATCAATGTACAACATCTGATACAACAGATGATACGATAGATATCGATATACATCAGAGATATGATACAATAAAATAACAGCGGAAAGAAAATAGCTAACTCCAACAGCGGAACAAATAACTCTGAGATAGTCTTCAAGAGAGAACTCCAACAGCAGCTCGAATCATCATCATGATACACTAAGACAAGCAAGTCTCGTCCATATCCAAAGACTGAAACTAGCTCCAGATAATCCACCAAACCTAACTATCTGGAAAACCCAACTCTAGACTTCTCGTGTGGAAAATAGTGAGCACCCAGAGTTTAGGAAAGGAACAATAAACTCCAGGTCAGTCATGGGACTGGTGTGAGTAACAAAAACAGTTTATCTTTAAAAACAAACAACAAGAGAATTTAACGTAAATTCGCAATGCTTTTAGAAAATGAAACTACCATAAGACCTCCCTCCACAAACACAATGCAAACGCAGAATTGGAGGAGATTCTTCTTATGATAGTCAAACATGCTTACTACGAAAAAAAAATTTCTTGGATATTATTATTATAGGTGCACAGTGCAGAAAACATTTCGAAAGTAGAATATAAATCTTAGCCGGCATAGACATTTCGAACTATGCCTACTATAGCTACCATCCAAACAGTGGTGACCACCATAAGTGAATGGCAGGTTCTACAACTAAAACCGTACAGGGTTTCGTATTGGATGAATGGATTTCCAACAAATGGTCAGGCTAAGGAACTTCCTACTGCCACGTGGGATCGCCTCTGGCGGGACGTCCCGAGAACCTAACCGGATCTCTACCAACACAAGGCCGGGTTACCTCTGTAACTAGGTAACTACTACTCGAGCATGCCACTCCCCGGTCCTTTGGGACCTTTATCCGAGGCGCCTCTAAGTAACAACCACAGTGTAGATGAGATTGGAGCAACCACATAGGTTAGATATCAGGGCTCCATACCTAATACCACCCTTTACCAGAAGGGAATGACACACCCTAAAGGGCGCGACCCTCATTACCTTGCCGCATCTTTCCTGTTTCGACCATTTCCAGGGTGTGAGGTCCCGACATAGTCTCGTCCACAAAGCTACGCTTTATACAAAAGCCATGCTCTGATCACAAATGATCAACAAATGATCATCAACACACAACAACACTCAGCATGCCACACTACCAAATTGGGAGTATATCGCTGATAACCTTCAACTACATAACCTATGAGCTCGTACGTCTCAGAGAAGGGTGTTAAGCTAAGAGAATAAATTCTCCGCCACCAACAAATATGTATTTGAAAGAAATCTGCTTTATATCTCAAAGTGTAATGTCATACATACAATCCATACAAGTCTGTTCCGGGTTCGAACAGAACCGAAGGCACTTCCAAAGAAGCCCTTGCAAATCCGGATATTCACAATCCCGATTGGACTTCCCATCACTTAGGAAATTTCTATACCGGCACGACTCGGTGCAGAGACAATCGATAGGTCATCCTATCGTTCTCGTAAATACCCGGTCTTCACCATCGGTCTTCAAATGTTATCCATAACGTCGAATCACATATTCGAATGGGTTATACGACACAAAGGTCCTCTCCCGGCTAAACCGAATAGTGAGCGCAACATTTAAAACATATGGATATAGGATTTCAATTAAGTCACAACTTAATAATTCGAAACCAAATGGTTTAAACAAATTACCATTTTCAAACCTTTTAAACAAAAAGATTCATTTCACTAAGTTCACCCAGCTTCACAAAGACTCATTTATGGATTTCAAATCAATTTCCATTTCAATTGGATTAACTCGTTTAAAATCTTTAAATTAAAGATTTAACTAATAGCTTTCAAATGGTTTCCATAACTTGGAAAATCATTTTCATTTTTAACTTGAAATCCTTTTTTTTCACAGTTTGGAAGTTCACTTCCTATATGAAAGCCTTTATTATTTGAAACGAATAGTTTTCGTTTCAGAAAGATCCAATTTTATTTACACGAGTTAAAGCCTTTGAATTTAAATTCAAATTCCCAAATCAATAACTTTAAAATAGTTTAACTTATACAAACTGGTATAACATCTTTAGTCCCTAGTTTCCAAATCATAGAATTCAATTTCAAATATTGAATTCCAATTTAATTCAAAATATTTAAATTTCAAAATTCAATCAAGTTATTCAAAATAAATTTCATCTTTGTAATTCTATTTCAAAAGCTTTTCACTTTAAACCCAATCCATTCCCAAAACATTTGAATTTAAATATTCAACCTTTAAAATTATTTCAAAATCGATGACTTAATCGATTTCCTCATGAAATCCATATTGGTGTGTGTATAAGTGTGGTCCAGGGTTTTAACACCATAGTGCAACATCATTCAACCATCACAGATCAAATACAGAAATTTATTTGGTAAGCGGTATAAACTATAACGCTTATATTTGATAAGCAGTACAAACCTTAATGCTTATCTTTTATTCACAGAACACAGATATATAATTACATTTATCTCAGATAAATAAATTACATTTCAGATCATAGCACAAATCAAGACATATCACAAAGCATCAATATCAGGGATATCAAACAATTTTAATTATTCACTCAAGTTTAAACATTCACAAGTAAAATTCATTAGTTGACTAATAAATTTAAATCAACTATAATAACTATAAATCTAGGTTAATTATCCTAAGTTAATTACAATTTATTTGAAATAATTTCCCTTTCAAATTTTATCAATTAACCCTTAATTATTAAATAATCATTCTTAATGAACCAATTAGTCTTTAATTAGTACATTAATCTTAATTAGTCTCCATAATTAATTAATCCTTTAATTTATTAACAAATAATTTACTCAAATTTCAAATCATCACTCAATTAATTACATTCAGTAATTATCTATTAATTACTTCTTGAAGTAATTTTATTTTACCAAATTATCAAGTGATTATTCTAAATTATACTTAAGAAATTTTAATTTGAACTAATTAAGTTAACTCAATTAATTATGCCGAATAATTAATTCCACAATTACTGTCTTTAAGTAATTTTACTTAGTAGTCCCACAATTTATTATCATTAAATTAATCAATCCAATTTATTGTTAAAACTTAATCACATTAATTAATTGCTCAAATAATCTTAGTTAATGATTTCGTTAACTATTAAATTTCTTTAATTCCCTTTTTAAAGAAAATTTCTTATATTAATCATTTTTAATTATAAATCGATTCACTATAGAAATTCATCCGTTAATGAAATAGAAGTCATTAAACTTCATTACTTAAAGTAAAGTTCAATCATATTTATAATTTAATTATTTTTCACAATATGTTTGGAACATTTTTTCAAATTTCATTTTAAATTTCTTTTCTTTTTTTCCTTTCAGCACTTAAGTTATAAAGCTTAATTTAATTTCAAATCCATTTCAAACTCAAATCTCTTTAATACATTAAATTGCTTTTTTTTAGTTATTAAAACAATTTGGATTTTTAAAACTTATTTATGTTCAATCTAAACTCCCAATTCAACTTCAATTTATATTAACATTTTAATTTGAACTCAGCAAAAAACTTTGGTTTAAAATTTAAATTTGGTTTTAAAAAAATTAAAAAACAGAAAAACAGGTTACCAGGTTGAAAACTGGAACAAGAGTTCAACCCGTGCCTTCATGAATTTTACTTCAAGTAATTCGCTCGAATCACCGGAGTCACACGCGAGAATTTCACTCGTTCTTCTTCCCAGGCAAAACAACACCCAGGCACAAAATACTTGTGCACGTGTACATCGCCGCTGGCGATCTTTCGGCACCGCCACTACGTCGAGCAAGTCGACGATCATCCCTAGATTGATTTGCAACCACCTGAACTTCGCCTACATCTTGAATTCGAATTCGAGAAAAATTCGTAGCCTGGAAACTCGAGAGCAACTTCCTCTCGAAACTTGGCAACGCCATTTCCTCGAAACTCCGACCACCAGATCGCCAGCACCTCCGGCCATAGCTTCGCCAACACTTACCCTACCACCTCCCAAGATCACGTGCAACTCGATCACTGCTAGGTGACGAACGAGAAAAATTACTAAACTTTGAAAAAATTAGGTCTACAGACCTTACGAGCTCGCCGCCGCCGCCACAACCCTCTAACCACCACCGCACTATTTTTCCCCGACTCGCCGTACCTTCCTCGTTCTCCAATCGAAAACTCGACATCTGACACCTCACCCATCGCCGAAAATTGGTGAGCATTCAGATTTTGTTCATTTTCGAACTGCGCCGGGTATACTCAACTGAAAATTATCATCTCTAGCTTAAAAATCCTATTTTCTAATAACACTTCAAGTTATATAATTGAATTCAAGATTCAAGGCATTCGAAAATCTTCATATGGTTACCTTTGCTTTGTAAAACCAAGTTTACAGAGGCATTCCATCATTATCGAGCTTAAAATAATTTTTTTTTTACCGCACTCTATAGTTAAACACACCTATTTTATTTACCACTTTAAGTCTGGAAATGTTTTGATGGAAAGATATTTGATTTCTTGCTTTGTTTCCCTCCCTGTAACCCAGAAGAAAGAAAAACAGAGACTTCCACTTCACAGAGCAACATAAATATGTACTAACCACTATATACCCATGCATAGATAAATGAAACTTAAGTGTTTAAAATAATTTGTTCACTCACCTTAAACATCTTGTTTTCCAGAAGTCTTCAAGTTGAAATCTTTTTAACTTTGCAAAGTTGAAAACTGGGTTGAAGTTGTTAGCTTAAGCTTCTTCTTTGTTCTCAGATCTCTCTTTGATTGTTTGATGGTTTTTATTTATGTTTGAGTTTTAAGATGGTATTGTCTTTAGTTTGTAAAAATGGAAATGCTTTCTTCTTCTCTGGTTTGCTTATTTTTGATGAATGAAAAGGAATTGGAAGATATGTGTATATAAAGAAGAGTTTTACAGGATGTATTGTTTTGTAATGAAATAATCTTTGTTTGTATAATGGGGTACATTATTATTTAGTTTGTACATCATAAGCCAGAGATATTTTGTTTGGTGGCTGAGGTAATTTCTTTTATTTCGGCTAAGATGTTTGCATTTATTATTATTTATCTTCTTAAGCAAGCTTGCTTACACATATTAGTATTTGTTTCTTTTGTTGACCAGAGATTTTTATCTCAAATTGTTGGCTAAAAATTGTTTTGGCAGCTGCAAATTTCATGTTTTGGCGGCTGAAGTGATTACATTGATTACTTTTGTCTTGTGTTGCAAGCTTCATATATATTATTTATATTTGCTTGTACATAGTTATATGTGTTTTCTTCTTGTTTGTTTGAGCCTACATACTTCTACTTATTTGTACATAGATATTTAATTTGTTCCTTCTTTTGCAAGCTTCATTCATGTGTATATTTACTTGCTTCATTCTTTTACAAGTGTTGTCTGGTTTGTATTTTCTTCTTATATTATCTTTTGCTTTGTTTTTGGTAATATTACTTTATAATCAAATTCCTATTTTAATTTGTTTTTTTTTTAGATTTTATCTAAGCGTTACTTTATTATTTGTAGTCTATATAGTTTATCTTATATATTTTATCACATACATTTGTATTTTTATTTTTATCCATTTCCATTTCTAACTTAACCCATTAATTCTGAATTTATGTATTCTATATGTAGCTAAAATTTTAGCTAATGTCTACTTTATATTTTATAGTTTATTATATATTTAATTCTATTTCTAACTCAAAAATTTATTATTAATTTTACTTTAATACTTATTGTTTGATATTTCTCTGTATATATATATATATATATATATATGTTTATTTCTGACATAAATCATCAATTCTAATATTTTCCTTTATATTTTATCTTTAACCCATTTGTTTTAAGATTAATTAATGATTTCACAATTAATTGAGGTACTTACATTCAAATGAATTAACACATTTTTATTTGAACTCGGGGAAACTCGCACCAATTTATCAATAAATTTCACAAATTTTATTCAAAAGTTGAATTAATTACCAATTTAAACTTATATAAATTCAGGATCATTACAAACTTCCCTCCTTAAAGAAATTTCGTCCCCGAAATTTGCCAAGGAGACACAAAGACAGATGAACAACATTTCATCAAATCAAACCGAACATCTATTCTGCATTTGGCTTACCAAATCAGAATATCAATAATAGATATAAGAACGAATCTATTAAATTTTCCACAAGATATTCGGGTCAGCCAGATCTACGAAATATGCAGTGGCATTGGTTAGTTCGAAAGGATAACTAACCATTCGTAATATGTATCTGGACCCAAATATTGACAGATATATGGATACAATTTCAAAATGTTGAGTTTAAAAACCAATTTATACCTATCAACCATAGCAACCAAAGAAAACAAAACAACCAATACATCTAAACAACAATTTTGATCTATCCGGAGTTTGTGTTCCATACTAATATATCAAATCTTCTTCCTAGATCTACCAGGAACCATCAAAGAATTGAAAAGATGACGAACAAAAGAAATTGATAGAGAAACGATTGCTTCCTTGGTTGTTACAAAGTATTGACCATTTATAGTCATATTTTCCTGTCCCCTATCTCATCCTCTTCTTGACCTCATACTCACTATCAGTGGATAGTAAGAGAATTTATTGAGGCGTACGGACGGATATCTTAAGGATTACTCATTCTAGGGTATACTTCACCCTATCTCTAATGAGCTACTTAATGTGTTATACTCCTGAGCTAAAGTTCAACCTTAGCTCTGATACCACTTGTGACGATCATGACTCGACCTTCGAAAATCGGCACCAAATATGTCACCTATATTCAAATGCCGCAGATCGAAACGTCGAACCTGGTGCGTCAGAGCTTATAACACGATTAAGTAAACAAAACAGCGGAAAATAATAATGCATATCAATGTACAACATCTGATACAACAGATGATACAATAGATATCGATATACATCAGAGATATGATACAATAAAATAGCAGCGAAAAAAAATAGCTAACTCCAGCAGCGGAACAAATAACTCTGAGATAGTCTTCAAGAGAGAACTCCAACAGCAGCTCGAACCATCATCATGATACACTAAGGCAAGCAAGTCTCGTCCATTTCCAAAGACTGAAACTAGCTCCAGATAATCCACCAAACCTAACTATCTGAGAAACCCAACTCTAGACTGCTCGTGTGGAAAATAGTGAGCACCCAGAGTTTAGGAAAGGAACAATAAACTCCAGGTCAGTCATGGGACTGGTGGGAGTAACAAAAACAGTTTATCTTTGAAAACAAACAACAAGAGAATTTAACGTAAATTCGCAATGCTTTTAGAAAATGAAACTACCATAAGACCTCCCGCCACACACACAATGCAAACGCAGAATTGGAGGAGATTTCTTCTTATGATAGTCAAACATGCTTACTACGCAAAAAAAATTTCTTGGATATTATTATTATAGGTGCACAGTGCAGAAAACATTTCGAAAGTAGAATATAAATCTTAGCCAGCATAGACATTTCGAACTATGCCTACTATAGCTACCATCCAAACAGTGGTGACCAACATAAGTGAATGACAGGTTCTACAACTAAAACCGTACAGGGTTTCGTATTGGATGAATGGATTTCCAACAAATGGTCAGGCTAAGGAACTTCCTACTGCCACGTGGGATCGCCTCTGGCGGGATGTCCCGAGAACCTAACCGGATCTCTGCCAACACAAGGCCGGGTTACCTCTGTAACTAGGTAACTACTACTCGAGCATGCCACTCCCCGGTCGTTTGGAACCTTTATCCGAGGCGCCTCTAAGCAACAACCACACAGTAGATGAGATTGGAGCAACCACATAGGTTAAATATCAGGGCTCCATACCTAATACCACCCTTTACCAGAAGGAAATGACACACCCTAAAGGGCGCGACCCTCATAACCTGGCGGCATCTTTCCTGTTTCGACCATTTCCGGGGTGTGTGGTCCTGACGCAGTCTCGTCCACAAAGCTACGCTTTATACAAAAGTCATGCTCTGATCACAAATGATCAACAAATGATCATCAACACTCAGCATGCCACACTACCAAATTGGGAGTATATCGCTGATAACCTTCAACTACATAACCTCTTAGCTCGTACGTCTCAGAGAAGGGTGTTAAGCTAAGAGATTAAATTCTCCGCCACCAACAGATATGTATTTGAAAGAAATCTGCTTTATATCTCAAAGTGTAATGTCAGACATACAATCCATACAAGTCTGTTCCGGGTTCGAACAGAACCGAAGGCACTTCCAAAGAAGCCCTTGCAAATCCGGATATTCACAATCCCGATTGGACTTCCCATCACTTAGGAAATCTCTATACCGGCGCAACTCGGTGCAGAGACAATCGATAGGTCATCCTATCGTTCTCGTAAATACCCGGTCTTCACCACCGGTCTTCAAATGCTATCCATAACGTCGAATCACATATTCGGAATGGGTTATACGACACAAAGGTCCTCTCCCGGCTAAACCGAATAGTGAGCGCAACATTTAAAACATATGGATATAGGATTTCAATTAAGTCACAACTTAATAATTCGAAACCAAATGGTTTAAATAAATTACCATTTTCAAATCTTTTAAACAAAAAGATTCATTTCACTAAGTTCACCCAGCTTCACAAAGACTCATTTATGGATTTCAAATCAATTCCCATTTCAATTGGATTAACTCGTTTAAAATCTTTAAATTAAAGATTTAACTAATAGCTTTCAAACCGTTTCCATAACTTGGAAAATCATTTTCATTTTTAACTTGAAATCCTTTTTTTTCACAGTTTGGAAGTTCACTTCCTATATGAAAGCCTTTATTATTTGAAAACGAATAGTTTTCGTCTCAGAAAGATCCAATTTTATTTACACGAGTTAAAGCCTCTGAATTTAAATTCAAATTCCCAAATCAATAACTTTAAAATGGTTTAACTTATACAAACTGGTATAAAATCTTTAGTCCCTAGTTTCAAAATCATAGAATTCAATTTCAAATATTGAATTCCAATTTAATTCAAAATATTTAAATTTCGAAACTCAATCAAGTTATTCAAAATAAATTTCATCTCTGATATTCTATTTCAAAAGCTTTTCACTTTAAACCCAATCCATTCCCAAAACATTTGAATTTAAATATTCAACCTTGAAAATTATTTCAAAATCTATGACTTAATCGATTTCCTCGTGAAATCCATATTGGTGTGTATATAAGTGTGGTCCAGTGTTTTAACACCATAGTGCACCATCATTCAACCATCACAGATCAAATACAGAAATTTATTTGATAAGCGGTATAAACTATAATGCTTATATTTGATAAGCGGTACAAACCATAATGCTTATCTTTTATTCACAGAACACAGATATATGATTACATTTATCTCAGATAAATAAATTACATTTCAGATCATAACACAAATCAAGACATATCACAAAGCATCAATATCAGGGATATCAAACAATTTTAATTATTCAGTCAAGTTCAAACATTCACAAGTAAAATTCATTAGCTGACTGATAAATTTAAATCAACTATAATAATTATAAATCTTGGTTAATTATCCTAAGTTAATTACAATTTATTTGAAATAATTTCCCTTTCAAATTTTATTAGTTAACCCTTAATTATTAACTAATCATTCTTAATGAACCAATTAGTCTTTAATTAGTACATTAATCTTAATTAGTCTCCATTATTAATTAATCACTTAATTTATTAACAAATAATTTACTCAAATTTCAAATCATCACTCAATTAATTACATTCAGTAATTATCTATTAATTACTTCTTGAAGTAATTTTATTTTACCAAATTATCAAGTGATTATTCTAAATTATACTTAAGAAATTTTAATTTGAACTAATTAAGTTAACTCAATTAATTATGCCGAATAATTAATTCCACAATTACTGTCATTAAGTAATTTTACTTAATAGTCCCACAATTTATTATCATTAAATTAATTAATCCAATTTATTGTTAAAACTTAATCACATTAATTAATTGTTCAAATAATCTTAGTTAATGATTTCATTAACTATTAAATTTCTTTAATTCCCTTTTTAAAGAAAATTTCTTATATTAATCATTTTTAATTATAAATCGATTCACTATAGAAAATTCATCCGTTAATGAAATAGAAGTCATTAAGCTTCATTACTTAAAGTAAAGTTCAATCATATTTAAAATTTAATTATTTTTCACAATATGTTTGGACATTTTTTCAAATTTCATTTTAAATTTCTTTTCTTTTTTTCCTTTCAACACTTAAGTTATAAAGCTTTATTTAATTTCAAATCCATTTCAAACTCAAATCTCTTTAATATATTAAATTGCTTTTTTTTTATTTATTAAAACAATTTGGATTTTTAAAACTTATTTATGTTCAATCTAAACTCCCAATTCAACTTGAATTTATATTAACATTTTAATTTGAACTCAGCAAAAAACTTTGGTTTAAAATTTAAATTTGGTTTTAAAAAAATTCAAAAACAACAAAACAGGCTACCAGGTTGAAAACTGGAACAAGAGTTCGACCCGAGCCTTCATGAATTTTACTTCGAGTAATTCGCTCGAATCACCCGAGTCACACGCGAGAATTTCACTCGTTCTACTTCCCAGGCAAAACAACATCCAGGCACAAAATACTCGTGCACGTGTACATCGCCGCTGGCGATCTTTCGGCACCACCACTACGTCGAGCAAGTCGACGATCATCCCTAGATCGATTCGCAACCACCTAAACTTCGCCTACATCCTGAATTCGAATTCGAGGAAAATTCGTAGCCTGGAAACTCGAGAGCAACTTCCTCTCGAAACCTGGCAACGCCATTTCCTAGAAACTCTGACCACCAGATCGCCAGCACCTCCGGCCACAGCTTCGCCAACGCTTACCCTACCACCTCCCAAGATCACATGCAACTCGATCACTGCTAGGCGACGAACGAGACAAATTACTAAACTTTGACAAAATTAGGTCTACAGACCTTACGAGCTCGCCATCGCCGCCACAACCCTCCAACCACCACCGCACTATTTTTCCCCGACTCGCCGTACCTTCCTCGTTCTCCAGTCGAAAACTCGACATCTGACACCTCACCCATCGCCGGCAATTGGTGAGCATTCAGATTTTGTTCATTTTCGAACTGCGCCGGGTATACTCAACTGAAAATTATCATCTCTAGCTTAAAAATCCTATTTTCTAATAACACTTCAAGTTATATAATTGAATTCAAGATTCAAGGCATTCGAAAATCTTCATATGGTTACCTTTGCTTTGTAAAACCAAGTTTACAGAGGCATTCCATCATTATCGAGCTTAAAACAATTTTTTTTTACCGCACTCTATAGTTAAACACACCTATTTTATTTACCACTTAAAGTTTGGAAATGTTTTGATGGAAAGATATTTGATTTCTTGCTTTGTTTCCCTCCCTGTAACCTAGAAGAAAGAAAAACAGAGACTTCCACTTCACAGAGCAACATAAATATACCCAAAGAGAAACACTTATAAATATGTACTGACCACTATATACCCATGTGTAGATAAATGAAACTTAAGTATTTAAAATAATTTGTTCACTCACCTTAAACATCTTGTTTTCCAGAAGTCTTCAAGTTGAAATCTTTTTAGCTTTGCAAAGTTGAAAACTGGGTTGAAGTTGTTAGCTTAAACTTCTTCTTTGTTCTCAGATCTCTCTTTGATTGTTTGATGGTTTTTTTTATGTTTGAGTTTTAAGATGGTATTGTCTTCAGTTTGTAAAAATGGAAATGCTTGCTTATTCTCTGGTTTGCTTATTTTTGATGAATAAAAGGAATTGGAAGATATGTGTATATAAAGAAGAGTTTTACAGGATGTATTATTTTTTAACGAAATAATCTTTGTTTGTATAATGGGGTACATTATTATTTACTTTGTACAACATAAGCCAGAGATATTTTGTTTGGTGGCTGAGGTAATTTCTTTTATTTCGGCTAAGATGTTTGCATTTATTATTATTTATCTTCTTAAGAAAGCTTCCTTACACATATTAGTATTTGTTTCTTTTGTTGACCAGAGATTTTTATCTCAAATTGTTGGCTAAAAATTGTTTTGGCAGCTGCAAATTTCATGTTTTGGTGGCTGAAGTGATTACATTGATTACTTTTGTCTTGTGTTGCAAGCTTCATATATATTATTTATATTTGCTTGTACATAGTTATATGTGTTTTCTTCTTGTTTGTTTGAGCCTACATACTTCTACTTATTTGTACATAGATATTTAATTTGTTCCTTCTTTTGCAAGCTTCATTCATGTGTATATTTACTTGCTTCATTCTTTTACAAGTGTTGTCTGGTTTGTATTTTCTTCTTATATTATCTTTTGCTTTGTTTTTGGTAATATTACTTTATAATCAAATTCCTATTTTAATTTGTTTTTTTTTAGATTTTATCTAAGCGTTACTTTATTATTTGTAGTCTATATAGTTTATCTTATATATTTTATCACATACATTTGTATTTTTATTTTTATCCATTTCCATTTCTAACTTAACCCATTAATTCTGAATTTATGTATTCTATATGTAGCAAAAATTTTAGCTAATGTCTACTTTATATTTTATAGTTTATTATATATTTAATTCTATTTCTAACTCAAAAATTTATTGTTAATTTTACTTTAATACTTATTGTTTGATATTTCTATATATATATATATATATTTATGTTTATTTCTAAGATAAATCATCAATTCTAATATTTATCATTATATTTTATCTTTAACCCATTTGTTTTAAGATTAATTAATGATTTCACAAATAATTGAGGTACTTAAATTCAAATGAATTAACACATTTTTATTTGAACTCGGGGAAACTCGCACCAATTTATCAATAAATTTCACAAATTTTATTCAAAAATTGAATTAATTACCAATTTAAACTTATATAAATTCAGGATCGTTACACTAGCGGCCATTACCTTTTGATTTGTGAAATGAGGAAATAAGAAAGGTGATTGCGTGATTTAAACGAGGAAAGAAGACAGGATCGATTAGTAGGGTGGCTTATTCAGATGAGGTTGGCTGAGATGAAAGGATTTCAGCTGATGTGAAAAGAATTTTGCCTGGTGAAAAGATGTAAGATATTCTAATTAAAACGATTTATTATTTTCGAAGCGTTTTTACCTCGTACGATCACATTTTTACCTCGTATGATCACACGATGACTCCGAAAGTTACGAAAATTGAAACCCGATAATAATGCAATATTACGGATCCAATGGAACTGGTTTCGTCGAATTCCGAGACTGTGCCTCGGATGGCTATTTTAAATGTCAATGTAAACGATGAAATTTTAAAATCGAACAAGCCATTGTTAAATTCCAAATTTTAACTCATCTATTATTTTCAGTATTATTAATATAAATTATGTAAGCCTTCAAAATATTTTAAACAAGCTTACTACCTCCGATTTAATATTTTACCCGATATTCAACTAATACTTTAATAATTAATTAATTCAACATGTCGTTATACTTAAATTCTGAATCCTTTCTATCATATAAAACCAAACTATTCATATTAAAATCAAATTAAAGTTCAAATTAAATATTTAAATTCAATTTAAATATTGTAAATTAGCCATTTAAAAATCCGGTCGTTACATTCCTCCCCCTAAAAGAATTTCGTCCTCGAAATTACTAGTTAGGAAGAATGGTCCAATATCCGTTACTATTTCTCCAAAACCAACAATTCAACATCCTACCAACTATCTTTTTAATAAAAGAAGCATTACCCTTCTTATTAACTTTCCAAACTTTTCCCTAGTTTCGAACTATACTATTTGTTTAACCGTTCAAGTTTCAATTTAAAACCAAATTTTGAATTATCAAAATTTTCTCACAATTTTTCTAACTTCCTAAATTCCCGAAATTTTTTGCCAGCGTCTCCTTTGCGTAGCTAGCTCGGTACAACTACAAAATGGCTCTACAGCCTCCCAAATCCCAAAAGAAAACAAAAGGCTAAGTGGCTCGATCAAAATCCCAATCAATTTTCATATAGAAATTTAAACACATACCTTTTTTTGTCGAGCATTTCAAATTTATCTTCTGAAATCAAAATCAATTCTCTTTCCCTTATATTACCTGCATATCTTACACAGCAATATGTCCAATCACAATATTCAAAACATTTTATAGACTTTCTTACAAATGTCAATACCTATTCATTCAAATAATATTTTAGATTATATTTGAAATATCAATTCTCAATCGAGAATGCATCATTCCTTACTTAAGTTAGTATAAGCATTTTATGTGTTCCTTATATTTATTTCCATCTTACCCCTTTAGTTTGTATCTATTCTTATTCAAATTGATTCCTCTATTTCCATATGAATTCAATTTATCTTTAACTCTGAATATTTAAATTCTATTTTTCATTTATAATAAATTCATGTCATTATTTTAAATGAGTTTTATTCACTAATTTATTTCAATTTCCAATTTGAAAACATTTGTCGTTAACAAAAATTTCAAAATTTTCAAAAAATTTCTAACTCCCAAAATTTCCGAATTTTTTTGGCAGAGTCCCCTTTGTACGGAGGAGCTTTTGCAATTTGACAATAGATATAAATAAATATATATATATATATATATCGACCCACACGGTCAGAAAAACCAAAAACAGTTCATATTTCCTAGTTTGTATTGCGTAGGCGTACCTTATTTAGCATTTTAAGCAAGGGACGTATTTATTTAAGCATTTTTATGCCCCAAACTCTTGCTAAACGGTCTTCTGGTACCTGTACTTACTCAATTTAAACACATAAGTAACATATTTATGAAATTTATAACATTTCATTTATTTAAACAGTTACAATACAACTATAATATGTGTAATGCATTAGACATACTTCCATAAGCCGTTTGCGAAGTTTTCCAACTAGTTCAATTTGTTTTTAACTATTTCATATTCCATTAGCATTCAACACAAGTGATGAACAACTCATTTGCTTATTTTCAATTCATAATTATGTCCAAACAATTCATTTTAAATTTAATTGATTTCAAAGTCAATCCATGCTACTTCTATTAGTTAACAATCACAAGTTTATTTTTTTATAAACAATATACACAACCAGTTTCAATAAGCAATTAATAAAGTCTCAATATTAACCCAATCGCTTTACTCGATTTCTATATTATCCTATCCAATTCGGAATGATTTTTTTAACATTATTTTCTTACATTCTATTCATTTTTAATCTAACCTACACATATTCATTGCATTTGTTTCACAGGTCAAATTTTTATTTAATTTATCATTCCATAGAATTATATTTACTTTCGTTTACATCGAACGACCAATTTAAGAAATTCGACGATCTTCATTCAAACTAACATTTCCTTTAGTTTTATAAGCATTTTAAAATTGATTCCAACTCAATTCATATTTAATTTCATTCTACTTTATTTACATACTATATATTTGCATTTTATTTCATATTCACTTGGTTTCATTTTAAATTTTAATTCACATTCACAGTTCACTTCCGAATCTATTTATTTAATTACAAGGCCATTTCACTTTTATTTCAACTCTCCTGAATTTTATTTGTAATTCGATCCATTCTCGTTTCATTTGACAATACTTAAATTTAGTTTACTAACAATATACGTTGAATATTATTTATTCAAATTCTATGTAATTCAATTTAATTATCATTTTAAAGTCCATTCCATTTTAATTCGTTTACACACAATACGTAAGCATTTTATTCCATCTCTGCATTGGCTCCTTTCAAACCATTTTATTAAGCTCGATATTCCATGCTTATAAATTAATAATCATTTCCCCATTTTAATTTCACCCAAGTTTTCATTTAATGGGCTTTCACCCTTACTCGAAGCCAAGCTTCTATTATTATTAACTTAAGTCAATTTACTTATTCCAACTTCATACTTCAGTTCATTTTCATTTTAATTTGATTCTCATCTAATCAAATTCCATTAAATTCAATTAGCCATTCTCATAATCCATTTTAATTTCAAATTCCATACCCAATTCATTTGAATTTATTTTATTAATAACAAAGTCATGTTTAACTTATTTATACTCGAACTGGATTTTATTTGCAAATGCAAACCATTTTTATTTCAATCCGATTCCACGACATTTCCACTTATATTTAATTCACCACCAATCCCAGTTGAATTTTATTTGTAACTCGAGTTCATTCCCAACTCCATTATTATCTCATAATCCAACTTCTATTTAACCAATTTAAATCTCATTAACATATTCAATTAACCAATTTATTCCAAATTAGTTCATTCCCACTTCCAATTCCACATTCGGTTTTTTTATCTTTAAAATCATCTTATCATTTTACCTGAGTTCAATGTTATTTTATAATTCAAGTTTGGATTTTTATTTCATTCTCCAAATACAAAACAATTTTATTTTGGCTTATTGTTTAACTTCTTCATATATTTTTCTTATAAGTTGCACATTTATTTATATTCACATTTCCACCCATTAACAATCAATCTCATTCATCTTCTACTTTTAATTCGGAATTATATATTTTTACTTAGTCAAGTATATATATTTTTATTTCAATGCTCTAACCTTTATGGGCTATTTTAAATTCATTCACCCCAATACAATTTCTTATTCAACTTACTTTCACTCGTTAAAGTAAGAATTTAATTCCACTCAATATTATTTATAACACAATTGAATTTTATTACAATTCAATTTTATTTAACTGAACTTTAGTTAAATCTAACATCATACTATACTCTTTAATCCACCAATTCACTTGGATTTAATTAAATAAGAACTTAATTTCATTTAATATCATCCACATCTCAATTCATTTCATTTCAATCTTAAATTTAAATCCAATTATAAGCTTAAGTTAATCTCAACCAAATTTAATTTCTATTAAAATTTTCCAATCTAATTCATTTACACTCTAAATTTCATTTACTTCACCAATTTATTTATATTATTATTTCCCATCATTAGTTGAATTCCAAAAGTTAAATTTTCAACTTAATCCAAGTTAAATCCTTATAATCTTATTTGTCTATCATACTATTATCCAAACACTTTAATTACATATAATAATTTGTAGAAAATTATTTCTTTTTATATCAAATATATTTTAGATAAAATTATTTCATTTACCTGCTTTCGAAAACAGTATTGTGTCGAATTGTTCTATTCAAGTGTTTAGAAACCCCTTCGGTCCAGTTGTGCAGACTGCGCCGACGAAGGTTCATATGCCACTCAATAAATCAATCAACACAATATAAAATCATTTTATATTCACTAACAAATACGCTCTCATATCTATTAATATACTCAACCTCATTCTAGGGTACTAATGAATCTATCTCTAATGAGTAATTCCCACCAGAGCCAAGGTTCTCGCTTAACCTTTCTGCTCTGATACCAAGTATAAAGGCCCGTAAATCCGTACCCCTTTGAACTAACAAAATCCCACAATAGTTCTGTCCAAAGTGGCACAAAAGTACGAGTTTTCGGGTTAAAAGAAGAATGAGGTAGAAGAAGAAGAAAAGAAAACAACATCAGAATCTCACAATCGCAGCGGAACAAAATATAATATATAATAACAACTTTTAAATACAAAGAAATCTGTACTATATACATATATACATACATACCATCATCATAGTACAACAAACATCCATACAGAGACAACTCAATATTTGTCCATACATAGCGGAAATAATAGTCAAATATGGAAGTACGCTCTGTCATCAGCTCGTCTCCTGAGCTCCTTAGCTGTTAACCTGATCCTGTTTAACTCGGTCTGACCCGAGCATCATATAAAACAACACCCGAGTTAGTCTGGAAAACCAGCGTGAGAAATCACACTCAATTGGATTATTATATTTTCAAAAATCCTTTGAAAAACAAAAGCATCTCGTAAGACCACGCCACGAATAAACATGTCGGGTTTTTACCTTACGATAGCCAAAACATTTTTATTAAATTCATCTGATATTATAATAGTGTCTATAGAAAGTAAAATAGAATCTAGCTGAAATGCTTGCATCTCACGTTTCAGCAATAGTTGGGCACAATCAAAACAGTACAGGCGTTTATTGGAGATTGGATTCCATACAATGGCAGGGCTACCGGGGTACCGCCCGTCACAGTACCTGGTCTAGATCAGAGTACCGAGGAGCCACCCTAACTCCCCTGCAACACAAGACCGGAACCATCCCTTACTGGACAGTCTCAAGCAAGATCACCCCGTGGTTGGCACGACCAACCACCCACTAAGCCGAAATAAAAAGGGACATCTAGACAGGGGAAACCTTACTCTCCAGTGGGGGCTACCCACGAATTCTTGCTGCACTTCCCCTGTTTTAGTCATTCCCGGTTGATAAGGCTTGAGGCTAAACGTTACCTTTCAAGAACAAGACCCACTTAGAATGCTCATCGTCCCCCTGACGATATTCTGAAAGCATTCAATCCGTACAAGTTGCCCTGGGTCTGGACAAACCGAATCACCATCTTCAACTCTTCACCGTCTTCATTCGTAATCGTTCAAACCAGATCGAAGTGGTTTTCGGATATTTAAATCCCATCCTGGACTCTTCAAAACGATCAGCATTGTCCAATATTGATAGTCGGTGATTTAACTATCAATTAATCATTCACAAGCAACCATCAAATAATTTTCTCAAATTATTTATCTCAAATACCATTCAGATATTATTTCCATCTTAATCTAATTGAAATAAATTTTCAAAGTCCTTTAATTTCCATGAAATCAATTAGCTGATTTCTTATACTCACTCACATTTAGATTTATCCTTTGAAAATATCCTTTATTTTCTCATTCCTTTCTTGAAAATCAATTTACACTTTCCTTATAATTTCTCAAACTCACTTTCTCCACTTAATAAGATTTCCTCCTAAATCTTATCTCATTTAAATAAATTTCCTTACCATCACAAAAGGATTTTAATTGGAATTTAAAAACAATCTGAAAACATCTATATTTATAAAATAAGAAGTATGGTTTTATACAAATTATGGTTCGAAAGTAATATTAAAGTTCATATCCAATTAAGGATAAAATTCAAAACTGGTTTTAGAAAAATAGAGTTTATTAATAAATATTTGCTAAGCCTTCAAAAATAACAAAAATTTGAAATATACAAAATCTAAATAATAGTTCATAAAAATTTATATAGTATAGTAATTTAAAAATTCCCTTTTAAAATAAATTTATAAATTTTTGAAAACCCAATATCCATCTATGAGTGCCTCTTGTCCAAATTCACACTTCTTACTTTCGCAAATATTCTACTATTTCCGTTTCAAACAAATTTATAACTCAATAAGAGATTTCTCCTTGACTTATCTTTTCCCATATTTACTGGTTTCTTCCTTTCCATTTATAAACCCCGTTTATAAATTTGATAAACTCCCCTGAGTTTTCCATTTATTTATAAAATAATTTTATTCAAAAATTTCATCTTTGATAATTTTATTTCTCAATAAATTTTCATATCATTCCTTAGTAATTCATTCCTTAAGAAAATTCCTTTTTATTCCATAATAGAATTCCCCTTTTATCTCTTAATAAATTTTCATCTTTATTTCATTAATTAGAATTTCACTTTTATTCCTTAGCGTTTTTAATATATAAGTTAAATTGTTCAAAACTTAACTTTAACAAATTTTAAGTATAACCAATGTAATAAATATTCTTTTTATTTTACTTTATTCTCAATAGAAGTAAATCCAAATCCTAAATAAATAATTTTTTCACTTAAGTTTCATTTAACTTCCCTTAATTAAATTATTTATGGTATTTAAAAAAGTTACCAAATTCCAATTTCCATGTTATTTAACACTTAATAATTCAATTTGCATGTAATTCCATATCAATTCATTCATCCTGTCATATGACAACATATATATAATAAATAAATATCTTTGAGGAATCCTGTTGGATCCCTCCAACCTGTTTTCCCTGCATCCACAAATGCTAGCACAATAACATATCAATTCCACTTCAAAGTGGGATATAATGGTATATGGGTTTATAATATCATTCAGTGAATAAACAATTATAAATCAACCAAACACATCCAATGATTTAAATTTAACATTTAAATTTAATCTAGGGCATCCAAATGAGTGATAAAGTCTCACCTTTGCTTTTAAGTTGCAATCCTTTCCAATCCCGACTTGTTTCCCGACTTTCGACCTTATATAAACAATTATATGATGTTTATTAATATTTAAAATAATCGAATGATTAATTTCTGTTTAAATAATTTATTCTTTAATTTTGATAATTTAATTTAACTCACGATTTATTTCAACAAATAATTCAATTTTAAACTAATTCTCCTTTTATAAAAATCTTTTAGTGACTAAAATAATTAAATAAGTAAATTAAGCAAATAGATCACCCTAATTAAATTATTTTAAAATAAACTAGTAATATCTAAAATGTTGAGATACATTTTTATTTTAGTTTCTTCTTTGTAACTACTTATACCAAAATGACTTATATTTATTTTAAAAATCTAATCTTTATATTTTTATGCTAAAAAAAATAAATTTATTTCCCTAACGTATAATTTAAATTTACAACAGAAAACATTTTAACTTCACTGTAAACATTTCCTTCTTCGTAAACATTTAATTTAAATTAAACTAAACTACTTAACAGTTAAAAAGATTTTATATTTTTTTTTAAAACCAAAACCCTAGTTACTGTAAAATTTTAAATTTCAAAAAAAACACAGAGAATTACCTTACTGCTTTTAGGCCGAGACCACTGCAATAGCTACGCCCAACTCGAAATCGAGACCCAACAACCACGGCTACAACTGAGATGTCGCACCACCCACAACATCAATGCGACCATCCGCCTCCATCGTCGACGCCACCCTTCGCGCGTCCTGCTACTGCTCGAGAAATACTCGCGTGACCGCCACGAACAATCGCCTCCATTCACTAGCGTCGCCACCGTGACCTCACTCCGAACTCCCCAGCATCGCGCGACCCTCATCTTCAATCGCGAACCCTAATCCCCTCTGACTGCACCGATGACTCGCATCCCATCACGCAAGCAAACCCCTTTCCGCGTCTGACATCGCAACAAACCCTCAGCTATCCTATCCCGTGGAAGTGAGAATCGAAAGCCTTCAAATTGATGAGTTCGATCGATTCGAACAGCCTTCATTTTATTTTTTATTTTTTTTCGATTTCGTCGCTTGAATCTAACAAGAAGGAAAGATGAGATTTTATTTTTCCTCTATTGATTTCGGCTGCTTAGAATTTAATTTTGAAGCTTTAAATTCTTCTCTGCTTATACGAACTTAATTCGAACCAAAGAAGACAGAGAGAAATCTTTAAGGAAGAGAATAAAGGAAACGAAGGAAGACTTCGTTAGATAAAATTGAAGAAGAGGGTTTTCTTTTTGATTGAGGCCGAGAGAAACTAGCGGCCATTATCTTTTGATTGTGAACTGAGGAAATAGGAAAGGAGATTGCGTGATTTAAACGAGGAAAGAAGGCAGGATCGATTAATAGAGTGGCTTATTCAGATGAGGTCGGCTGAGATGAAAGGATGTCGACTGATGTGAAAAGAATTTTGACCGGTGAAAAGATGTAAGATATTTTAATTAAAACGATTAATTATTTTCGAAGCATTTTTACCTCGTACGATCACATTTTTACCTCGTATGATCACACGATGACTCCGAAAGTTACAAAATTGAAATCCGATAATAATGCAATATTACAGATCCAATCGAACTGGTTTCGTCGAATTCCGAGACTGTGCCTCGGATGGCTATTTTAAACGTCAATTTAAACGATGAAATTTTAACATCGAACAAACCATTGTTAAATTCCAAATTTTAACTCATCTATTATTTTCAGTATTATTAATATAAATTCTTTAAGCCTTTGAACTATTTTAAACAAACTTACTACCCCCAATTTAATATTTTACCCGATATTCAATTACTATTTTAATAATTAATTAATTCAACAGGTCGTCATACTTAAATTCTGAATCCTTTCTATCATATAAAACCAAACTGTTCATATTAAAATCAAATTAAAGTTCAAATTAAATATCTAAATTCAATTTAAATATTGCAAATTAGCCGTTCAAAAATCCGGGTCGTTACAAATATGTTGTATGGGTTACTGATTAAGCTTAGATTTTAAACTATCTAATTCTTCGGGTTCTTGAATAATTAAGGTTGAAGTGTGATTGCAGATTTATGCATAAAATTTAATTCAAAATGTGCTGTAGTGTAGCGTATAAATATAAATAACAAAATATTACAAGAACTAAAAATATATGTAATGCTGTTGAAATAGGGAGGAAAAAAAATCATGTCAATACCAGTGAAATAGAATATAACTCAACACAAATCTATCAAGCACCTTACCATTAGGAACGATAGCAGAACGAATACAAAACGCGAATTTGTAGGAGCCAAGCAATAATTACATCCCAAACAACACTGGCTCTTTCTGTATCGCACATATAGTGAACATCATCAAAGGCAATCTACTTAACCTTTCGTAGGAACTTTGATTCTTTAGAACAGCAGGCTACAACAACAAATCTTTGTCGCAATAATTTGAAGTTTATTGAAAATGCAGAGAATATAATACGCATCACAACAAGTTGCTTTGGGTTCGCTATTACATCTCTGGTCATAAGACCTACATGTTAGAATCCTTTCAAGTCAATTAGAGAACTTTAATTGGAGAAGGATAAATGACCCTTTATTTTTTTTTGAATGGTACCAAACGTTCTAATCACGCTACGCAAGTTTTCAACTTGTAATCTCTCGCAGAAAAGCCAAATCACTTAACCACTTAGACAATGGTGTTTGTCAAATGACCCTTTGTTGGTTTTTAATGACATAGAATTGCATATGAAGCAATGACAGTCTTTCCAACTGATGCATGAACTGAAACCGAACCAAAATGAAGTTAAATAACTAATAAGTTTCTGCCATATGCTCAAATGCTATAGCCTTTATCCCATTTGGTTGTCAAAAAAATGAACTGAAATATAGTCTACGGCTTTAAAACTACAAGAAAAATAAGAAATTTTGCTTATATAAACCGGAACTAAATATATAGTAATAAACTAAATATAGTAATAAACTAGGTTTAATAACCTGTGTTTGGCACAAATTTAGTTTATACCAAATTAGCTATTCATGAACATAAAGGCAATCTCCATTGAGGAATACATCAAATATAATACAAAATAGTAAATAGAAATCTCAAAACCAATGTAAATATTGATGTATATACAGAAAATTCAGTATACACAAATATCAAGTTCATGGCAACTTACTAATTCATTAATTGCATGGTTTTGATGGTAACTTATAAAAAAAATTACCGGGAATTAATTTCATTTTGAGAAAGAGTAAAATTAGCTACAACAGCGTAAGAGATTAAACTAATAAAAATGAAACGTCTCAAAATTTACAAATTTGCTACTCTACCTAAAATCTGTTCTGACAAAAACCGAGTCAGCAATCTCCACCATGCAACAATTAACCCATTCTATAATCCACCATCCCTTTTCTTCTCCGTGTATCTCGTATCCCCTACTTTCGGTCATGCTACCAGTTTCACAAAATTAATTATGAAATGATAAAAACAATAGTACCGAGTTAAGCATATACAATTAGGATGAACCAACATCAATTCAATTAGTATAAAAGAACTAATATGATAATATTGTATATATAATGATATTGATCATTATTTAACATAATATTGAGAATGATTTGAAAATGAAATGATATATTTATGTAATTTTGAAAAAGTATAGAGAGGGTAGTGAATTATAATTGACAATATAAATCTGAAAATGTCAATGCTTGGTATAGTTTTGCGGATATTGAAAATGAAATGGTTTTTAAGTTAATTGTAAAAGTGGTATTTCATTCAAATTTGGGAATGATACACACGGACTCCCATATATACATCGTATATTAGGAGGGATCTTATTTCAGCTTTTTTATCCTCAAAATGTATATGTATTTGCAATAACCAAAAAATCATGTATGATTCCAAGAAATTTATTACATGTTACAAATTCAGTTTGTTGAATAGATAGTAGACACATAATCATACAATGAAAATAGAAATTCAGTCCAACTTCTCAACAAGGAGGTATTGAAGGTTAAAAAAATAAGAAAATTACTGATTAAGACGTAGGATTTAGCAGTAAAATTCATGTTACAACAAATCGAATGCAGCAACATCTCAAGGCCTAATATTATCAAAATTGAAAAAATAAAAATAAAGTGCTAATATCAATTAATCCGTGCTGAAGGAGCACTGTTCATCTCAGCAAAATCAGTCAAAAACCCCAACTTACTCAGTAGATCCGGTCAAAACATTAGTGATTGTTTGGGAAACTGCAGCAGCAATTGGGAGATGAATAGCTGATCAGCAAATGCTAACTGGGGACTGTAGAGTGTAACCTAAAGAGGTAAAAGAACATAAAATAGTGGACAAAATAGCTAATCGATGTACAGAAGGACAGAAGATGCGGTGAGCGTGGATCGAACACGCGACCTTCAGATCTTCAGTCTGACACTCTCCCAACTGAGCTATCCCCGCTGTTGTTAAAATTAATAGCACACTAATTTTCGTTTGGTAAATCACCAATTTCACAAGTTTAATACTTAATCACTCGCCTAAACTAAAGCCAATCGATAAAAACAGGCATACCTCGATAGATTCTTCATTATTGACACACTTAAATGCTTCTGATTGAAACCAGTCAAGCTCAAACGGAAGTATATTCGCAGCTGTTGGTTTATCATCGGCGTTTTGCGATTTTGACCTCGAAAATCCATAATTTGCAGGATGTGACACATCATATGACAGGCAGCTGGTTTGTCAACTGTTACCTTTGCTCTTCTTCGGCCTCCTGTGATTTTGGAAGTGAACTGAAGTTGGTGGATTTAGGAGCAGATTCTGCTCAAGCATGATTTTTCGATGAGCTACCCCCACCATGTTTTTAAAATTTTATAAGGCTAAAATACCATTCTCCTGTCATCGATAACTTTTTTCCATCTCTTTTCTCTTTCTTCCTCCACGGAACCCTAAGTTTATACAACTTTCTAGATCTCACATATTTGAAATCGAACAATGGATTAGGAAGACGATACTACAAATCTAACGGAGTTTGACGTGGTAATTATAACTATTTTTAAACTTTTTATGCCAAGATTTCGTTTTTAAAAATTACAATTCGCAAAATCCTGATAGGCTGGAGTTATCAAAATGCAGTCATTGTGACAGAGAAGAAAACGAGGAAGAGGAGAGAAAGATTCAGAGGAGAAGTTTCATATATTTTCTATGCCCTTTTAAATCACATACCCTAGTTCTTATAGCTGCTACCAAGGATTTCTAGCCACTCGTTAATAACTAAGGACACGTGGTCCATACAATAATATTTCAGGTGTCACCACCAAATATTGCTAAATATAAATAGAATGCTGAAATTTGTTGTAACTAGCTATTGCTTTTGCTGCCCATACATGGTCCATTCTGCTTTTATTAGTTTGTTGCTTGATAGCCAAGATATCTTGCTGGTTTTTGTATTTTTCATTTGGGTCAGATAGCTGCAGGTGCATCAATATGTCCCGCTCCAAAAGCAACCTTGTCCTCAAGGTTGAGGTGGGGAAAACTATGAGTCATTTGTGTGTAATCTTCCCAGGTGGCTTCGGTTGGATCGAGGTCTTTCCATTCGCTAAGGACTTGGTGTGTGGTGGGGTTTAGGTGGCGATGAGAAAGGATTTTGGATGGCTGGTAGACTGGGTGTCCTTCGTGAGTAAGAGGGGGTAAGGGGTGGGTGTGGTGGAGTGTGGGTTAGGGCAGTATTTGAGGAGAGATATGTGGAATACCGGGTGGATTTTGGAGTCATGGGGTAGGCGAAGTTTGTAGGCTACAGCACCAATTCTTTCTATAATTACATAAGGTACGAAGTATTTGCAGGCAAGTTTGTGGTGTGTGGTGCCGAGGGAGGTTTAGCGATAGCGTTGGAGGCGGACGAAGAACCATGTGCCAATGCTAAATTCTTTATAAGTGCGGTGTTGGTTGGCGTGGTTCGTCATCCTGGTTTGGGCCTTCTCTAAGTTTGTTTGATTTGTTTGAGCAGGCAATCACGGTCAATGAGCCATTCATCAAGTTCATGTAAATTGGTGTTTCCTTCACTATAGTCGACAAGGATTGGAGGGGGGTCGTCCGTACGCCACCTGAAACGGAGAAGTGCCAAGGGAATAGTGGTGGTTTGTGTTGTACCACCATTCAGCCCAGAGAGGAAGCTGAACCCATCGATTGGGTGTATCACCAACTAGTGCTCGTAAATAGGTCTCTAAGCAGCGATTCAAAACTTCGGTTTGGCCATCCGTTTGCAGGTGATAGGCACTGCTCATTTTTCGGCCCGTGCCATGTAGCGGCAAAGTTCCTTCCAAAAGTGACTAATGAAAACTCGGTCTCTATCAGAGACAATGGAACGGGGAAAATCATGTAAACGCATGTAGTCTTGTATGAAATTACGGGTTAGTTGGGCTATGGAAATGGAAGTTGGTAGGGAGATGAAGTGGCTATATTTGGACAAACGGTCGACTATGACCCAAATGGAGGTTTTCGTGGAAGACGGTGGTAGATGCATAACAAAGTCCATGGAGATATTTTCCCATATGCGAGAGGGGATGGGAAAGGGTTGTAAGAGGCCTTTGGATGGGGTGTTTTCAGGTTTCGATTGCAGATAGGTTGATGCTTTCTGCCAAAGTTGTTGAGCGATAGGGCCGACTGCTATTGCGGCTTTAATTTGTTCAGTGAGGAGAAATTTAGGTGTAAGAATGGTGTGGACATGAGGTGAGGTTGTGGTGGTAAGCGACAGGGAGAAGTGGAGGTCGGATGAGGTTGGCTGTTGCTGGCGATGCGGAGGGTTCGACTTGGCTTGCTGCTTTGGCAAGGGAAGGGTCAGAGGTTGGTTTTGGGGTTGCGGTAGAGGCGGTGGAGGTTGTGGCGGCGACAGTGGTAAAATTAGGAAGGGTGGATCGGCAGTTGTAGAGGAAAAAGGGGGTGGATTAGTTATGATGGAAGGTTTGGAAGGTAGTGGGTTTGTGGGGAATGAAGAAGCGGAGGGATTGGCCTGCTGGGTAAGTATGGTTTTGGGATGGCTGTAGAAGTCCAACGAGAGTGTGTATCTGCTACAGTGTTAGATGGTCCTGGTTGGAAGAGTATAGTGAAATCAAATCCCAGCAGTTTAGTTAACCAGCGTTGTTGCTCTGGAGTTTGTATAGTTTAGGTCGTGAGTTGGTATAAGCTTTGGTGGTCGGTGGTGATAATAAAATGGCGGCCGAGGAGGTAATGACGCCAATGTTTGACGGCAGAAGTAATGGCATACATTTCACGACTATAGGTGGACGCTCGTTGAAGGAGTGGAGAAAGGGTTTTGCCAAAGTATGAGATTGGATGTTTGTTTTGAGAGAGAACGGCACCAATGGCAGTAATGGAAGCGTCAGTGTGGATAGTGAAGGTTTGGGTGAAATCGGGTAACGCTAGGATCGGAGTGGTGGTGACGACATGTTTAAGGGCATTGAAAGCATCGATTGCGGAGTTGGTGTAACATTCTCGGATTTTAGCCAAGTTTAATTTGGTGATTTATTTAAATCATGAAATTAAATTGTGGATTTAATGATGAATTAATTAGAAAATTCCAGAATAAATTAAAATATGTGTTTACAAAAATAGAATTTTGGTTTTAAATTCAAAAATAAACATCCTGAAAATAAAATTAATTTGAAAAACTCTACATTTAAAATTAATAAAAGTTTGTTTTCTTTTGGAAATAAAAATGATTTATATAAAGATATTTTAAACTTAAGTTTAAGTTTAAATAAGAGTTGAATAAAAAGTTTATATCCTTTCTTTTTAAAATTTGCTTGAACTAAGTTTGTATAAAAATATAAAAAAACACATCTTTTGAAAAGTTTATAAGAAAACATATAGATGTAAAGAAAAGGATTTGTAAAGTTGTAAGATGAGATTTGATAAAAGACTTGGATTACTTTTCTTTTATTTATTTTAAAATAAATATAGTAGTATATATATATATGTGTAATTAATTATAAAAGCTTTAATATATATATATATATATATATATATATATATATATATATATATATATATCTTTTGAACTAAAGGAGTTAAAAATAATTTGTATAAACATGTAAACATTAGATAATAAAGGTTTAAAAGAAAAATTTATAAAATTATTTAAAAGAGGGATATAAACATAAATTTGATATTTTTAACATTTGTAAGCAATTTAAACAATTGGATGGACAAGTGGTAACGATCATTTTCTTTTAAAATTGGATGATATACAAAAAAGGGAATTTAACTCCATAGTTTAGTTCAAAATTTTCTTCATCTTTCTCTAAAATTCTCAAACCTGAAACAATTGAAACTAAAGATTATTTCCAGTTTTTGAAACCTGGAAATCAAAGCTGAAAAACAAAAGCGAAATCTGTTAAAAAAATCTAACAGTTTTCAATCTTCAATTTGATTCAAATCTGAAGCATGCATATGCATTTCAATCAAACTAGATCATCTCAAACCTGAGATTAGATCATTTCAACATAAAGTTTCAATAGATCAATTTCAATCATCATTTCTAGAGCAAAGTCTTCAGCTTGGAAAACAAAGCCATTCAAAGCTTTAAACAAATTCAACTGTAAAGAACAAGTATCAGAGCAAATCAAAATCTAAAAGTCTAAGCAAAAAAAATGCAAAGGCCAGATCAATTTCAACTTAAGATCATCAAATCTAGATCAAAGCATCAATCTTCCGACTTTATTTCCAGATTTTAGAAGTAAAGCTGGTCCTCTGCCTTTCTTCAACTTTCAGGTGAGCAAACTTACATTTGATCTAATCTCTGACTCGATGTAGTGATTTATGTCTGAAGTAAAGTCGTAAATGTGTTTGCATGTATGCAAAAATGCATATATATATGTATGTATGTATGTATGTATGTATGTATGAATGCATGACAAGGTACAAAGAAAATGGCTCTGTTCCAGGTTAACAGGTTTCCAAACATGTTTTCAAAAATTTAAATCTTTATCTCTAATCCTCTTTAGACCTTAGAATTTAAACAAATAAATGCAAAAAACTAAAGTATCTTAATTTCTTGAATTGATTATATTATATGATTTGTTTTCGAAAATAATGATTTTTAAAAGAAAAATCACGATTTTTAATTTGGTAAATCTCGAGTATTTGTAAGTTGAACGTGAATGAGTTTTCGAGGCTTTTTTGGTGATCGAGAAATTCTGGGTGGTCGGGATCAACACTGAGAATAGCCTGGAGGATATATATTAGGGGAAAAATACTTAAAAGATTTTCAAGTGGTCGAGGTTGCAAGACGATGGCGATTTAGGGTTTTTTGTGTTGTTGGGTTCAATGTCGTTCGCAAGTTCAGTACGTTGAGGTCGGTGCTTTGGGGTCAACCGGACCAGGGGGATTTGAAGCGTAGTCAAGTGACGTTGCTATGGGTGTGATGGCGGGGTGTCTGGTGGAGGAAATTGTCGGCGGAGGGTGGATGTATCGATCAAGTTATTTCTTGTTGTGGTCAACGTGGTGATCGATTTCGAATCACTGGCGATTCGACGAAGCTAAGTGGTCAGGTCATCTGAGATTGTGGTCGTTGACCTGAGGATGGTCACAACATTGATCTCGGCGGTCGGAACGTGAGTGCATGAGCATGCGTACACATGTGTGTCAGTGATGAACTGGTTTTTGGGGAGAAGGTTGCTCGAGTTCTTCACGTGCGATGCTCGAAGTTTTGTGAGGTATGGCTCGGATAAAAACTAGTTTGGCTCGGGTTTGTTAATAAGTTTCCGGGTTTTAAAAATTCGAAGGAAAAAGGAAAATGTTTAAGTTTTAAAAAAAATTGTAAATCAAAGTTTTCAAAGTTAAGTGAAAATAAGCAAGTTTTCATAAAAAAAATATTTAGCAAAATTTAAAAACAAAATTTTAAAATATAGAGACTACAAATGCAAATGTGTTTTGAAATTAAATTATTTTGATTTGAATAATTAAATATTAGTTGATTATTAAATTTAATCTCAAATTGTTTTCAAAATAAATTATTTCAAATTCATTAAGTTAAAAGTGTTTTAATCTGTATAACTTCTGTTTTAAAGTTTATAAACTTAATTTTTGTAATTAAGTGAATGATTGAGAAAATAAAATGTTTTATGATCCTCAATCTAACTTAAAGATTTTAAGTTAATTAATGTATGGATGATGATTTATTTCCAAAGGTTATTAAATAAGGATTAAATAATAAAGATAAATGGTTTATCTTTTAAATTAATGTAAATAATTAAAGTAAATTAATTAATGATTTAAAGATTGATTAATCAAGTGTTTTAAAGGTTAATTAATTAAGGATAATTAATTAATGTAATTAAGGTAATTAATTTAAGAAGTAATTAATTAATTAAAGGTTAATTAATTAATTTATAATTAAGGATTAATTAATGATTTATTTATAAAGGTGATTAAGAACTAATTAATTATTAAGGATAAATAAATCTTCTTATGTATAGCCTCCAAAATTGAATCAATCTTGTAACTCTAATCTCTTGGTGATTAATAAAATCTTCTCCCTAAGTGGACGTACATTACCTCGTGGTAGTAGAACCACTATAAATACTGGTGTTATTTATTTTTCTGCATTGCATAGATCTATGATTGTCTATTTTGGTGTTTATATCTATTTGTTCTGTCTCGCTACAATCACGATCTAGTTGTTTTCCGCTGTGTTAGGCTTTTTTATTCCCTTAGACTGATCATCAAAAGGGATTTTCCCCAAACAGTCTGTCATCGAAGCTGCAAGGTTGATTGAGGAGTGTTAGAAGCTATGGCAGGAGATGAAGCAACTCCAGTTATCACAAGACCTTATACTAGAGGGATGTATATCGCGTCAGGATCACATTTGGAGATTGAGAAATGGAACGGAGATAAAGATTTCAAGAAGTGGCAATGGAAGATGAAGGTTGTTCCAATAAGGAATGAAGTCCATCCAGTAGTGTTTTCCTCTAAGGAGTTGACGGCTGACATCTTAGTCATGGAAAAGAAGGAGATGGAGAAATGGGCGTTTACTACTTTACAACTAGCTATGGGAGAGAATGTCATCTCAGAGATTAGCGGTGAAACCACTATTTGAAGCATTTGAACGAGTTAGAAAATCTCTACTTGAAGAAATCTCTGACCAACTGTCTGATATTGTTGAAGACATTTTTCACCATGCGGATGAGGGAGGGTTCTTCAGTGAAGTAACATCTTAACTTTGATGATCTCATGATGAAGATGAAGATTGTTGATTTGAAGATAGATAAGGAGCTAATGGCAATGGTTATTTTGTGTTCTCTTCCGAAGCGTTACACGGGTTTCGCTAACAGCCTTATCTTCACTAGAGACGCATTGACAGTGGAAGATGTGAAGTCGGACCTTTTATCTAAGGGCTTGAGAGATCAACTGAAGGAGATACGCGAAGGAAGCAGAGGTGGAAGTAGTAGTCACGGCCTGCTTGTTGAAAGAGGTAGGGAAGATAAGAAGAATTGAAACTCTAGAGAGCGTTCCAAGTCTAGGAAGCCGGGTAATGGCAGGAAAGGAAAGTCCAAGGATGGAAAGTGCTTTATCTATAAGAAACCTTGGTCATTGGAAAAAGAGTAGTTCATATTTGAAGAAGAAGGAAGAAGATGGATCTTCATCATTTGCGGTGGAGAAGTCTGTATATGTCGCCTAATAAGGATTACTTTAGTTCTTTCGTTGGGCGAGAGGGAAGCTCTATTCTTATGGATAATGATGCTAGCTGTAGAGCAATGGGTGAAGGTATAGTGAGGATCAGGATGTTTAGCGGAGTGATACGCACTTTGACAGGTGTCTGATATGTTCTAGGTCTTTGAAAGTCCTTAATTTTTTTAGGACAAATAACATCTTTGGGACGCAAGGTAAATATCGAGAATGATAGTCTGAAGGTTTTGAGAGGTGCACTAGTTCTTATGAAAGGAGATGTGTTCTGATATCTGTATTTTCTGAAAGGAGACATGGTTCTTGGAGAGTCATGCGTTGGAGTAGACAGTTCTCGTGCTGTGAAAGTCACAAAGCTTTGGCATCTCAGGTTGGGTCATATTTTAAAGAAGAGATTAGAGTTTCTTCGGAGACGGAAGATGATCAAAGGAGAAAACTACGTAAAGATGGACTTTTGCTAGGAGTGTGTGTTAGGTAAGAAACTAAAGTACCTTTGGAGTTGGACTCCATAGATCGAGACGAGCACTTAAGTACGTGCATACAGATGTTCGGGAACCGGTTTCTACTCCTTCTCTTAGAGGAGCAAAGCATTTTATATCTTTCATTGATGATTTTTCTCACGAAGTATGGGTGTATGTGATGAAGGCTAAATCAGAGAGATTTGAAAAGTTCAATGATTGGAAAGCGCTTGTTGAGAACCAATCTGGTTCTAGGTTGAAGAAGTTGAGATCTGATAATGGCGGTGAATTCGTCTCTAGGCAGTTCCTCGACTTTTATAGACAGCATGACATTTAGAGACATTTCACTACACTCGGTGATCCGCAATCAAATGGGTTGCAGAAAGGATGAACATGACTATAATGAAGAAGGCTCGTTGCTTGAGATTGACGGCGGGCTTGTCTAGATGCTTTTGGGCTGAGGCGTTACCAACTACGACGCATATCGTAAATCGAATTCTATGCTCATCCATAGATGGAAAGATTCCAAAGGAGAAGTGGAGAGGTAAAGCAGTGTATCTTGGTTACTTTCAAATTTTTGGTTGTCATGTGTACGTTCACCATACAGATGATGATAAGTTAGAGGCTATAGCATACAAGGGCATACTAATGGGATACACCGATGGTATTAAAAGGTGTCGAATTTGGAACCCTATTGATCGAAAGACTGTTCGTTCCAAACATGTTACTTTTGATGAATCTGCTATGTTCAATCCAAAGAAGAAGTTACCCACCACATCAGAAGATTCTGATAGGCCTAAGGTGATGGAAGAAGTTTCTGTGTTCCAAGCAATGAGTTGAGTTGTTGTTGATGCTGTCAAGGAAAACGTAGTTGATGAAACATCATAAGTGAGTCCACAAGTACCTTCTTGTAGTGATGGTGATGTGCATGAATCTAGAGGAAATTCAGTTCAAGGTGGAGCTGAAAGGAGTTTAGACGAAGCAGTGCCTACCAGGATCAGTCATTGGACTATTAGGCTGCCCGAAAGGTATGGTGATTGGCAGTTAGCGAATCTTAGCCTTGGTGATCAGTTTGACTATGCCCTACATAAAGTTCTTAAGGAGCCGCTTGACATTGATGAAACTTTGAAGTCATGTGACAGTTTGAAGTGGATGTGAGATATGGAAGAGGAGTTACAATCGCTGAAGAAGAACAAGACATGGGATTTGGTACCACTTCCTCAAGAAAGTCGAGTCATAGGTTGCAAATGGGTGTTCAAGATGAAAGATGATGGAAGATACAAGGCTAGAATGGTTGTTAAAGGGTTTCACAAAGAAAGGGATTGGAGTATAGTGAGATATTCTCTACAGTAGTTAGGTATACGTCTATCCGCATTTTTCTCGCTATCATCAAAGCTCATGACTTGAAGCTAGAGCAACTGGACGTGAAAACCGCTTTCAGGCATGGAGACTTGGATGAGACTATTTACATGAAGCAGCCATAAGGTTTGCAAATTGAAGAAGTCATTGTAAGGACTTAAGTAGTCTCCTAGACAATGGCACAAGAGATTTGACTCATTTTTGCTTTCACTTGATTTTGATCGTAGCATCAAATACGCTTGTATGTACTTCAAGCATTTAAAGAATGGTATATGGGTGTACCTATTCCTGTATGTGGATGATATGTTGATTGCTTCCACGGATAAAGCTGAAATTGATAGTTTAAAACGAAAGCTATAAGCGGAATTCAAAATGAAAGACCTTGGAGAAGCAAAGATATTTTGGGTATGGAAATCCAAAAGGATAGAATGTTAGAACTTTTGAGCCTCACTCAACAGGAGTGCATTCGAAAGGTGCTTGTTCGATTTAGCATGGAAGGGACAAAGGCAATCAGCACACACATGTCTTTGCACATACAGCTTTATAGTAATGGCTCTCTGATCTCAAAAAAGGACAAGGCTTATATGATAAAGGTCCCATATGCAAGTGTAGTTGGCAGCTTGATGTATGCCATGGTGTGCACTAGGCCTGACATTGTACAGGCTGTTGGATTGGTGAGTAGGTTCTTGGCAAATTCAGGAAAGACGCATTGGGAAGCAGTGAAGTGTATCTTCAGATACCTTAGGGGAACTTCAAACCATGAACTTGTCTTTGGCGGCAGAGCAGGAGATTTCAACTTGGTTAGATTTTATGATGCCGACTCTGCCATTGATAGAGATCAAAGGAAGTCAACTTCCGGATGTGTGTTTACCATTGGCGAGACAACGATCAGTTGGAGAGCGAGGTTGCAGACGATTGTGACTTTCTCTACTATAGAAGCAGAGCTCATATCTATGGTTGATGCACCTAAAGATGCTCTTTATTTGAGGCGACTATTGTGTGATTTGGGCTTCGAATACGAAGGAGTGAATGTGTACTGTGACAATTAGAATGCAATTCACTTAGCTGAAAATTTGACGTTCAGCTCAAGGACGAAGCATATTAAGGTGAGAGAGTCATTTCTTGTCTCGATGAGTGAAGAGATGCTAGTTCATCTTTAGAAAGTTCACACAAAGGAGAATGCAGCAGACATGTCATATTTGAAACCTGCAGAAATTGACAAATATTCAAATGAATGGAACAAATATTATTGCAGTGGAATCATCATTTACAATTCAAATAATTATTTACATTTTCCTTTTATCGCTTTTTCCAGTAGGAACAAGCAAATTCAAAGCTTTCTGGAAACTGTCATATCCAAATTTAGCATTTTCGTCCATTGTACCTTGAGTTATCATATTATGATTTGACATATAGTAAATTCATAAAGCATAAGCAAACATTATGGACTGTTAGCTAAAATAGATATATTACAAAATTTTCTAACAAATCGGCTATTGTTTAACATCTTTTGTGGCTTATTCGTAACATAGCTGTGACTACATCGACGATTATAACATATTGTATGGGTTACTAAGCTTAGATTCTAAATTATCTAATTTTCGGGTTCTTGAAAAATTATGGTTGAAGTGTCATTGCAGATTTATGCATAAAATTTAATTCAAAATGTGTTGTAGTGTGGCATATAAATATAAATAATAAAATATTACAAGAACGAAAAATATATGTACTGTTGTTAAATGGGGGGGAGGCATCACGTCTATACCACTGAAATAGAATATATCTCAATGCAAATCTATCGAGCAGATTACCAATAGGAACGGTCGTAGAACGAATACATAACAAGGAACGACTGCCAAGTCTCTAGAATTAAAAGATGACGGAAGAAAAGTCTCTTCCGAACAAATTATGAAAATCTGGTCTCTATTTTTAGTTTTTGACAAATTTATGCTACTTTTGCCCCTGATTTCAATGCTGTGCTGATTTTCTAGAAGGGGACGATTTGGTTTTAAAAAAAACAGAACCTAATTTACATGGTTTTATTAGTACTGAACATCGTCAAAGACCATCTACTTAACCTATCGTAGGAACTCTGATTCTTTAGAGCAGCATGCTACCACAAGAATTCTTTATCGCAATATTATGAAGTTTATGATTAGTAAGTATTACAGTTATTGAAAATGCAGAAAATATAATACGCATCACAACAAGTTGCTTTTACATCTCCGGTGATAAGACCCACATGTTAGGATCCTTTCAAGTCAATTAAAGAACCATAATTGGAGAAGGATAAATGACCCTTTGTTGGTTTTTAATGGCATAGCAATTGCATCTTAAGCAATAGTAGTCTTCCTAACTGATGTATGAACTGAAAGCGAACCAAAACGAAGTTAAATAACTAATAAGTTTCTGCCATATGCCCAAATGCTATAGCCTTTATCTCATTTGGTTGTAAAAAAATAAACTGAAATCAATTCTATGCCTTTTACACTACAAGAAATATAAGTAACTTTGCCTATATAAACATGAACTAAATATAGTAATAAACTAGGTTTAATAACCTGTGTTCAGCACGAATTTAGTTTATACCAAATTAGTTATTCGTGAACATAAGGGCATAAAATAAGTACAATTTCCATTGGGAAATACATCAAAATTAATACAAAATAGTA
This sequence comes from Allium cepa, assembly GCA_030765085.1. Classification (NCBI taxonomy): domain Eukaryota; kingdom Viridiplantae; phylum Streptophyta; class Magnoliopsida; order Asparagales; family Amaryllidaceae; genus Allium; species Allium cepa. The sequence goes on from CM060929.1 coordinate 251,454,127, forward strand.
AATAGAAATCTCAAAACCATTGTAAATATTGATTTATATGCAGAAAATTCAGCATACATATTACTAATTCAGGTTGATGGTAACTTATACAGACAATTACAAGGAATTAATTTCATTTCGAGAAAGACTAGAATTAGCTAGAATAGCGTGAGAGATTAAACTAATAAAAATGAAATATCTCAAAATTTACAATAGCGTAACATATTATTGAGAATGATTTGAAAATAAAATGATATATTTATTTAGTTTTGAAAAGGTATAGAAAGGGTAGTGAATTATAATTGACAATATACGTAAGAAAATGTCAATATTTAGTATAATTTTGAGGATTATTGAAAATGACATGGTTTTCGTGTTAAATATAAAAAGTATAAAAATGGTATTTCATTCAAACTTGGAAATATATACACATATGTATACATTTCTATACTATAATATGAATACCCAGTTCAATTTCAAGAGCACACATGTCTACTTGAATTTTGGCAACTGAACAGTCTCCAAATCTATATTATCTACTACTATTATATTATTATTAACAATGCCTTCAGATTTGTGCCTTTCCCATACATCGACGTCAACCATTTCTTTCCTTTGGTAACAGTCGCTAGGTCCTACAGCTTTAGAACTCTACCCGACCCCTTACAGCTCTGACCCTTCGATCGTCGCACCTTTTATCTTTTCCACCTTCTCCCTTGCGCCCACATCGACAATAGGTAACCATCAATACCCAATTTCACAATTTTCTTTTTACTTTTATTTCTACTAAATTAATCTTCTTGCTGCTGAACCATTTTAATATTTCTCTTTCTCTTCATCTTTATGCTGTCGCGCTTGAGTATCAGGCAGTTTATTGTTGCCTCGAACGTTCAAATCTCCTATTTTTAGGTATGTTATCATTACTCTCCCTGATTGGTTAATTTTTTTGTTCCTTTCATTCTAATTGAATGTTTCTCTATTTTTTTACCATCTGCATATCTGATCTTTCTGATTGAATGTTGCTTGAGTTGTTAAATTTTGAGTATCAACTATTCATCTTGGGTTGATTGTATCTCTGTTCTTTTAGAATCATCGATAGTTATTTTATTTCACTAATTTCTGATATCAAAAAATTTATATATATTTGTCCCAATTTAAAATTCATAGATGGCAAACTTAAGATCATGTGGTTTGCGTGACGATGTGATGATCTCAGGGACCCAACTTCTTCCTTCAGGCCTAATTTTTTTCCTTTTCATTGTTTTATCTATATCTTATGTTAATTTAATTTTAGTTTGATATGGCGTGAAATGAAGGATCTGAGTAAAGCTTATACTAATTTTTAGAGGATACTGCTGCTATCTTTATGAGTACGTGTGCCTAATTTTTTCGTTTTACATTGATACAATATGATAAGAGATTAAGGAACAAGCATTTTAATATGTATTTCATAAAAAATTATGCCTTTTATAATTGTCTGGTTTTATTAGATGATGACCTAAAGTTTAATGGTTTCTACCGGAGATTACAATAAAGTAAGGCAATGACAGGTAATTTCTCTTCGATTGTATATAACTTGTGTTGATTTTAGTGTATCAAATTTATAGTTTTACTATTCATTTCTTATAAAGTTGTAGTTTTGGATTCCACATGCTTACGGCTGAGATCCATAATTTACTACAAAAAAAATAATGAGTGCTGGTTTTGGGAGTCAGAACCAAACACATTCATTTTATCTAATGCAACTTCAAAGCATATGTTTGATCAACTTCAAATTCACCTAAAAACCCTAAATTGAGCATATAAATATTAATTAGTTATAATTTATTTCACAGGCGGTACACAACACTTTTAACAGAATAGGGTTATCAACGCTTTTCCTTTATATATTATTTTCTTGTAATATGAATTTTCCGCATGTTAATGGTCAAAAATATTATTATTCATGTCCTATAATTTTAGAGTTTTAATAATAGAGGGGAAGCACGTGGCAAAGTTGTTCATGTTTGGTTGTGCATATTTGATTACCCCAGCTGGAAGATATTGGTGACAAACTTTATCCTGTTTCATTTTCATTCCTGTATATTTGCTTTTTGTTGTTTGACTTTGTTGCACATTTGCACTTGTATAACTTCATCCTCGGTGTCATCACCGGAAAAATTGAATTGCAAGGGCTTTTAAAGATTGCGTAAAAAATGACGCTGATGTCTTCAATATTGATATTCACAGTATCAAGTATTATTATTTAGTTTATTTTTCCATTTGATTCTACGTTATTTGCATGTAATCCTCAAGAGTACTGTTTGATTTGGACCATGTAATTGCAATGTACACGTAGCTTTTAAGTTATTTTCTCTTAATTTGGTATATAGTCCGTCAATATAGAAAACTGCACACATTTCTCATTATCTAACAAGATAACATTATTTGTTCAACTTCTCATCGATATAAAATAAATTGCACATCTGCACTCAAATGAAGAAAGTTATGTACAAATTTTCCAAAGCTTATGTTTCTCAAATTGCATAACATTGAATATTTTATAAACTATTTGCCAAACTTTGCATATATTATATTTAGTATACCTTGCTATTGAAGTTTTAAATTACCAATATATTTTAGTGTTGTTTTTTGAATCTAGAAGAATTAATATTTCTTTTTATTCTGTCCAATTTTTAAATGTTATCTACTTGATTCGTTATTTTTCTTTTGATATTAAATAATCATTGAATAAGATGCTCGCTTACCTAAAATAACATGCATGTTTTCTTTTATAATTCACAACGGGAAAGTAAACGTTAAATTATTTAACTAGGTATGAGTTGACTATTTTGGAGTAGTTTCAATTTAATAGTTTTCGATGGTTTGGCACCATGATTGGTTTTTGCATCTTTATTTCGAAATACGCTGTTCGAAGGAAACACAAATGGATCCCTTATGTGGAAAATATATCAAATTTCCATTATCATTGTATGTGAATATGATTTACTATTTACTCTTCTTCTAAATAATTTTATTACTAGCGTTTTACTTCAATTTCCAACAGTAACATCCGACATTCAATTCAGTGGCTATAAGGTTGGAATAGTGTGTCTATTGTTATACTAAAATTCAATCTCCCTAATTAATACACGTTGATTTCTCCAATTTATGTTTAATAATATAGTCAGCATAAATGCAGTACATAAGTTTTCTTAAGTTGTAGCTATATTTGAAAATGTAAATCATATAATTGATTTCTTTATGGTGCTATTATTAACTTTCCATTACATTCATATATTCGTATTTATACAATGAGACACACACACTTGCACGCGTGCACACATCCACTTACGGACTCGTGTGCATGTCTACATGCATGTGTGAATTATGCAATAGAAAGGATTTTTGTATTGCTGTTGAAATATATGTACTGCTGTTGAAATAGGGAGAAAAAAAATCATTTGTTTCAATTTTCAAACTTCACTTCAGGTGTTTATTGTACAAAATTCATTTTGTATTAACATATATTATTGTTATAAAATTTGATCTGTATGCTTTGATACTGTTGTGATTTAGAAAGATATTTGGGTGATGAAACATGAACTCTGAATGTTATAAAGGATGAATATCTTGACTAAAACACATATATTTCTGTTTATATTTTTCCATATTAGATAATTAATTGATGCTATGTTTCAGCATACTATTTTGAAGAATGTTTCAATAATAGTAGGATAATCTTTATGCATAAAGCTGTGAATTTTTCTCAGCAATGTGCATTCGATGAATAATAGAGTGATGCTTTGGAATGGTCAGCAAGTTAGCGCAATTATGATTGAGGGATGTTCCGTACTATATGCTGTGCACGCTGCTCAAATGTCTTCTACATTATCATATGAAATTCCACACCATTTAAAGAAATAATAGATCATGTCAAACCCATTTACTTTGTTTTCATTCATGTTTTAATATTTGAAGAATATCGTAGGTCATCATGTGAACGTAGCCAACCAAATAATTTTTGTACACACAACACAAAAGATTATATTTTTACTATTAATTTTTACTTTGACTTACCAAAAAAAATTAAATGATAAAGTTGCTTATAAGAGTAGAATAAATGTAATTCAAAGTTACAATCTACGTAATTTTATAAAAAATATATTTATACAAAATTATAGTCACATCCCATGTGCATAGCATGGGTTCACACTAGTGTACATATATGCCTATTAGGACGGATCTTATTTCAGCTTTTTTATCCAAATATGTATATGTACATTCAATAACTAAAAAATCATGTACGATTCCAAGAAATTTATCACATATTACAAATTTAGTTTGTTGAATAGATATTAGACACATAATCATACAGAGAAAATGGATATTCAGTATTGAAGGTAAAAATATATATAAGGAAATTACTGATTAAGTGGAAGATGAAGATTGCTCTGCACCTTTTTCCATGTTCTCGAGTTACACTTCTTGATGGGTTAATGGGTGGTTTTTGACGAAGAAGATGAAGAAAGGATGGTTCTTGTGTCTGCAGGAAACTGTAGTGGTATATTTTATTGGAAAAGAATGGAGTTACGTGATAGTTTTAAGAGGGAAAAGAGGAACTGGAATTAGACATGCACAAGATATAAGAAGATGTGCACAATTTTCATGTACACAACAAGAAATGGAAATTTGAAGGTGAACTGTATTACAGATGATATATTGAATCAAGAAATGACAATTTGGATTTTCACATGCCAGAAAGAAAAAGAACAGTGTATTAAACCAAATCATGAATTGTGGTAGAATTTGTAGACACTTTGCTAACAAAAAAATAAAGAAACATGATAATGACAGTTTGCAAATGCTTGTCTAAATACAAGAAAGACCTTTGCAAATGATATTGTATTGACAAGAAGCAAAGGAGCTACTAATTTAACAAGAAAATGAGGACTTGTATTATACGAAAGGCAAAGAATTCAATATATCAGCTACAAGAAAGATTACATGCTAAAGATATATCACCAGTTTGGTACAATTATCTGAATGCAAGAAATATTGATAAAATAACATAACCACAACAAGAATTCACCAAACCAAAACAATCTAAGGACAGATTCAAGAACAAAATTATGTTATGGATGAATGATCAAGAACAGATAACAATGGTAATAATGACAAATTATATGTGGACTAAAATGATATGAATATATCAGAAAATTATACTCACAAACCTTACAAAACAATAAGGATTAGGCAATATGGAAGGGATAGTATAATTGAGCAAAATGGATACAGAAAAAGATCAGTATCAATCAGAAGGCAATAGAATCACAATGAACCGAAAAATGCAAATTTATTTCATTGTTTTCTTCACACTTTTTCCAGTTACAATAACACCACTGCATATATACACGTCAGAGTATTATCACAAACACTTTGCCTATGCAACCCATGTAAGCCCAAATACCACAAAATACCACATATGGCACATTACAACATCTATCAACATAAACAACATAGCAGATTTACATATTACCCTACTATCACATGCACAAACTGATACGCCCCTTCATCACACTGCTCCAGCCTCAATATCCACAACACTCATCTTTGACACCTTACTGGCACCTTCCAGCATCTTCTCTGACAAAGCAGTGATCAATAATGATGAACTTCACATTTCCTCCTTCATTTTAGCATTTTCCAGAGACTACTGAAATCCTTCCTTCTTCAAAACCATGTCAATCACCCCTTGGCTGTTACATCAAGTAGGATTTTGCAGTAAAATTCATATTAAAAAAATTCGAATGCAGACTCTTCTCAAGGAATAATACGAAATCAAGTAAACTGTATTGAAGGGCATTGTTCATCTCAACAAAATAAGTCAAAGACCCCAACTTACTTAGCAGATCCTGTCAAAATTGCGAATGGGTGTACAAAAGAAAAAAGATGCGATGAGCGTGGATCGAACACGCGACCTTCAGATCTTCAGTCTGACGCTCTCCCAACTGAGCTATCCCCGCTCATGTTAAAATTGATAGCACACTAATTTTCGTTTGGTAAATGAACAATTTCACAAGTTTAATACTTAATCACCCGTCTAAACTAAAGCCAATCGATAAAAACAAGCATACCTCGATAGATTCTTCATTATTGACACACTTAATTGCTTCTGATTGAAACCAGTCAAGCTCAAACGGAAGTATATTCACAGGCGTTGGTTTATCATCAGCTTTTTACGATTTTAACCTCGAAAATCCGTAATATGCAGGATGCGACACATCATATGACAGGCAGCTGGTTTGTCAACAATTACCTTTTGCTCTTCTTTGGGCTCCTGTGATTTTGGAAGTGAACCGAGGTCGGTGGATTTAGGAACAGGTTCTGCTTGAGCATGAGTTTTTGATGGGCTGCCCCCACCATGTTTTTAATATTTTATAAGGCTAAAATACAATTCTCTTGTCATCGATAACTTTTTTCCTTCTCTTTTCTCTTCCTTCCTCCGCTGAACCCTACATTTATACAACTTTCTAGATCTCACATATTTGAAATCGAACAATGGATTAGGAAGACGATACTACAAATATAAGGGAGTTTGAGGTAGTAAATATAACTATTTTTCAACTTTTTATGCCAAATTTCGTTTTTAAAATTACAATTCGCAAAAGCCTGATAGGATGGAGTTATCAAAATGCAGTCGTTGTGACAGAGAAGAAAACGAGGCAGAGGAGTGAAATATTCAGAGGAGAACTTTCATATATTTTCTATGCCTTTTTCAATCACGCACCCTAGTTCTTATAGCTGCTACCAAGGATTTCTAGCCACTCATTGATAACAAATTACGAAAACGTGGTCCATACAATAATATTTCAGGTGTAACCACCAAATATTGCTAAATATAAATAGAAATGCTGAAATTTGTCATAACTAGCTATTGCTTTTGCAACCCATACGTGGTCCATTCTACTTTTATTAGTTTGTTGCTTGATAGCCAAGATATCTTGCTAGTTTATGTATAGTTCATTTGGGTCGGATAGCTGCAGGTGCATCAATACGTCCCCTTCCAAAAGGAACCTTGTCCTCAAGGTCGAGGTGGGGAAAACTATGAGTCATTTGTGTGTAATCTTCCTAGGTGCCTTCGGTTGGATCCAGGTCTTGCCATTGGATAAGGACTTGGCGTGTGGTGGGGTTTAGGTGGCGAAGAGCAAGGATTTTGGCTGGATGGTAGACTGGGTGTCCTTCGTGAGTAAGTGAGGGTAAGGGGGTGGGTGTGGTAGGGGGTTGGTGTGATGGATTGTGGGTTAGGGCAGTATTTGAGGAGAGATATGTGGAATACCGGGTGGATTTTGGAGTCATGGGGTAGGCCAAGTTTGTAGGCTACACATAAATACAAATAAATACAAATAAATTCTGGGTCATTATAAAAGAAGGGCACACATAAATACAAATAAATATTACATAGCATTATTATAATATTTTATAATTAATTAATTAAAATGATCATTATTAATAACTTATAACTTAAAATATATTTACATATACGATGTACGCTCTATCATCCTCATGCCAAGTGTACGACACTGATCCCTTGTCGTCTATGTGCCTAACGACATGGATATGCTCAAACACGTCCATATACGAGACGTGACCCCCCCGCTCTTTGCTGCAATAATTGGTATATATTATTATTGTTCATACAAATTTGTACTAAAAATGTAATAACTGTTTGTAATTGCAATTAATTAATATCAGGCCCTCACGATGGTGCCGGAATGATTTTGAGCTACCACGGTGTATGATAGGATTTTTCTGCCTATTTGCAGAGTTTATTTTCGACTCCGTCTGCAGATTAAAAATTAAGATTATATTTTACATGTGTAAATTAAGTATTTTGTACTGAATAAATTAAGGTGATATCTTATAGACCAACCTTGAATTCATCGCTACCCCACTATGCGACCCAAGCATCCCAGACGTTGGCGCCTATCCATTGTGGCTTCTTTCTGGATATTTTAATGCTAGACATCGTATCCCTATAATTCTTTTCCATTTTTGAGTTCCAGTGATGCTTGCAAAGGGACACATCCTTCTCTTGTAAGTCTACTGCCCTATGTATAATGTTTAAAAAAAATATAAGTTATACATTTTTACTTAGTCAGCAAATTGTAAAGTGATCATATATAATGGTATATAATTTTACACTTATCAGGAAGTCCTGTCATATGCTCTCCCGTACATGGTCCGGGATCCTGCTCCACTTCGGCCTACAGACATGCGACTTATGTACGCCTGGATCGATATGCTGAGCACAATGTTAAATAGCTCAAGCTCAAAACCCCTGCATTAAATATGATACAGACAAATCATGACTAATATATCATACAAAATATTTACAATGCTGAAGTTGATTTAAAACTTACGAGCCGTCTTCTTTCGGTAGTAATCTAACCACCGTACGCGGCACCTCCTGTGAAGGTCCGCTGCCATTACCACCGCCGCGACATGTCCCTCTTTCAGGCCTAGAGGGAGAACCAGTCCTTGAAGAACTCCATCATCTAAAGAATGACATCTGTAATACATATGACATACATATGACTTTATTATGGTAGAACATATCATTCAATTATGAGTAAACATATCAAGATTGAACATCAATAATCGCATGTAACATACAAAAAAGTGTAATGTCAATACTCTAATAAATTATATTTTTTCAACATGTATACAATAAAATTAGTCCTCGTCGTTTTCTGATTCAGACTCTATCTCGTACTCTATATTATATTACTCTGTGGTCTCAAATGCTTCTACTAATACATTTGGTTCATCATTTAGAGATCCTAAATTGGTTTGATCATCTGTTATCGCAAATTCTCCATTTTCCTCGATATTCGCTTGGTACGTTTGTTCGTCCGGAATATTTTTTCCATCAAACGTAAATCTTGCCTTTGTTTTAAAAACCGCCGACCAATCTGCTTTAACATTTTTTAGAGATAAATAAGGATCATAATAAACTTGTAGGGCATGTTTTGCTAGTATAAATGGATCGTACTTATGATAACGCGATGTACGCTTTATTTCAATAATATTACATTTTTGGTGCATGTTGACTGTAGAACCTAGAACATTACTGAGCCAGTTGCATCTAAACAAATGAACCTCTTCCGCAGGTCTGGTGAAATATGTTAATTGCAAAACCTGAATTACATTTGGATCATCACTACCTTTAACATATAAACCGGTATTGTTAGTTAATATTTCAGCATTGTGTTCTTTGGTGTTGAATTTGTATCCATTGACAAAGAATATTGGATATGTCTTGACATTTCTTTCTGGTCCCATCGCACCATGTTTCAACCCTTCGTCGACCACACAGTTTACCAGTCACATACGTGTTCGAAAACAAAGTAGTAAATTTTTTGCTGATAATCCCGCTTGGCTGTTATGATTCATAAATACTGCATATACATATAATATATTGTGTTATAATTAATACACACATGTATCATTCAAGTAAATAATTTTAGATGTATTATTCATTAGTATTTAACAAATGGCTCAACTTCTGAACAGTTAAGAAGAACATATGTGTAGGCTACATAGTAATATTTGTCGTCTAACCATACTTCCATACATTTTCAAGCAGGGCATCCTTGTTGTCTAAAATAGATAGCATTGATTCAGAAGAATGTTGTTCAATGCCATCATCATTTCGCGTTGCTCTTTCAAAAGATATGTTCACATGATCACTGAAATAATGAGAGAAAAAGAATGAAGCTTCTTCTTTGATATATGATTTGCATATCGAACCTTCAACTCGTACTTCTTGCCTCACTTTATTCTTTAGATGATTTAAGTATCTGTTAAGAATAATTATAATTGAATTTTATAACATGTGGTTAAACTAAAATTTAACAACTCAATATTAATATCTTTCAAACGGATACATCCATCCATATTGCACAGGACCTCGAAGCCGAGCTTCAACTAGAAGATGAACCGGTAAATACTCCATTACATTAAAGAAATCAAGAGGGAATATTTTCTCCAATTTGTAGAGCAGTATAGGAATTTCTTCCTTAAGTTTACATGGACGATCAACTTTTAAGATAGTTGAACAAAACTCCTTATAAAAAAACTAAGTTCTTTTACAACCGTCCAAACTTTTATGGACAACGGTTCTTTGAAAGCGACGGGTAACAAATGTTCCATCATTACATGACAATCGTGACTTTTCATCCCACTCAGTTTGTCGTTCTTGTAGTCGACACATCTATGAAATCCCATTAGGAAATGTTAATCCTTCCACCAACTTTAACAGTACTTTTACTTGGTTACTGTCTGGCTCGTAGCAATGCTTTGAGTTTTTTTGTGTCATTTGGCTTCATATGAAGCTCAGGATGATTACATATTGCTTTTATATCACGTCTTGATTTCAAATCGTCTTTAGTCTTTCCTTTAACATTCAGAACTTGTATTTAACATTATCGAACACATTTTTCTCATTGTGCATCACATTGATATTATGACGAACTAGAATATTTTTTCAATAAGGAAACTCCCAAAATATACTTTGTTTGCACCAATTATGAATCGTCGATTACCTTGTATTTCAATTTGTTCGTCGGTTTCATGTATCTTTGGATAATCTTTACAAGCTCATAAATATCTTCGCTTGACAAATCGTTGGTGGTCGCAAAGTCTCAACTCTACTACTTGTAAAGTTTTTTTTTATCTTTTCTAAAAGTATGATTAATATGGAGAAAACACCAATGACAGTCAAATCACGAAATTTTCTTTCCATGCGGTAAAGAAAATGGTCGTGTTTCTTCCATGCAATAACCCGATAGCATTGCAAACGTAGGAAAATCGCTTAGTCCATAGGAGAGAAGCGAATATACGAAATTAAATATAGGGTTCAGGAATTAAATCTTCTTATCGATAAATAAACAATAGACTTAGCTGAAAATCGAAGATGGAGACCTGTTGATGGTGTGGAAGCTTGTTGACGGCGTGGAGGAGGGGTTAGAGGATGGTTTGGAGGAGGGGATGGATGATTTGGGGAAAAAAGAAAATGAAAGAAAGCGTCGGTCTGGGCAGCAGGTATTCGCGATTTTTCGATGGCCGCCAACGGCTAAATTTGCGACGGCCACCAACGGCTTCTGAAGGCTATGTTATTTTAATTTCATTTATGCTATGGAAATTGCTTGTTGTCGGCAGCCGTCGCTAATTAAGCGGCGCGCCGGCAGAAGCTGTCGTTGCTATTTACTATGCTTCTAGTAGTGGGATATGAATACGGTCAAATCCACATTCGAGAATTATCCGTCAGGTTTTTATCAAGATTATAGCAATTTATATTTATTTTAGTACAAAATGATTGTCAATTTCTATTTTATCTAGGTTAAAAAAATTAGTTTTTAAAAATCAATACTTAATGCTTAAAATAATTATTTTTAGCATATTTATTAATTTATTATCATTTTATACTGAAATGGATTTATAATAAATTAAAATTCTCTATTTATTTGTTTAGATTTATTGGTAGTGAACTGATCAAAGATTATTTGATAAATATATGATATTCGTCCGCGGATATGGATATTCAACATTCGAAAATGATTTCGGGTGCTGATACGGATGACGCTATCTGATTCTGTATCCGACCGTGTGCATGTCCAAATTGAATCCTACCTGCAACTACAGACAACACTCCATAACCAATAGTGCAATTGTAATTTCGAAATTGCATTGAGCCAGTTGTTCAGGGATGAAGGCAGACTCAACCAAATCTTTATCACAGCATTGAACAATTGTCACCATATTCCTCATCCAGAATTCTCATTACACCGATTAGCTTTCTCAGGTTTTCATAAATCTAAAACAGTAATATGTCATTTTTAGCCATAAAATGATAAGTAGATTGGACTTGGAGAAGGATAAAAAAGGCAAATGTGCGACACTTTTTGATGACACTTTTATCAGGTAGGGAAGAAAGCTTTTTTGGCCAATGAAGTGGATAAAGAACCAACTGCGTCAATCTATATCAGGATGCCCAAAATTATTTATTTAGTTTAACCTAGTTTTCTCATTCGTGCACTGTTTTGAAAATCTTGAAACCGTAGAAGAAAAGGCTTTGGCAATGATTCGAGGATTGCACCAAAATAGTGAATCAGTAATTGTTCGCCAAGATATCTTCATGATTGTAATTGAAATGATCTTTGGTTGATGAGATGAAATTTGAGCACCAAAGGTTGTTGTTCAAGATCCTAACTAGGTGAAATGCATCGGTCACGAAAACCTAAATCTGACTTGAAAATAAACTAATTACAAATGCAAGAAAAAAAAAGAATTTTTTTAAATTAACAGAAAAGACTACCTGAATACTTACTCCAGCCTCCTCCAGTAACATGTTCCTTCCTATTAGTCGCCTCCGGGCTGTGTTACCAGCCTCATACAAAGTATTATTTTGCCAACATACCAAACGAAGCCTTTAATCGCATACCTTCCGGCATCAGATCGTCGCCTCCATCTCATGCATGCTCAACTGCTTACGAACTCCAGGTCCTGTGTCCCATTTCTTACACGTAATGCCAACTGCACCGACATCTCTCTATCGTGTTGCTTATCCGTGTCTGCCGCCATTGTTTTCTTCTAGCCTTCCTTCTCGGCATGGTGCGAATTTATTTTTTCCTATCGTAATTCTTTGATTTTCGAGGATTTAGGTTTCTCTTCATTTGAACAGAGTTGAAAAGAGTTAAAGAAAGAAGATTTGAGCGACACTGGTGGTGAATGGTGGCTTCACTATCATAATTATGGATTCTTAATTCAATCGATTTTGATGTTAAATTGACGGCAGTAAGAGATGCCTGTGAGCAGTTACAATCGATGGGATGAAATGGAAAACTAAATAGGAAAAAAAAAGTAATTGTGAGTTGTAACGGTAGTCATGGAAAGAGTGAGGAAACTCTATAGTAGTGTTGTAAAGAAACAAATGAAACAACTGTGATGTGCAGAACGGAGGAATGAAGGATAATTAGAGCTTCCATGCAAGCAAGGATTAATTCCTGATTTTTTTTGCAAGGCAAGCCGGTTTTATAGTGGAACGTCCACTTTTTATTACGAACGTAATAAAAATTTGAAGTACAGGAGAAAGGTAAAAGCACCTTAACTACTAAGAAAATGAAAGAAAACAGCACAGGAGTGTGATAGACAAATCGCTATTATATGAATATCGAAAACAACTACTCCTTCGAAGAGGCAGCATCACCATCATCCACAAAATCCTGGGAAGTCACCAAAGGGACATTCCCCAACAAACCAGCATAGGAGTGGAAATGGGAAGCAAGACAAGGATCATAAGCCACAGAATCAGAAGTGTACACAAAGGAACGATCCCAGGATGTATCGGCAAGTAGGACAGAATTCGATCTCGCAAAATAACAGTCCAAAACAAGAGCTAATGAGTCACCTGACGGTCTATAATAAAGGCATCTAAGGTCCAGATGATCATCAGAAACAAATCTAAAGAAAGAATCATCCAAGGGGTTAAATCTCATATCAGAAATGTGATCAACCCAACACCTCTCAGCATCATCCCAAACAATAGAGGGATAAGGCAGACGAGGAACAGGGGCAGCAACAGGAATTGCAGAAACATCACCAGTGACCAATGGCAAACGTGGCGGAACAGGAACCTGAACAGGAACCGTAGAATCAGCAGAAGGCGCCGCAGAAGATGAAGAGGAAGCAGGCTGAGTAGTACAGGGAGCCGGAACCGGGACAGACAAAGAAGCCGCAAGAGGAGGAGCAACTGGAGAAGAAACCTTAGGAACCCATTTCCTAAGAGGAGGCCTAGGAAAAGGGATCTTAGGGGTAGCCATGGATACAACAGTCGGAGAAGCAGGGGCTGAAATGGGGTGCAGGCAAGAGATCACCAGATGGCCAAAAGAGTGGCAAGAAGAGCATATATCTGGAACCCAACCATAGCAAACACGGACCTCCGCAACATGCCCAACATCAAGCTGAACAGGAATAGTTGCAGGGAGAGGTTTAAAAGGGGATATCTCAATAAGTGCCTTTGCATACATCAATTTATTACGGGCTACCGTATTAGTGTTAAAGAATTTCAATTTACCAACATTGCAGGCTAACCAATTCAACCCAAGAAAAGGCTGAAGTGCAAAGGGGATATGCGAAAAGTAGACCCAAACGGGGATGGATAGCACCTGCTCTCGAGAACTCGCCAAAGTGGGAGACCAAGGAGTAATAATAAAGGGCCTACATGCAAAAAAGGAAGGCTCAGCACCAAGAACTAGTCGACGATCGTCGGCAGAGGAAAACTTTATATAATACATGGAGTCGATCAGCTTAGCATGCAATTTTCCACACAGTTTCGAAGCCCTACGCAAATCCGACACCGGATCACGAAGGCGGTGATTTGGCTCCAGAAAGAAACCGATCAAATGTTCAGACCAAAAGTCAATTCCAGCTTGCATCACCATTGGTGGAGGAATCCTCACTCCATTTTCTTCGACAATATCAAATTCAATTGGTTTGTAATCACCAGCATTTCGCGGCAGAGAATTGAAAAGTGATGACCAAGATCTGGGGCAAGCCGACAATGGAGCAATAGGACCTGGAGCATTCTCAGCATGGGGCAATACAGGACAGTCAACACTAGCTCCACCCACGCTGAACACAGCAGTAGAACCAAGGTTACCCATATCAGATCTGTTAATTTCAAAAGCAGCCTCACAGCCATTACCACAAGCAGAACTTTGGCATTCATCATTTATCCAATTTGCAGTTACTTCAGGGTTCACAACTGCCACATTTTCAATTTGTTCAACATTGTGGGACACAGCATTATCACCACACAAACACTGTTCGACGTTATCAATATCCAAACCAAGCAAAGGGATGCTAACATCAGACCAAGGCTTAGACATGCGACAAGCAGCAGCGCCAAGCAATGGCGACAGAGCAGAACACAAAGCGGGCTTAATACCTGAGACTGGCAAGGCACTCACAGATACGGGTAGAGAGATCTGGAAGTCAAATGCAGCTATTGCATGATTCGAAGAAATGAGGGCCGAATCCAGCTCGCCCAGCTTACCCTGGAGGCCGAGTGTACCAATTGTCGGAGGAGATGTTAGAGAAAGCTCGTATGCTAGAGTATCGATTGCACGAGGCAATGACAAAACTGGGAAGGAAGGGCTTTTTCCAGATCTGATCTCCGACCTGAGAGCAGCGAGGGCCGAAGAAGGCGGCTTCTTGCGACGCGACATCGCAGCCAGGAAATGTCGGAGGTGCAAAACACGGCCGCCAGTGTTAATTCCTGATTTTATATTTAAATAATAGGTAGATTTGTACATTATTGGAGTAAAAAACAGTTGTCCAAACGACCACCTAAAAATAAGCTTATGTTCATACCATGCTTAACTTTAACGGGGCTTTTGATATCCTCAAAATCAATCATCTTCGATCGAATATGATGTATCCTGGGCGCATCTTAAGCATGCAAGCCTCTATTCTGTAAGAAAGATAAGCAATTCTTGGAAGAAATTATGATAAAAAGAATATCATTTTTCAAGCTTCCGTGACTTTCAAGGAGACTAATAATTCTGTTGGCTCTCTTCTTATTTAGTAACAACTGAATTTTCAATCTTTTCAGCTACTTTTCCTGTTTCGGTCGGGTGCGGGTCTAATAAGATTAGGCTGTGTCGTATATTTTTGCTATCTAAAAATGGACTAAAACAGAAGTGTGTTTAAAAAGATACGGATTTTTCAACGGTTGTGGCCGTTGCAAACTGACGAAGAGGCCTGACTGGTGCAAAACCGCAATAGTTTTTTACAGTTGCAAACGAATAGACCCAACTATTACAAACCGCAACAGTTTTTGGTCGTTGCAAATGGAAAGGCGAAACTGTTGCGAATAGTAACACTTTGTGGCGTTGCAAAAGAACGAACGCGACTGTTGCGAATAGTAACACTTTGTGGCGTTGCAAAAGAACGGATGCGACTATTGCGAACAGTTACACTTTTTGGCGTTGCAAATGAAGAGATGCTATTTTTCTCAACGGGTATAGCCATTGGGAACTCGACTATAAATAAGGAGGAAAACTGATCACTTTCCTCCTTTCCTCACTCAATTTTAAAATTGAATTATCTCCTCTTTATCTACATTTTCTTAAAATCATAATCAGTCCTATCACACAGAGGATAATACACATCATGATCTCGAGCAGCTTATATATGTTGCATCTTGAAAGACTTTGAATAAAGTCTTAAGGAAATTGTTATGACAAGCCTTAGACGAAATTTCCTTATTCAACCGGTTATGTTTCTAGTTGATTTATATACATATATATTCATTTTCGTTTCTGTGTTGTATTATTTCTTTAAATAGTATAACGTTTGATTTATCAGTATAGTTATTATTACTATAATTGTTAGTTTGTTGTTATAATTAATTACAACATACTTATTGTTAAAAATAGATAATACAGAATTTCAAAGTAGCGAAAATCCGATTTGTAAACTTATGAGACAAGTTTGTTACTGATTAGTCTCTGTTTTCGTCCACCACCGAATGTATATGCCATCGCCGTCAAATAGAGTTTAGAATGCTGAAGTGTTGTACCTTGAGTTATCATATTATGATTGGACATATAGTGAGTAAATTCATAAAGCATAAACAAACATTATGGACTGTTGACTAAAATAGATATATTATAAAACTTTCCAACAAATCGACTGATGTTTAATATCTTTTGTGGCTTATACGTAACACATACTGTGACTACATCTATGCCTATAATATCTTGTATGGGTTACTAATTAAGCTTAGATTCTAAACTATCTAATTCTTCGGGTTCTTGAAAAATTAAGGTTGAAGTGTGATTGCAGATTTATGAATAAAATTAATTCAAAATGTGCTACAGTGTAGCGTATAAATATAAATAAGAAAATATTACAAGAACTAAAAAAATATATGTACTCTGTTGAAATAGGGAGGAAAAAAAATCATGTCAATACCATTGAAATAGAATAGAACTCAACACAATCTATCAAGCACCTTACCATTAGGAACGATACCATGATGAATACAAAACGCGAACTTATAGGAGCCAAGCAATAATTTCATCCCAAACAACACTTGCAATTTCTGTATCGCACATATAGTGAACATCATCAAAGACAATCTACTTAACCTTTCGTAGGAACTTTGATTCTTTAGAACAGCAGCCTACAACAACAAATCTTTGTCGCAATAATTTGAAGTTTATTGAAAATGCAGAAAATATAACACGCATCACAACAAGTTGCTTTGGGTTCGCTATTACATCTCCGGTCATAAGACCCACATGTTAGAATCCTTTCAAGTCAATTGGAGAACTTTAATTGGAGAAGGATAAATGACCCTTTGTTTTTTTTTGAATGGTACTAAACGTTCTAATCACGCTACGCAAGTTTTCAACTTGTAATCTCTTGCAGCAAAGCCGAATCACTTAACCACTTAGACAATGGTGTTTGTCAAATGACCCTTTGTTGGTTTTTAATGACATAGAATTGCATATGAAGCAATGACAGTCTTTCCAACTGATGCATGAACTGAAACCAAACCAAAAAGAAGTTAAATAACTAATAAGTTTCTGCCATATGCTCAAATGCTATAGCCTTCATCCCATTTGGTTGTCAAAACAATGAACTGAAATCCAGTCTACGGCTTTAAAACTACAAGAAAAATAAGTAATTTTGCTTATATAAACGAGAACTAAATATATAGTGATAAACTAAATATAGTAAAAAACTAGGTTTAATAACCTGTGTTCGGCACAAATTTAGTTCATACCAAATTAGCTATTCATGAACATAAAGGCAATCTCCATTGAGGAATACATCAAATATAATACAAAATAGTAAATAGAAATCACAAAACCAATGTAAGTATTGATTTATATACATAAAATTCAGTATACATAAATATCAAGTTCATGGCTACTTACTAATCCATTAATTGCATGGTTTTGATGGTAACTTATAAAAAAATTACTAGGAATTAATTTCATTTTGAGAAAGATTAAAATTAGCTACAACAGTGTAACAGACTAAACTAATAAAAATGAAACGTCTCAAAATTTACAAATTTGCTACTCTACCTGAAATCTATTCTGTCAAAAACCGAGTTAGCAATCTCCACCATGCAACAATTAACCCGTTCAATAATCCACCATCCCTTTTCTTCTCCGTGTATCTCGTATCCCCTACTTTCGATCATGCTACCAGTTTCACAAAATTAATTATGAAATGATAAAAATAACAGTACTGAGTTAAGTATATACAATTAGGATGAACCAACATCAATTCAATTAGTATAAAGAACTAATATGATAATATTGGATATATAACGATATTGATCATTATTTAACATAATATTGAGAGTGATTTGAAAATGAAATGATATATTTATGTAATTTTGAAAAAGTATAGAGAGGGTAGTGAATTATAATTGACAATATAAATCTGAAAATGTCAATGCTTGGTATAGTTTTGCGGATACTGAAAATGAAATGGTTTTTGAGTTAATTATAAAAATGGTATTTCATTCAAATTTGGGAATAGATACACAAGGATGCCCATATATACATAGGTACATAGTCGTATATGAGGAGGGATCTTATTTCAGCTTTTTTATCCTCAAAATGTATATGTATTTGCAATAAACAAAAAATCATGTATGATTCCAAGAAATTTATTACATGTTACAAATTCAATTTGTTGAATAGATAGTAAACACACAATCATACAGTGAAAATAGAAATTCAGTCCAACTTCTCAACAAGGAGGTATTGAAGGTTAAAAAAATAAGAAAATTACTGATTAAGACGTAGGATTTAGCAGTAAACTTCATGTTACAACAAATCGAATGCAGCAACATCTCAAGGGATAATATTATCAAAATTGAAGAAAAAAATAAAGTGCTGATATCAATTAATCTGTATTGAAGGAGCATTGTTCATCTGAGCAAAATCAGTCAAAAACCCCAACTTACTCAGCAGATCCAGTCAAAACATGAGTGATTGTTTGGGAAACGGCAACAGCAATTGGGTGATGAATAGCTGATCAGCAAATGCTAACTGGGGACCGTAGAGTGTAACCTAAAGGGGTAAAAGAACATAAAATAGTGGACAAAATAGTTAATCGCTGTACAGAAAGACAAAGGATGCGGTGAGCAAGGATTGAACACACGACCTTCAGATCTTCAGTCTAACGCTCTCCCAACTGAGCTATCCCTGCTGTTGTTAAAATTAATAGCACACTAATATTCGATTGGTAAATCACTAATTTCACAAGTTTAATACTTAATCCGCGCCTAAACTAAAGCCAATCGATAAAAAAAGGCATACCTCGATAGATTCTTCATTATTGATACACTTGAGTGCTTCTGATTGAAACCAGTCAAGCTCGAACGGAAGTATATTCGTAGGCGTTTTGCGATTTTGACCTCGAAAATCCGTAATTTGCAGGATGCGACACATCATATGACAGGCAGCTGGTTTGTCAATTATTACCTTTTTCTCTTCTTCGGGCTCCTGTGATTTTGGAACTGAACTGAGGTTGGTGGATTTAGGAACAGATTCTGCTTGAGCACGATTTTTTGATGAGCTGCCCCCACCATGTTTTTAAAATTTTATAAGGCTAAAATACCATTCTCTTATCATCGATAACTTTTTTCCTTCACTTTTCTCTTCCTTCCTCCGCGGAACCCTAAGGTTATACAACTTTCTAGATCTCACATATTTGAAATCGAACAATGGATTGCGAAGACGATACTACAAATCTAAGGGAGTTTGAGGTGGTAATTATAACTATTTTTCAACTTTTTATGCCAAAATTTCGTTTTTAAAAATTATAATTCGCAAAAGCTTGATAGGCTGGAGTTATCAAAATGCAGTCATTGTGACAGAGAAGAAAACGAGGCAGAGGAGAGAAAGATTCAGAGGAGAAGTTTCTTATATTTTCTATGCCTTTTTCAATCACACACCCTAGTTCTTATAGCTGCTACCAAGGATTTCTAGCCACTCATTGATAACTAAGGACATGTGGTCCATACAATAATATTTCAGGTGTAACCACCAAATATTGCTAAATATAAATAGAAAAGCTGAAATTTGTTATAACTAGCTATTGCTTTTGCTGCCCATACGTGGTCCATT
Source organism: Allium cepa (assembly GCA_030765085.1). NCBI lineage: Eukaryota > Viridiplantae > Streptophyta > Magnoliopsida > Asparagales > Amaryllidaceae > Allium > Allium cepa. Next base: position 251,474,307 of record CM060929.1, read on the forward strand.
CTACTTTTATTAGTTTGTTGCTTGATAGCCAAGATATCTTGCTAGTTTATGTATTATTCATTTGGGTCGGATAACTGCAGGTGCATCAATACGTCCCCCGCCAAAAGCAACCTTGTCCTCAAGGTTGAGGTGGGGAAAACTGTGAGTCATTTGTGTGTAATCTTCCCAGGTGGCTTCAGTTGGATCCGGGTCTTGCCATTGGATAAGGACTTGGTGTGTGGTGGGGTTTAGGTGGCGATGAGCAAGGATTTTGGCTGGCTGGTAGACTGGGTGTCCTTCATGAGTAAGTGGGGTAAGGGGTGGGTGTGGTGGAGTGTGGGTTAGGGCAGTGTTTGAGGAGAGATATGTGGAATACCGGGTGGATTTTGGAGTCATGGGGTAGGCGAAGTTTGTAGGCTACAGCACCCATTCTTTCTATAATTACATAAGGTACGAAGTATTTGCAAGAAAGTTTGTGGTGTGTGGTGCCGAGGGAGGTTTGGCGATAGAGTTGGAGGCGGACGAAGACCCATGTGAGGATGCTAAATTCTTTATCAGTGCGGTGTTGGTTGGCGTGGTTCGTCATCCTGGTTTGGGCCTTCTCTAAGTTTGTTTTGATTTGTTTGAGCAGAAACCACGGTCAATGAGCCATTCATCAAGTTCATGTAAATTGGTGTTTCCTTCACTATAGTTGACAAGCATTGGAGGGGGGTCGTCCGTACACCACTTGAAACGGAGAAGTGCCAAGGGAATAGTGGTGGTTTGTGTTGTACCACCATTCAGCCTAGGGAAGAAGCAGAACCCATCGATTGGGTGTGTCACTAACTAGTGCTCGTAAATAGGTCACTAAGCAACGATTCATGACTTCGGTTTGACCATCCATTTGCGGGTGATAGGCGCTGCTCATTTTTCGGTCCGTGCCATGTACGCGGCAAAGTTCCTTCCAAAAGTGACTAATGAAAAATCGGTCTCTATCAGAGACAATGGAACAGGGAAAATCGTGTAAACGCATATAGTCTTGAATGAAATAACGGGTCAGTTGGGCTGTGGAAATGGAAGTTGGTAGGGCGATGAAGTGGCTGTATTTGGACAAACGGTCGACTATGACCAAAATGGAGGTTTTCCTGGAAGACGGTGGTAGATGCATAACAAAGTCCATGGAGATATCTTCCCACATGCGAGAGGGGATGGGAAAGGTTTGTAAGAGGCCTTTGGGTGGGGTGTTTTCAGGTTTCGATTGCAGACAGGTTGAACACTGAGTGACAAACTGTTTAACAAAAGTAGACAGCTTGGGCCGGTAAAAGTTTGAAGATATACGAGCAGTGGTAGCTTTTATACCTAAGTGCCCTCCGAGCTTGGACCCATGGAGGATGACGATAATCTGCCGATGAAGATTTTGAGTGTCTGGGACGAAGATTCTGCCATCGTACAATAGTAGGCCATTGCGGATTGAACATGATTGGATCTAGTTGATGCTTGCTACCGAAGTTGTTGAGCGATAAGGCCGACTGCTATTGCGGCTTTAATTTGTTCAGTGAGGAGAAATTTAGGTGTAAGAATGGTGTGGAGATGAGGCGAGGCTGTGGTGGCAAGCGACAGGGAGAAGTGGAGGTCGGATGAGGTTGGCTGTTGCTGGCGATGCAGAGCGTTCGACTTGGCTTGCTGCTGTGGTAAGGGAAGGGTCGGAGGTTGGTTCTGGGGTTGCGGTAGAGGCGGTGGAGGTTCAGGCGGCGACAGTGGTAAAATTCGGGAGGGTGGATTGGCAGTTGTAGAGGAAAAAAGGGGTGGATTAATTATGGTGGAAGGTTTGGAAGATAATGGGTTTGTGGGGAATGAAGAAGCGGAGGGATGGGCCTGCTGGGTAAGTATGGTTTTGGGCTGGCTGTAGAAGTCCAACTAGAAAGTGCATCTACTACAGTGTTAGAAGGTCCTGGTTCGTAGAGTATAGTGAAATTAAATCCCAGCAGTTTAGTCAGCCAGCGTTGTTGCTCTGGATTTTGTATAGTTTAGGTCGTGAGTTGGCGAAAGCTTTGGTGGTCGGTAATGATAATAAAATGGCGGCCGAGGAGATAATGACGCCAACGTTTGACGGCGGAAGTAATGGCATACATTTCACGACTATAGGTGGACGCTCGTCGAAGGAGTGGAGAAAGGGTTTTTCTAAAGTATGACATTGGATGTTTATTTTGAGAGAGAACGAAACCAATGGCGGTAATGGAAGCGTCGGCGTGGATAGTGAAGGTTTGGGTGAAATCGGGTAAGGCTAGGATCGGAGTGGTGGTGACGGCATGTTTAAGGGCATTGAAAGCATCGGTTGCGGAGTTGGTGTAACATTCTCGGATTTTAGCCAAGTTTAATTTGGTGATTTGTTTAAATCATGGAATTAAATTGTGAATTTAATGATGAATTAATTAGGAAATTCCAGAATAAATTAAAATACATGTTTATAGAAATAAAATTTTGGTTTGAAATTCAAAAATAAACATCTCGAAAATAAACTTAATTTGAAAAACTCTATATTTAAAATTAATAAAAGTTTGTTTTCTTTTGGAAATAAAAATGATTTATATAAATATGTTTTAAACTTAAGTTTAAGTTTAAATAAGAGTTGAATAAAAAGTTTATATCCTTTCTTTTTAAAATTTGCTTGAACTAAGTTTGTATAAAAATATAAAAAAACATATCTTTTGAAAAGTTTATAAGAAAACATATATATGTAAAGAAAAGGATTTGTAAAGTTGTAAGATGAGATTTGATAAAAGACTTGGATTACTTTTCTTTTATTTATTTGAAAATAAATATAGTAGTATATATATATGTAGTTAAATATAAAAGCTTTAATATATATATATATATATATATATATATATCTTTTGAAATAAAGGAGTTAAAAATAATTTGTATAAACATGTAAACATAAGATAATAAAGGTTTAAAAACAAAATTTATAAAATTATTTAAAAGAGGGATATAAACATAAATTTGATATTTTTAACATTTGTAAGCAATTTAAACAAAGGGATGAACAAGTGATAACATGAATTAAACAAGTGGCAATGATCATTTTCTTTTAAAATTGGATGATATACAAAAAAGGGAATTTAACTCCATAGTTCAGTTCAAAATTTTCTTCATCTTTCTCTAAAATTCTCAAACCTGAAACAATTAAAACTAAAGATTATTTCCAGTTTTTGAAACCAGGAAATCAAAGCTGAAAAACAAAAGCAAAATCTGTTAAAAAAATCAAACAATTTTCAATTTTCAATTTGATTCAAATCTGAAGCATGCATATGCATTTCAATCAAACTAGATCATCTCAAACCTAAGATTAGATCATATCAACATCAAGTTTCAATAGATCAGTTTCAATTAACATTTCTAGAGCAAAGTCTTCAGCTTGGAAAACAAAGCCATTCAAAGCTTTAAACAAATTCAACTGTAAAGAACAAGTATCAGAGCAAATCAAAATCTAAAAGTCTGAGCAAAAAAAATGCAAAGGCCAGATCTATTTCAACTTAAGATCATCAAATCCAGATCAAAGCATCAATCTTCCGACTTTATTTCCAGATTTTAAAAGTTAAGCTGGTCCTCTGCCTTTCTTCAACATTCAGGTGAGCAAACTTACGTTTGATCTAATCTCTGACTCGATGTAGTGATTTATGTTTGATGTAAAGTCGTAAATGTGTTTGCATGTATGCAAAAATGCATATATATATATATATATATATGTATGTAAATATGTATGAATGCATGACAGGGTACAAAGCAAATGGCTCTGTTCCAGGTTAACAGGTTTCCAAACCTGTTTTCAAAATTTTAAATATTCATCTCTAATCCTCTTTAGACCTTAGAATTCAAACAAAATGTGTTTTTTAAATGATGATCTAGTTCTTAAGAATATTTTTAGGAAAATCAGGAAGTAAATTTTGATCTAGAACAAGAATTTACAGTGAAACTCAAATAAATGCAAAAACTCAAGTATCTTAATTTCTTGAATTGATTATATTATATGATTTGTTTTCAAAAATGATGATTTTTAAAAGAAAAATCACGATTTTTAATTTGGTAAATCTCGAGAATTTGTAATTTGAACGTGAATGAGTTTTCGAGGCTTTTTTGGTGATCGGGAAATTCTGGGTGGTCGGGATCACCACTAAGAATAGCCTGGAGCATATAGATTAGGGAAAAAATACTTAGAAGATTTTCAAGTGGTCGAGGTTGCAATATGATGGCAATTTAGGGTTTTGTGTGTTGTTGGGTTCAATGTCGTTCGCGAGTTCAGTACGTTGACGTCGGTGCTTTGAGGTCAACCGGACCAGGGGGATTTGAAGCGTAGTCGAGTGACGTTGCTATGGGTGTGATGGCGAGGTGTCTGGTGGACGAAATTGTCGACGGAGGGTGGACGTATCGATCAAGTTATTTCCTGTTGTGGTCAACGTGGTGATCGATTTCGAATCACTGGCAATTCGACGAAGCTAAGTGGTCAGGTCATCTGCGATTGTGGTCGTCGAACTGAAGATGGTCACAGCATTGATCGTCGGCGGTCGGAACGTGAGTGCATGTGCACGCGTACACATGTGTGTTAGTGATGAACTGGTTTTTAGGGAGAAGGTTGCTCGAGTTCTTCACGTGTGATGCTCGAAGTTTTGTGAGGTCAGGCTCGGGTAAAAACTAGTTTGGCTCGGGTTTGTTAATAAGTTTCCGGGTTTTAAAAATTCAAAGGAAAAAGAAAAATGTTTAAGTTTAAAAAAACAAATTGTAAATCAAAGTTTTCAAAGTTAAATGAAAATAAGAAAGCTTTCATAAAAAAAAATTTAACAAGATTTTAAAACAAATTTTTTAAAATATAGAGACTACAAATGCAAATGTGTTTTGAAATTAAATTATTTTGATTTGAATAATTAAATATTAGTTGATTATTTAATTTAATCTCAAATTGTTTTCAAAATAAATTATTTCAAATTCATTAAGTTAAAAGTGTTTTAATCTGTATAACTTTTGTTTTAAAGTTTATAAACTTAATTTTTGTAATTAAGTGAATGGTTGAGAAAATAAAATGTTTTATAATCCTCAATCTAACTTATAGATTTTAAGTTAGTTAATGTATTGATGATGATTTATTTCCAAAGGTTATTAAATAAGGATTAAATAATAAAGATAAATGGTTTATCTTTTAAATTAATGAAAATAATTAAAGTAAATTAATTAATGATTTAAAGATTGATTAATCAAGTGTTTTAAAGGTTAATTAATTAAGGATAATTAATTAATGTAATTAAGGTAATTAATTTAAGAAGTAATTAATTAATTAAAGGTTAATTAATTAATTTATAATTAAGGATTAATTAATTTATAATTAAGGATTAATTAATGATTTATTGATAAAGGTGATTAAGAATTAATTAATTATTAAGGATAAATAAATCTTCTTATGTATAGCCTTCAAAATTGAATCAATCTTGTAACTCTAATCTCTTGGTGATTAATAAAATCTTCTCCCCAAGTGGACGTACACTACCTCGTGGTAGTAGAACCACTATAAATACTGGTATTATTTATTTTCTGCATTGCATAGATCTATGATTGTCTAATTTGGGGTTTATATATATTTGTTCTGTCTCGCTACAATCACGATCTAGTTGTTTTCCGCTGCGTTGGGCTTTTTTATTCCCTTAGACTGATCATCTAAAGGGATTTTCCTCAAACAGTCTGGCATCGTAGCTGCAAGGTTGATTGAGGAGTGTTAGATGCTATGGCAGGAGATGAAGCAACTCCAGTTGTCACAAGACCTTATACTAGAGGGAATGTATATCGCGGTGGGATCACATTTGGAAATTGAGAAATGGAATGGAGATAAGGATTTCAAGAAGTGATAATGGAAGATGAAGGCTGTTCTAATAAGGAATGAAATCCATCCAGTAATGTTTTCCTCTAAGGAGTTGACGGCTGCATCTTAGTCGTGGAAAAGAAGGAGATGGAGAAATGGGCGTTTACTACTTTACAACTAGCTATGGGAGAGAATGCCATCTCAGAGATTAGTAGTGAAACCATTATTTGGTGCATTTGGACCAAGTTAGAAAATCTCTACTTAAAGAAAACTCTGACCAACTGTCTGATATTGTTGAAGACATTTTTCACCATGCGGATGAGGGAGGATACTTCAGTGAAGTAACATCTTAATTTCTTTGATGGTCTCATGATGAAGATGAAGATTGTTGACTTAAAGATAGGTGAGGAGCTAATGGAAATGATTCTTTTGTGTTCTCTTCCGAAGCGTTACACGGGTTTCGCTAACAGCCTTATCTTCGCTAGAGATGCATTGACAGTGGAAGATGTGAAGTCGGACCTTCTATCTAAGGTCTTGAGAGATCAACTGAAGGAGATACGCGAAGGAAGCAGAGGTGGAAGTAGTAGTCACGGCCTGTTTATTGAAAGAGGTAGAGAAGATAAGAAGAATTGAAACTCTAAAGAGCGTTCCAAGTCCAGGAAGCCGGGTAATGGCAGGAAAGGAAAGTCCAAGGATGGAAAGTGCTTTATCTGTAAGAAACCTTGGTCATTGGAAAAAGAATAGTTCATATTTGAAGAAGAAGGAAGAAGATGGATCTTCATCATTTGCGGTGGAGAAGTCTATATATGTCGCCTAATAAGGATTACTTCAGTTCTTTCGTTGGGCGAGAGGGAAGCTCTATTCTTATGGATAATGATGTTTGCTGTAGAGCAATGGGTGAAGGTATAGTGAGGATCAGGATGTTTAGCGGAGTGATACGCACTTTGACAGGTGTCTGATATGTCCTAGGTCTTTGAAAGTCCTTAAATTTTTTACGGCAAATAACATCTTTGGGATGCAAGGTAAATATCGAGAAGGATAGTCTGAAGGTTTTGAGAGGTGCACTAGTTATTATGAAAGGAGATGTGTTCTAAAATCTGTATTTTCTGAAAGGAGACACGGTTCTTGGAGAGTCGTGTGTTGGTGTAGACAGTTCTCGTGCTGTGAATGTCATAAAGCTTTGGCATCTCAGGTGGGTCATATTTTAAAGAAGAGCTTATAGTTTCTTCGGAGACGAAAGATGATCAAAGGAGAAAACTTCGACAAGATGGACTTTTGCTAGGAGTGTGTGTTAGGCCAGAAACTAAAGCACCTTTGGAGTTGGACTTCGTAGATCGAGACGAGCACTTAAGTACGTGCATATAGATGTTTGGGAACCGGTTGCTACTCCTTCTCTTGGAGGAGCAAAGCATTTTATATCTTTCATTGATGATTTTTCTCACGAAGTATGGTTGTATGTGATGAAGGCTAAATCAGAGTGCTTTGAAAAGTTCAATGATTGGAAAGCGCTTGTTGAGAACCAATCTGGTCCTAGGTTGAAGATGCTGAGATCTAATAATGGCGGTGAATTCGTCTCTAGGCAGTTTCTCGACTTTTATAGACAACATGACATTTAGAGACATTTCGCTACACTCGGTGATCCGCAATCCTATGGGATTGCAGAAAGGATGAACATGACTATAATGAAGAAGGCTCGTTGCTTGAGATTGACGGCGGGCGTGTCTAGATGCTTTTGGGCTGAGGCGTTACCAACTACGATGCATATCTTAAATCGAATTTTGTGCTCATCCGTAGATGGAAAGGTTCCAAAGGAGAAGTGGAGAGATAAAGTAGTGTATCTTGGTTACTTTCGAATTTTTGGTTGTCCTGTGTACGTTCACCATACAGATGATGATAAGTTAGAGGCTATAGCATACAAGGGCATACTAATGGGATACACCGATGGTATTAAAAGGTGTCGAATTTGGAACCCTATTGATCGAAAGACTGTTCGTTCCAAACATGTTACTTTTGATGAATCTGCTATGTTCAATCCAAAGAAGAAGTTACCCACCACATCAGAAGATTCTGATAGGCCTAAGGTGATGGAAGAAGTTTCCGTGTTCCAAGCAATGAGTTGAGTTGTTGTTGATGCTTTCAAGGAAAACGTAGTTGATGAAACATCATAGGAGAGTCCACAGGTACCTTCTAGTAGTGATGGTGATGCGCATGAATCTAGAGGAAATTCAGTTCAAGGTGGAGCTGAAAGGAGTTTAGACGAAGTAGTACCTACCGGGATCAGTCATTGGACTATTAGGCTGCCCGAAAGGTATGGTGATTGGCAGTTAGCTAATCTTAGCCTTGGTGTTCAGTTTGACAATGCCCTACACGAAGTTCTTAAGGAAACGCTTGACATTGATGAAACTTTGAAGTCATGTTACAGTTCGAAGTGGATGTGGGATATGAAAGAGGAGTTACAATCGCTGAAGAAGAACAAGACTTGGAATTTGGTACCACTTCCTCAAGAAAGCCGAGCCATAGATTGCAAATGGGTGTTCAAGGTGAAAGATGATGGGAGATACAAGGCTAGAATGGTTGTTAAAGGGTTTCACAAAGAAAGGGATTGGAGTATAGTGAGATATTCTCTACAGTAGTTAGGTATACGTCTATCCGCATTTTGCTCGCTATCATCACAGCTCATGAATTGAAGCTTGAGCAACTAGACTTGAAAACCGCTTTCATGCATGAAGACTTGGATGAGACCATTTACATGAAGCATCCAGAAGGTTTTCAAATTGAAGAAGTCATTGTAAGGACTTAAGTAGTCGCCTAGACAATGGCACAAGAGATTTGACTCTTTTATGCTTTCACTTGATTTTGATCGTAGCATCAAAGACGCTTGTATGTACTTCAAGCATTTAAAGAATGGTATATGGGTGTACCTATTCTTGTACGTGGATGATATGTTGATTGCTTCCACGGATAAAGCTGAAATTGATAGTTTAAAACGAAAGCTACAAGCGGAATTCGAAAAAGACCTTGGAGAAGCATAGAAAATTTTGGGCATGGAAATCCAAAAGGATAGAAAGTTAGAACTTTTGAGCCTCACTCAACAGGAGTACATTCAAAAGGTGCTTGTTCGGTTTAGCATGGAAGGGACAAAGGCAATCAGCACACGCATGTCTTTGCACATACAGCTTTATAGTAAAAGCTCTCCGGTCTCGAAAAAGGACAAGGCTTATATGATAAAGGTCCCATATGCAAGTGTAGTTGGCAGCTTGATATATGCCATGCTGTGCACTAGGCCTGACATTGTACAGGCTGTTGGATTAGTGAGTAGGTTCATAGCGAATTCAGGAAATACGCATTGGGAAGCAGTGAAGTGTATCTTCAGATACCTTAGAGGAACTCCAAACCATGAACTTGTCTTTGGCGGCAGAGGAGGAGATTTCAACTTGGTTGGATTTTGTGATTCCGACTGCGCCGGTGATAGAGTTCAAAGGAAGTCAACCTCCGGATATGTGTTCACCATTGCTGGGACAATGATCAGTTGGAGAGCGAGGTTGTAGACGATTGTGATTTTTTCTACTACAGAAGCAGAGCTCATAGCTATGGTTGACGCACCTAAAGATGCGCTTTATTTGAGGCGACTATTGTGTGATTTGGGCTTCGAATACGAAGGAGTGAATGTGTACTGTGACAATTAGAGTGCAATTCACTTAGCTGAAAATTTGACGTTCAGCTCAAGGACGAAGCATATTAAGGTGAGAGAGTCATTTCTTGTCTCGATGAGTGAAGAGATGCTAGTTCATCTTTAGAAAGTTCACACAAAGGAGAATGCATCAGACATGTTTACCTAGTCGTTGCCCGTAGCTAAGTTCGAGCATTTTTTGGACTTGATTCGCTTAATGAAGTGTTAGGTGCCATGGGGTGGCACGAGGGGAGAGTTGAGCTGGTTTATGGAGACGTTTGTTTTCATGGTGGAGATTGATAGATTCTACATGGAATATGTACTTCGAACACTTTGTTGTCGGAAGGTGGCTTTACCGGAGTTTGTTAAAAGATTGTAATGGATAATGGCATTGCCGAAGCTTATTGAGTAAGTATTCATTGCTTGGAGCATGAAGGCATAGTTTGTCTTGGTTGGCCTCTTTGGAAATCTGGTACCAAGGTGGTGATTGTTGAATTGATACCTGATTCCAATTGAAGAAGAAGAAGGAGAAGGAGAAGCTCGCAAGGGAAGAGAAGCAGAGCCATAAAACCCTAACCCAAAGCTAAGAATAGGAGGAAGCCGAACTAGATTTCTAATTTTGAAAAGAAGAAGGTCGTTTGGCAAAAAGAAAGGAGGAGCGGTGATTTGGAGCGGTGTTTTTGGAACAGTGGTTTGAATATAGGGAGTTCCTTCGGAAAAATGAAGGAGAGGTGAGAAGAAGGAAAAGAAAATTGCCGAACGAAGAATTTCGTTCGGCATTTTGGAAATTCCGGTCTAAATTTTTTGCTCGGCGTTTTGTCAAACCATACCAGATGCATGACGAACCAAACTCCATGACTGCTATATAGCAGTTACATCTCCTCATTTCCCCACATTATAAATAAAGAAGGTTCTGGACAACAATGACAACCAAAATTGAGAGATAATTTCAGTCAATTTCAGAATCATTCTAGAGAGCTGAAACTCTGCAGAATTTTGTCTGTATTGTTAATTATTCTTATGTATAGCATCTAAAAGTGAATCAATTTTGTAACTCTAATCTTTCGGTGATTAATGAAATCTTCTCTCTCCAAGTGGACGTACAGTGCATCGCGGTAGTGGAACTGTTATTTATTTTTCTGCATTGCATAGATCTGTGGCTGTCTGTTCTGATGTTTATCTCTGTTTGTTCCCTCTCACTACAATCACGATTCAGATGTTTTCCACTGGTTGGTTTTTTTTATTCGCTTATACCGATCATCTGAATGTATTTTTCCTACAGTTTACAACGTCGAACCACTATAAATCTCGTCTTTTTACTGCCTTCTTTTTAATTTTTGTTGTTCTTCACATTTATTTCATCTTCATATATTCTATCTGTGACCTATGATTGTGGGTTGGTGCTTTCATTTGCAATCGGGTGTTTGTGATCAATTTTGACGTAAAAAGATGCAAACCTTGATGAGTTTTTTTTTTGAAATAGTATTTCAACTGTTTCCGACAAAACTGGCAACAGGTTTGAATGATGTACACCGAACCCTGTATTAAAGGGAAGCATATTTGAAACCTGCAGAAATTAACAAATATTCAAATGAATGGAACAAATATTACTGCAGTGGAATCATCATTTACAATTCAAATAATTATTTACATTTTCCTTTTATCGCTTTTTCCAGTAGGAACAAGCAAATTCAAAGCTTTCTGGAAACTGTCATATCCAAATTTACCATTTTCGTCCATTGTACCTTGAGTTATCATATTATGATTTGACATACAGTAAATTCATAAAGCATAAGCAAACATTATGGACTGTTAGCTAAAATAGATATATCACAAAAATTTCCAACAAATCGACTGTTGTTTAACATCTTTTGTGGCTTATTCGTAATATAATTGTGACTACATCGACGATTATAACATATTGTATGGGTTACTAAGCTTAGATTCTAAAATTTTCTAATTCCTCGGGTTCTCCAAAAATTAAGGTTGAAGTGTCATTGCAGATTTATGCATAAAATTTAATTCAAAATGTGTTGTAGTGTAGCACATAAATATAAATAATAAAATATTACAAGAAAGAAAAATATATGTACTGCTGTTAAAATGGGGTGGGGGGAGGGGGGGAAGGAATCACGTCTATACCACTGAAATAGGATATATCTCAATGCAAATCTATCGAGCAGATTACCAATAGGAACGGTCGTAGAACGAATATAAAATAAGGAACGACCGCCAAGACTCTATAATTAAAAGATGACGAAAGAAAAGTCTCTTTCGAAAAAATTATGAAAATTTGGTCTCTATTTTTAGTTTTTGACAAATTTATGCTATTTTTCCCTTGACTTCAATGCTGTGCCGATTTTATAGAAGAGGACGATTTGGTAAAAAAACAAAAAAAAAACTAATTTACATGGTTTTATTAGTATTGAACATCATCAAAGACCACTACTAACCTATCGTAGGAACTCTGATTCTTTAGAGCAGCATGCTACCATAACAATTCTTTATCGCAATATTATGAAGTTTATGATTAGTAACTATTACAGTTATTGGAAATGCAGAAAATATAATACGCATCACAACAAGTTGCTTTTACATCTCCGTTCATAAGACCCACATGTTAGGATCCTTTCAAGTCAATTAAAGAACTATAATTGGAGAAGGATAAACGACCCTTTGTTGGTTTTTAATGGCATAGCAATTGCATCTGAAGCGATAATAGTCTTTCCAACTGATGTATGAACTGAAAACGAACCAAAATGAAGTTAAATAACTAATATGTTTCTGCCATATGCCCAAATGCTACAGCCTTTATCTCATTTGGTTGTAAAAAAATAAACTGAAATCCATTCTATGGCTTTTACACTACAAAAAATATAAGTAACTTTGCCTATATAAACATGAACTAAATATAGTAATAAACTAGGTTTAATAACCTGTGTTGAGCACGAATTTAGTTTATACCAAATTAGTTATTCGTGAACATAATGGCATAAAATAAGTACAATTTCCATTGGCAAATACATCAAAATTAATACAAAATAGTAAATAGAAATCTCAAAACCGTTGTACATATTGGTTTATATGCAAAAATTCAGCATACATATTACTAATTCAGGTTGATGGTAACTTATACAGACAATTACTAGGAATTAATTTCATTATGAGAAAGATTAGAATTAGCTACAATAACGTGGAAGATTAAACTAATAAAAATGAAATATCTCAAAATTTACAATAGCATTACATATTATTGAGAATGATTTGAAAATAAAATGATATACTTATTTAATTTTGGAAAGGTATAGAAAGGGTAGTGAATTATAATTGACAATATACGTAAGAAAATGTCAATACTTAGTATTATTTTGAGGATTATTGAAAATGACATGGTTTTTGTGTTAAATATAAAAAGTATAAAAATGGTATTTCATTCAAACTTGGGAATATATAAACATATGTACACATATCTATACTATAATATGAATACCTAGTTCAATTTCAAGAGCACACGTGTCTACTTGAATTTTGGCAACTGAATAGTCTCCAAATCGATATTATCTACTGCTATTATATTACTATTAACAATGCCTTCAGATTTGTGCCTTCCCGATACATCGGCGTCGACGTTTTCTTTCCTTTGGTAACAGTCGCTAGGCCCTACAGCTTCAGAACTATACTCGACCCCTTACAGCTCTGACCCTTCGATCATCGCATCTTTTATCTTTTTCACCTTCTCCCTTGCGTCCACATCGACAATAGGTAACCATTAATACCCAATTTCACAATTTTCTTTTTACTTTTATTTATACTAAATTAATCTTCTTGCTGCTGAAGCATTTTAATATTTCTCTTTCTCTTCATCTTTATGTTGTCGCGCTTGAGTATCAGGCAGTTTATTGCTGCCTCGAACGTCCAGATCTCCTATTGTTTAGGTATGTTATCATTGGTCTCCCTGATTGGTTAATTTTTTCGTTCTTTTCATTCTAATTGAATGTGTCTCTATTTTTTTACCATCTGCATATCTGTACTTTCTAATTGAATGTTACTTGAGTTGTTAAATTTTGAGTATCAACTATTCATGCTGGGTTGATTGTATCTCTGCTCTTTTAGAATCATCAATAGTTATTTTATTTCACTAATTTTTGATATCAAAAAATTTATATATATTTGTTCCAATTTAAAATTCATATATGGCACACTTAAGATCATGTGGTTTTGTGACGATGTGATGACCTCAGGGACCCAACATCTTCCTTCATGCCTAATTTTTTTCCTTTTCATTGTTTTGTCTATATCTTATGTTAATTTGATTTTAATTTGATATGGCGTGAAATGAAGGATCTAAGTAAAGTTTATATTAATTTTTAGGCGATACTTCTACTATCTTTATGAGTTTGTGTACCTCATTTTTTCCTTTTAAATTGATACAATATGATAAGAGAGTAAGGAACAAGCATTTTAATATGTAATTCATAAAAAAATATGCCTTTTATAATTGTCTGGTTTTATTAGATGATGATCTAAAGTTTAGAAGTTTCTACCAGATATTACAACAAAGTAAGGCAATGACAGGTAATTTCTCTTTGATTGTATATAGTTTGTGTTGATTTTAGTGTATCAAATTTATAGTTTTACTATTCTTTTCTTATAAAGGTGTAGTTTTGGATTCCACATGCTTACTGCTGAGATCCATAATTTACTAAAAAATTTAATGAGTGCTGATTTTGGGAGTCAGAAACTAACACCTTCATTTTATCCAATGCAACTTCAAAGCATATGTTTGATCAACTTCAGGCTCACCTAAAAACCCTAAATTGAGCATATAAATATTAATTAGTTATAATTTATTTCACAGGCAGTACATAACACTTTTAACAGAGTAGAGTTATCAACGCTTTTCCTTTATATATTATTTGCTTGCAATATGAATTTTCCGCATGTTAATGGTCAAAAATATTATTATTCATGTTCTATAATTTTAGAGTTTTAATAATGGAGGGGAAGCACATGGAAAAGTTGTTCATGTTTGGTTGTGCATATTTGATTACCCCAGCTGGAAGATATTGGTGACAAACTTTATCCTGTTACATTTTCATTCCTGTATATTTGCTTTTTGTTGTCTGAATTTGTTGCACATTTGCACTTATAAAATTTCATCCTTGGTATCATCAATGAAAAAATTGAATTGCAAGTGCTTTTAAAGATTGCGCAAAAAATGACACTAATGTCTTCAATATTGATATTCACAGTATCAAGTATTATTATTTAGTTTGCATGTAATCCTGAAGAGTACTGTTTGATTTTAGACCATGTAATTGCAATATACACGTAGCTTTTAAGTTATTTTCTCTTAATTTGGTATATAGTCCGTCAATATAGAAAACTGCACACATTTCTCATTGTCTAACAAGATAATAGTATTTGTTCAACCTCACTTCTCATCGATATAAAAAAAATTGCACGTCTGCACTCAAATGAAAGAAGTTATGTATAAATTTTCCAAAGCTTATGTTTCTCAAATTGCGTAACATTGAATATTTTATAAACTATTTGCCAAACTTTGCATATATTATATTTAGTATGCTTTGCTATTGAAGTTTCAAATTACCAATATATTTTAGTGCTGTTTTTTGAATCTAGAAGAATTAATATTGCTTTTTATTCCTATCCAATTTTTACATGTTATCTACTTGATTCGTTATTTTTCTTTTGATATTAAATAATCATTGAATAAGATGCTCGCTTACCTAAAATAACATGCCTGTTTTCTTTTATAATTCACAACGGGAAAGTAAACGTTAAATTATTTAGCTAGGTATGAGTTGACTATTTTGGAGTAGTTTCAATTTAATAGTTTTCGATGGTTTGGTACCGTGATTGGTTTTTGCATCTTTATTTTGAACTACGCTATTCGAAGGAAACACAAATGGATCCCTTATGTAGAAAATATATCAAATTTCCATTATCATTGTATGTGAACGTGATTTACCATTTACTCTTCTTCTAAATAATTTTATTATTAGCGTTTTACTTCAATTTCCAACAGTAACATCCGACAATCAATTCAGTGGCTATAAGGTTGGAATAGTGTGTCTATTGTTATACTAAAATTCAATCTCCCTACTTAATACATGTTTAATTTCACCAATTTATGTTCAATAATATAGTCAGCATAAATAGAATATTGTATCATATTGTATCAATGTAAAAGGAGAAAAAAGGCATAATTTTTTATGAATTACATATCAAAATGCTTGTTCCTTACTCTCTTATCATATTATATCAATGTAAAAGGAAAAAATTAGGCACACGTACACATAAAGATAGTAGCAGTATCCCCTAAAAATTAGTATAAACTTTACTTAGATCCTTCATTTCACGCCATATCAAACTAAATTTAAATTAACATAAGATATAGACAAAACAATGAAAAGGAAAAAAAATTAGGCATGAAGGAAGATGTTGGGTCCCTGAGATCATCACATCGTCACACAAATCACATGATCTTAAGTGTGCCATCTATGAATTTTTAATTGGAACAAATATATATAAATTATTTGATATTAGAAATTAGTGAAATAAAATAACTATCGATGATTCGAAAAGAACAGAGATACAATCAACCCAACATGAATAGTTGATACTCAAAATTTAGCAACTCAACCAACATTCAATCAGAAAGATCAGATATGCAGATGGTAAAAAAATAGATACACGTTCAACTAGAATGAAAAGAACGAAAAAATTAACCAATCAGGGAGAGCAATGATAACATACCTAAACAATAGGAGATCTGGACGTTCGAGGCAACAATAAACTGCCTGATACTCAAGCGCGACAGCATAAAGATGAAGAGAAAGAGAAATATTAAAATGCTTCAGCAGTAAGAAAATTAATTTAGTATAAATAAAAGTAAAAAGAAAATTGTGAAATTGGGTATTAATGGTTACCTATTGTCGATGTGGACGCAAGGGAGAAGGTGGAAAAGATAAAAGGTGCGACGATCGAAGGATCAGAGCTGTAAGGGGTCGGGTAGAGTTCTAAAGCTTTAGGACCTAGCGACTGTTACCAAAGGAAAGAAATGGTTGACTTCGATGTATGGGAAAGGCACAAATCTGAAGGCATTGTTAATAATAATATAATAGTAGTAGATAATATAGATTTGGAGACTGTTCAGTTGCCAAAATTCAAGTAGACATGTGTGCTCATGAAATTGAACTGGGTATTCATATTATAGTATAGAAATGTATACATATGTGTATATATTTCCAAGTTTGAATGAAATACCATTTTATACTTTTTATATTTAACACAAGAACCATGTCATTTTCAATAATCCTCAAAATTATACTAAGTATTGACATTTTCTTACGTATATTGTCAATTATAATTCACTACCCTTTCTATACCTTTTCAAAACTAAATAAATGTATCATTTTATTTTCAAATCATTCTCAATAATATGTTACGCTATTGTAAATTTTGAGATATTTCATTTTTATTAGTTTAATCTCTCACGCTATTCTAGCTAATTCTAGTCTTTCTCGAAATGAAATTAATTCCTTGTAATTGTCTGTATAAGTTACCATCAACCTGAATTAATAATATGTATGCTGAATTTTCTGCATATAAATCAATATTTACAATGGTTTTGAGATTTCAATTTACTATTTTGTATTAATTTTGATGTATTTCCCAATGGAAATTGTACTTATTTTATGCCCTTATGTTCACGAATAACTAATTTGGTATAAAATAAATTGGTATTGAACACAGGTTGCAATGTACATGTAGCTTTTAAGTTATTTTCTCTTAATTTTGTATATAGTCCTTCAATATAGAAAACTGCACACATTTCTCATTGTCTAACAAGATAACAGTATTTGTTCAACTTCACTTCTCATCGATATAAAATAAATTGCACATCTGCACTCAAATGAAGGAAGTTATGTATAAATTTTCCAAAGCTTATGTTTCTCAAATTGCATAACATTGAATATTTTATAAACTATTTGCCAAACTTTGCATATATTATATTTAGTATACCTTGCTATTGAAGTTTCAAATTACCAATATATTTTAGTGCTGTTTTTTGAATCTAGAAGAATTAATATTGCTTTTTATTCCTGTCCAATTTTTAAATGTTATCTACTTGATTCGTTATTTTTCTTTTGATATCAAATAATCATTGAATAAGATGCTCGCTTACCTAAAATAACATGCATGTTTTCTTTTATAATTCACAACGGGAAAGTAAACGTTAAATTATTTAACTAGGTATGAGTTGACTATTTTGGAGTAGTTTCAATTTAATAGTTTTCGATGGTTTGGTACCGTGATTGGTTTTTGCATCTTTATTTTGAACTACGCTATTCGAAGGAAACACAAATGGATCCCTTATGTGGAAAATATATCAATTTTCCATTATCATTGTATGTGAACGTGATTTACTATTTACTCTTCTTCTAAATAATTTTATTACTAGCGTTTACTTCAATCTCCAACAGTAACATCTGACATTCAATTCAGTGGCTATAAGGTTGGAATAGTGTGTGTATTGTTATACTAAAATTCAATCTCCCTAAGTAATACACGTTGAATTTCTCCAATTTATGTTTAATAATATAGTCAGCATAAATGCAGTACATAAATTTTCTTAAGTTGTAGCTATATTTGAAAATGTAAATCATGTAATTGATTTCTTTATGTTGTTATTATTAACTTTCCATTATATTCATATATTTGTATTTATACAATGAGACACACACACTTGCACGCGTGCACACATCCACTTACGGACTCGTGTGCATGTCTACATGCATGTGTGAATTATGCAATAGAAAGGATTTTTGTATTGCTATTGAAATATATGTACTGCTGTTGGAAATAGGGAGAAAAAAAATCATTTGTTTCAATTTTCAAACTTCACTTCAGGTGTTTATTGTACAAAATTCATTTTGTATTAACATATATTATTATTATAAAATTTGATCTATATGCTTTGATACTGTTGTGATTTAGAAAGATATTTGGGTGATGAAACATGAACTCTGAATGTTATAAAGGATGAATATCTTGACTAAAACACATATGTTTCTGTTTATATTTTTCCATATTAGATAATTAATTGATGCTATGTTTCAGCATACTATTTTGATGAATGTTTCAATAATAGTAGGATAATCTTTATGCATAAAGCTGTGAATTTTTCTCAACAATGTGCATTCGATGAATAATCGAGTGATGCTTTGGAATGGTCAGCAAGCTAGCGCAATTATGATTGAGGGATGTTTTGTACTATATACTGTGCACGTTGCTCAAATGTCTTCTACATTATCATATGAAATTCCACACCATTTAAAGAAATAATAGATTATGTCAAACCCATTTACTTTGTTTTCTATCATGTTTTAATATTTGAAGAATATCGTAGGTCATCATGTGAACGTAGCCAACCAAATAATTTTTGTACACACAACACAAAAGATTATATTTTTACTATTAATTGTTTACTTTGACTTACCAAAAAAATTAAATGATAAAGTTGCTTATAAGAGTAGAATAAATGTAATTCAAAGTTACAATCTACGTAATTTTATAAAAAAATATTTATACAAAATTATAGTCACATCCCATGTGCGTAGCACGGGTTCATTCTAGTGTACATATATGCCTATGAGGATGGATCTTATTTCAGCTTTTTTATCCCAAATATGTATATGTACATTCAATAACTAAAAAATCATGTATGATTCCAAGAAATTTATCACATATTACAAATTCAGTTTGTTGAATAGATATTAGACACACAATCATACAAAGAAAATGGATATTCAATATTGAAGCTAAAAAAAATATAAGGAAATTACTGATTAAGTGCAAGATGAAGATTGCTATACACCTTTTTCCATGTTCTCGGGTTGCATTTCTTGATGGGTTAATGGGTGGTTTTTGACGAAGAAGATGAAGAAAGGATGGTTCTTGTATCTGCAGGAAACTGTAGTGATAGATTTTATTGGAAAAGAATGGAGTTACGTGGTAGTTTTAAGAAGGAAAAGAGGAACTGGAATTAGACATGCACAAGATATAAGAAGATGTGCACAATTTTCATGTACACATCAAGAAATGGTGATTTGAAGGTGAATTGTATTACAAATGATATATTGAATCAAGAAATGACAATTTGGATTTGCACATGTCAGAAAGAAAAAGAAGAACGTATTAAACCGAATCATGAATTGTGGTAGAATTTGTAGACACTTTGCTAACAAAAAAATAAAGAAACATGATAATGACAGTTTGCAAATACTTGTCTAAATACAAGAAAGACCTTTGCAAATGATATTGTATTGATGAGAAGCAAAGGAGCTACTAATTTAACAAGAAAATACGGACTTGTATTATACAAAAGGCAAAGAATTCAATATATCAGTTACAAGAAAGATTATATGCAAAAGATATATCACCAGTTTTGTACAATTATCTGAATGCAAGAAATATTGATAAAATAACATAACCACAACAAGAATTCACCGAACCAAAACAATCTAAGGACAGATTCAAGAACCAAATTATGTTATGGATGAATGATCAAGAACAGATAACAATGGTAATAAGGACAAATTGTATATGGACTAAAATGATATGAATATATCAGAAAATTATACTCACAAACCTTACAAAACAATAAGGATTAGGCAATATGGAAGGGATAGTATAATTGAGCAAAATGAATATAGAAAAAGATCAATATCAATCAGAAGGCAATAGAATCACAATGAACCGAAAACTGCAAATTTATTTCAGTGTTTTCTTCACTCTTTTTCCAGTTACAATAACACCACTATATATATACATGTCAGAGTATTATCACAAACACTTTGCCTACGCAACCCATATAAGCCCAAATACCACCAAATACCACATATGGCACATTACAACATCTATCAACACAAACAACATAGCAGATTTACATATTACCCTACTATCACATGCACAAACTGATACGCCCCTTCATCACACTGCTCTAGCCTCAATATCCACAACACTCATCTTTAACACCTTACTGGCACCTTCCAGCATCTTCTCTTACAAAGCAGTGATCAATAAAAATGAACTTCACATTTCCTCCTTCATTTTAGCATTTACCAGAGACTACTAAAAGCCTTCCTTCATCAAAACCATGTCAATCACCCCTTGGTTGTTACATCAAGTAGGATTTTGCAGTAAAATTCATATTAAAACAATTCGAATGCAGCAACTTCTCAAGGCATAATCCGAAATCAAGTAAACTGTGTTGAAGGGCACTGTTCGTCTCAGCAAAATCAGTCAAAAACCCCAACTTACTTAGCAGATCCGATCAAAATTGCGAATGGGTGTACAAAAGGACAAAAGATGCGGTGAGCGTGGATCGAACACGCGACCTTCAGATCTTCAGTCTGACGCTCTCCCAACTGAGCTATCCCCGCTCATGTTAAAATTGATAGCACACTAATTTTCGTTTGGTAAATGACCAATTTCACAAGTTTAATACTTAATCACTCGCCTAAACTAAAGCCAATCGATAAAAACAGGCATACCTCGATAGATTCTTCATTATTGACACACTTAATCGCTTCTGATTGAAACCAGTCAAGCTCAAACGGAAGTATATTCGTAGGCGTTGGTTTATCATCTGCGTTTTGTGATTTTGACCTCGAAAATCCGTAATTTGCAGGATGTGACACATCATATGATAGGCAGCTGGTTTGTCAACTATTACCTTTTGCTCTTCTTCGGGCTCCTGTGATTTTGGAAGTGAACTAAGGTCGGTGGATTTAGGAACAGGTTTTGCTTGAGCATGAGTTTTTGATGAGCTGCCCCCACCATGTTTTTAAAATTTTATAAGGCTAAAATACCATTCTCTTGCCATTGATAACTTTTTTCCTTCTCTTTTCTCTTCCTTCCTCAGCTGAACCCTAAGTTTATACAACTTTCTAGATCTCACGTATTTGAAATCGAACAATGGATTAGGAAGACGATACTACAAATCTAAGGGAGTTTGAGGTGGTAAATATAACTATTTTTCAAATTTTTATGCCAAATTTCGTTTTTAAAAATTACAATTCGCAAAAGCCTGATAGGCTGGAGTTATGAAAATGCAGTCATTATGACAGAGAAGAAAACGAGGCAGAGGAGAGAAAGATTCAGAGGAGAAGTTTCATATATTTTCTATGCCTTTTTCAATCACATACCCTAGTTCTTATAGCTGCTACCAAGGATTTATAGCCACTCATTGATAACAAATTAAGGACACGTGGTCCATACAATAATATTTCAGGCGTAACAACCAAATATTGCTAAATATAAATAGAAATTCTGAAATTTGTTATAACTAGCTATTGCTTTTGCAACCCATATGTGGTCCATTCTGCTTTTATTAGTTTGTTGCTTGATAGCCAAGATATGTTGCTAGTTTATGTATTGTTCATTTGGGTCGGATTGCTTCAGGTGCATTAATACGTCCCCCTCCAAAAGCAACCGTGTCCTCAAGGTTGAGGTGGGGAAAACTGTGAGTCATTTGTGTGTAATCTTCCAAGGTGGCGTCGGTTGGATCCAGGTCTTGCCATTGGATAAGGACTTGGTGTGTGGTGGGGTTTAGGTGGCGATGAGCAAGGATTTGGCTGGCTGGTAGACTAGGTGTCCTTCGTGATTAAGTGGGGGTAAGGGGGTGGGTGTGGTGGAGTGTGGGTTAGGGCAGTATTTGAGGAGATATATGGAATGCCGGGTGGATTTTGGAGTCATGTGGTAGGCGAAGTTTGTGGGCTACACATAAATACAAATAAATTCTGGGTCATTATAAAAGAAGAGCACACATAAATACAAATAAATATTACATAGCATTATTATAATATTTTATAATTAATTAATTAAAATGATCATTATTAATAACTTATAACTTAAAATATATTTACATGTACGATGTACGCTCTATCATCCTCATGCCAAGCATATGACACCGATCCCTTGTCGTCTGTGTGCCTAACGACATGGGTATGCTCAAACACGTCCACGTACAAGACGTGACCCCCCGGCTCTTTGCTGCAATAATTGGTATATATTATTATTGTTCATACAAATTTGTAGTAAAAATGTAATAACCGTTTGTAATTGCAATTAATTAATACCAGGTCCTCACGATGGTGCTGGAATGATTTTGAGCCACCACGGTGTGTGATAGGATTTTTCTGCCTGTTTGCAGAGTTTATGTCTGACTGCGTTTGCAGATTAAAAATCTAGATTATATTTTACATGTGTAAATTAAGTATTTTGTACTGAATAAATTAAGGTGATATCTTATAGACTAACCTTGAATTCGTCGCTACCCCACTATGCGATCCAAGCATCCCAAACGTTGGCGCCTATCCATTGTGGCTTCTTACTGGATTTTTTTAATGTTAGACATCGTATCCCTATAATTCTTTTCCATTTTTGAGTACCAGTGACGCTTGCAAAGGGACACATCCTTCTCTTGTAAGTCTACTGCCCTTGTTGAAAAAAATATAAGTTATACATTTATACTTAGTCAGCAAATTGTAAAGTGATTATATATAATGGTATATAATTTTACACTTATCAGGAAGTCCTGTCATATGCTCTATCGTACATGGTCCGGGATCTTGCTCTACTTCGGCCTGCAGACATGCGACTCATGTACGCCTAGATCGATATGCTGAGCACAATGTTAAACGGCTCAAGCTCAAAACCCCTGCATTAAATATGATACAGACAAATCATGACTAGTATATCATACAAAATATTTACAATGCTGAAGTTGATTTAATACTTACGAGCCGTCTTCTTTCGGTAGTAATCTAACCACCATAAGCAGCACCTCCTGTGAAGGTCTGCTGCCATTACTGCCGCCGCGACATGTCCCTCTCTCAGGCCCAAAAGGAGAACCAGTCCGTGAAGAACTCCGTCATCTAAAGAACGACATCTGTAATACCTGTGGTATACATATTACTTTATTATGGCAGAACATATCGTTCAATTACGAGTAAACATATCAAGATTGAACATCAATAATCGCATGTAACATACAAAAAAGTGTAACGTCAATACTCCAATAAATTATATTTTTTCAACATGTATACAACTAAATTAGTCCTCGTCGTTTTCTGATTCAGACTATCTCGTACTCTATATTATTTTACTATGTAGTCTCAAATGCTTCTACTAATACATTTGATTCATCATTTAGAGGTCCTAAATTGGTTTGATCATCTGTTATTGTAAATTCACCATTTTCCTCGATATTCGCTTGGTACGTTTGTTTGTCCGGAATATTTTTTCCATCAAACATAAATCTTGCCTTTGTTTTAAAAATCGCCGACCAGTCTGCTTTAACTTTTTTTTAGAGATGACACTACACCAAAATAGTGATTTTGCAACATTTTCCATTTGTTAATTTCCAACCCTTATAAATGTTACAGCCTACTGACAATTAAAAAGTGTCAGGATAGCTAAAAAAGTGTTGGGAAATATAAATAATGTTTTTTATAAACTTTCCAACACATCAGTTATAATTTGCAACACAAAAAAGTGTTAGAACAGTTGGTAAATTTGTAAATAACTCACTAAAAATTGGACGTTTATGTAATCTTGTACACGTATCATCTTTCTAACGCTTTCCCTTCCATCGCCAATATCGGCCGCCTAATTTTAATTTAATTAGGGTTCCCG
Organism: Allium cepa; assembly: GCA_030765085.1. NCBI lineage: Eukaryota > Viridiplantae > Streptophyta > Magnoliopsida > Asparagales > Amaryllidaceae > Allium > Allium cepa. The sequence goes on from CM060929.1 coordinate 251,498,510, forward strand.
CTTTCCCAATCATGCATCCTCCATTTCTTCTCCAGGTAACGATTTCCCATTCTACCGACGATTTCCCAACCACTTCATCTCTACATCCTACTAATTGGTTCCCAATCCATCTCGCGCGTCATCTCCAGGTACATCGACTTAGATTCGATTTTGATTTTGAATTATCTTGTTACTCTTTGAAGAAAGCTTTGGTCTTTGGCTCGATTTTGGTGTTTGGCTTTGTCTATGGAAATAGTTTAGCTTGGTCTTCGTTGAAGAAAGCTTTGGTGTATTGTTCTGAACAATGTTGCATTTGGTTTTGAGTTTTTTTTTGCTATTTTGACATTTGTAATGCCTTTATTTGGCTGAGGTTTTTTTTGTTTTTCGTAGCGCCTGTTCTTCTAATGGTTGCTTTCCTGAGTATTTAGTGAATTATTTGCAATGTTAACCACACTTGTGATATGTTGCTCTGTCTTTACTATCGGTTATGCTCTGTGACTGTCTTGTCTTAGTGCAGTGGTCTGGTTATCTGTTATTGTGAATTTGTCATGTATTTGGGATCGTGCCTTATGTATCACAATGGGTTGTTATTTCGAGTGATGTATGAATTAGTATGCTTGTTTTTAGTTTGCTAGTGAGCGTTTGCTCCTAAGGCGAACATTCCGAAGTTGTTGTGGTTTTCAGCCTCATGCCTGTACTGTCTGGTTTTTAACAAAATTGGGCCACTATAAAAACCAACTTATCGGTTATTCTTGGAATTATAGGCATAAGTAAAAAGCTACAGTAATGATGGTTCGACCGCATCTTGAAGCCTTTCAAAATTTTCTTATGATTCTTATAATACAAACAAATTTTACTACTATGATGAAATTTTTAAAACATCTTATAAAGACATACTGTTACAAAATCTTCTAAAATCTAAGAATAATGATGGCAAGGCTCTTTGTATCCAAAAATATTTCAAGAATTATGTTAATATTATACGCAAGATTGATAGGAAATCTTTTCTTTGTGGATTGGCAAATCGTTTGACTAGGAATTGTAGGAGTGCTCTCGTATGCTTTAAGTGTGGTAAAATTGGACATAAGAGTTTTGCATGCAACAAAACTTCTTCAAATTCTTTCTACTTGCCTAAATCCTTTTCACCTAATTTTACGTAGATGGCTTTTATAGCACATTTGAATGACGATTTGATGTTGGTAGTGAAGTGGTAAGGAGATGGATGGTGTGCCACATATATTTTTTTTAGGTGAAGTTGTGGTATTCAGGGTTGACAGTGTGGAGTAGTTGGCTATTGGAAGGGGAATGGATTGGTTTTGGAAATGGAATATGTAAATGTTATGGCAGTAGATAAGTGTGGTGATGAGATATGGTGAATTGGTTGTAAGTTGGAGTATGGAAGAAGTATGTTAGTGGTAGGCTGATGTTATGGGAAGTGATGGAAGTTAGTTGAAGGCTGGGGATATGGTGGAACAACAGTGGAGTTTTGCAAAAAATGTAGATGATGTGGTGGTTGTAGGTTTGAAGTGTTGGCTATTTATGAAGTTGATGCTTGACAGTGGAGTATTTGATGTGGTTATGATAAGCTGGAGGCAGTGTGGAGTTTGTAGAGGTCAGATGGTAGTGGAGTGAATGTGGGTGATTGTAGTTGCAGAGTTCAGGGTGGTCAGTTTGGTTGTAGTGGCTAGTTGGAAGTAAGTGATGATGTTGTATATGGATGAAGATGGTTAAGGTAGTGGAAGGGGATGTTTGAGAATGTGGCAGCAAGTGTTGAGTGAACGGTTGAAGTGATATGAAGAGTGTTGTGAGAGGTTTATGCAGTGATGTGGTGGTCTGAAGGGTAGGAGTTGTGGCTGAAGGTTGTTGCAAGAAAATGTTGTATTGAAGTAGATACAAAGCAGTAGTTGTAAGATGTTGTAGAGGTTGTAGATGAGCAGTTTTCAGAGGAGAAGGGGGTAGTGCAAGTTGTTGGAAGAGGGGAGCACAGTGGTGCAGTGAAGGTGATGTGGCAAGAAGAGTGTTGCAGGCAGAAGCAAGTAGGCAGAAACACTGTATCGATGCAAATGTACAGTGAATTGAAAATTTAGAACTGAGATGTAAACAAAATCGAAGATGAATGCAATGTATGGAAATTTGTTGAGAAGAAGTGATGGGAAGTCGAATGTTCTACAGTGGCAGTATGGAAATTTGATGAGCAGGAGGTTGTGGTGGTTTGATGTGGGGCTGCTGAAGTGTTGTATAGATGAAGTGGCAATGAAGTTGTATGCAATGGAGAGGATGTATGGTGAAGTTTTAATGGCAGGGTGCTAGTTGAAGAAGATGGTGATGTATGTCGTGAGCAGAGTGGAGGTTGTAGGAGCTGTCAATTTTGAAGTGGTGTTGGAAGAAGTAACTGTGTATTGGTGATGACAGTAGAATTTTGGTAGAAATGTAAGAGTTGTAGAAGTTGTAGCAATATGGTTTGCACAGAGAAGTGGAGTTGTGACTTTTGTATGATATGGTGGAGAAGGTGTTTGTGATAGCAGTTAAAATGTTGTTGAAGTAGCATTGGTAGTGTGCACTGGGTTGTAATGACTTTGGGCAGGGGGGTCTGTTGAGGGTGATGTAATCTCTGTCAGGGGTACTAATGTGGATGTAGTGGACTGATGATTGTAAGGAGAAAGTGGCAATGTGGAAGATGGTAGATGACACTGGGTAGTGGATGGATGTAACAGTATATATGTGCAGTGGCAAGCAATGATGGGTTGATGATGGTGCGCTACAGAGTGAACTTGAAACAGAGAAGTGATATAATTCAAAATCGAAGATGAATGCAATGTAAATCCAAACAAAAGTTGTAAATGAGAATGAAAACGAATATTTTTTTCTAATTGTGTATGTTTTTTTTCTAATTTGAACTGTGCAGTAATTTACTTAAACTCAATCCATCAGCAACTTTATTCTAGTAAATTTTTTATATAAATGATAATCTGTATATGAATGATATTTAAAATCATTTATGTATAAACCGATATGTTATTAGATTATCTAACGTAATATTATATATTATTTTTCTTTGAAAATCTATATGGCGCTAACGTAATATTATATATTATTTCAATTATGACAGAACAAACGTTCAAGAGGGTGGATTAAAAATCCACGTAGAAATGAGGATGAATATAAGCAAGGTGTTCAGAACTTCATCAACTTTGTAAAGCAACACTCACCACAAGGTATCCAATTATGTGTGTGTCCCTGTAAGAAGTGTAAAAACTCCAAAAAAAATCTCAATAGAAACAGTTGAGAAACACTTGATAGTTTCTGGTATGCTTTCGACATATGATGTGTGGTTCTTTCATGGAGAGATAAACAATGCTACAGTACAAATGACTCGTGCATCAGATTTCGTCCAAGAGTTACCTATTCAAGACCAAATGCAAGTAGAAGAGCCTATTGAGGGCGCTCTTGGAAATCTCGTTAATGATGCATTTAGAGTGCGTGATGTGCCACAGGCTAGCGGTGAAGTGAACTTTAAAGAGATACATGTTCAGAAATTGTACCATGAATACAGAAGCAAAGCAAATGAGAAAATATATCCTTCTTGTGAAGATGGACTTACAACTTTTGGTGTAATGGTTAAGCTTCAGAACTTGAAAAAAGAATTTAACTGGACAGGAAATAGCATGACGGAATTGTTGAAATTATTTAAAAAATGTCTTCCAAAAGAAAATACATTACCCGACAAGTATCCCACCATGAAAAAAATGTTAAAAGATTTGGGAATGAAGGTAAAAAGCATTCATGCATGCGAAAATGATTGAACGTTATTTTGGAAATAGAACGCTAACATAGTAGAATGTCCTCATTGTCATACACCAAGATTTAAAGATAAGGCAAATGCGTTAGGCATAAAAAAAAATGACAACCCAACCGAGGAAAGTTCTAAGACATTTTCCTATAATTCCAAGGCTGATTAGATTGTACACTATACCGTGGATAGCTCGTAAAATGCAGTGGCATAAGCATGCTATTCCTTCTTGGAATTTCATGCGCCATCCCATTGACTCGGCCAAATAGGGATCAATCAAATGTAAGTGGCCATAATTTGCAAATGAAGGACGTGATATATGGCTTGGTATCGCTAGTGATGGATTTAATCCGAATGGGGTTCTCTCCAATAGTTACAGTTGTTGGCCCGTATATATGATTCCTTATAACCTACCGCCTTCGTTATGCATGAAATCACAATTTCAAATGCTAAGTTTATTAATTCCTGGACCGAAAGCACCAAATCAAGACATTGATGTATACTTAGAACCTCTTGTTGATGAGTTGAAGAAACTTTGGACGGAAGGAGTGGCTTCTTTTGACATGTACAGGGGAGAAATGTTTGCAATGAAGGCAATACTATTATGGGGAATCCATGACATACCAGCATTTGGAAATTTATCTGGTTGCGTGACACATGGTTATAAAGCATGTCCAGTTTGTGCTATGGAGACCGAGTCAGAGTACATTGGTAACAAGGTTGTTTATCCAAAGTATAGAAGATTTTTGAAGGATGACCATCCATATAGATTAATAAAACATGGATGGTATAAGGATACCGAAGATAAAGAACCGCCAACAAGGTTAAGTGGACCATCCCTTCTGGAAAAGCTTAATTGTATAAAATATTTTTGTGACGACCCAGAATTTTTAAGCATTTAAAATCATAATATTTAATTGATTTTGAATATTCAATAGAGTAATTTTAGCTTGAATTACGAATATCATAATTTATTTGACAATTAAATTGTTGAATTAACTAATTTGAGTTGAATAAAATATGGAATCTGGAGTTTAAGCCTATTAAAAATAATTTGAAGGCTTGTAAAATTTATATTGATAGTACTGAAGATAATATAAGTTTTAAAATTTGAATTTAACAGTGATTTGTTCAGTTTTGAAATTTCATTGTTTGAATTGAATTTTAAAAATAGCCTTCCGAGGCATAGTCTCGGAATTTGACGAAACCAGTTCCATTGGGTCCGTAATATTGAATTATTACCGGATTTCAAATTTCGTTTTAATCGGAGCTAGTGTGTGGGTATACGATATATAAACACGCTGAAAATTTAATTGGTAATAATTTGATGAAATTTAATTTAGTTAATCAAGCTTTAAGTATACGCAATCTTCCTGTAATTTAATCGCATACTTTCCCACTTTTAAGCCGTTCAATCAACAATCAAGATGCTTGAACTAAACTAAAAAAATAAAATAAAAATAAAATAAACATATAATAAATAGATAAATAGAGGAAGAGGCTTCTAGTAGAAGCTGTAAGCCGCGTATAATAAAAAAAAGAAAAAAAAAAAAGAAAAGCAGTACAATAGGGGCCGAACCCCTCTCCTCTTTCAAACCCTAGAACCACTCAGTAAAAAAAAAAAAAAAAAAAAAAAGAGTACAATGTTCTTCTCATTCGAACAATTTCTTTCCTCCATTCCTCTCGTTTTTTCGAAATACAATTCATCGGTTATTGGGGGACATCGCATTTATGGAAACGCGATTCGAAATCGCGATTTGAAAGATTCGAGCAACGCTTGTTGCCGAGGCCGAGGTAGCTGCATCGTTTCTCGTTCAATCGTTGGGTTCGACGCAAGGAGAAATCGACCTGGTTCGATTATATCGAGGGATAGCTTCAGCTAGGGCTTCTCTTGGAAACGAGGCCGAATCAGCTGAGGCTGCTAGGGCACGACTTTCGAGTGCCACATGACAAGGAGCTCACATTTTGGGGTTCAGTGTCGTCGCGTAGGTAGCGTCGCGATGCTCGAGACTGGGTGATGGTTGAGGGGAGTCACGAATTTGAGGTCGCGTGGGGAGTTGGGACCGCATGGTGGCGCATGGATTCGCAAAGCGGTGGTGTTTGGTGTCGAGCAGCAGTGAGGTATTGTTTTTAAAAATTCAGTATATATATTTATGTTAACAGAAAACAGAAAAAAAATATTTACAGTAAATTAATTTACTGTTGTACTTGCTGGAGAAAAATAAATAATATAAATCAAGTTACTAGTTAAGACCAAATTGTTGATTTAAGATAAAATTTATTTAAATGGTAATAAATTGTTGATTAGTTATGTAAATTTATCAAAAGGGAAATTGGTAAAATTAAATAATTGATTTAACACCAAATGATTAGTTAAGTTAATTGTTAAATGGAAAATTGATTTTAGATTAACTCGAATATTGATAAACCATATTAATGTTTATTTAAGGTCAAAAATCGAGAAACCAAGCCAATGTTGAAGTGGAGTCCAAATAAAATCGAAGGTGAGTTAATCTCACTCAGTTAAATTTTAAATTTTAAATGATTAAATTTAAATAATTGTTCGAATGGCTGAATTGATTGATGTGGTATAGTATGATATTTTGAAATTGGAATATTATATTGTGCTAATATTTGTGGATGTAGGGAAAACAGGTTGGAGGGATCCAACTGGACCCCTCACATTTATTTAAATTATTCAATATTCTCTGTTGTAATTATTTGATATCCTATGATGAGTTATACTGGAATATTGAATGTTATGGTTTGATTGGGTATTTGGGTATAATGAATTACCAAAATATATGAATTGGAATGGTTAAAAGAAATTAAAAGGAAGTAAATTTGTAAGCGAAATAATTATAGAAAGTTTGAATAAATTAAGAATGCATTGAAAAGAAATAGGAGTAATATGAAAATAATAATAAATAACTTCGAGTATGAAGAGAAATGGAATTTTGAATAAAATGAAATTGATGAATTGTAACCTTACGTTATATCAATTAAAGAAATAAAGAATTATTTTAAAATTCAAAGTTTAAATTTATTTAAAAGAATAAAGAAGTAATTGAGAAATCTAAAAATTGGAATTTTTAGTTAAAGTATTTTTAAATTATAATCAAGAAATGAAATCTGAAACTAATAGATTCAGAATTAAAGGGAAATAAATTAGAAATCAATTTGGGAAATTGATTTAAGTGATTGAAGTTGGAATTCTCCCTGGATAACCAAGTACGTTTTCAAAGTAAATTTTTAAACATAAGTTAAAAGATTAAAGGTTGTTTAAAAGCAAGTGTTGGAAAATTTCTTATTTCTAATATTTAAGTTCTTAAGTAAGTATTTTCTCTTTATCTATTATAGTAGTAATTATTTAAAAAAATGTCTTAATATAATGTTTTTTTTAAAAGTATAAATCTAGTTTTATATTTATTAAGTAACGTTATTTCCAATTATTTATTTAATATGTGTTTTTAACAAATTATTGAAATAGTTTTAATTTAAGTGTTTTGAAGGTATATATTTCAAAGTAAAGTGTTTTAAATTATTTTTAAAAATCTAGTTTTGTGCTTGGTAATTTCAGTGGAGATAGAAAATATTTGGGAAAGTTTATTCTGAAAAGAAGGATGGTTTCGAAACCGTTTTTAAAGGATTGAAATTAGGAATATATCTTGTGAAGATATTTTTGGGATTAATAAATAATTTGGAAAATTATTTATTGTTTGATGGATGTTTGTGAATAGAAATTGATAGTTAAATAACCGACTATCAATATTGGACAATGCGTTGATCGTTTCGAAGAGACCGGGATCGAGATTTATTTCTCGAAAACCACTTCGATCCGGTTTGTACGTTTCGTGTAAACGATTTTGGATCCGAAAATGGAGCAGTGAAGTGCAAGGGCTAGTCGCTACTAATCCTGAGGATATTTCCAAAATGGATGTAGTAGGAATAGTGCCTTCGGTTCCGTTCGAACCCGGGACGGACTTGTATGGATGAATGCTTGCGAAAACATCGTCAAGCGGACGATGGGCATTCTAAGGGATATATTCTAAAAAGGTAACGCTTAGCCTCAAGCCTCATCAAATGGGAATGGCTGAAAATCAGGGGATATGCAGCAAGGCTTCGTGGGTAGCCCCCACTGGAGGGTGAGGTCATCCCTGTCTAGATGTCCCTTTATTTCGGCTTAGTGGGCGGTTGCTGATCCCAACCGCGGGGTGATCTTGCTCGGAACTATCCAGTAGGGGATGGTTCCGGTCTTGTGTTGCAGTGGAGTTAGGGTGGCTCCTCGGTACGCTGATCTAGACCAGGTACTGTGACAGGTGGTACCCCAGTGCCTAGCCATTAGTTGGAATCCATTTTCCATACGCGCCCGTACGGTTTTGATTGTGCCCAACTATTGCTGAAACGTGAGATGCAAGCATTTCAGCTGGATTCTATTTACTTTCTATAGACACTACTATAATATCAGAGGATTTCTATAAAATTGTTTTAGCTATTGTAAGGTAAAAACCCGACATGTTTATTTGTGGCGTGGTCTTACGAGATGCTTTTGTTTTCAAAGGATTTTGAAACTTTAATAATCAATTGGGTGTGATTTTCTCACGCTGGTATTCCAGACTGACTCGGGTGTTGTTTTATATGATACTCGGGTCAGACCGAGTATTATAGACTACAGGATATGATGCCGTGGAGCTCAGGAGACGAGCTGGATGACGATACGTATTCTCGTACTTGTATATATATATATATATATATATATATATATATATATATATATATATTATTCCGCTGTTGAGTTGTTGTGTATCCATTGTATGTTATTGATGTGAACTGTGACTGGTGTACTCTGATGACGTAATGTATGTAAACAGTTATATTTGATTTTGAGTAAAGATTATTCATTATCTATTATATTTTTATTCCGCTGCGATGGTTAGATTCTGATGTTGATTTTGTTTTCTCTTCTTCTACCTTTTCTTCTTAAACCCAAATGGTTCGTATTTCTGTGCAACTTGAGTTGATTATTGTAGAATAGTGTTGACTCAAGGGGTACGGATTTGCGGGCTGTTACACTTGGTATCAGAGCTTAGGTTGGTGATAACCTTGGCTCTGGTGGGAATTACTCATTTAAAATAGAGTCCGTAGTACTCTATAATGAGTTTGAGCGTATAAATGAATATGAGCGCGTATTTGTTAGTGAATATAAATTGTTTTAATATTGTGTTGATTGGTTTATTGAGTGGCATATGAACCTTCGTCGGTACAGTCTGGACGACTGTATCGAAGGGGTTTCTAAACACTTGAATAGAACAATCAACACGGTATTGTTTTAAATATGGGTAAATGAAATAATTTTACCCAAAAATATATTTTTGATATAAAGAAAGTTTTTGGAAAACTATATAGCTATTATATGGTTGCTTGGATGTTAGAAATGATAATATTAAAGTATTATCATTGCTAAGTGAATTTAACTAGAAATTAAAAGTATAACCAAAGTTGAAGGGAATAAATTCATTATAAAATGAAATTCGTAAGTATGAGTCATAAATGAAATTTATAAATTGAAATATAATCAAATAAGAATTTGTATGAGCATAAGATATGCAAATGGATAATAGTAAAATTGATTTAAGCAGGATTTGGAAATTTAAAACCCGGAGATTTTGGAAGTGTTTTGAAAGATAAATAATAGCACAATTGTTTTGGTGATGTTTCTGAAAAGAAATCTGTTTTAGATGGATTTTGAAAGTGATATAGCATTGAAATCACTTGGATTATTGGAAAATAATTCCGATGATGGCGGCCGCATCATCGGTATTCATTTTCGAATTTCTAAGTGAAGAATTGCTACTAAATTGATTTGTTTAGGAAAGCAGATGTTTTTAAAAATTTCAAAGGAAATTTGTTGGAAATAAAAGCCAGGATTGGATTAATGGTTTTTGAGAAATGTGGTTTGAGATATTGGAGATTTCAAAATGATTTGAAGCGAAAGCCGGTGATTTTAAATTCCTGATGAGATGATTGTAAGCTTATAAATTGAGGTGATTTTTAAATCATGAAAGAAATATAAGCTTTGAATGTTGGAATTTAAATTTAAAGGGAGTGTGGGAAATAAAGATTGTACTGGACTGAAATTAATTGGATAGGCTGAAATAATATCCAGTTGAAATTGAATTGAGTTAAATAAATTTGAGTTAAAATAGAATTAAATTGGAATAAAATTCAGTTGAGTTATGGGTGATATTGAATGGAATTAAATCCTTACTTGAATAAATGGAAAATAAGTTGGATAATAATTGGGTTGAAATAGATAAATCAAAATAACTTATAAGAGAATTAAAAAAATCCATAAAAATAAAATGAAGATCAAAACTTGAATTATAAACTAAATTGAACTAAGAAAGTTAGATGGAGTGATATTTGGGATTAAAAATTCAAGTGTTGGATTATAGATAAAGGAAGAACTAACTGATGATAAATTAGTTAATGAAATGTGTAAATGGAATTCAATGTACTTATATAGAAGTTGTATTGTAAGCTAATAATGAAGTTTGGAAATAAAATTCAAGTTATAAATCAAATTCGACTTGAATCATTAGTGAAGAAAATATAATTGAAAGTGGCCTTGCAATTAATTAAATGATTTGTGAATGAAATTGCAATGTAAGTTAATAAAATTTAATGGTAATTTTAAAAGTGAATGGTAGAATTAGAACTTGAGTTATTAAATTAAAATTTAACTTGAAGTGGTAATAAATTAAATATAATTGGAAATGTATAGAATAAAAATGAGAGTATATTAAAATAGTGATGGTTTGAATTTCGAATGAAGTCCAAATAAGTGGAAGTAAATTTGATATGGCCTTGTAATAAATTAAACGAGTTAAATCTGGAAGCTAAATTTTATAATAACTTATTAAATGAAATTGTAAATTTTAAAATGAGATTTAACTTGGATAGAATTAAGTTGTATGGAAGAGAAAAATATTTATTCGTGAAATGAAACTGAGCTTAAGTATAAAATCTGAATAAATCGATATAAATTGACTTAAGTTGAATATAAGGGGAATAGTTGAATTGAATTCAACTTAAAACCAAGCTTAATGATATTGGATGGAATTTAAACTAAGTAAAAATAAATTTGGATCGGAATAAAATTTGATGGGTTGTGAATAAAATTTAAGAAAATAAAAATTCAAAATGGATGGGATAAATAAGAACCAAATGAAGTGTTGGTTTAAATGAGTTGAGAAATTGTTATTGAATGAAATAGCCTGGATTGTTTTCGAGCTAAATAAAATAGTTTGGAATAAACAATTTTGGAATCGTTTTAAATGTAAATGAATGGATGTGAATGAATTAAAATAAGAAGGAAATTTAATTGGTAATGGAGATGTACCTAAATTGTTAATGGTTTTGAATGAACTAATTTTGTTAATGAAATTGAAATGCAATGAAATTGAGAATATATGGGTTGTGAATAAATCCGAAATGGAACAGAATTAAGTATAAATTGAGTTGGAGTCAATTTAAATTGGTTATAAACATAAATATTTATTTATTCACAAAAATCTTGTCAAATTGCATAGAACAAATTGTCATAGGATGTAAATGGAAGTAATTAAAATTCTATGAGTTGGTGGAAGTAAAATAAATTGATTTTGAAAGCAATTGAATTAAATATGAGTTCAATTTGCTTAAGAATAAATTAAAAGTAAGCAATTGAATTCTAAACCATTCAAATTGTTGGAATTGTATACGAATGAATCGAAAACCATCTGAACTGAGTGAAAATGGTTATAAATAAATTGGAACAGTTAAATTAGCATGGGACCTATATAAATTGCTTACAGAAAAATGTTTGGTATTTGTTTCTTTTAGAATTCATATGTTTTAACTATTGCTAATAAGGGAAATATAGTTAAACTGCATATATTTGGCACTTACATGTTTAAATTGAGTAAGTACAGGTACCTGGAAGCCGTATGGCTGGATTTGGGTTGGGCTATTTGCTAAAAATAATAAGCCGCTTGCTAAAAATGCTAAATAAGGTACGCCTGCGCAATAAAAAAATAGGAAATATGAACTGTTTTTGGTTTTTCCGACCGTGTGGGTCGATGTATATATATTTATCTCTTTTGTCAAATTGCAAAAGCTCCTCCGTACAAAGGGGACTCTGCCAAAAAATTTCAGAAATTTTGGGAGTTAGAAAATTTTGTTAACGACAAAACTATTTAAAATTGGAAACTAAAATAAGTTAGTAAATGAAACTAATTAAAGTAATGACTTAAATTAGTTATAAATGAAGGATAAAATTTAAAAATTCAAAGCTAAAAATAAATGAAATACATATGTAATGTGGAAATCGATTTGAATAGAAATAAGTATAAACTAAAAGAGGTAAAGGAAAATAAAGATAAGAAACATATAAAATGTTCATACTAACTTAAGAGAGAAATGGTAAATTCTTGATTGGAAATTGATATTACAAATATAATCTAAGATAATATTGAAATGAATAGATATTGACATTTTGTAAGAAAGTCGATAAAATATTTTGGGATATAGTGTGATTTGATATTAGTGCTAAGCAGGATATGCAGGTATTATGAAAGGGAAAATGAAATTGGATTTGATTTCAAGAGATAAATTTGAATTGCCCGACAAAAAGGTACACATTTAAATTTGGTATGGAATTTGATTGGGATTTGGATTTGGATTTGGATTGAGCCACTTGGCCTTTTGTTTTCTTTTTGGATTTGGGAGGCCGTAGAGCCATTTTGTAGTTGTACCGAGCTAGCCGCGCAAAGGAGACGCTGGCGAAATTTTTCGGGAATTTAGGGTGTTAGAAAAAATTTTGATAATTCAAAATTTGGTTTTAAATTGAAACTTGAATGCTTAAGCAAATAGGATTATTTGCAAACTGGGAAAGGGTTGGAAAGTTAATAAGAATGATATTGGATCTTTTATAAGAGATAGCTGGTAAGTTGTTATAGACTGTTTGGTTTTAGGGAAATAATAAACGGGTATTGGATCATAATTGGTAATTTCGGGGACGAAATTCTTTTAAGGGGGGAGGAATGTGACGACCCGAAATTTTTAAGAAATTAAAATCGGAATATTTAATTGATTTTGAATATTCAATAGAGTAATTTTAGCTTGAATTACGAATATCATAATTTATTTGACAATTAAATTGTTGAATTAACTAATTTGAGTTGAATAAAATATGGAATCTGGAGTTTAAGCCTATTAAAAATAATTTGAAGGCTTGTAAAATTTATATTGATAGTACTGAAGATAATATAAGTTTTAAAATTTGAATTTAACAGTGATTTGTTCAGTTTTGAAATTTCATTGTTTGAATTGAATTTTAAAAATAGCCTTCCGAGGCATAGTCTCGGAATTTGACGAAACCAGTTCCATCGGGTCCGTAATATTGAATTATTACCGGATTTCAAATTTCGTTTTAATCGGAACTAGTGTGTGGGTATACGATATATAAACACGCTGAAAATTTAATTGGTAATAATTTGATGAAATTTAATTTAGTTAATCAAGCTTTTAGTATACGCAATCTTCCTGTAATTTAATCGCATACTTTCCCACTTTTAAGCCGTTCAATCAACAATCAAGATGCTTGAACTAAACTAAAAAAATAAAATAAAATAAAAATAAAATAAACATATAATAAATAGATAAATAGAGGAAGAGGCTTCTAGTAGAAGCTGTAAGCCGCGTATAATAAAAAAATAAGAAAAAAAAGAAAAGCAGTACAATAGGGGTCGAACCCCTCTCCTCTTTCAAACCCTAGAACCACTCAGTAAAAAAAAAAAAGAGTACAATGTTCTTTACATTCGAACAATTTCTTTCCTCCATTCCTCTCGTTTTTTCGAAATACAATTCATCGGTTATTGGGGGACATCGCATTTATGGAAACGCGATTCGAAATCGCGATTTGAAAGATTCGAGCAACGCTTGTTGCCGAGGCCGAGGTAGCTGCATCGTTTCTCGTTCAATCGTTGGGTTCGACGCAAGGAGAAATCGACCTGGTTCGATTATATCGAGGGATAGCTTCAGCTAGGGCTTCTCTTGGAAACGAGGCCGAATCAGTTGAGGCTGCTAGGGCACGACTTTCGAGTGCCACATGACAAGGAGCTCACGTTTTGGGGTTCAGTGTCGTCGCGTAGGTAGCATCGCGATGCTCGAGACTGGGTGATGGTTGAGGGGAGTCACAAATTTGAGGTCGCGTGGGGAGTTGGGACCGCATGGTGGCGCATGGATTCGCAAAGCGGTGGTGTTTGGTGTCGAGCAGCAGTGAGGTATTGTTTTAAAAAATTCAGTATATATATTTATGTTAACAGAAAACAGAAAAAAATATTTACAGTAAATTAATTTACTGTTGTACTTGCTGGAGAAAAAATAAATAATATAAATCAAGTTACTAGTTAAGACCAAATTGTTGATTTAAGATAAAATCTATTTAAATGGTAATAAATTGTTGATTAGTTATGTAAATTTATCAAAAGGGAAATTGGTAAAATTAAATAATTGATTTAACACCAAATGATTAGTTAAGTTAATTGTTAAATGGAAAATTGATTTTAGATTAACTCGAATATTGATAAACCATATTAATGTTTATTTAAGGTCAAAAATCGAGAAACCAAGCCAATGTTGAAGTGGAGTCCAAATAAAATCGAAGGTGAGTTAATCTCACTCAGTTAAATTTTAAATTTTAAATGATTAAATTTAAATAATTGTTCGAATGGCTGAATTGATGGATGTGGTATAGTATGATATTTTGAAATTGGAATATTATATTGTGCTAATATTTGTGGATGCAGGGAAAACAGGTTGGAGGGATCCAACTGGACCCCTCACATTTATTTAAATTATTCAATATTCTCTGTTGTAATTATTTGATATCCTATGATGAGTTATACTGGAATATTGAATGTTATGGTTTGATTGGGTATTTGGGTATAATGAATTACCAAAATATATGAATTGGAATGGTTAAAAGAAATTAAAAGGAAGTAAATTTGTAAGCGAAATAATTATAGAAAGTTTGAATAAATTAAGAATGAATTGAAAAGAAATAGGAGTAATATGAAAATAATAATAAATAACTTCGAGTATGAAGAGAAATGGAATTTTGAATAAAATGAAATTGATGAATTGTAACCTTACGTTATATCAATTAAAGAAATAAAGAATTATTTTAAAATTCAAAGTTTAAATTTATTTAAAAGAATAAAGAAGTAATTGAGAAATCTAAAAATTGGAATTTTTAGTTAAAGTATTTTTAAATTATAATCAAGAAATGAAATCTGAAACTAATAGATTCAGAATTAAAGGGAAATAAATTAGAAATCAATTTGGGAAATTGATTTAAGTGATTGAAGTTGGAATTCTCCCTAGATAACCAAGTACGTTTTCAAAGTAAATTTTTAAACATAAGTTAAAAGATTAAAGGTTGTTTAAAAGCAAGTGTTGGAAAATTTCTTATTTCTAATATTTAAGTTCTTAAGTAAGTATTTTCTCTTTATCTATTATAGTAGTAATTATTTAAAAAATGTCTTAATATAATGTTTTTTAAAAGTATAAATCTAGTTTTATATTTATTAAGTAACTTTATTTCCAATTATTTATTTAATATGTGTTTTTAACAAATTATTGAAATAGTTTTATTTTAAATGTTTTGAAGGTATATATTTCAAAGTAAAGTGTTTTAAATTATTTTTAAAAATCTAGTTTTGTGCTTGGTAATTTCAGTGGAGATAGAAAATATTTGGGAAAGTTTATTCTGAAAAGAAGGATGGTTTCGAAACCGTTTTTAAAGGATTGAAATTAGGAATATATCTTGTGAAGATATTTTTGGGATTAATAAATAATTTGGAAAATTATTTATTGTTTGATGGATGTTTGTGAATAGAAATTGATAGTTAAATAACCGACTATCAATATTGGACAATGCGTTGATCGTTTCGAAGAGACCGGGATCGAGATTTATTTCTCGAAAACAACTTCGATCCGGTTTGTACGTTTCGTGTAAACGATTTTGGATCCGAAAATGGAGCAGTGAAGTGCAAGGGCTAGTCGCTACTAATCCTGAGGATATTTCCAAAATGGATGTAGTAGGAATAGTGCCTTCGGTTCCGTTCGAACCCGGGACGGACT
The DNA here is from genome assembly GCA_030765085.1 of Allium cepa. Taxonomy (NCBI): domain Eukaryota; kingdom Viridiplantae; phylum Streptophyta; class Magnoliopsida; order Asparagales; family Amaryllidaceae; genus Allium; species Allium cepa. The sequence continues at coordinate 251,514,465 of CM060929.1, forward strand.
TGTATGGATGAATGCTTGCGAAAACATCGTCAGGCGGACGATGGGCATTCTAAGGGATATATTCTAAAAAGGTAACGCTTAGCCTCAAGCCTCATCAAATGGGAATGGCTGAAAATCAGGGGATATGCAGCAAGGCTTCGTGGGTAGCCCCCACTGGAGGGTGAGGTCATCCCTGTCTAGATGTCCCTTTATTTCGGGTTAGTGGGCGGTTGCTGATCCCAACCGCGGGGTGATCTTGCTCGGAACTATCCAGTAAGGGATGGTTCCGATCTTGTGTTGCAGGGGAGTTAGGGTGGCTCCTCGGTATGCTGGTCTAGACCAGGTACTGTGACAGGTGGTACCCCAGTGCCTAGCCATTAGTTGGAATCCATTTTCCATACGCGCCCGTACGGTTTTGATTGTGCCCAACTATTGCTGAAACGTGAGATGCAAGCATTCTAGCTAGATTCTATTTACTTTCTATAGACACTACTATAATATCAAAGGATTTCTATAAAATTGTTTTAGCTATCGTAAGGTAAAAACCCGACATGTTTATTTGTGGCGTGGTCTTACGAGATGCTTTTGTTTTCAAAGGATTTTGAAACTTTAATAATCAATTGGGTGTGATTTTCTCACGCTGGTATTCCAGACTGACTCGGGTGTTGTTTTATATGATGCTCGGGTCAGACCGAGTATTATAGACTACAGGATATGATGCTGTGGAGCTCAGGAGACGAGCTGGATGACGATACGTATTCTCGTACTTGTATATATATATATATATTATTCCGCTGTTGAGTTGTTGTGTATCCATTGTATGTTATTGATGTGAACTGTGACTGGTGTACTCTGATGACGTAATGTATGTAAACAGTTATATTTGATTTTGAGTAAAGATTATTCATTATCTATTATATTTTTATTCCGCTGCGATGGTTAGATTCTGATGTTGATTTTGTTTTCTCTTCTTCTACCTTTTCTTCTTAAACTCAAATGGTTCGTATTTCTGTGCAACTTGAGTTGATTATTGTAGAATAGTGTTGACTCAAGGGGTACGGATTTGCGGGCTGTTACAATTTTCCTGGAAAATTACCAAAGAATAAGAAGTGGACGATATATGAAGCTACCGATAAAAGTTTCTTTGCATTTGGAGATGACGACGTAGAAAAATTGTCTTGGTATAAGAAGTCAATTTTCTATGACTTAATTTATTGGAGTAGTCATAAAGTGCGACATACTATTGATGTGATGCATACGGAGAAGAATGTTGCAGAGCACCTTATCAACTTAATGTTTGACAATGGAAATTAATCATCTAAGTTTGCATGGGACAAGATTCATAAGATGAAATGTTGTCAAGTTCTAAAAGATGCCAAACTTCCATTGTGTCTTGGGACAAGATTTGGTAGCCTTGTTACTATTCAACCACCTACTTTGCACGTAAAAAAACATATGAGTATCATATTTTTATGCAATACTTGCTTCCTATAATGATTCAACATGCATATCCAAAGCTTCGTGAGTTACGACGAGCTATTTTACAAGTGAGTTTGTATTTTAACATAACATGCTCGAAAATTTTAGTTCGAGAACATGTTCAAGCCGCCAAAGATATGATTTCCGAGGCATTGTGTATGCTAGCACATTATTTTCCTACAGACTTCTTTGATATAAGTGTTCATCTTATGGTGCATCTAGCTGACCAAGCTTTGCTATGCAGACCTACAAACTATATATGGATGTATCCATTTGAAGGGTGAGATATTATTTTTACAAGGTTTGTAAACATTATTTCAAAATGACAATTTCTAAATATATGTGCGTGTGTAAATGTGTGTAGGGCTATGAAAGAATGCAAAAATATACCTAGTAATAAACGCTATATAGAAGGATCAATCGCTGAAGCATATCTTGTTTCAGAATCAGTTAGATATGCAATGGAATATATGCCGAACCCACGTGATGGAAATCATAGTTCTACACAAGCATCCTTTTTAGATGATGGTGATGATATATATGATGCCCATCATTGAAGGCAAATATATTAAGCTAATTAGGATGCAACGTGTTCAAATTCGAAGGTGGATACGTTTTAGAATCGATGTTCCCGAGAGAGATGAATATTATAGGTATGAATTTTCTCCATATTATGATAAATACCAATGACATAAAATAGCGAATATATTCACATTATAATATCTAATTTGTAGTGCATATCGCTCCTTATTAGAAGGTATGTCTCGTGGTAAAAGAAAAGTTACCACAAAGGCAGAAGTAGTTGTACAAACTGAATTTATTGATTGGTTGCACAAAAAAGTAACTTATTTCAATATGAAAATTGTAGGTTTTGTTCCTTTTATGTTAGTCATGCAAATTTGTTTGTTCCTGACAGCTACTAGAAGAAAAATGCATGAACACAATGTTGTGGCAATATGTTAGTGGTCTAAAGTGCGAAGCCAAAAGCTATCTCAAGTATAGAGTGAATGGATATATACTCTCTCCTCAACATTACGACGACACTCTTTTGACCCAAGATAGCGGTGTTTGCATGGATGCAATCACCACATTTGTTGCAAGTGCAAAAGATATAAATCCTACAGATGATGACACTACTTGGTATGGTATCATTAAAGATATCATAGAAGTCGATTATTATGATTCTCAACATGTAGTATTCTATTGTGGTTTGATAAACATCGCGGATAAGACAAATGGTGGTAGGGTTTGTACCGATTCACTTTTGTTGATGGTGAACTTGAAAAAGCTCAAAAATTCTAATGGAGAGTATGATGAGCCAGCTATTCTAGCAACCGAAGCAGGTCAAGTTTTCTATGTAAAAGACACTCAAAATCCTGATTGGTCCGTTGTTCGACGTTCTCAGAAGCGCATGACGGACAACATAGATGACTACACAGTACTGACCGATTTTCAGTCTGTTATGAAAGAACAAGCCAACTTTGGACCAATATTGACATGTGTTAGATATCATTTTGAAATGAATATTTGTGTTGTTTGATATACTTGGTATTTGGTAAACTAGCATATGAATTTATGAACGTACATGCTCATGTTATTTGATATATTTTCCCCTTTTTTCCTATTTATTGTAGCATTCATTTACATTTTATTTTTCTATCCTTAAATTAAATTTATTCACTTTACTAGATTTTGAATGTATAATTGCATGGTTGAAAAAATAAAAATCCTCTAAAGGTACAAATGCAGAGCTTGAAGCATGATTTTTGAATGAATTCAACGAGGATGTCATGCCTGTACCTTGAAATGACATTTCAAGTTTCATTGTATACTAAAATCTTTTTTATGCAGGTCTAAATGTCGAACAATTGCAATGCTAGTGCATCTAAAGGTACAAATGCAGAGCTTGAAGCATATAATCCTCCTCAGACAAGTGATAAAAAATATTTAATAAGTGCTGATCTTGAGGGTGTTAAAGGTAAAGATGAAGCTAAATGGAGCTCCAGATGCGGAGCCCTAATTCGTTGTCATATACCGATTGGCTATGACGAGTGGAGAAATGTAGATGATTATTACAAGAATATTTTGTGGCAAGAGCTATTGGTATGTCACGAATTCATCTTATTTAGTCATTTATGTTTTGCATAAGATTTATCCTTAGTTCTAAAATTTCTTTGTTAAACAGAATGAATTTGACATGGATATAGATCTCGATCTAGCTCGGCCAATTTTAGAAAAAACTTTTCCACGATATTATCGTACGGCAAAGTCTACTTTGCGGAATAAATTGCTCAGAGTCGGAGGAACCACCATGCCCAAGAATATTGCTATTACTAAATGTCCCGCGAACATTGACAGAGTATGGTGGGAAAAGTTTATAGATAATGAATATTCAGATTAAAAAAGAGCAATGTAGGAAAAACGCCGAAGCCAAAGCTAAAAATACTATCACTCATACACTATGAAGAAAATCATACCGTAGAGTTTACGACGAAATGGTAAGAAATAGTATAAAAAATATTTCTTGTAAATATTAATAATGAATAGTTAATTAGTTTAAAAATATTTGTTCTTGCAGGTCAAGGATAATCCAAAACAGAAAGGTACGCGAACAAGGTTTGGAAGGCGGGACATATAAATAAGAAATCTGGACAAGTTCTTCCATCTGCAGCAAAAGCTTATATAAGTATTTTTACTTTAGTACGAATTACTGATCAATTGTAAAAATTTCGGTAAAGCTTTATATGTATACATTGGCATCTACTTTGCACTTAATTTATTCCATATAATAGAATGCCAGTCAACTGTCTAATTGTAATTTCGAATTGTCATCTGTTTGATCCTTGTATAGTCCAATAATTTGCCTGTTTGCTTGTATCCACTATAATAGGTAAGATATAATGTTTGATCTCTCTAGTTTCCGGTAGAAAATCTGGATTAAGTCGAAGTTAGTCAGATGTTAGTCATGTAGGGGGGAAGTCAGATGTTAGTCATGAGGCAGTGGTATGATGCACATTCATCTCTGTCAACCTTCAGACCAACTTCAACCAATAACAACACTTACATACTTCATATTTTAAACTGCCTTTTGCTTGTCATCCTGTCATAGTTCATACAAACATACATTTCCACTGATGAAATACCATCAACTCCTCCATAAAAATACAGTTACAACATCCCCTTCATTCAATTCATCCACAGTTTACAGTAACACCATCAAAACAACCAAATTCTCAACCCTCTCACCACTGCAATACACAACAGTCCACCACACTCTCTGCCTGTCAACTAAACTTCCATCACAAACTTCCATCACTCTCTGCAAGTCACCACTGACCACCATTTCCCATAACCCATCCAACAACTTGCAGCCTACCATCCAGTGCAAAAGCAAACATCACCTGCATACTATCAACATACAAGTAACACTACTGTGTAAACTCACAAACCAACCAAATTTCTAGTGCAACTCACAAGCAACACCACTGTGTCAACATACATCAACTTCATACCATCACTTACCTCTGCAACAATCAGCATCCAAGATAACTGTCAACATACCAGACCATACTACATTACATCCTCTGCCACATCAGAACTTCACCACTTCTTCCATACCCCTCCTTGCTGATCAGTCTGTTTCGTTGAACTGTTGTTGTCAGGGGTGGTTGGTGATTGTTGTCAGTGGTGGTCAGTGATGGCAGAGATGCAATGTGCAGTGGTAGGGCAGGTTTGGGTTTAGTGGTGTCATTGAAGTGTAGTGCCGTTTTGTTTGCGGTGAAGCAGTAGCAATTATAGGCAGTGGTTCAGAGGTGGTCCGGTGAGGGATGTATGGTCAGAGAAGTATGGTTGTGTGGGTATATGACAGAGGAAGTGAATGTCGGGGTGTAAGTATGAAGGCTGATGTGTACGTATGCACAACAGTTATGTCAGTGACTTGAATTTGGGAAATGTGCTGGCTGAGAGGAGTGTTTGTATATGGTGCAGCAGTTTGTATGGTGTGAACAATGTATTGGTGGATGATGTAGTGTGATATATGAACTGGTTATTTGATAGGGTAGTGGTGCATTGATGGGGAGGAAGGCAGAGGTGAATGCACAGGGGAAGCAGTGGTTAACTGTTGCTAAAAGATGTAAGATGTGGAGGAGTAGCCGTTGGAAAGTTGAATGCTGGTGGAAGTGATGGAACAACAAGGTATTGGATGGAAGAGGTTTGAGGCTTGTTGTGAAGTGATTTGAAGGAGTGAAACACTGGTGGCCAGTGAGTAAGGGGATGATGATAAAGGCAAGTGAATGCATATGTGATAAAAGAAGTGCTGTCGGGGTTGAAGTTGAATCTGAGTCGAACCAGAGAGTGGATGGTGATGTGCCGCGTTGTAGAGTGTTTCTCAATTGCTGTGAGTGTTAGACAGATTTGCGGTTTGGTTTGTAATGAAGATCGAGGCTGGAATTGGAGTGGATTTGCTTTGAAGTGGAATTGAAGGCAGAGGTTGGTGATTACTGTTTGTTGACAGGGGATGATGGAAAGGCAGTGTAAGGATTGATGGTTTGTTGATAGAAGAGCAACAGGAAAGCAGATGTTGGCGATGAGGAAGGTATTTGATGAAGTATGGGCAGTAATGCTATCACAATGTTCAGAGTAGGGGTATTTGCAGAGTCGGGTTAGAGGAGAGGAGCAGCTTAAGGTAAGTGGGTACTTGATGATTGTTGTATGATGAAGTGGCAGTGTAAAGTGCGAAGGGATTAGAAGCAGTAATGGCATAATTTTTTTTTTGTGTTTGTAGTGAACTATGGGGATGTGGAAGTTTATAAAGTGAACTGTGAAAAGTAGATAGTGAGAGGTGAATATGAATGACACTAGTATGAGTTGATGTATGAGTTACGATGAGATGTGGGATTGTGGACTGGTGTTATGAGTTGCTGTATGTTATGGTTTTTTTTGATGGTGAGTGGATGGTTAACTGGGAACAGAGGTGGAGAAGTGGTTGCATAGGATGGTTGTGGAAAGTGTGAAGTATATGTGGTAAGAATGGTAGTTGTGAAGTGAAGGCAGTGGTTGTTTGGTAGGGTGATGAAGAATTGCAGACAGTGTATAGGAAGGAGAAGTAATAAAGGAGTTTATGATGAGTTTGCAGAGGGTTGATATGCAGTGGTTCAGGTGATTATGCAGTGGTTCAGTTTGAAGTGAATGATAGAGATGCCAGGAATGGAAGATTAATACAAACTAATACAAACTTCAAAAGCAAACTTTTATGATAGGTAATGTTCTGGTATCAATTTATTGTGTGCGCCCCCCTCAAATTAATACAAACTTTTATGTCATTTGGTATAATCCCAACGTGTCCAATTGTTTATTATTTATCTTATTGCTTCTCAACCGCTAATCTTCTGTACGTATTGAATGCAGGCACTTGTGGAGGAAGAGGAAGAAAAACAGAAGTTGGAATGTAGCGGTAACGAGGAAGCAAACACATACGACCTTGACAACGATCCCATCTCTAAAGTTTTTGGGTCCGATAGAAAGAAATACTATTGTCGTGCAATTAGCTCCACTTCCTCTGCAAAACAAGTAAAGTTGATGCAAGCTTCAAAAGCAATTGCCGATAAGAATAAAAGGAATATTTTCATCAATGGTCATCGGAATTACAAAACCAAGTGGCAAATCAAGTTGCAAATCAAGTGGCGAATCAAGAGTCGAGCCAAATCAATGAGGCTTTTAAATCATTTGCTTCATCTTTCTTAACTATGGTACCGGGGTTACAACATAATCTTAATGGTGGTAATGTGACGCCTATGATTGAAACGGCTTCTAACTTGAATAAATCTCCTTCGAATATTGGAGTTGCTAGTATTCCGTCAAATGATGTTGGATCATCTACAAGAGGTAAACAATTTGTAATGCTACTATCACAGGATACAAACAAGGATGTAGCAAAAGCTTATATTGGAACACAAACTATGTGTCATTTCAGAGAGATAGTTCCAAATATTGAGAAAGTTGTTTGGATAATAGAAGTTTTAGAACTGGAAGCACCAATTTACGATGGTCCTCAAAATGGGCACCACAAGCTTTGTGAATTTTCAGATGGGGGCTTTGTGATATGGCATGTGTTTCGTCTTCGCAGTATCTAAAATTCTATTGTAATTTCGATATGATATTGTGGTATTTTGAAATTTGGATATGATATTGTGGTATTTTGAAATTGGAAAGTTTGTAGCTCATATTATAGTATTATCCAAATATGATATTGTTGCATTTGAGATATGGAAGCATTTTAGACTTCACATTGAATTGATATGATGAATTATATATGATATGGACATCATCATTTATGAGATATTATATTCATTTGTTTTAAGAATTAAATATTAATTGTTACTAAATAATCATTTTCCAACACTTATAAGCGTTATCGCATATTTCTGTACCAACACTTATAAGCGTTACCGCATATTTCTCTACCAACACTTATAAGAGTTACCGTATATTTCTGTACCAACACTTATAAGCGTTACCGTATATTTCTGCACCAACACTGATAAGTGTTAGTAATACGTATGTTCGTAACACTTATAAGTGTCACAAATTTGGCCGCTTCATTCCTCACAGTCCATCAGTAACACTTAAAAAGTGTTACTGAATTTATTTGTAACACTTAAAAATGTTAGAATTTGCCTGTTTTGGTGTAGTGTGAATGAGGATCATGATAAACTTGTAGGGCATGTTTTGCTAGTATAAATAGATCGTACTTATGATAACGTGATGTACGCTTTATTTCAATAATATTACATTTTTGGTGCACGTTGATTGCAGAATCTGGAACATTACTGAGCCAGTTGCATCTAAACAAATAAAATTCTTCCACAGGTCTGGTGAAATATGTTAATTGCAAAACCTGAGTTACATTTGGACCATCACTACCTTTAACATATAAACCGGTATTGTTAGTTAATATTTCAGCCTCGTATTCTTTGGTGTTGAATTTGTATCCATTGACAAAGAATATTGGATATGTCTTGACATTTCTTTCTGGTCCCATCGCAACATGTTTCAACCCTTTGTCGACCACATAGTTTACCAGATCACATACGTGTTCAAAAACCAAGTAGTAAATTTTTTGCTGATAACCCCGCTTTGCTGTTATGATTCAAAAATACTGCATATACATATAATATATTGTGTTATAATTAATACACACATGTATTATTCAAGTAAATAATTTTAGATGTATTATTCATTAGTATCTAACAAATGGCTCAACTTCTGCACAGTTAAGAAGAACATATGTGTGGGCTACATAGTAATCTTTGTCATCTAACCATACTTCCACACGTTTTCAAGCTGGGCGTCCTTGTTGTCTAAAATAGATAGCATTGATTCAGAAGAATCTTGTTCAATGCCATCATCATTTCGTGTAGCTCTTTCAAAATACATGTTCACATGATCACTGAAATAATGAGAGAAAAAGCTTCTTCTTTGATATATGATTTGCATATCGAACCTTCAACTCGTACTTTTTGTCTCACTTTTTTATAGATGATTTAAGTATCTGTTAATAATAATTATAATTGAATTTTATTACATGTGGTTAAACTAAAATTTAACAACTCAATATTAATATCTTTCAAACGGATACATCCATCCATATTTAACAGGACCTCGAAGCCGAGCTTCAACTGGAAGATGAACAGGTAAATGCTCCATTACGTTAAAGAAATCAGGAGGAAATATTTTCTCCAATTTGTAGAGCAGTATAGGAATTTCTTCCTTAAGTTTACATGGACGATCAACTTTTAAGATAGTTGAACAAAACTCCTTATAAAACAAACTAAGTTCTTTTACAACCGTCCAAACTTTTATGGACAACAGTTCTTTGAAAGTGACGGATAACAAATGTTCCATCATTACATGACAATCGTGACTTTTCATCCCACTCAGTTTGTCGTTCTTATAGTCGACACATCTACGAAGATTAGAGGAAATCCCATCAGGAAATGTTAATCCTTCCACCAACTTTAACAGTACTTTTACTTGGTTACTGTCTGGCTCGTAGCGATGCTTTGAGTTTTTTTTTGTGTCATTTGGCTTCATATGAAGCTCTGGACGATTACATTTTGCTTTTATATCACATCTTGATTTCAAATCATCTTTAGTCTTTCCTTTAACATTCAAAACTGTATATTTAACATTATCGAACACATTTTTCTCATTGTGCATCACATTGATATTATGAAGAATTAGAATATTTTTTCAATAAGGCAACTCCCAAAATATACTTTGTTTGGACCAATTGTGAATCGTCGATTACCATGTATTTCAATTTGTTCGTTGGTTTCATGTATCTTTGGATAGTCCTTTACAAGCTCATAAATATCATCGCTTGACCAAATCGTTGGTGGTCGCAAAGTCTCAACTCTACTACTTGTAAAGTTTTTTTATCTTTTCTAAAAGTATGATTAATATGGAGAAAACACTAATGACAGTCAAATCACGAAATTTTCTTTCCATGCCACAAAGAAAATGGTCATGTTTCTTCCATGCAATAAGAGCAAGCTTGCACTACAACAAAAGAGGCATATTACAACGGTGGAACACAGTTGTAAAAGATATATTACAACGGTGGAACCACAGTCGTATTTTAAGAAGTTGTAAAAGGCTATCAATTTTTTACAACTGTGTTCTTTAGTTGCATATAACTGTTGTGATATTGTATATTACAACTGTTTCTTACCCTTGCAAATAACCATTTTACAACTATTGGTAACTCTTGTAGATATGTAACATTTCGTGCTGTAGCAGGTATGACAACTGTTGGATAACTGTTGTAGTTATCTACTACAACTGTTATTCATAGTTTCAATTAATCATTTCACAACCGTTGATAGCAGATATAGATTGTAACATTCGTCATATAGCAGGTATGACAACTACGTGGCCACCGTTGTAGTTATCCCTACTACAACTGTTACACGCAGTTGCAGTTTAGTATGTTCTACGACCTCCTCCACAGTTGTAATTTACTTTACTTACAACCACATCAATTGCAATTTAAACCCAAAAATATAATTGCATGGACTATTTAATAATTTACCAAAACTATAAATATACATAACTGAATCAAATTCATTCATAAATATTAATATTTATATAATTCTAACAAAACACAATACATACCAAATAAAACAATCTAAAGTATTCGTTCACACCACCAACTAAAACAGTACCAAAACAACATTCTCACATAACCATTCCAGAATAGGATACAACACAAAATACATAAGAAAGATAAAGTTTTGTATCGCAAAACACATACCCTAAGGAAATACACTAGTCGAAGGCAACGAAGTCTTTATGCCAAGCCACAATCGATCCAACTGCTTCTCCAATAGTACACATCTCGGAACTCGGCCTCCACAAGAAAGCTTCCGAATCCACCGCCACATCAACCCAAAATTTACAACCATCTGGTCGTAGTTTTTTAAAATGCACCAAACAATCAGGATCAGTGGATAATACCGTTCCTTCTGCAACAAATTGCTTTTTCCAAGTCAATATTTTACATTTTCCGACCTCAATTCCAGCATGCCTTGCATCCCGTTTAGGTCGTTCTTCAACAGTCAGAGTATTGTTCTCACGGTGTGACTGCACAAAAATAATTTACGAATACATTAGACTATTTATGGTATATGTATAACATCAACTAAAAATGTGGACTGAATAGCACAAACCTCTGTATAACATCAACAAAAATATGATTTGCTCCAGAAATTAAACAAGAAGCATAAAGATTGAAGGCAACAGTAGATAATAAGCTTATACACAAAACAGAGGTTTGCAAAACTTTAACGGTGGCATGAAATATCAGTTAAAGTCTTAAAGGAAATGAAAACTGAAGACAGGATGGACAAACACAAACCAATACACTAGCAGCAGCATGAAATATCAGTTAAAGTCTACAACTGAACGTACCCATCTACAATAACCTGAGAACCAGCCATAATCACACCCAAATCAGACCCCTTAATCTCCTTCAACACAGAATCGACAATATTGAAATGCAAGCTTGACAAATTGTGCATGTCCAAAGAAACAATATGCAAATCCTTATTTTTAAACAAAAAGCAGTTTATCCCCTGAAATCCAATGCTCAAGCCCATTACTCCACAACTGTTTAAAACAACACTACCTCCAATAATCAACACACGAACCACATCTTGTTGGTCCTCTCCATACTTATGGTAGGGGATACTGCCCTTGCCTCTTCGAAGTGAACATATACTTTCGAAATCCGATTAGTGAGAAAAAACTTCTTACCATTATTGCGGTTATGAAGATTAGCCAAACCAATATCAGACTTCTCCATAACAACAACATCAGTACAAATATCAATCACCAACTCCTCACTACCCAAGACAGAGATATAATTTCCCTTCACGTCATCACCTTTACTTCCCATATGCTAAATACACTGAACAACATCAATCTATTTTAAATCCCACTAAGCATCTCCACTCACTCCAACCTTAACAATTCCGACCAACTCCTCATCAACGTGCACAGTGCACACTTTATCATTACCTGCTTCAAGCAACAAACTGTCCTGCACCACAACAACCTCCTTCCAAACTCTGTTCCACCAAACCAACATTTCATCTCCTCAAATCTTTCATACACCAAAAAGCTCCTCCTTCCATCAAAACCACCTCACTAACTTCACATTTCCCGAACACTGCAAGTTAACCAACCGAAAACACTTCATCTTCCCCACTCCATTCAATATTCCATAAAGCAATCCCCCTAAACCATCAGCAGCAAAATCCGTCACCTGGTACCCATCACCTACCTCATATACAACTTCATCACCCATGTGACTTCAACTTCATTACCCCTACCTCTCCACACATTTAATCACCTCTCTACACATTCAATCATCTCTCCACCATACAAAAAAAACTTCTCTACACAACATTCAATCAATTCAAACCCACTAGCTTTCATTCAAATCTCCTCCTCAAACAAACATTATTTCTTTGCAAACCGATCAAATCTTTTATGAAATAGATTTCTTTTTCGCCTAACTAAAACATGCTATCCTTTTGTTTTTGGTTTTTAAGATAGCTTTGATCATTGTTTCCCAATTTTCTTAATTTGTAAATAAATATTTTGTAAAAATAATTTTCCCGCTTTTTAAATGCCAAAATACATCTGAAAATTAAATAAAAGCAAGTCTGCTGCCAAGTTCTATACTATAACTCAGCAACATATGGAAACATATGTGGATGTCCTAGTCAAGTTCTATACTATATCACTAGAAACATACATATGGAAATGGTACCTGAGGCGTATTAGCAGGAGGAGTCTCTGGATTTTCCTCATTGACTCTTCGCTTTCCTTTCATATCCTGTAAAGATTGTATTATTACATATATAACTAGTAATTTGTAAGAACATGTCACATATTCATTAGCATAGCTAATTAACACTTACCAGTATAATCGCAGTAAGCTCTTGTAATTTAGCCTCAATGCCACTAACTTGGTTCCGCAACGCATGTACTTCACCTAAATTAGCCCGATGAATATGCAGATGAGATGGTACAAACCCAAAGCCTAATCCTCTTACACGTCCGCCATGTTCCTGACCAAAAAGCATTGACACTCCATCTTGAGTAATTGATGTTGTTCCCTGAGAACTCTGACTCATGGATCTATGCTCTTTTATCTTAGACTACAAATTCAAAAAGCACCAATATTAAGCAACTAAAAAAACACTACATTAGTAATAACATAAAGCCGCGATCACTTTTTTTTTCCTTATTTCGTATATTTGAAATTATCCTTACTATGCAGTCGGCAACAACTGAATTCGGGAGTTCTCCATTTTTTCTGGTATGGGCTTTGCACCACAATTCATCTCTACTGATATCAGACATTGCACTTTCCCTTTTCTACAAAAATAGCATAAGAGCTTAAGAACGTACAAGTAATAACAAATAAAAAATGCTTTAGCAATAATCAATATACATCAAATGGGATTGCAATGTTAAAATTTTGGAACTTGTACTGATTAAGTTTTTAATATTTACTTACCATGTCTTCTTCCAATCTTGCATAACCCATTCGGCTCATGGTATGTGGAAATTTATTCTTATCTCTCATAGCTTTGAATTATTGGCTAGTTTCCTACATAAGATAAATTCAATAAATATGATATAAGAAAATGTAATAAATTTAATAGTTGTTATCAATAAAATAAAAATAACCACCTTAAACTTTTCCGATACAAAAGCATTCCAATCTTCAACGCTCTTTATATTATCTGGTTTTAAGTCTGTGTAACATCCCTCCTTTTCGCACACTTTAAACCGACACACGTGCCAATTAAAAGCATACGCAAGGGCGGATTGTTATGGGGTAAATAAGAAAAACAGAGAAGAAATAAAACAAAATAGAATCTCACAGCGGAAGGATAAAATATAATAACAAATATACAGTTCATAAACGGTTACAAAACAGTTAATTCTTCTTTATACAATAAATATCAGAGTTACACATACCAATACAAACAATGCAGCGGAAATTTAGAGTGTGGTGCAATACTATAAATAATATAATACAGATTCTTCGTCTTCGTCCTCCAAAGCTAAAATCTTCGATCCTGAAACGCTCGGACTGACCCGAGCAAATTTGAAAAGACAAAAACACTCGAGTCAGACTAAAAGATCTTATGTGAGTTAAATTAACAGAAATAAATATGAGTACAGTAACTCAAGAGATGCTCGGGATTTACATCTCCTAAGGATCCGTTAAACTATTTACTATGTAGTATATTGCGCTATTATAATAGTGTCTATTTATAAAATAAACTTACTTTTAAATAGCGTTAAGGCTTTACATTTTCCACCTTAACACAAATAATGCAAATAGTCTATACAGTACCGTAATACCTCCTGATCGGGAAGCTACCAGAGGGTACTCCATAGGTACGACACAAATAGAAACTCGTAGTACAGGCTCGGTATGGTAGGTGACACGGCACAACTAGGCAATGCCAGGGTAGATATACCAATTGCTATCCAGGCTGGTGGAAACGCGTAGCCGCAGTTACCGCCCACCTCGGACTAACTCCCCAAAATCAAAATATAGAAGTGGCCACTGAATCAATCCAAAATCAAAGTATAATATCGAAGAGGAGGGTCCGATCAGAGGAATGACCTCATTGGCCTGAGAATCGCTCCTGTTTTAGCCACCTTATGCCAACTCACGGGAGTCGGGTCCACGTATTTACCTTACAAGACACGTCGCCACCACCTACTTCATTCTGGAATCTCCACCGCGTAAACGGTTAGTCAATGTGGTTTTCGGTATCGACAGAGAGTATGTCCATATCCGATCCCGGTATCTTTGCCAACCCATCGTTATTATAACACCGCGGTCATTTAAAAATAGGTTATACTTTAAAAATCAGAATAAACATTCCATTTCATAACCATGAATACGATATCATTTCAAAACCCAAAACCATATTTTATCACTTATCCCAAATATAATTCTTTTCCAAAATCATAATGCTTTAACTTCATAACGTCTGAAAATCAAATATTTCAAAGCATAATATTTTGAAAATCATAATTTAAAACCATAACTTCTAAAACTTGAATGGTTTGGACATTCAACGGTATATGAATTAAATGGTTTAACTTAAATGTTACTTTGTAAAGAAAATAGTTCTCATGGCTTTACAAATACATTTCTTTATTAAAGTCTAAACCAAAATTTATATTATCTCTCTCAAGTTCCAAAACCACTTCAACTTATTTATATATACGTATATCCATTTTGAGTATCAATATTTCAAACTAAAGTTGGATTTTATGCTTTCAACAAATCAATTGTTCTATTAATTAGTCTTGAATATTCATATAAAATCCATAAATAATAAGACTTCAATTTCTAGTAATAAAATATATATATTTTTCCCAATTCAAATTATACTAGAATATTCATTTCAATTTATTTTGGGGAAAATCCAATTATAAATATCATATCTTAAAATTTCCAAACTTAACATTTAAACATATGATATAAATTATTAAACTCCATTTTCTTAATTTTCTTCCATTTTTAATAAAGATTTTTATACACCTTTTAATTTCAAAATTTTCAACTTCATATGTATATATATATGGAAGAAAAATATTTATACAATATAAAATTTAAGATTATTATAAACCGTATTCCATCCAAACCATAGAAATCACATTTAAATAGTTATATATATACCGCGGTGCCTGTATATAATTTTCTATCCTATGGTCAAGTGATACGGATATTTATCATTTCAATCCGCAATTTAAAAGATATAAAATTTTGCGGTTATATATCATTTCAAACCACAATCCCGAATGAAATGAAATATGCATGATAATTTGCAATTTAACGATATATAATAAACATCCATTCATCAAAATCATCCATCATCCAAATCGCAATCATCAATCAATAACAATATTATTTTTGGTACTACATAACAGGTAATACTGGCAATTTTATTCAAATTTAAATTTAACAGCTATTAATCTACAGTCTATATTCAGAAATAAATTATATAACTGTTAACTAGCAGTTCATGTACAAACAAATAAATTTTAAATGTAAATTTATACGCAATAAATTAATTAAATTAATAGTTAAATTAAATAAATGCAATTCAACAGATATGAATAAAATAAACATGCCAAATACTCATAAATAAATTTCTATTCATTTCTAAAATTAATTTAAACAAACATAAAAGCTTCTAGTAGTTGTGAGTGGGTTAAAACACTCACCTTTTGAATTTAAATCGAATTTAAATTCGATTTAAACCCAAAAATTCTCCCTTCTCGGAATTCGTCCAAACCAACGTCATCAAGTCCGGAATTAAATTACGATCCTAACAAAAGAAATTTCGTGTGAATCCGACTTCGTATGAGAAAGTTATGGCGAAAAATGATGATTGAATTCAAAATTGAAAATAAATAAAACGACACACATTCATCACTTACACATATATGTGCCACGTCACTCCTTCTATTCCCAGAAACGCACGCGGCCCCCTTCCAGAAACCCTAATCGAAGATCTACGACGATCTAACCGTTGAATCGACACAAAAACCATATAGATGCGATCCCCATCGTCCACTCTACAAAACCCAGAAAAGGTTTGACGATCCGACGAAGTTTGCGACGACGATGATGAATGGTCACGGACTGTTTGAATTAATTCTGGTCAAACGAATGTTCAAAACAAAAAACGAATTGCATCAGTAGATTACGTGCCTCGAGAACATTAACATATATTTTTGTGGAATTTTTCTGAAGTGTTTGCATTTTCACTGAAATTTGGATTGGGGTAGATCTAGGTTGCATTCATTTGAGGAGGAGAAGGAGATGAAGAAATGGACGTACAGCGAAAGGGAAAATAAAATGGGGCTAGGGTTTATAACAGGTTATATATAGACAAGGCTGAAAAATAATAGATGGATCGGATTGGATCTAAACATAAGTTTAAATTTAGGCATAAACATATATGTAATAAAGTAGCATTAAATTTTGAAACGTGAATTGATTTAATTGGAAATAAATTACCCAAATGTTCTTATTCCATCAAATTTTATTTACTGAAGGTTGCACTTAATCTACTTTATACATCTTGCCCCTTTTGTCTTTAAATCAATAAATCTTATATAGTATATAGATTTATCATAAATTTTATCTATTCTTCCTTTTTAGGAAATGTTCTATATATTAGATTTCATTTATATGCAATAAATCATACTATCGCAGTTATATCCAACTAAATAAATAAATGTTGATTCCTACTCTTTTTATCCAACAATTGTTTACGTTTTATTCCATAAATACTTCTACACACATCCTGGATTTTGTGTAAATGGTTGTAACGTTAAATCTTGCCTACTTCCCATTTTATATTTAAGGTTTCTAAAACCGATTAATATTATTCCCCAGTCCAAACACCCTTTTGCCCAATTTATATTAACATATCCTTAAATTATTGCAATTGATTATCTAACATACAACTGAATCTATTTCTAAATTTTCATAATTCATTAACACCTTACAAAAGTTTACAAATACAGGGCTTGTATCGGATAAAACTTATTTTCATTGATGAATTCAATACTTGCCTTTATTTTATTTATTTCCAACTTAATATCCAATCGCAACAATTTCCACTATTACACTTATTAATTTCAATACATAATTCAATTTTAATAAATTCAACATTATAAGTTTGATTAAATTTATTAAATTCACTTTCTTTCTATTATTCAAGGTTATTGATGTCAATTTAATGAAACTAACATTGGCTCAATATCTATACATTAAAAATCTCAATTCTAAACTTAGATCTCAACTTATGAAATAGTTAAATAATAAATTCCATCTAAATCTACATCTTCCTACTATCTAAATATTTAGAAAAATTACTTACCACTTTTTATTGTAAATTTCTAAACTAGAAGATTTGTGTCATTTCTAGCCCTCTGGATATTTTATATTAACTAAAAGCAAATTTACATATAATTTCCATCGTCAATTATTTTAGTGAATAAATCTTCAAAGGTTACTGCAATTAATCCCCTAAATTGCAATAAATTCTAATAAATTTGACTCTATTTGATTATAACTCACAAATAAATCAATTATTCCCCAACTACAAAGTTACCGTTTCTTATATATATATCACTACAGTAATACTTCCAAATGTTCATCTTTTGTTTGCATAAATTACTGTATTCAATTGAATTGTAATATTGTTAACTTACACATAAATAAAACTTAACAACTAATAGAATAAATAACTTTCAAAATTTGTTGTCATAAATATATTTTATAAGTCTACACTTAATTATTATCTTATAATACGTTTTTTACGTTACTATAAAATTTATACACTCTTCCGTTACGATATTAACAATTACTAAAGTAACGTTCATTCTTAATAACAACGTTATACTATTCAACATATAAAAGGACTCCATTCCCCAAATACATTCGTTTATATTTATTCCCTTAAAGTTCTCCTTTATTGACTAGACACATTAATTTAGATTCATTTACATCGAATGCCCTTCTTAGCTATATACTCAATACATGTTAAATCTACATAATTTTTACCCTTTTATTCAAATTCACTTATACCATCAATAACAAAATATTGCCCTGAATTTAGATTCAATTATATACATTAGATAAATGGGTAAACTTTTATAATTATACTATATATGAAAATATTTTTATGCATAAATTTCCACTTACTTACTATGCATTCATTTATTAAATTACTAATTGCCTTAGTCAACTTATTCCCTATTTACTACCAAATTTCTCACTTGGTTATAGTTTATCAATATATATACATACCTAGGCAAATCAAACTTTTGTTATTTATATTATATTAGGTATGCACAATTAAGTTGTTAATTAACTATTTCTACAAAATTATCTTCATACATTCAGTTCCAAATCTTATAGGATTAAATTCTAGTTACTTACACTAAATCCATGAATTTAACATTCTATCCAAAATATGCTTTTAAATCCTTTTTACTCTAAATAAATTTATTCAATGTTAACATCCACAAAAATCCAATTCACTTCCATAAATATGGTTGCACTTAAATTCAGTTATTATTACATTAATACTATTTCAAATTTTATTCTTTTAGTATTAATTAAACAATCGTATTAAATTAAGAGGTTATAATGATTTTCACTATTTATATACACTCCATTTAAAACCCAACAGTCGTTTCAAACACCCTTGTATTGCATTATATTGGTTTCTTAAAATTAAATCTTTTAACAAAATGTGGCAAACTTGAAAACCCTAGACACTATTATAATATCACTGGATTTCCTATCAAATGTTTTGATTAGCGTAAGGTAAAAACTTTTCCATGTTTATGTGTGGGAAGTCTTACGTGATACCTTTCCTTTCAAAGGTTTTTCTAAAGTTAAGCAATCTTAAACCGTTTACTCACACCAGACCCCTGTCTGACCCGAGTGTTTATTTTCTGTTTTATTAAACTCTTGGGTACTCATATTATGTATGAGTAGTCAAGTGGATCAGGTTAGCTTGACAAATTCTGGAGGAGTTATGGAGCAGGAGGCTTCGACGTGTAGATATATATTGATTCCGCTGTGTATGTTATATCTGTTTCTCTTGTATACTTGAGTTGTATGAATTAGACAGATGTTTATAACTGTCTAATATGTGTTGAATAAGTTGTGTACTCTGATATAATGAGATACTATGTAATATTTTATGTTAATTATTATATTTTATTCGTTCCGCTGAGAGTTCTCTGATGTTGTTTGTGTTCTTCTTTCACTTTCTTTCTTCTTCTATCCCTTTCTTTCTTCACTAGTGATGCGATTTCCTGGAGATAGGAAGTCGGGTCGCTACAGTTGGTATCAGAGCATTAGGCTGAGTTAATACCTAGGCGCTGAAGTGTGTCTTTCTTTAGGGAGCGTTAGGTTGAGTGAATACCTATGCTATGTAGTGGTATCTTTCTTGAGAGAGCGTACTTGTAATTTTTATATATAATTATATCTATATATATCTATATCTACCTGATCTGTTGGGTTATCTGTACGGATTTTCCAACATAAGATTTAGAGGTAGACAGATGGAGTAGTGGTGTGTGTGTGTAACATGACTACCACAAATGGAAGAGGTCCATATGTTTGAGGTTGGAAGTATTTGTCGAGACTGTAGACCTAATACCGTCTTGAGTAAGATTTGTAGTTTGAGTGAGGATTTCTCTGATATCCGAAGGAAATCTTTTGAAGATTCGGAGTTTATGTTTGGAATGTAAGTTTAGATTTCGCTCGGGTAAGCGAATTATTCTTGAGTTTGGATTTGTTGGAAGTGCAAATAATAGTGATGGTATCTTAGTAACTGCGTGATAAGATGCAGTATCCTTGGATATTTTCTGAAGGTGTTTTCTCTTGAAGCAGTTTTAGTAGTGATTGAGGAGCAGTCTTTACCTGCCGCAGGGAAGATTTATCTGTGTATAAGTTGTTTGGATCTCTAGCAAGGAGTTTGGCTATTTTGGGATATGAGACTAAGTTCTATGGGTTGTTCCTTTTCAGGCATGGTCTCATTGTTATTCCTTAAGGGAAGCGAGATGTAGATGCTTGGTTTGGAGTCCGAGTTTCTTGAGAAGCTTTCTGCCATCTTGGAAGTCAGTTGTGTGGTTTGTTGATGAGAAGCCTTTGGATTAGAAATCATTGGTTAGCTGTGGTAGCAGTTTCAGCTCATAGTGTTCGGTGGGCTGACGAGGAGATCTTTTGGCTTCGCAGTATCATCGAGGAAGTTTGGAAGCAGCAATGTTGGTTGTTTCTCTGGTGGTTCAGAAATCTTGGTGTTTCTTCTAGCAGCAGTCCGGGCTGAAGGTGGTGATGTTTCCTTGAAAGGGTTAACCTTTTTTGGAAAAGTTTAAAGCCATTCTAATTGGTAAAGAGAGGACAGTTTCTTTGGAATCCGAACTAGGTAGGATCGCAAAAGTGACTTGCGATTAGTTTAGGCAATCTTTTGTTTGAGGCTGAGGATTCTCATGTGAAAGTAGGAGCTACTGATGTAATCAGAGTTTGTCTGCATATGGAGTTGAGTTCCCTATTGTTTGGGTTCCAGAAGTGATTTTGGTAGTTAGCCTGGTAGTAGGATGGTTTTTGGAGAAAGGAGAGTTGGTATAGCAGCTCAGAATTATTTTTGGAATTTGAATTGGTCTGATCTAGCTTTTGAATAGGATTCTATTTTGAGGTTGTGTGACCAAGTCTGGTGTGTCACTCAGATTTTTATGGATTTGATGAACAAAGTTTTCCCAGATATATTGGAGAAGTTTATATTTGTGTTCATCAGCTGTATTCTCATCTATTTTAGAATCAGAGTTGTGCAGCGGAAGCGAGGTAGGAGCTGTGCAAGGAAGGTAGGAAGTTCTATTTGCTATTGCTTTGGAGTAGAGCACGTGTTTTGGATTTCGACTTTTGAAAGATTTTTCCCTTGGATAGGATCCTGAAGCTTGTTTGTTTTGGTCTTGTTGTTTCTGGAAGTATCAGCATAGGTTGAGCTGATCAGGAAGAAGTTTGGCAGCCTTGGATTGTCTGTTGAGTTGCAGATATGAGATAAGGAGTTTGGTATTCGAAGTTGAAAACTTCAGTGTTGTTAAGATTCTCTGGTTAAGAGAGCTGAAATTAGATAAGATTGGTTGAGTAGTGTTGTGGCATTTAAGATTTTCTTATCTGTGTTCTTGATAGAATAAGATTAAATTGCCAGTTTGGATAGCTGGAATTCATTTTGTAACACGTGTCTCTGAGGGAGTACGTGTATGATTCATCATTGGTTGTTGAATCTGTAGTTCAGTTGGAGTTGGATTTAGAAGTTGAGCTGGATTTGAGAGTAGTATGATGTTCTGTTCAGATTGAAGGATCTAGAGATGAGTGGAGCTCTGGATTTTGGTTGTGTAGTTAGTTTGTTAGTTTCTGTAGAGCGAGTCTCCAGGTTATTTTTAATTGGGAAACTCGAAATAATATTAGAGTTTTATTCTGACATATGTCAGGATAATTAGTTAAGTTTGTTTGTGTGATTGATTGCTTTGATTGTTAGTTACTGATTGTTAGGAATGCTTTGCTGATTGAATTAAAATCTGTGCTGGATTATTAAATTACCTTTGCTTTTAAATTTCGGGGACGAAATTGTTTTAAGGGGGAAGGATTGTACCGACCCGGAATTTTGGGCAATAAGAATTTAATAATCTGTGCAAGTAATTTAATTGATTTGATAATTTTCTTTATAATTTTAATTTAAAATTAGCAATTTAATCTTTTAAGGGTTAATAAATATTTAATCTGGCAATATTTGATAAGAATTTGTTTTTTTCAAAGCTAATAAAATGTTATTCTGTTTATAGTATATATATAATTGATATATATTGTGAATATGAGATCTTTTGTTTCAAATTAAAGATGAATTTTCAAATTGTAACATATATGTATATATATGTTATAGTTTGATGTGTTTTGAAATTTTAATCCATTAATAATTTATAATGTATGAATGAATGTTGTAATTTTAAAGCTTTGTTTTAAAATTTGTATTTTTTAAAAGTTAATTAAAGATTAATTCATTTGTTTCAGAATATAAGATAATTGTTATTTATTTAAAAAGGATTTAAACAAGTTTTGTTTTGTTCTCTTTTAAATTGTTTAAAATTTAAAATGGTTATAAAATACATATATAAGAGATTCATTTGTATCATAATTAGTTTATAATATTTTCTTTAAAAAGTAAGTTTATATTTACATATGTAAGTACTCATTTATAAAGAAAATTAAAATGTAAGTTTATATTTACATTTAAATTAAATAGAAATTTATTAAAAACACTTAAAGACAAATGAAAACACATTAACACCTCTTAAAACACTTGTAAATTTAGAAAAGCATGAAAATGACATTTGTTCAATTTATGAACAAGTGGCAATTTATTCACTAAACATTTTTAAGAAGAAATTTAGTTTTCCTTCTCATTTTCTTTTGCTTTCTTCTTTCAAACATTAATGGCAAAATCAGAAACCAGGTTTCAAAAATCTGAAAATAAAAACTAAAAGCAAAATTTGCAAATTTAAACCTGCATATGAAAATCGAGTTCAACCTGCAAGTTTAAAAGCATCAAATTGGTTAAGCATGCAAGGGATTTTCAAAAGCAATCAAAGTATTTTTCAGATCTAAGATGATTCAAACCTGGAACAAGTATTAAACCCTGCTCTGTTCTTCTCTGCTTATAATACAGGTGAGTAAATTATATTTTAAAAAACAGATTTGATTTAGTTTTTAATTGAATGTTGCATGCAAATGTGTTTGATTTAGATGGAGCATATTTGTTTACCTGCATGCAAGTTATAAAATAAATAAAATAAAGAAGAGAAAAAAAATGGTGAATGCTGTATATGTATACAGTTGTATACAGATTTGTTTTCTTACTGTTAAGACAACAACTTGAATTTGGATTCAAATTGGACAATGATTTGTAGATGAAATTTGTTTGTAAAAAAATGATTTTTCATCTAAAAATATTTATATAGGATTTTGAATGCATTGGATATTCATTTTTTTATTTACAGTGAAACTTAAAGTTTGGTCAAAAATTAATTGCTTTAAAATCGAATTTGGATTGCATGCATGGAATTGTGATGAAGAATCATGATTTTAGATGTTACTATCATAATTTTTAATTGAGTAATTATCATGAATTTGGGGCTTATATGAAATTGGGGATTTTGCAGATTTCTGATTATCTGTACATTAATTTAATTTGATTCTTGGATCGAAGCTAGCACATATGTCATAGATTACAGGAAAAATACCAAAGATTTTTTTAATGGCTGTAATGTTTGAATTTGGGTCGAGTAGGTTTTTTTTTTTTTACCTGTTTCGGCTGTGCTTGGTTGTCGCGATCCTTGCGACATGAAGATGGGACCGGAGTTGTTCACGTTTGGATAGGTTGTAGTTCATGCTCGTGACGTCTCGATAGTAAGGCCGGCAAGGACCATCGACGACGAGATGGCCAGAGGTGTAGGAGGTTTGGGTTCGTATCGCTGTGGGTTTTTTTCGTTCAGAGGGTCGAATCCCGAAGCAGTGATGGATTCTTCGATCTGGGCTGGGGTACGTGTTGTTGAGATGTTGCGTGGTTGGTCTGTGATCGGAGGAGGGCTCGCTGTTGGTGGAATGGCCGTGCAGCGTGCACGTGTGTGGCTATGTGCACGGTTTTGGGTTCTGGGAAATGTCAGTAGAGAAGAAGGGAATTGACACGAAGATAGTCTCGTGTTTCCGTTGAGCCGACTCGAAGCAGGGAGATTTGGGTTTTTCTTCGGGGCTGTCGCGTGAAGTTGGAGTGTTTGACTCGGGTTTTTGGGAATGCATTTCTGGTTTTTACTGGGCAATGTTTTAAAGTTTACAGGTTAAACTATGCAACAGTTTTATAAAAGGAAATAGTTGTACAAAATTAAAAGTTTGTCCCTTGAAGAAAAAGTTAATCAAACTTTTAAAAAGATAATAAATACATTTATTTCAAATTTAAATTGTTAAGAGTGTTTTTGAATTTAAATATTAAATCAAAGATTTAAGATAAATTTTTAAGTAATGTTTAAAAACCAAGTTCAATTTATATTGAAGTAAATAGGTTTGAAAATTTTGATGATTTAAAGCATTTTAAATTTGGAAATTTGTTTCTGAATACCTTATTTTCAAACAAAGTTTAAGTTATAATTATGTGAACCAAATTGAATAAATTTGTCTTTAAGGTTAATTAAATTTGATTTAATTTCAAATAATTTATTCAAAAATAAATTAAGGTTAAATTAGTTGGATATGACTTAATAATACTTAATTAAGTATAATTGTTAACAAGTAAGAAATAAATTAAGATTTATGCTTTTCTTAATTATTAATTAAAGATTTTCTCTAAATATAAGAAGATTAGTTAATTAATTAATAGTTTAATTTATTTTAAATAATTAGTTAATTATTTATTTAATTTTTTATGATCACTTAATTAGAATTAATTAAGTGTAATTACTTAATAAAGTAATTAATGGTTAATAATTGAGTGTAATTAAGAAGGTAATTACTTATGGAAGTAATTAAAGTGGAAGTGATTAATGGATAATCACATAAGGTTATTAATTAAGGATTAATTAATATAATTGTTTTGAAGTTAATTAATTATGGAGTAACTAATTAATTTAAGGATTAAGAATTATTTAATGATGGAATTAATTATTTGTTAAGTAATTAATTAAGGAAGTGATTAAGATTTATTAATGAAAGTAATTAGAAATAATTACTTGTTAAGTAATTAAGAATTAATTACTTAATTATTTTAGTTAATTAATTAATGTGATTGATTAATTAATAAATGAGATTAATTACCAAGAGTAATTGATTAAATTGTAATTAATTAATAAATTAATTAATTAAGGATTTATTTATTTAATTATTTAATAATTACTTAATGAACTAATTAAGGATTAATTAATTGAATTAATTAATCAAGGATTAAAATAATTAAATTAGAAGTTAATTAATTTAATTGAGTAATTAAAAATTACTAATTATGATTAATTAGAAGTTAATTATTTAATTAATTAAAGTAATTATTAATTAATAAGGATCATTAATTAATATTAATCAAGATTGATTAATAAAAGTAATTAATTTAAGTACGATTAATTAATTGTAATTAATTAAGAATTAATGTAATTAATTATAGTTAATTAATTAATAAAGAATCATTAATTATTGTAATTAATGATAGTAATTAAAGGTTAATTACTGAATATGGTTAAAGATAATTACTTGAATGTAATTAAATATAATTAATCAAGGAAGATTAATTGGGAAAGATCATTAGAGATGATTAAATTATTTGGAATAATAATTAATGAAGAAGGATTATGGTAGTTCAATTGATTAGAGATAATCAATTCTGCTTGAGTGTTTGATTAATATGGATTGATTAATATTGGTTAATTGATTGAGATTGGATGATCAATATGTTTGTGATTGCTATTGGATGATTGATTTTGGTTGATATTGGTTGGTACTGGATGATTTGGATATATCTGTTATGTGATATACTGCTTTGTGGAGATGAATATTGTTATGAATTATCTCTTGTGATAATATGATTCATCTATTTATTTATATATCACCCTGAATATAAGTTAAACTGTTTAAAACCCTTAAGTATAACTTGGACATTTAAAATGGCATTTGGTTTCGGTGAGACCGGGATCGGGTTTCCTTATTGGGATATCCGAAAACCACATCGATTCCAATTAAACGTTAGGTCGTGAATCCAAGTGGAGCAAGTGAAGACTCGAGGTGTAAGAGTTATACGTCAGTATAACTCTGTGGGTGATTCCGTAATGAGTTTGACGGAATAGTGTTTATATATTCGAGATGGTGAATCAGAGTGCAAGGGCTATGGTCGTTGACTCTGAGGGTGATTCCAATAATGAGTGCAACGAGATAGTGCCTTCGGTTTCGTTCGAACCCGGAACGAACTTGTATGGATTGAATGCTTTCAGCACATCGTCAAGCGGACGATGAGCGTTCTAAGATTTGATGTTCTATAAAGGTAATCGTAACCTCAAGCCTCATCAACCGGGAATGGCTATAACAGGGGAGGTGCAGCAAGGCTTCGTGGGTAGCTACCACTGGAGAGCAAGATTTTCCCCTGTCTAGAAGTCCCTTTTATTCGGCTGTGTGGGCAGTTGGGTCGCGGCCAACTGCGGAGTTATCTTGTTCGGGACTGTTCAGTAAGGGATGGTTCCGGCCTTGTGTTGCAGGGGATGAAGGGAGTAATCCTCGGTACGTTGATATAGGTCACGTACTGTGACGGGCGGTACCCCAGTAGCCCTGCCATTGATGGAAACCCATTTTCCCTACGAGACCCTACGATTTTGTTTGTATTACCCACTTTTGTGGCTAGTAGCTGGAATTTAATAGATGTAACAATTTTGGCTATTTCTTATTTACTTGAAAACCCTAGACACTATTATAATATCACTGGATTTCCTATCAAATGTTTTGGTTAGCGTAAGGTAAAAACTTTTCCATGTTTATGTGTGGGAAGTCTTACGTGATACCTTTCCTTTCAAAGGTTTTTCTAAAGTTAAGCAATCTTAAACCGTTTACTCACACCAGACCCCTGTCTGACCCGAGTGTTTATTTTCTGTTTTATTGAACTCTTGGGTACTCATATTATGTATGAGTAGTCAAGTGGATCAGGTTAGCTTGACAAATTCTGGAGGAGTTATGGAGCAGGAGGCTTCGACGTGTAGATATATATTGATTCCGCTGTGTATGTTATATTTGTTTCTCTTGTATACTTGAGTTGTATGAATTAGACAGATGTTTATAACTGTCTAATATGTGTTGAATAAGTCGTTTACTCTGATATAATGAGATACTATGTAATATTTTATGTTAATTATTATATTTTATTCGTTCCGCTGAGAGTTCTCTAATGTTGTTTGTGTTCTTCTTTCTCTTTCTTTCTTCTTCTATCCCTTTCTTTCTTCACTAGTGATGCGACTTCCTGGAGATAGGAAGGCGGGTCGCTACATTACTATCAATTCCAATGATTAAAATTAACTAAACTTAATTAATTAATTTAAACCAATCTCAATAAACTCCGTTAATTACATTAAGTAATTAATGTCCTAATTACTTCCATTTAAGTAATTAAACTTAAATAACTTTCACAATTTATTATCCTTAATTAATCAATATAACTAATTATTAAAAATTAATCATATTAATTAATTACCAAATAACCTTAGTTAATGACCATCATTAACTATTATTAATTCTTTAATTAATTTCTTTAATTGCTTCTTAATTAACTCTAATTTAAATTAATTCAAACTATAAATTGTAAATTAAATAAATAAGTTACTTCTTAATTATCTTATTTATTTAGTTATTTTAGTATCTTAATAATTTCTAAGATAATCCATTCTTTATTAATAATTTTATAAATATTAAAGTGGACTTAGAACATTGCATTTTAAAAAAAATTAAATTCAAATTTCATTTTGAATCTAAAATTCAAGATAATATTTATTAAAGCATTATCCAACTTAAATTCATTTATATTTCTTTTTAGAATAAATGTAAATACCATTTAAAATTTATATAAGATGAGTCTTAATCAATTTTGCTTAATTTCATTTAATATTAAGTTTAGATTACACTACCCTTTAAGTTTTAAATTTAAGTTAAAAATCACTTAACTTTCCTTAAAAAACTTTTATCAAGACTTCATTCATAAAAAAAATCAAATTTAAATAATTGATTGGAAACAATTTATTTCTATATAAAAATTTAAATTTGAACTTGTTTGAAAATATTCAAATTCAAAAATTTATTCAAATATCCAGATTTAAATTTAATACATTTGAACAATTCCTTATTTAAATCATTTGAATTAAAACTTGAATTAAACTTTTTGAATTAAACCTTGATTTCAAGATCCTTTGTTTAAAAATACAAATTATTTTCTTAAAACCTGAAGATTCAAAAACCTTAAGAACACTGAACTTAGATTTAGATTCAAACTGTTGTTTTGAATCATGAATCAGATTCAAAACACAATTAAATTTTACAGAAACTGCAGGTTTTATATATTTTTATTCTTTATTTAAAAAAACTGAAAACCCTTTTTAAATTTTTAAAAAACTTATAGGATTTCAAACTTCTTTAAAACCAAACTCTTCTGCAGATTTAAACTTATTCAAATCTTATCCCAACTACTGAAATTTATTTAAATTTTGATTTAAAATTAAACCTGCAGATAGCTTTTCCAGAAAACTGTATTATTGCAATTTACCCGAGCCAATCTCAATATGCTTCGAGTCCGTCAGGCCATTTCTTCGAGCAAACATCTAAAAATCTCGAGTAAAACTCGAGTCAAAAACACTGCCAAACCCAGAAAACATCAAAACTCAATTTTCTGCACGGTGCACGTGCACCGTGCCTTCAGCCACCATCACCTCCTTCCGGCGACCTCCTGACATCGACGAACAACCCACTATCAACCTCCATCCTCAAATTTCCTTTTTCTAAACTCAAATCTGAAATTTGAGTTGCCTCTTCCCAAACCTGAAACTACAAGAACAGGTTTTTATCCCCAACTTGAAATTCGACTCCTTCTTCACCTCTTGACCACCAGAATGGCTGTGCCTCCGGCCACTTGTCCATCCTTCAACCTATTATCATTCCCCAAAGAATCAATCCACTCGATCACTTCTATTGGTAACACTGACCAAAACTAAATTTCCTAACTCAACTAGGGCTTCAGAAAGAAAATCACCACCTTGTATTCATGTTGATTTTCTTCAACACCTAATAATTTTCCAACCATCAATGACAGCTCATCCACCTACCAGAAGAACCCCGACCATTACATTTGCCCAGATCCCCCAAAATTTCAAATTTTCCCTCTACTGTTCAACACAGAACAATACCATACCCTCTCCACTAAAATACCAATTTTTTTGTTCCAAAAATCAAGTTTTAATCTTGCTATTTAATTCTTAATACTGAATTTATAATTTATTCAATATAAATTTTCACATGTTTAAACTTGATTAGTTAAACTCTGGTTTACAGAGATGCTTACAGGTTATTTCATCTCAACTAAAATTTTTAAACTAAAGCTTATCCTAAAAAAATAAGCTTGATTAAATCTAAGTTGAATCAGAGGTATAAATCTATATGTTTGAATTATAAAACAAGAACCTGAACACATGATCTATATAAAAAATCAGAGAGTACCCTTTAGGAATCACAAACATATATAGTCACAGCATAATGTATTCAAGAATACATTCAACACATTTTATCACAGAGAATTAATCATGCAACTTATTTATAAATTTAAACTTTAAAAACAGAATGTTACTCACCTGTTAATTAAAAGACGGAGCCACAAATGCTTTGCCTTGAAACAGGATTGCCCCTCTGTTTTGCTTAAGAATTTAAACTGCAGTTTGCTCCCTCACTTTGAAACTGCATGCATGCTTAAATTTCCAAATTCTAGGTAAAGTGTAGGCTTTTATTTGAATGCTACAGATTAGCATGCTTTGATTCAATATGCAGGTTTGTATGCAGTGGAACAATGAATTTTTCAGGCTTATGAAAGTTGTAGAGGGTTTGCATGTTTGAACTGAGCTTTTTGAAGATGATTTTGTTTTGATTTGTAAGAAGAATTTTGCATGCAAACTTGTTTCAAATTTATGAAGTGGTTTTGGGGATGATTTCAGATTTTCTTTGTTTGCAAATGAGATTGGGAAAAGAAAAGAAATGAGAGATGTTTGTTTACAAAACTTAACTTATGGTTTAATAATAAAAAATCAAAGAAAGAAAAATAAAATAAAATTCAAACATGACATTTTTCAAAACTCTTGCTTATTTATTTACACTTGTTTAAAATAACATAATATGCATACACTTGTCTTTTTAAGTAATTATCATTCATTAAGTGTTAATTAGTATTTTGTTAGATGTTAATATAGGATAAATGTAAGCTTGTATTAATTAATTAGTTAATCATGTATTTATTTACATGTACATAAATTTTAAAATGAATAAATATTAACTTATACAAATGATTCAAAATCAAAATAAATTAAAAACAATTATACTTTAGATTTAAAACTTTGAATTCATGTTCAAATTGAATTTTTGAAATCCAGTTTATTTACAAATACAACTACAAATTTGAATTTTGAAAAACAATAATTTTTATTAAAAATTTATTCACTAAAACAAAGTATTATTATATTTTTAGAAATGACAATATTAAATAATCATAAATAACTTATAAAAGAAATTATTTCTTTATTAATAAATTATTATCACATTATATTTAAAAGAAACTCAAAATAACCTCATTGTTATTTATTTAAATTTTAAACTTGAGTTACACATATTTTAAATCATTTAATATTTATCTTAGGTATTTAAAACCATATTTTATTTATTAAATGGCTTTTAAAAAGTTTAACTTTTAAATAAAATCATAATCTCCAATTTTACTAAAGATATAAATTTTATAGAAAACAGGATTCATTTAAAACAATACCTATTTATAATATATACAATATTCTATATATATAATAAATATAAAACAAATATTAGATTTAAAAAGATAAAATCTATCAATTAACTATTTATTTTATTGAATTATTAAATTAATTCAAATCTTATTACAAAGATTATCAAATCAATTTAATTTTTATTTCAAACTATAAAATTGATATTGCTTTAAAATTCCGGGTCATCACAATAGGCTCTTATTGGAGAATGGATTTCCATACAAATGACCGGGCACAGGATCTACCTTCCGAAATGGGTACACCTTTAGATGGACGTCCCGAGGCACAGAACATCTGCCCTCTACCAACACAAGACCGGTCTACCACTTTAACTAGATAGTACCGAATATGTCATCTCCCGGTCGTTACTGACCTTTAACCGAGCGCTCGTTTTCCATTCACCACATAAATTAACATCCCGAACATCATAGCGGGAAGAAATATATCTAGAAGGGGATAATCATACCCTAATTGGGAATGACCCACTTAGCCTTGCTGCATCCAATCCTGTTTCGGTCATTTCCGGTTTGATGAGGCTTGAGGCTACGATTACCTTTTCACAAAGCACATATCACATCTTTGAATACCACATTGCCATTTCCGTTTAACTACTAATTGCCTTCCACAAAAATACAACCCTTGAGCTCGTAAGTCTCAAGGAGGGTGTTAAGCTAAGAGAAGTTGCCTTCTCCGCCACCACTGATGTACGTTTATAAAAACCAATGTACATAATCGTTAGAAACGCAATGCCAGACAAACGTCCATACAAGTTGTCCAGGAACAGGACAAACCAAAGGCACTTTCCTCGGCCATTACTAGGCGAGAAGCCCTCGCAATCCGCAAAATCTCCATCACGAGGAGACCACTGCTATATATAACTCTATAATGGGTGCGACCCCGAGCAAATCAACAAGCAGTCCTCCTGCTATAAGGATTCACGGTCTTAAAAAATCATCATCTTCAACATGTCTTCACGTTCGAACGTATACATTGGTTCAAAGTGGTTTTCGGATAGGAATTAACCAAATCCGACTCTGGTTCCTTCGAAATCCAATCATCGATAAAAGTGAATACGAGTATATAGGATTTATTAAGTCTCTTTTCACTTAAGTTCTTTTCTGATGATTTGGAAATCTCTTTCTTTTAACTTAGGATAATTCTATGTAATTCATTCTTATGCTTTGGAAAATATCTCGAATTTCCTTTCTTAACTTTCAATCAAACCCTTTAACTTTTAGGCGGGTCAAAAACAATGTTATTTAAGACATCGTTTACGATAAGCCCTACATCAATCTTAACAAACATTTTTGAGTAAATAGGATCGTAGAAATCATTCATTTTGGAGATTGCTTGACTTTTGGATAATACCAATTTTCTTTTAATTCAAAAACTTAATACAAAATCTTTTTATTTAAGAGCATTCGGGCTTTCCTTTCGATCTGTTCCACTCCTCGCCTAAGAAAAGAAAACATAGGTCGGGTAAGTTCAGGGCACTAGTTGCTCCATCCCTAACCTTTGTTAAACACCTTGTTTTATCTTCCCAGATCTCACAGGCGGGACAAATGTACTAGTCGTTTCCGCATACTCAGATTTTTCAACTTTATTTTGGAATTGCTTATGAATATTCCAAATTATCTTTCGAAACGCTTAATTATCCTTTTTAAAACATTCATAATTTATCCTGGGAAACGTCGTTACATTTAAACTCATATTCCAAAAGTTATAGAATTCGCAACAGAAAAGTGCTGCGGAAAATGCTATATAAGCTTATTTGAATTAAAAAACTTTTAAACATTCGATAATTCATATTTTCCAATCCAAATCTATTTTAAATCATTTAAATATATTTATCAAATTTATTCCATATTTTTTCACAATTAAAAACATCCATTCAAACAAATTTCCTGTTATGGTCACTAAACTGCACTAGCGCGATTTTTCTTGAAAATTGATTTGGACTTATTTCAAAATATACTTATCGAAACTTTGATTTTCTTTCTTCGTTTAGAAGATATGGATATAATAGTCCGGAATTTTCTTATCTCGAAGAATTCTGAGCTATATTCCACTCTACACATTCATTTAAACTTTTCGGCGCGAAATCGCGAACTACCGTTGCGCGACGCGTCTAGTTTTAACTTATTTTTCAATATTTGAAATAATCTATTCAAATTGAATTTCAACACTTATAAAATCATTAGATACCATTTTATATCAATATTTTCACTTTTAAAAGTATTTAAAATGAATTTTTACTATTACCATATTATAATATTATTATATTCACATTATTTTAATATTAAATTTTAAATTCCAATTTCAATTCAATTTCAAATCTAATCTCAAATTAAATACATTTAAAATTAGATTTCAAATCTAATCTCAATTTAAACTTCCATTCAATATCAAACTAAACTTCACTTTTTCAAAATCGATTTCAATTTCAATTTTACTATTCATCTGAATTTCAATTTCTAATTAGCTATCCTTTTCAAATCCGATTCACTTCAAATTTCAAATTCTCTTTCATTTTAACTTTAATTTCACTTTTAAATGAAAAGAGACTTATTTTTCCACAATTTCTCATATAATTAAAATATGGTCTTACTAAACAAATGGTTACTTAACTAATAGGAATTTGATATCCAAATTACCATAACAACCATACAACATCCATATAACATCAATATTTTTCATATGGTAAATGTCATAACATTACTACGGATTATCCAACATATTCAAACATTCAGTCAAACATTCATATCATTAAATAGTGATTATTTAACATAACAATTAAGCATGATAATCAATATAATTTAAAAAGCGATGAGAATTTCTCACCATAATCCAAAGCGATTAACTTCCTACCAACATTCTAATCAACCAACACTTCACTAATTAATTCATATTCCATTAAACACTAGCAAACAATACCCTCTCCCATCCAATAGCTTGGCCGAGGCTTGAGATGGAGGTTGGCCGAAAATATAGAGAAGTAGCGGTAGAGCTTTGAACTTGAATTCCTAAGATTTAGATCCGAAAAATAGGTCATCTTCTCTCTTGTTTTTGACTCTCTTACTCACAAAATTTGAAAAACTTACTAACTGAAAAGTTTTTGCAAATTCTTTTCTATTGAATTTAAAAAAAAGAATCATTTGAATTCAAGTTGTTTTGAGGGAGATATGTTCAAAATAAAAGAGCAATTCTCGGATTCAAAAAAATAAAGCCTGAAAATACACTTCAAAGAATTGAGTTTCAGGTATAGCAAACCTCAAAACTGGAAAAAGTGATAAACAGAAAAGTTGTAGCCACTGAAATTTCATACGGTTTTAAAAAAGAATTTCAAAGTTAGGATCAGTTATGATCGAGTTATGATCAAAACAAAATGCCATATTTTCTGCTTTAAAACTGGGCCAGAAAATGCATTATAAAGAAGTGGACTTTTGACATAGTAAACTTTGGATTGAGACAAAGTGATAAACATGAAAGTTGTAGCCTCTGGAAAAATACATGATTTAAAAAAAAAGATTTTTGCATTTTAATTCTGTATTGAAGAACTTATGACCGAAAGAAGAAGAGTTAAAATATAGAGAAAAAAAGAGTTTGTTTTGAAGAAAATAAATATTGATTTCTTTTGAAAATTTTGTAAATATTTTGACATTATTTCCTTATAATATTTTTGTATGGCATGGAAGCCATTAGAGAGAATAGGAAGAAGATGAAGAAGCTTGAGAAAAGAAGAAGAATAAATGTGAATGAAAGTGAAGAAGGAGGTGGATATTTATAGAAAAAAAGAAAGTGGTAATTTACCAAAATAACCTCTTACCAAATTACCAAACTAACCTTACTTCAACCTAAAGCAATCTCTAATTTTTCAAAACTTAATATCACCTTTCACATCCTTAATTTATGTCTTAATCCCTTAAGAACTAAGCTAAGTAAAATAATAATTATGTTGGCTTTTGATGTGATATTGATTTTATGTTTGCTTTTGACTTTTCTTACTTACTTTTGTTAATTCTTACTTACTTTTCTTAATGACTTCTAGAAGTTTTCTAACCTTGTTTAGTAAAAGTAAACTTGATTATTTAATTAATTAATACTTATACTATTAGAATATATGTTCCTATATAAGAAAATAAAGGTGCGATAACGTTGCGACAACTTTTAATCGACAAAACGTCGTTTTCGACAAAATGTTTTACGGTCACATTTTGACGTTTTAGTTAAACTATTTATTTATGTAAGCCAAATTTAAAAATAAATTTGTATAATGCTATTTAAAAATATAAACAATCATAAATTAATTAAGATAATTTATTTAACCATTGAAACTATCTTTTCTAAAATCAGCATTTTGTCACTTTTGTCGATTTAAGTAAATGTTACTATTTTTGTATATTTCTCTTTTCAAATCCTATCTAATAATATTTGAATCATATAAACTTAAATATTTTATACTTAAAAATTACTTTAAATATTAGATTTTAAAGTAGTCAAATTCTGGGTCGTTACATATAGGCTTCTTGAGACAATCCCAAAACGCCTCGAGATCTATCTCTATGGATCTTAATGCCTATGACATAATATGCCTCTCCCATATGATTCATATCAAAGTTGCTTGAAAGGAATTGTTTCACCTCATGTAGCATCCCTTTGTCATTGGTTTCAAGTAAAATATCATCCACATACAACACAAGAAAACAAACTTTACTCCCACTGACCTTAAGATATATACATTGATCCATGATATTTTCTTCGAAACCCAATGAAGTAATTATTTCATGGAATTTCTTATACCACTAGCGGTTTAACCCGTATATGGATTTATTTAGTTTACAAACCAAATGCTCACAATCCTTAGAGGAAAATCCTTCAGGTTGTTTCATATAAACCTCTTCCTCTAAATCTACGTTTAGAAAAGACGTTTTCACATCCATCTAATGCAGCTCGAAGTCAAAATGAGCTACTAATGCCATAACCACTCGGAAAGAATCTTTCTTTGACACGGGAGAGAAAATTTCTGTGTAGTTGATTCCTTCCCTTTGAGTGAACCCTTTGGCAACGAGTGTTGCCTTATGTCTCTCAATGTTGCCTAGTGAGTCTCCTTTTGTCTTAAAAACGCACTTGCATCCAATGATTTTTGCACCTCGGGCAACTCGACGATATTACAAACTCGATTAGACACCATAGAATTCATTTCTTCTTTCATAGCATTCAACCATAAGTTTGAATCTGCAGAACTTACAGCTTGTGAAAACGAAAAAGGGTCATTATCGACTCCAATGTTATAATCTGATTCTTGTAGGTAGACTTCATAGTCATCAGGAATAGTTGATCTCCTTTCTTGAGTAAATCTCCTTAATGGGACTTGTTCGTTCTCATGATAAACTGGTTCCTCGTTTACAACATGATCTATCGGATTTTGATCAACAATTAGTGGAATTTTTGTATTTGTTTATCTAACACTCGGTCGAACTTGAGGAGCGTGAATGGCAATCAACCTATCACTTGAATCAGAGGGTGAAACCTCATAGTAGTCTATTTCAGGACTAATATTCTGAAATTGATCACTCCCACTGATCAAATCATTCTCAAGAAATTTAGCATTTCTTGATTCACAATCCTGGTACAATTGAATGAACAACAGAATTTATAACCCTTTGACTTCTCAGCATATCCAATGAAATACCCACTAATAGTCCTTGGGTCAAGCTTCTTTTCTTGTGGATTGTAAATTCTCACTTTCGATGGGAATCCCCAAATGTGTACATGTCGCAAACTTGGTTTCCAACCTTTGAACAACTCAAAAGGCGCCTTAGAGACGGCCTTGGAAGGAATCCGATTTAATATGTGTGTTGCCATCTTAAGATCTTCAATCCATAAAAATGGTGGAAGTTTAACATTACTTCTCATACTTCTCACCATGTCCATTAAGTTTCAATTTCTTCTTTCTACCATACCGTTCTAATCCGAAGAACCAGGCATAGTGTATTGGGTAACAATCCCATACTCTTGAAGAAATTTTGCAAATGAACCATATGCTTGTCCATTTTCTGTGTATCTACCATAGTACTCACTGCCTCTATCTGATCTTACGATTTTAATGTGCCTATCACATTGCTTCTCTACTTCGGCCTTAAAAAATTTGAAGGCTTCCAAAGCTTCATCTTTAGAACGAAGCAAATAGAGATACATATATCGTGAATAATCGTCTATGAAGGTGATAAAGTATTTTGGATCATTTGTGTTCATATCCGGGCAACAAATATCTGTATGTATGATTTCTAATAGTTCAGAACTCCTCTTTGTACCTTTCTTATGTATGTTAGTTTGCTTGCCCTTAATGCAACTAATACAAGTCTCAAAATCAGTAATGTCTAGAGTAGAAAGTACTACATCCTTTACTAATCTCTTAACTCTCTCAGTGGAGATATGTCCTAATCTCCGATGCCACAACATAAAGGATTTTTCATTCATAATACATCTCTTTAAACCAGTATTAACATGCATTGTACTATGAGAAATGTCATTTTGCAATTCAAGACGATACAAACCATCAAGCAAAATACCATAATCAATAATCTCAGAATTTCTAGATTAACTGAAACCAGAATCTGAAAAATTAAAGGAAAATCCCAAAGGTACAAGTCTTGAAACTAAAATCAAATTTCTAGCGTAATTTGGTACATAAAACGTCTGTTCTAAACGCAAAACAAAACCAGTACTTAAAGTTAAACTACATGTCCCAACGGCCTCCACACATGAACCCAGCCGGCTCCCAGAATAGATGTACTGTTCACTGCCCACTGGTTTCCTTAGATTTTTCATACCCTGTAAGGTATTCGAAACATGGATTGTAGTACCAGAATCAATCCACCAAGTACTATGATTAACAATAACCATATTTGATTCATAACACACATATGCAAGAAAATTACCTTTCTTTGCAAGCCAGATTTTGAATTTAGGACAGTCTTTCTTTATGTGCCCCTTCTTTTTATAGAAGTAACACCCATCCTTTTTAATGGTCTGCTTAGCCGACATTTTTTCTTTTCCCTTTTCCTTAGTGCAATCCTTCTTCTTCTTTTCAGAAGTAGTAAGGTTCACTTTTTCACCCTCTTCCATTATCAATCTTCCTTCTTCTTGAACACATATAGATCATGAGTTTATTAATTGACCACTTATCCTTATGAGTGTTGTAAGATACTTTAAAAGGACCATATTGATGAGGAAGAGTGCATAAAATGAAATGCACTAGGAAAGACTCGGACATGGTAACTTCTAATTTATTTAGTTGAGCCGCAATGTCCCTCATGCGCATGATATAGTCATGCACCCCTTTAATTTCATTGAGCCTCATGGATGAAAATTGCATTATTAAGGTGTTAACAAGAGCTTTGTCTGAAGTTGCAAACTGCTTATCGATGGCCTTAAGGAGATCTCTAACCTTAGCACGGTGATCGATGGAACCACGAATACTAGCATAAATTTTGGTCTTTATAAACATAACAGAGAGACGGTTAGATCTCTCCCACTTTTCATAAAGGCTAACTGTATCTGGAGTACTAGTCTCAATAATGTTAGGTGGTTCGCCTTTCCTAATAGCATAATCAATATCCATCCATCCTAACTGTAGCAGCACTCTTTCCTTCCACACCTTATAGTTATCACCCTTTAATTCAGGAATGTCACATTTGACATCAGAAGAAGCCACAGGAAAAATTATTGTAAAAAAAGGTAAAATACATGCTTAGAAACAAGAATTTCGGGCATAAGTCTTGCCGTGATTTACCAATGTAAATATGGGGAATATATATGAACCTATTAACATAAAACCTTCCTGTGGGTTGAAGTTATACTCAATTAGATTCATTAAAACGATGAAAGTAGCAAACAACACAAGTTTCATAATTCCTGTGGATACATTAAGAAACTTAATGGTAAATTTCATTCCAACTAAGCGTAGAAATATAATGAAATTGCTGTGGGTAAGATTCATTACATGACATACAACAAAGCAAAAAAAAACAGTGCACAGTGCATAAAAGTTTAGTAACCATAGGTGCTGTGGATAGTCCCCAGTAACGGGGATACATATTTTACTCACCTGAGCAAGAAGAAAAAGGCAGACGGATGCAGCTAGGCATACTACCGCACATGCACTGCTAAAGTGCTAAGTGCTTTTCGCGCATGTGTGATATGGTGGTGCCATTTTCTTCTTCTCTCTTAGCTTTTCTAATTAATAGAGCATGTGCAACTATATATATATATATATATATATGCGCATTGGTCCAATATTTCTATGATGTGGGACTAAAACTTTAATAGATTTGCAAATTTTCCTATTAATCTTTTACATAGAAATAGGGCATGACAGTTTGCATATCTCCAGACAATCACATTAGTTACGCAGTAAATGTTAACGTTATATGGCCCACCATATAAAGAAAAGCAATCATATGAAATTCATGCAAATTCATTACTAATTCGTTTATTTTGTCCAGTGAGTAAAATCTGCAACTTTCATATAAAAACAACAATAAAGCAACATGATTTTCATATCAAGCAAGGAAGAAGAAATTATCGCTCTGATACTAAATGTAAATTATTTAAATTTTGTTTTTGGCTTAATCATGTTCTCTATACAATATGAACAGGCGAAACTAAAAGTCTAAGGGCGGAGGCTATAAACAAGATCGATTCATTTACCTCCAGCCATTGCAGTTGAATTCTTAAAGCATATGAAACAACAAATTGAATCTGACTTGAGGAAACAGATTTCCAACTCGTCCAAATCTGTACTGCTATTTCTGATTAAGAGCCAAACCCT
The DNA here is from genome assembly GCA_030765085.1 of Allium cepa. NCBI lineage: Eukaryota > Viridiplantae > Streptophyta > Magnoliopsida > Asparagales > Amaryllidaceae > Allium > Allium cepa. The sequence continues at coordinate 251,554,489 of CM060929.1, forward strand.
CACACTCTTAATTAGATGGTGTATTTGCTTTATAAAGAGTAGGTTTAGTTACCTTGTCAGAGAACGAACTCAAATTCTCCCTTTTATATTGCTCTTGTCATCAAGGAGCCATTGAGAACGTGAGAAAGAACGTGGGTGGTTATGTAAAAGTGGGGAGATTAAATAGGGTCATTATCTTGATCATTGATAACTTCCCTTAATAAATGGACCACATACTTTGTCAAAAATTGACCGAGTTATCTTCTATTAATATCATTTTCTGGAAAAGTCTTACATGATTTGAAAATGAAATGATATATTTATGTAATTTTGAAAAAGTATAGAAAGGGTAGTGAATTATAATTGACAATATAAATTTGAAAATGTCATTGCTTAGTATAGTTTAGAGGATATTGAAAATGAAATGGTTTTTGAGTTGAATATAAAAACGGTATTTCATTCAAATTTGGGAATAGATACACACGGACGCCCACATATACATATGTACATATACTTAATATGAGGAGGGATCTTATTTCAGCTTTTTATCCTCAAAATGTATATGTATTTTCAAAAACCAAAAAATCATGTATGATTTCAAGAAATTTATTACATGTTACAAATTCAATTTGTTGAATAGATAGTAGACACACAATCATACAGTGAAATAGAAATTCAGTCCAACTTCTCAACAAGGAGGTATTGAAGGTTAAAAAAATAAGAAAATTACTGATTAAGACGTAGGATTTAGTAGTAATATTCATGTTACAACAAATCGAATGCAGCGACATCTCAAGGCATAATATTATCAAAATTGAAGAAAAAAATAAAGTGCTGATATCAAGTAACCTGTACCGAAGGAGCACTGTTCATCCCAGCAAAATCAGTCAAAAACCCCAACTTACTCAGCAGATCCGGTCAAAATATTAATGACTGTTTGGGAAACGGCAGGAGCAATTGGGAGATGAATAGTTGATCAGCAAATGCTAACTGGGGACTGTAGAGTGTAACCTAAAGAGGTAAAAGAACATAAAACAGGGGACAAAAAAGAAAGTCGCCGTACAGAAGGACACAAGATGCGGTGAGCGTGGATCGAACACGCGACCTTCAGATCTTCAGTCTGACGCTCTCCCAACTGAGCTATCCCCGCTGTTGTTGAAATTGATAGCACACTAATTTTCGATTGGCAAATCACCAATTTCACAAGTTTAATACGTAGTCACTCGCCTAAACTAAAGCCAATTGATAAAAACAGGCATACCTCGATGGATTCTTCATTATTGACACACTTAATTTCTTCTGATTGAAACCAGTCAAGCTCAAACGGAAGTATATTCGCAGGCATTGGTTTATCATCAGCATTTTGCGATTTTGACCTCGAAAATTCGTAATTTGCAAGATGCGACACATCATATGATATGCAGCTGGTTTGTCAACTATTACCTTTTGCTCTTCTTCGGGCTCCTGTGATTTTGGAAGTGCATTGAGGTCGGTGGATTTAGGAACAGATTCTGCTTGAGCACGAGTTTTTGATGAGCTGCCACCACCATGTTTTTAAAATTATATAAGGCTAAAATACCATTCTCTTGTTATCGATAACTTTTTTCCTTCTCTTTTCTCTTCCTTCCTCCGCTGAACCCTAAGTTTATACAACGTTCTAAATCTCACATATTTGAAATCGAACAATGGATTAGGAAGACGATACTAAAAATCTAAGGGAGTTTGAGGTGGCAAATATAACTATTTTTCAACTTTTTATGCCAAAATTTCGTTTTTAAAAGTTACAATTCGCAAAAGCCACATCGTGAAATTGAAAGCACAATCAAAGGCCACACATAGGCATTGCGTGGAGGAGGGTTGGAGGATTGTTTGGAGGGGGGAATGGTTGATTTGGGGAAAATGAAAGAAAGCATAGGTCTGGGCAACAAGTATTCGTGATTTTTCGTCGGCTGCCAACGGATAAATTAGCGACGGCTACCAACGGCTTTTGACAACTATGTTATTTTAATATCATTTATACCACGGAAATTGCTTGTCGTCGGCAGCCGTCGCTAATTGAGGGATGCGCCTTCAGAAACTGTCGTTGCTATTTACTATGCTTCTAGTAGTGGGATATGAATACGGTCAAATCAACATTTGATAATTATCCGTCATGTTTTTATCAAGATTGTTGTAATTTATATTTATTTTAGTACATAAAATGATTGTCAATCACTATTTTATCTAGATAAAAAAAATTAGTTTACAAAAATCAATATTTAATGCTTAAAATTATTATTTTTAGCAAATTTATTAATTTTTTATAATTTTAGTACTGAAATGGATTTATAATAAATTAAAATTCTCTATTTATTTGTTTAGACTTACTGGTAATGAACTGATCAAAAATTATTTGATAAATATTTGATATTCGTCCGCGGATATGGATATTCAATATTCGAAAATGATTTTGGGTGCTCATACGGATATGACGCTATCTGAATGGCTCTGATACCAAAGAGATGCAGGTAATGCAAAAGCGGCTTTAGTTCGTCCAATGGTCCTATCTTGATATACCTAAATGTCCAGAAATGTGTTAGATATCCAAATTCAGAAATATGATGTCTTAAAGAGCTTGGAATGGCTGGATTGCTACAGTGATTTTGACCTTGCTACAGTGATTTTTTATAAATTTTTGAAGAAATATGTTACCAGAAATGAGAAATATGCAAAAGCATATACCGTTTCTTTTTTTCGAAATATGATAGCTTAAAATTCTATCTTGAGCGTAATTCTATTGTGTTTTCTAAGAAATTTATATCAGTTATGTCTTTTTCCTTGGTTATTACACATGGAGTAGGAAACGAACCAATGTTGTGCTCTAATTTTGTGAAGCAGCAGTATACGCTTGTGGTTGTTGATTCGAAGCTTAACCCTACCAGAAAGCCACAGTTAGCATAAGTGCGTTTTAGGGGTACCGTGTTTAGCCGCAATCTTTTGGGTCAAAAAGTAACCAAGTTTTAAAGGACTTGTTTTTGATAAAAATTATTTCCTAAGAACAACCAATAGGATTATGTTCAAGAATCTCAAAACATGAATGAAGATAAAATTATTATTCCAGACAATCACACTTGCCATTTTAATTTAAAAAACGAACAGTATGAACATACCATCCATCTTCCTACACAAGAAAATCCCAGAAATGGAATTTACAATTATATTACAGACATTTTACAAGAAATAAACATTGAAATAAAAGAAATAAACAAAAAACTAAAAAAAGGAAAAACAAACAAAATCTGTGGGTTTTAATCAAAAAAGTCCAGCAATCCATTGGATGAATAGTAAAAAAATGGTCAAATGTTCAGAGGAAGAAAAAAATAAGATAGATATTGAAGATATTGATCCGATATATTACAAAAAATTTCTTGCTCTTCAAGAAAAGGAAATAACAGGAGATATTGAAAGTATGGAAGTTTACTCTTATTATGAAAAATATGCTTCGACAATTAATTACTTTAAGTCGAAAGATTTGAATGAATCCGAAGAAGATAATTATAAAATTAATACTAATGAGACGGATAGCACTTTAGTTTTGAGAACTCAAGATTTTCAATCAACAGGAAATATACCACCAATAAATGCACAACCACTTCAAACAGATGTTGAAATGTCTGACCGTGAAGAAAGTGTTTATAACAATAACTATGAAGGGCCTCGTAATGACCCTTAACCTGAAATTCTTCGACATGGTACAAGAGCGGATTGGATTCGATATCATTCTCCACAAAGAAAATTAAATGATTTTTATGAAGATCAATTATCTTCAGATAATAATTTAACATTTAATATAGACCGAATCCCACATAGGAAAATTAAAAAATATGTTAATACATGGTTACAACATATGGGTGGAGTAATATATCTGTTGCCACCAGTTATGAATACTGTTGAATTTTTACATTATGCAACAAGTTATTGGACAGGGGATGCCTTAGTTTGGCTAAGGAATATTGAAAAAATAAATCAGAAAATGAGATAATTAACTCGTCATTCCAAAATTTTAAGATTAATATGATAACGATTAATCAAACACAAAATCAAGTTGGAATCATAAATTTAACCAATTATGCAATTCTTCCAAAAATAGAAAGAATAAACTCTTTGGGATATACATTATACGCAGGAAGAAATATTAATCTAAAAAGATACCGTACAACTGAAGTATTTTTAGACTTAATAATAAACATTCCATTAGGATACTATGGATTAATTCATAATATACCTAAGCATGCAAAGGAAAATACTTTTATAACAAACGGGCTAATAGAACCACTTTCAAGAACTAATATTTCCCTTTTCCTAAAAAGCACTAGTTTAGAAGATAGAGATTATACGATTGGACAGGGAGATCCAATTGGATTACTTGTAATACATAGATATGAAGATCTTCCAATAATAAAAATAGAATTTTATGACCAAGAAACATGTACTCCAGTAGGTACTTCTTCCTTGCAAACCTCAAGAAATAAAGAAACATATCATGAATATCGAATTTATATTAACACATTTACATCTGAAGAAATTACAAATCCTAATATACAAGATAGTACTGGAGAACAGTTCATTATTACAGATGAGGATTTAGAAAAATTAAAAGAAGCAATCCCGCATTCGGATAAAAAAGAAATTTACAAGCCTATATCTTTTAAATCAAAATTTCTTAACCAACATACATACATATTTGAACGTATGCAAGGAAATATAGACTTAAAAGGAGAAGAAGACTTCACTTCAATAAGTCTACTAAATAAAGAAAAAATTAAAAAATTAAAAAAAAAGTACCCAAGGATGAAATATCTACATATATGATTAATACAACTAAAAATAACTGGCCTTTTCAGGTCTGGAATTGATACCCCAATAATGATTGTTTGTATGGATGAAAGAATTACAAACAATCCTTTAAATAGTATCATAGGAGGAGCAAAATCTAATCTAGCGAATAGATTGTTTGCAGTAAACATACATCCTAATTTTTGTATTAGTCTTGAAGATCATAATATAGAGAAAGCTTGCACGTTATCAGTTAACCTACAAAACATTGAACTTTTACCAAGTTCCAAAGTGTTAGAAATATAATAGGAACATTATATGGCCTTAAATGATACATCCACATTTAAATCAATAACACCTAAACAGTTTATTAAACTTTATGAAGTCGAAATGGGAAAAACAATCCAACCAAAATTAGTTGACATAAGACACCTAAAGTTCGACAATGAAATACAAGTTTTTGTGAAATCCCTCAAGCCCAAAATAAACATGCCTATAGAATATTTTACAGCATCAGGAAATACTATTTCCACAATTACAAAAAATAAAGAAGCTTCTTCTACTAATACATTGCAAAGGACACAATCAGTTCATGAGTTAGCAGATGTAGAACCAACACCCGACATTTTAAAAGGAATTAACCATAGAATGAGTTTTCAGCATGAATCCCCAGTTGAAGGCATGACACTAAAAATCCTGGAAAAACAAAAAGAACAGGAATCAGACCGATTGGTTGTAAAGATTCCATTAGAACATAGTATAACGTTTGATTTATCGCTATAGTTATTATTACTACAATTGTTAGTTTGTTGTTGTAATTAATTACAACATACTTATTGTTAAAAATAGATAATGCAGAATTTCAAAGTAGTGAAAATCTGATTTGTAAACTTGTGAGACAAGTTTATTATTGATTCGTCTCTGTTTTGGTATATTAAACGTATAACATAAGTTTCCAAATTAGTGAAGAAAAAATTATAATCTTAATTTTTAAATTAGTGAAGAAAAAAAAATCAATTTTTCACGTTTCGCGTGATGGAAATGATAGTTCTGGAAATGGTAGGAGACTGCAAAGTTATTTTTTGAATTTACATTTTTTTTTTTTTGGAGGGCTACTAAGTAAATACTCGGGTTGAAATAGAATTTGGTTGTTGGGTAATCACTTAAGAATATTTGCAGCTTATGTACAAATCGCAAAAGCTTAATTAACTACTTAGCTGTTTAATCTGAAGCGATAGAAGCTAGTTATAAGAAGAAAATCAAAGCAACAAACATGTAGATTAAGAAGTTCACGGTCAGCTTTGAAATGAGAAAATGACTTTCAGAACATTTTTTGGATCGCCATCTTAGTCAATTTAGCAGCATGTTATATGAAAATTTCAGAAAATAACCACTTATTGCACTATAAACAAACTACTAGACGACCAAAATATGCATCCCAGCAAAAGTAGTTGCGAAAACAACTGCCATTGCAGGCATATTCAAGCCAACACCGAAGCCTTTGCAGCAAACAAACCAAGGAAAGGAATTTTCGAGCTATCAGAAACAATTATAAGCTAAGCTAACAAACAATACAGTTTAGTGGTTTAAAGACTTAAAACCTTAGGTGTGAAAACCTAATACAGAATGCCACCATTCCATGATAAAATAAATAAAAATGTTGCTTATAAACTTGACAAAATAAGTTTTTTGTGAACAATATTTTCCCCAAATCCATTTATCAAAGTAAAAATGACATGCAGCTACTAGTTAAACTAACTTCAATGTTCACACAAGCCAATCAAGGAAAAATTACATGCAGCTACAAGTACTTTTGAGTGCATACCGCATTGGTGAATCATTCCTCTATCCTTGGACAATTCATACGTTCGATTATTATTTTTAAATAAAAAATAAAAAAACTAATTTCGTATTAACTTATGAATTAGTGCTTGTAAATGAAGTCAAAGAACAAGTTAGAGAATTTTATTGAAATGAATTTGGCTACATTATTAAAAATATTTGTTGATAATGAGACTGTATATAAGTATACCGTGCATGTTTATACAAGATGAACCCACAAACCAAATAGTGTGTTCCCTCATAGTTTCACATACATTAATTTTCCCTACTTGAAAACGTCATCATAGTCTAGAGCTATTTTACAGAGGCAATGCACTTGAACTGGAATTGTCGACAGTTGTATATGATAATTTCGCATGTGGACGAAGCTATACAGTTTAACAAACGTTTGATTCTACAGATAATTAAAACAGCAAGAATCGATGCAAACCTTGATGAGTTCTTTTTAAAATAGTATTTCAATTGCTTCCGTCAAAATTGGCAACAGGTTTGAAAGATGAACATCGAACCTTGTGTTAAAGGGAAGCATATCGAAACCTGCAGAAATAAACAAATATTCAAATGAATTGAAAAGATATTACTGCAGCTGAATTTTTATTTACAATTCAAATACGTCTTTACATTTTCCCTGATCACCTTTTCCAGTAGGAACAGACAAATTCAAAGCTTTCTGGAAACTGTCATATCCAAATTTACCATTTTCGTCCACCACCGAATATATATGCCATCGCCGTCACATGAAGTTCTGAATGCTGAAGTGTTGTACCTTGAGTTATCATATTATGATTTGACATACAGTGAGTAAATTCACAAAGCATAAGCAAACATTATGGACTGTTGACTAAAATAGATATATTACAAAACTTTCCAACAAATCGACTGATGTTTAATATCTTTTGTGGATTATACGTAACATATACTGATGGGTTACTGATTGAGCTTAGATTCTAAACTATCTAATTCTTCGGTACTTGAAAAATTAAGGTTGAAGTGTGATTGCAGATTTATGCATAAAATTTAATTCAAAATGTGCTGCAGTGTAAAATATAAATAACAAAATATTACAAGAACTAAAAATATATGTACTGCTGTTGAAATAAGGAGAAAAAAAATCATGTCAATACCATTGAAATAGAATATAACTCAACACAAATCCATCAAGCACCTTACCATTAGGAACGATAGCAGAACGAATACAAAACGCGAATTTGTAGGAGCCAAGCAATAGTTTCATCCTAACAACACTAGCTCTTTCTGTGTCGCACATATAGTGAACATCATCAAAGACAATCTACTTAAACTTTCGTAGGAACTTTGATTCTTTAGAACAGCAGGCTACAACAACAAATCTTTTGTCGCAATAATTTGAAGTATATTGAAAATGCAGAAAATATAATACGCATCACAACAAGTTGCTTTGGGTTCGCTGTTACATCTCCGGTCATAAGACCCACATGTTAGAATCCTTTCAAGTCAATTAGAGAACTTTAATTGGAGAAGGATAAATGACCCTTTTTTTTTGAATGGTACTAAACGTTCTACTCACGCTACGCAAGTTTTCAACTTGTAATCTCTCGCAGCAAAGTCGAATCACTTAACCACTTAGACAATGGTGTTTGCCAAATGACCCTTTGTTGGTTTTTAATGACATAGAATTGCATATGAAGCAATGACAGTCTTTCCAATCGATGCATGAACTGGAACCGAACCAAAATGAAGTTAAATAACTAATAAGTTTCTGCCATATGCTCAAATGCTATAGCCTTTATCCCATTTGGTTGTCAAAAAAATGAACTGAAATCCAGTCTACGGCTTTAAAACTACACGAAAAATAAGTAATTTTGCTTATATAAACGGGAACTAGATATATAGTGATAAACTAAATATAGTAATAAACTAGGTTTAATAACCTGTGTTTGGCACAAATTTAGTTTGTACCAAATTAGTTATTCATGAACATAAAGGCAATCTCCATTGAGAAATATATCAAATATAATACAAAGTAGTAAATAGAAATCTCAAAACCAATGTAAATATTGATTTATATACAGAAAATTCAATATACATAAATATCAAGTTCATGGCAACTTACTAATTCGTTAATTGCATGGTTTTGACGGTAACTTATAAAAAAATTACTAGGAATTAATTTCATTTTGAGAAAGATTAAAATTAGCTACAACAGCATAAGAGATTAAACTAATAAAATGAAACGTCTCAAAATTTACAAATTTGCTACTCTACCTGAAATCTGTTCTGTCAAAAACCGAGTCAGCAATCTCCACCATGCAACAATTAAACCGTTCTATAATCCACCATCCCTTTTCTTCTCTGTGTATCTCGTATCTCCTACTTTTGGTCACGCTACCAGTTTCACAAAATTAATTATGAAATGATAAAAATAATAGTACTGAATTAAGCATATACAATTAGGATGAACCAACATCAATTAGTATAAAAGAACTAATATGATAATATTGGATATATAACGATATTGATCATTATTTAACATAATATTGAGAATGATTTGAAAATGAAATGATATATTTATGTAATTTTGAAAAATTATAGAGAGGGTAATGAATTATAATTCACAATATAAATCTGAAAATGTCAATGCTTGGTATAGTTTTGCGGATATTGAAAATGAAATGGTTTTTGGGTTAATTATAAAAATGGTATTTCATTCAAATTTGGGAATAGATACACACGGACACCCATATATACATAGGTACATGTTCGCATATGAGGAGGGATCTTATTTCAGCTTTTTAATCCTCAAAATGTATATGTATTTTCAATAACCAAAAAATGATGTATGATTTACAAATTCAGTTTGTTGAATAGATAGTACACACACAATCATACAGTGAAAATAGAAATTCAGTCCAACTTCTCAACAAGGAGGTATTGAAGTTTAAAAAAAGAAGAAAATTACTGACTAAGACGTAGGATTTAGCAGTAAAATTCATGTTACAACAAATCAAATGCAGCAATTGAAGAAAAAAATAAAGTGTTGATATCAATTAATCTGTGCTGAAGAAGCATTGTTCATCTCAGCAAAATCAGTCAAAAACCCCAACTTACTCAGCATATCCGGTCAAAACATTAGTGATTGTTTGGGAAACGGCAGGAGCAATTGGGAGATGAATAGCTGATCAGCAACCGTAGAGTGTAACGTAAAGAGGTAAAAGAACATAAAACAGTGGACAAAATAGATAATCGATGTACAGAAGGATAAAAGATGCGGTGAGCGTGGATCAAACACACGACCTTCAGATCTTCAGTCTGACGCTCTCCTAACTGAGCTATCCCCGCTGTTGTTAAAATTAATAGCACACTAATTTTCGATTGGTAAATCACCAATTTCACAAGTTTAATACTTAATCACTCGCCTAAACTAAAGCCAATCGATAAAAACAGGCATACCTCGATAGATTCTTCATTATTAACACACTTAATTGCATCTGATTGAAACCAGTCAAGCTCAAACAGAAGTATATTCGCAGGCGTGGGTTTATCATCAGCGTTTTGCTATTTTGACCTTGAAAATCCGTAATTTGCAGGATGAGACACATCATATGACAGGCAGCTGGTTTGTCAACTGTTACTTTTTGCTCTTCTTTGGGCTCCTGTGATTTTGGAAGTGCACTGAGGACGGTGGATTTAGGAACAGATTCTGCTTGAGCACGAGTTTTTGATGAGCTGCCACCACCATGTTTTTAAAATTTTATAAGGCTAAAATACCATTCTCTTGTTATTGATAACTTTTTTCCTTCTCTTTTCTCTTCCTTCCTCCGCTGAACCCTAAGTTTATACAACTTTCTAAATCTCACATATTTGAAATCGAACAATGGGTTAGGAAGACGATACTACAAATCTAAGTGAGTTTGAGGTGATAAATATAGCTATTTTTTAACTTTTTATGCCAAAATTTTGTTTTTAAATCGCAAAAGCCTGATAGGCTGGAGTTATCAAAATGCAGTCATTGTGACAGAGAAGAAAACGAGGCAGAGGAGAGAAAGATTCAGAGGAGAAGTTTGATATATTTTCTATGCCTTTTTCATTCACATACCCTAGTTCCTATAGCTGCTACCAAGGATTTCTAGCCACTCATTGATAACAAGCTAAGGACGCGTGGTCCATACAATAGTATTTCAGGTGTAACCAACAAATATTACGAAATGCTGAAATTTGTTATAACTAGCTATTGCTTTTGCTGCCCATACATGGTCCATTCTTCTTTTATTAGTTTGTTGCTTGATAGCAAAGATATCTTGTAGTTTATGTATTGTTCGTTTGGGTCGGATAGTTGCAGGTGCATCAATACCTCCCCCTCCAAAAGCAACCTTGTCCTCAAGGTTGAGGTGGGGAAAATTGTGAGTCATTTGTGTGTAATCTTCCCAGGTGGCTTTGGTTGGATCCAGGTCTTGCCATTGGATAAGGACTTGGTTTGTGGTGGGGTTTAGGTGGCGATGAGCAAGAATTTTGGCTGGCTGGTAGACTGGGTGTTCTTCGTGGGTAAGTGAGGGTAAGGGGGTGGGTGTGGTGGAGTGTGGGTTAGGGCAGTATTTGAGGAGAGATTTGTGGAATACCAGGTGGATTTTGGAGTCATGGGGTAGGCGAAGTTTGTAGGCTACAACACCAATTCTTTCTATAATTTCATAAGGTACAAAGTATTTGCGGGCAAGTTTGTGGTGTATGGTGCCGAGGGAGGTTTGGCGATAGGGTTGGAGGCGGACGAAGACCCATGTGCCAATGCTAAATTCTTTGTCAATGAGGTGTTGGTTGGCATGGTTCGTCATCCTGGTTTGGTCCTTCTCTAAGTTTGTTTTGATTTGTTTGAGCAGGCAATCACGATCAATGAGCCATTCATCAAGTTCATGTAAATTGGTGTTTCCTTCACTATAGTCGACAAGGATTGGAGAGGGTCGTCCGTACACCACCTGAAATGGAGAAGTGCCATGGGAATAGTGGTGGTCTGTGTTGTACCACCATTCAGCCCAGGGAAGAAGCTAAACCCATCGATTGGGTGTGTCACCAACTAGTGCTTGTAAATAGGTCTCTAAGCAGCGATTCACAACTTCGGTTTGGCCATTCATTTGCAGGTGATAGGCACTGCTCATTTTTCGGTCGTGTCATGTACACGACAAAGTTCCTTCCAAAAGTGGCTAATGGAAAGTCGGTCTCTATCAGAGACAATGGAACGGGGAAAATCGTGTAAACGCATGTAGTCTTGTATGAAATAACGGGTCAGTTGTGCTGTGGAAATGGAAGTTGGTAGGGCGATGAAGTGGTTGTATTTGGACAAACGGTCGACTATGACCCAAATGGAGGTTTTCCCGGAAGACGGTGGTAGATGCATATCATAGTCCATGGAGATATCTTCCTATAGGCGAGAGGGGAAGGACAAGGGTTGTAAGAGGCCTTTGGGTGGGGCGTTTTCAGGTTTCGATTGCAGACAGGTTGAACACTGAGTGACAAACTGTTTAACAGAAGTAGACAGCTCGGGCCGGTAAAAGTTTGAACATATACGAGCAGTGGTAGCTTTTATACCTGAGTTCTGTAACGACCTGGAAATTCTGATCCTGAAAATTCCAGATAGTTAGAGAAAAGAAGAAAAGAGATAGAAGAAGAACATAAAAGAAACACGCAATCTTACTTTCGCAGCAGATAAAATATAATATCAATAATAATTATTATACCAAAGAAAACTGTATCTATCAATTTTACATCGATATATCAGAGTTACAACAATTTTATACAACATTGGACAGATACAATTTATATTGTGTCTCAGACATATACAATATCATAATGTAAACTCTCCATACGTCTCTGCCATCCAGCTCGCCTCCTGAGCTCCAGAACGTCCTTACCTGGAAATCTGTAATACTCGGTCTGACCCGAGCATTACATCAAAGTAACACCCAGGTCAGGCTGGAAACCAGCGTGAGTAAACTCATCTAACATGGAATACCAAAATATACAACTTACATAAACCCGGGATAACTCAGGATAACTTGTATCAATTTACAACTCCACAAGTCATTATAGACATTACTACATAACAAATCAATTTCTAAGTATCATAACTTATATTAAATGGTCCAATTCACTTTAATCATTCCATTTCATCCTATTGATTCCATACATCCAATTATAATGAATCGAAGTGGTTTCGGGTATTTACTCATAGCCGACTCCGGTCTCTTCGAATCCAATGTCATCTTAACCCAAGTTATTCAAGTGATTAAATTCAACTACTAGATGACACTTTTACACAACAATAACATAGATAGACATCACCCATTTATCGTTGATATAACCAATACCATATCAATAAAAATGTCACAACATATTATCCAATAGATATCATTCAATTTATTCAACCACAATAATCCATAAGCATGCATTATCAATTCATATCATAATTAATCATCTAATCCTGCTTAATTAACCATTAATTAATTTACAATCATTTAATTAATTCATTTCTCCTTGATTTCCTTATCAATCAACCAATGAATCTCTAATTAAAGATTAATTATCCTTTAATTATCGATTAATAAACCTCAATTATTAATTAATCTTCTTTAATACAAAAGTAATCAATCCTTAATTACTTTATAATCAATTAAATTATTCTCTAATTAACTAATAAATTAACCATCAAATATTGATTAATAACCTTAATTATTAAACAATATCTCTTAATACCAATTAATTATTCCATAATTATTTTATAATTTATTTATTAATCATTAATTAACAAATCAATTATATCTTAATTATTATTTAATAAGATTTAATGATTAATTAATAACCTTAATTACAAATTAATTAACCTTCAACAGATTAGTCCTGTAATTACTTACATTGAGTAATTAATCATCCCTTAATTATTTCCATCCAGAAATTCTATAATTATCCAAGTTAAATAACTAACCCATAGTTACTTCCATTAGTTAATTATCTTTAACTAATTACACTTGATAATTATACTTTAATCACTCATACTAAGTAATTAATTACCCATTAATTTATATTACTTAAAAGTGGCTAAATGATTTACTGGAAGCTTATTATCACTTACTTTATTTTATGAAATAAGTTATCAAAGTTTGTTTTTCTTTTCTTATTACCGAAACCTTGCTTTACAAAATTCTCAAAAAAACAAGCTTTAAATCCTTCAATTCCCTGCTTCGGTACAAACCCTATCCCTACTCGAGTACACCCCTGAGTTCTTCTCCTTCTCCTAATAATAAAAAAAAACTGCTATGCCACCCTATCATACAACACGAGTTCGAATTCGGGCAAGTTAACTTTCACACTCGAGCATATCTTCGAGTCATTCTCGAACCCAACAACCTGACACACGAACGACGCTGTGCACCGTGCACATCATTCCGATCGCCAATGGCCGATGCCACGCCCATCCACCAGCTGCATATAACTACAACATCCTTCCCGATGACTCAGATTGACGTAAACATCTTCAAATCGAAAAAGAGCACCTCGGTCAAAACTGGTACCAATTCCCAAATCGGAATACTCATCCTAGTCAACGCCTCCGACCATCATATATCGCGCCGGCCAATCCTAAGCCACTCCACACTCCAAAGAACCCTTACCCCCCTCGCGATTCATTCCGACATCATCATGGCATCGCATTTGCTTGGAAAACACTGACTATCTAGAGGAACTTCGAAACCCTAAAATGTCTTCAACAAGCCGCAACGAATCCCAGAAAATTCGATCATCATTTTTCCCGTGATCCACATCTAACTGGCCACCTCCTGTCCAAACTTCAACAACCAAATCAATGCCACTCACCGGAATTTGACTAAAAAGTAAATTCCGTTCAACACCCAAAATCTCGCAATTTATAAGCCTGAAATTCTTGATTTTATTTTTAAAAATCATCATTTCATATAATACATTAGATTATATAGTCGAATACATAATTTATTCAAAACGAGATTTTGAAATATTCATGCATTTACTGTAGTTCTTTATTTTGTTTAAAACCATCTTGAAATCTTTCCTGAAATATTTTTAGATCGAATATTTCATCATTCCAAACATGTTTTGTTTATATATCAATCTCCAAAAAGAAAATAGGGAAGAAGATATTCGATTTGGAACATGTCTTAAAAAAAACTGTACAAGAAGAACAGAGTGTACATATACTGTTATCCAGTCATTTGCTCAAGTACTATATACACATTTACAAAAAAATTATCAGACAACCACTTATGTTATCATCCATCAAGTTTTACTTTAAACATTCATTTACCTGAACCACTTTTAAATTGTTTGAATTTAATTTAATTTACTGTTCCAGTTTGAACAAAGATTCATTTCCATATTCCAGTTATGTATATGATTATTATCACACATATATATACTTATAATCATTACAAAACAACATGCATAGCATTGATCACATTATATATCAAAAATCATCACATGCAAATTTTAATATGTACCAGAAGTTCAGAGTTACTCACTAATTTCTAAAACCAGAGAAGCCCAGGAAATGTTGCCCTTTTAAATCTGAAAATCTGGAGTTTCTACTTGATTGATTGCTGAACTAAATCTCTCTTGGTTGTTTGATTCAGATTTGAACTTTGGAAACTTGTAAGGTTGATACAAATTTTGTTCTGAATCTTGCTTTCCACCGGGTTTGTTGCTTTACAGATTTGGTTTCTGTTTTGAGATGATCTATAAATTGGAGTGGTCATCAGATTCTATTCATATTTCATTTGGTTTGCATTTGTCTTGAGAAAAGGTTTTCGATTTTGGAAAATTTTCTGGTTTTTGATGAAGTACTTGTTTTGTTTTCACTTTGTTATTAGAAATGAAAATAGAAAAAGAGTTGTAGATAGGAAGTGAATGTTTAATATATTAAATTAGAATAAATTTTAAAATTAAAGAAAATAAAATAAACTATTGACACTTGTCTTTCACCTAATTTAATTGCTTAACACTTGTTATTCTAAGGGTTTATATTTTAACATTTGTAATAATTTATATTTATATTATTTTTAAAAGATTTTTAAAGATTTTATATTAATTTGTTTCTAATTGATAAATACCTTTGTAAATATGTAAATGCTTTCTCTATATTTAAATAAATTTCCTTTAAAAATAATAATAATATAAAACAATCTTATTTTAAACCTTTACTCATATATTTCAAATCCAAAATATTTTTAAGATATATATATCTTTTAAATTAAATTCAAATTCAATTAAAAATCTAATTTCAAATTAATTCAAATATATGTATTTTTATCTAATCAAACATAAATTTAATTTATTTGAAAATAATAGTTTTCCCATTCTAAATAATTATATTATGAGGTTATTAAATAATTATTTACCCAGATATAAAAATTCATTTTCTATTATTTATATTCAGATATTCTTTATTATCAGAAGTCTTATCTGCTCAATCTATAAACCGGATAATTATCCAACTATTAGATGCTCAAAAATTTGGGTTATCACATTCCTCCCCCCTTTGAATCTTTTCGTCCCCGAAAAGAAACGAAGCCAGAATTTATCAAAATGCTTAAAATCATATAATTTTCTTTGATCATTTTAAAACACTTTAAAAATCTGTAATACTGCCAAAATAGTTTTATAGAAATACTTTTATAACTCGATATTTTAACCAGTCCATCCTTATTCTCACAGAAATTCGGTCATACGTTGATTAGGCGTATCTATAAGTACTTAGCAGACTCGTTTTCAACATCCAGTGAAAATACTTTGAAAATAATTTTTATTGAAATATTGAAAACAGTTTTTTTTTTAAAATAGAGGATATATCTTTGGTGAGAATGCTCTGGAAATCATCACCCCCATCCATGGTCACAGTTACATTCCAGGGTTACGTTGTCGTCGCAGCAAAAGTCCATGTAACTGCAGGCTCTCTGCGGCCTCTCGATTACGCCATGGAACCCACACAATATATCACAGTTACATCCAGGGTTACGTTGCCATCGCAGCAAAAGTCCATGTAACTGCAGGCTCTCAGCGGCCTCTGATTTTCGCTGTCGAAATGAAACTCATCCACTCCTACATAGGTCGCAGTCCGCTGATATAAAATCAAACGCAGACTGTTGGCTCTCAGCGGCACGCACGACTTTCTCTATGTTATACCATAGGTCGCAGTCTACCGATATAAAATCAAACGTAGACTGTTGGCTCTCAGCGACACACACGACTTTCGCTATGTTATACTCTACCCATAATCCTCAGGAACTAGTTTTGTCCGGACTCCTCACAGGATCAACTTTAGAACCCCCCTTGGGGCTCAAGGCAGCACCACCCGGTGGTACTTCTGAGAAGTTCATTTCAAGGGAGCGCCTTTTTCTCCAGAGCCATCATCAAAACATTTTATACTATACACATATAGTATCTTTAAATCATACACCTAGTATGATCTCATATAAAGCTCCTTTACACAAAATCGATTATTCCAAAATCGATAATTCTCAAACTAGGCTTTCCAAATTCTCACACTGATTTTACCCAAAAATCATAAGCGTTTTCCAAATCCAAAGGTTCCCAAAACCCTTTTTCCAAAATCCTCATAAGATTCTTTATATATATACAGATATATATAATTTTTAAAAGCTTGGATTATCTCAAATTTGTATAAAACTCCTTTTATACTTCAAACACTTTCAAAACCCCTTTTCTTCTGGCAAAAGATTCAACAAGGGAAGTTTTATTTTATAAAACAAAGATATTTACTTTGTTTACTCAAAATCAAATATTCAAATTTGATTACTCCTTTCAATATCATTTTCATTCAAATCCGTACGATGTACACATACCATTCGTACGCCATACCAATCGATCGCTCACTCGATCACACAATTTCACTTTCGAACTAGTATCATCCACCCGACTTCCTAGTGGGGACACAGATCTGGTTTCTTGATCAGAAACCGTCATTCTTCTTGCATAGTCATAACTATGATAGAGAACATCCAGAACCAATCAACAATCCATATCCAGGTTCGCCGTCGAAAATCGAGTGAAAAATCCCACTCGGATCGATATAACTATCTCGAAATTCTGTGCTCGAATCTGGATCAAATCACTATGCGAATAGAATAACATATGTACACCCTACGTATTTCTCTTTATATTCATATTCACTTTAATTTTCATTCACTTATTCACAATCGCTTAAATCCATTCGGATTATCACCTCTATTCTTATCTCGATTGGGTATTTAAACAATAACAATTTAAACTCTGTCCTGTTTAAATTTAGAAAATAGCTTGAAAAGTTAAAAATAGATAAGTAGTTGGAAAATAATTACTAGTTTGTAAAATAGGAGTAAAATAGTTAGAAAATAGTTAAAATAATTATAGAAATTTTAAATAATTGCAAAATAATAGTAAGATCGTAATTAGTTTTCTAAAATAGTTGAAATATAGTAATTAGTTTATAAACAATTGGAAAATTGTTAAACGGTTTCAAAAATAATTGTAAAACAAATATAAGATAGTTTGGCTTTTAAAAGAAAGTTATATATATATATAATAAATAGCTTGGAAAAATAGTTTTATATTAAATCAAATATTACAAATTTGTCCAGAGTCAAAACTGTTCACTTCCCAATCTCCATTCTCATCAATTCAATTTAAATTTCTACTTTCATTTAAATTGACCCAATTCCAATTTTAAATAACTCCAATTTCCATTGAAATTGATTTAATCCCAATTCAAGTTAAATTAACCTCAGTTTCTTTCCAAATTTAACTTTATTCAACCTTGATCTCAAATTCTATTAATTCAAATAAATTTCAATTGAACTAGTTCCAATTTCAATTCATTTCAACTCCAGTTTGAATTAATCTCAATTTTAAACTCCATTTCCAAATTAAGTTGAATTATTCTTAACTTCTTCTCAAATTCAATTCAAATTTCATTTGAATTTAAAATTATTCAACTTCAATTACAATTCCAAATTATTCAAATCAATTGGACTAATTTCAAATTGAACCTACTTCAATTTCAAATTGTTTCAAATTAGTCCAATTCAAATTGTTTCCATTTGAATCTTATACTCATACATCTTCAATCAAAATTTCAATTAATTCAAATCAAATTCAATTTGAACTAATTCAGATTTCAAATTTAAACCATCTCTCATTCATTTAAACAATTCTAATTCACAACTTAAAGATTTTGTGCAACAATAGGATGATATTATCTAATTTATTTTAAAACGTCCATTCATTTTAAATTTCTAGATCTCAAACCCAATTTGAGATCACTCAAACTCTCAATTACAATCAACCATTTAACTTTCCAAGTTAAAAATTAATTTCATCTTGAAATTTCCAAATCAAGTTGATCATTCCAACTTATTTAACCTTTCCCAAGATAAACTCAATTCACTTGATCCAGTCAACCTTACCCAATTTGAACTTCCATTTCAAATTTTAAACTTCTCATAAATAATCTTCCACTTATTAAGTTCAAAAACTTATCACTTTGGGTATCATATCTCATTCCAGATTTAAAACTCAACATCTAGATTTATCTCAAATCATCTTTGATATTTAAGTATATCCATACATATATATATTTACTACTTGGCTTGCCAAGCCAAATTTTAAAATTCAAACCACCTTTGGTTTTTTCAATCCAAACA
Organism: Allium cepa; assembly: GCA_030765085.1. Taxonomy (NCBI): domain Eukaryota; kingdom Viridiplantae; phylum Streptophyta; class Magnoliopsida; order Asparagales; family Amaryllidaceae; genus Allium; species Allium cepa. The sequence goes on from CM060929.1 coordinate 251,573,814, forward strand.
AATTTTGTTTAATATTTTCAAACATTTCTTATTTTTAAAATAAGATCATATTCAAAGTAGTTTGAATAATATTATTTCCTTTAACATTTTGAAACCAATTCAAATTTTTAAACTTCGAATTCAGGACTTCACAATTTGAAACCCACTTTTATTTATATCCTTTCACATTTACAAATTATTTCCTTTTTAAATGGTTACTTCCTTAAAACATTTTATGGTTTATTAAAGAACAATCATTCCATTATTAAACACAATAACCATCTATTTCTTTGGTTTGAAACCAATTCTAATTCATCTTATTTGAAATACTTCTCCAATTCAAGATTTCAAATTTTAGTTTGAATCCATTTCAAACTTATCTTTATTTAATTCCAATTTCAATTTGGTTTCATTCTATTACTTCTTAATTTAATTCTTAATATAACTTTTGGATTTAATTAATACTACAACCAATTTCCTTAATATAATAGATAATCTATTTCTTATATAAGATTCATTTACTTTTGAAATCATTTAAAAACCTTTATATAAGAAAATAACAAGTACGCTCTCTCATATTTATATACTCTACTCATCCTAGGGTACCACTTACCCTATTCTTAATGAGTAATCCCACCAGAGCCAAGGTTCTCGCTTAATCCTTTGCTCTGATACCAAATGTAACGACCCGGAAATTCCGATCCCGAAAATTCTAGATAGTTAGAGAAAAGAAGAAAAGAGATAGAAGAAGAACAGAAAAGAAACACACAATCTTACTTTCGCAATGGATAAAATATAATATCAATAATAATAATTGTATCAAAGAAAACCGTATCTATCAATTTTACATCGATATATCAGAGTTACAACAATTTTATACAACATTGGATAGGTACAATTTATATTGTGTCTCAGACATATACAATATCATAGTGTAAACTCTCCATACGTCTCTGCCATCCAGCTCGCCTCCTGAGCTCCAGAACGTCCTTACCTAGAAATCTATAATACTCAGTCTGACCCGAGCATTACATCAAAGTAACACCCGGGTCAGGCTAGAAACCAGCGTGAGTAAACTCATATAACATGGAATACCAAAACATACAACTTATATAAACCCGGAATAACTCAGGATAACTTGTATCAATCTACAACTCCACAAGTCATTATAGACATATTACTACATAACACATCAATTTCTAAGTATCATAACTTAGATTAAATGGTCCAATTCACTTTAACCATTCCATTTCAACCTATTGATTCCATACATCCAATTATAACGAATCGAAGTGGTTTCGGGTATTTACTCATACCCGACTCCGGTCTCTTCGAATCCAATGTCATCTTAACCCAAGTTATTCAAGTGATTAAATTCAACTACTAGATGACACTTTTACACAACAATAACATAGATAGACATCACCCATTTATCGTTGATATAACCAATACCATATCAATAAAAATGTCACAACATATTATCCAATAGATATCATTCAATTTATTCAACCACAATAATCCATAAGCATGCATTATCAATTCATATCATAATTAATCATCTAATCCTGCTTAATTAACCATTAATTAATTTACATTCATTTAATTAATTCATTTCTCCTTGATTTCCTTATCAATCAACCAATGAATCTCTAATTAAAGATTAATTATCCTTTAATTATCGATTAATAAACCTCAATTATTAATTAATCTTCTTTAATACAAAAGTAATCAATCCTTAATTACTTTATAATCAATTAAATTATTCTCTAATTAATTAATAAATTAACCATCAAATATTGATTAATAACCTTAATTATTAAACAATATCTCTTAATACCAATTAATTATTCCATAATTATTTTATAATTTATTTATTAATCATTAATTAACAAATCAATTATATCTTAATTATTATTTAATAAGATTTAATGATTAATTAATAACCTTAATTACAAATTAATTAACCTTCAACAGATTAGTCCTGTAATTACTTACATTGAGTAATTAATCATCCCTTAATTATTTCCATCCAGAAATTCTATAATTATCCAAGTTAAATAACTAACCCATAGTTACTTCCATTAGTTAATTATCTTTAACTAATTGCACTTGATAATTATACTTTAATCACTCGTACTAAGTAATTAGTTACCCATTAATTTATATTACTTAAAAGTGGCTAAATGATTTACTGGAAGCTTATTATCACTTACTTTATTTTATGAAATAAGTTATCAAAGTTTGCTTTTCTTTTCCTATTACCGAAACCTTGCTTTACAAAAAATTTAAAAAAAAAACAAGCTATAAATCCTTCAATTCCCTGCTTCGGTACAAACCCTATCCCTACTCGAGTACACCTACGAGTTCTTCTTCTCCTTCTCCTAATAATAAAAAAAACTGCTATGCCACCCTATCATACAACACGAGTTCGAATTAGAGCGAGTTAACCTTCACACTCGAGCTTATCTTCGAGCCAATCTCGAACCCAACAACCTGACACACGAACGACGCCGTGCACCGTGCACATCATTCCAATCGCCAAAGGTCGATGCCACGCCCATCCACTAGTCGCATATAACTACAACATCCTTCCCGATGACTCAGATTGACGTAAACATCTTCAAATCGAAAAAGAGAACCTCGGTCAAAACTGGTACCAATTCCTAAATCGGAATACTCATCCTAGTCAACGCCTCCGACCATCATATATCGCGCCGGCCAATCCTAAGCCACTCCACACTCCAAAGAACCCTTACCCCCCCTCGCGATTCATTCCGACATCACCACGGCATCGCATTTGCTAGCAAAACACTAACTACCCAGAGGAACTTCGAAACCCTAAAATGTCTTCAACGAGCCGCAACGAATCCCAGAAAATTCGATCATCATTTTTCCCGTGATCCACATCCAACTGGACACCTCTTGTCCAAACTTCAACACCCAAATCAACGCCACTCACCGGAATTTGACTAAAAAGTAAATTTCGTTCAACACCCAATATCTCGCAATTTATAAGCCTGAAATTATTGATTTTATTTTTAAAAATCATCATTTCATATAATACATTAGATTATATACTCGAATACATAATTTATTCAAAACGAGATTTTGAAATATTCATGCATTTACTTTAGTTCTTTATTTTGTTTAAAACCATCTTGAAATCTTTCCTGAAATATTTTTAGATCGAATATTTCATCATTCCAAACATGTCTTGTTTATATATCAATCTCCAAAAGAAAACAGGGAAGAAGATATTCGATTTGGAACATGTTTTAAAAAAAACTGTACAAGAAGAACACTGTGTACATGTACTGTTATCCAGTCATTTGCTCAAGTACTATATACACATTTATAAAAAAAATTATCAGACAACCACTGATGTTATCGTCCATCAAGTTTTACTTTAAACATTTATTTACCTGAACCACTTTTAAATTGTTTGAATTTAATTTAATTTACTGTTCCAGTTTGAACAGAGATTCAATTCCATATTACAGTTATGTATATGATTATTATCACACACACACACATATATATATACTTATAATCATTACAAAACAACATGCATAGCATTGATCGCATTATATATCAAAAATCATCACATGCAAATTTTAATATGTACCAGAAGTTCAGAGTTACTCACTAATTTGTAAAACCAGAGAAGCCCAGGAAATGTTCCCCTTTTAAATCATAAAATCTGGAGTTTCTACTTGATCGAGTGCTGAACTAAATCTCCCTTGGTTGCTTGATTCAAATTTGAACTTTGGAAACTTGTAAGGTTGATACAAGTTTTGTTCTGAATCTTGCTTTCCACCGGGTTTGTTGCTTTACAGATTTGGTTTCTGTTTTGAGATGATCTATAAATTGGAGTGGTCATCAGATTCTATTCATATTTCATTTGGTTTGCATTTGTCTTGAGAAAAGGTTTCAGATTTTGGAAAATTTTCTGGTTTTTGATGAAGTTCTTGTTTTGATTTCACTTTATTATTAGAAATGAAAATAGAAAAAGAGTTGTAGATAGGAAGTGAATGTTTAATATATTAAATTAGAATAAATTTTAAAATTAGAGAAAATAAAATAAAGTATTGACACTTGTCTTTCACCTAATTTAATTGCTTAACACTTGTTATTCTAAGGGTTTATATTTTAACATTTGTAATAATTTACATTTATATTATTTTTAAAAGATTTTTAAAGCTTTTATATTAATTTTTTTCTAATTGATAAATACCGTTGTAAATAAGTAAATGCTTTCTCTATATTTAAATATATTTCCTTTAAAAATAATGACAATATAAAACAATCTTATTTTAAACCTTTACTCATATATTTCAAATCCAAAATATTTTTAAGATATATATATCTTTTAAATTTTAAATTCAAATTCAATTAAAATCTAATTTCAAATTGATTCAAATATATGTATTTTTATCTAATCAAACATAAATTTAATTTATTTGAAAATAATAGTTTTCCCATTCTAAATAATTATTAGGAGGTTATTAAATAATTATTTACCCAGATATAAAAATTCAGTTTCTATTATTTATATTCAAATATTCTTTATTATCATAATTCTTATCTGCTCAATCTATAAACCGGATAATTATCCAACTATTAGATGCTCAAAAATTCGGGTTATCACAAGTTCCCTCCGAGCTTGGACCCATGGGGGATGACGATAATCTGTTGATGAAGATTTTGAGTGTCTGGGACGAAGATTCTACCATCGTACAATAGTAGGCCATTGCGGAATTGAACATGATTGGATCTAGTTGATGCTTGCTGCCGAAGTTGTTGAGCGATAGGGCCGACTACTATTGCGGCCTTAATTTGTTCAGTGAGGAGAAATTTGGGTGTAAGAATGGTGTGGACATGAGGCAAGGTTGTGGTGGTAGGCGACAGGAAGAAATGGAGGTTGGTTCTAGGGTTGCTGTAGAGGCGGTGGAGGTTGTGGCGGCGATAGTGGTAAAATTGGGGAGGGTGGATCGATAGTTGTAGAGAAAAAAGGGGTGGATTAATTATGGTGGAAGGTTTGAAAGATAGTGGGTTTGTGGGGAATGAAGAAGCGGAGGGATGGGCCTGCTTGGTAAGTATGGTTTTGGGCTGGGCTGTAGAAGTCCAACGAGAGAGTGTATCTGCTACAATGTTAGAAGGTCCTGGTTGGTAGAGTATGGTGAAATCAAATCCCAGCAGTTTTCAAAAATGGCTCTGTTCCAGGTTAACATGTTTCCAAACCTGTTTTCAAAATTTTAAATCTTTATCTCTAATCCTCTTTAGAACTTAGAATTCAAACAAAATGTGTTTTTTAAATCATGATCTAGTTCTTAATAATATTTTTAGGAAAATCAGGAAGTAAATTTTGATCAGGAACAAGAATTTACAGTGAAACTCAAATAAATGCAAAAACTCATGTATCTTAATTTCTTGAATTGATTATATTATATGATTTGTTTTCGAAAATGATGATTTTTAAAAGAAAAAACATGATTTTTAATTTGGTAAATCTAGAGAATATGTAAGTTGAACGTGAATGAGTTTTCGAGGCTTATCTGGTGATCAGGAAATTCTGGGTGGTCGGGATCACCATTGAGAATAGCCTGAAGGATATAAATTGGGGGAAAAATACTTAGAAGATTTTCAAGTGGTCGAGGTTTCTAGACGATGGCGATATAGGGTTTCATGTGTTGTTGGGTTCAATGTCGTTCGCGAGTTCAGTAAGTTGACGTTGGTGCTTTGGGGTCAACCGGACCAGGGGGATTTGAAGCGTAGTCGGTGACATTGTTATGGATGTGATGGCGAGGTGTCTGGTGGACGAGATTGTCGGCGGAGGGTGGATGTATCGATCGAGTTATTTCCTGTTGTGGTCAACGTGGTGATAGATTTCGAATCACTGGCGATTCGACGAAGCCAAGTGGTCAGGTCATTTGAGATTATGGTCGTCGACCTGAGGATGGTCACAGGATTGATCGTCAGTGATCGGAACATGAGTGCATGTGCACGCATACACATGTGAGTCAGTGATGAACTGGTTTTTGGGGAGAAGGTTGCTCGAGTTGTTCACGTGTGATGCTCAAAGTTTTGTGAGGTCAGGCTCGGGTAAAAACAAGTTTGGCTCGGGTTTGTTAATAAGTTTCCGGTTTTTAAAATTCAAAGGAAAAAGGAAAATGTTTAAGTTTTAAAAAAACAAATTGTAAATCAAAGTTTTCAAAGGTAAATGAAAATAAGCAAGTTTTCATAAAAAAAATTAACAAGATTTTAAAACAAATTTTTTAAAATATAGAGACTACAAATGCAAATGTGTTTTGAAGTTAAATTATTTTGATTTGAATAATTAAATATTAGGTGATTATTTAATTTAATCTCAAATTGTTTTCAAAATAAATTATTTCAAATTAATTAAGTTAAAAGTGTTTTAATATGTATAACTTTTGTTTTAAAGTTTATAAATTTAATTTTTGTAATTAAGTGAATGATTGAGAAAATAAAATGTTTTATAATCCTCAATCTAACTTAAAGATTTTAAGTTAATTAATGTATTGATGATGATTTATTTCCAAAGGTTATTAAATAAGGATTAAATAATAAAGATACATGGTTTATCTTTTAAATTAATGAAAATAATTAAAGTAAATTAATTAATGATTTAAAGATTGATTAATCAAGTGTTTTAAAGGTTAATTAATTAAGGATAATTATTTAATGTAATTAAGGTAATTAAATTAAGAAGTAAGTAATTAATTAAAGGTTAATTAATTAATTTATAATTAAGGATTAATTAATGATTTGTTAATAAAGGTGATTAAGAATTAATTAGTTATTAAGGATAAATAAATCTTCTTATGTATAGCCTCCAAAATTGAATCAATCTTGTAACTCTAATCTCTTGGTGATTAATAAAATCTTCTCCCCAAGTGGACGTACACTACCTCGCGTAGTAGAACCACTATAAATACTGGTGTTATTTATTTTTCTACATTGCGTAGATCTGTGATTGTCTATTTTGGTTTTTATATCTATTTGTTCCGTCTCACTACAATCACGATCTAGTTGTTTTTCGCTGCGTTGGGATTTTTTATTCTTTTAGACTGTTCATCTAAAGGGATTTTCCAAACAGTCTGGCATCGGAGGTGCAAGGTTGAATGAGGAGTGTTAGACGCTATGGCAGGAGATGAAGCAACTCCAGTTGTCACAAGACCTTATACTAGAGGGATGTATATCGCATCGGGATCACATTTGGAAATTGAGAAATGGAATGGAGATAAAGATTTCAAGAAGTGGCAATGGAAGATGAAGGTTATTCTAATAAGGAATGAAGTCCATCCAGTAATGTTTTCCTCTAAGGAGTTGACGGCTGACATCTCAGTCGTGGAAAAGAAGGAGAAATGGACGTTTACTACTTTACAACTAGCTATGGGAGAGAATGTCATCTCAGAGATTAGCAGTGAAACCACTATTAGGAGCATTTGGACTAAGTTAGAAAATCTCTACTTGAAGAAATCTCTGACTAACTGTCTGATATTGTTGAAGACATTTTTCACCATGCGGATGAGGGAGGGTACTTCAGTGAAGTAACATCTTAATTTCTTTGATGATCTCATGATGAAGATGAAGATTGTTGACTTGAAGATAGAAGAGGAGCGAATGGCAATGATTATTTTGTGTTCTCTTCCGAAGCGTTGCACAGGTTTCGCTAACAGCCTTATCTTCGCTAGAGACGCATTGACAGTGGAAGATGTGAAGTCGGACCTTCTATCTAAGGGCTTGAGAGATCAACTGAAGGAGATACGCTAAGGAAACAGAGGTGGAAGTAGTAGTCACGGCCTGTTTGTTGAAAGAGGTAGAGAAGATAAGAAGAATTGGAACACTAGAGAGTGTTCCAAGTCCAGGAAGCCAGGTAATGGCAGGAAAGGAAAGTCTAAAGATGGAAAGTGCTTTATCTGCAAGAAACCTTGGTCACTGGAAAACGAATAGTTCAGATTTGAAGAAGAAGGAAGAAGATGGATCTTCATCATTTGCGGTGGAGAAGTCTGTATATGTCGCCTAATAAGGATTACTTCAGTTCTTTCGTTGGGCTAGAGGGAAGCTCTATTCTTATGGATAATGATGCTAGCTGTAGAGAAATGGGTGAAGTACGATGAGGATATGTGATAAAGGCTAAATCCGAGAGGTTTGAAAATTTCAAAGATTGGAAAGCGCTTGTTGAGAACCAATCTGGTTCTACGTTAAAGATGCTGAGATCTGATAATGGCAGTGAATTCGTTTCTAGGAAGTTCCTCGACTTTTATAGACAACATGACATTTAGAGACATTTCATTACACTCGGCGATCCGCAATCCAATGGGATTGCAGAAAGGATGAACATGACTATGATGAAGAAGGCTCGTTGCTTGAGATTGACGGCGGGCTTGTCTCGATGCTCTTGGGCTGAGGCGTTATCAACTGCGACGCATATCATAAATTGAATTCTGTGCTCAGCCATAGATGGAAAGGTTCCAAAGGAGAAGTGGAGAGGTAAAGCAGTGTATCTTGGTTACTTTCGAATTTTTGGTTGTCCTGTGTACGTTCACCATACATATGATGATAAGTTAGAGACTATAGCATACAAGGGCATACTAATGGGATACATCGATGGTATTAAAAGGTGTCGAATTTGGAACCCTATTGATTGGAAGACTGTTCGTTCCAAACATGTTACTTTTGATGGATCTTCTATGTTCAATCCAAAGAAGAAGTTATCCACCACATCAGAAGATTCTGATACGCCTAAGGTGATGGAAGAATTTTCCGTGTTCCAAGCAATGAGTAGAGTTGTTGTTGATGTTGTCAAGGAAAACGTAGTTGATGAAACATCATAAGAGAGTCCATAGGTACCTTCTAGTAGTGATGGTGATGTGCATGTATCTAGAGGAAACTCAGTTCAAGGTGGAGTTGAAAGGAGTTTAGACGAAGCAGTACCTACCGGGATCAGTCAACGGACTATTAGGCTGCCCAAAAGGTATGGTGATTAGCAGTTAGCGAATCTTAGCCTTGGTGATCAGTTTGACTATGCCCTACATGAAGTTCTTAAGGAGCCGCTTGACCTTGATGAAATTTTGAAGTCATGTGACAGTTCGAAGTGGATGTGGGATATGGAAGAGGAGTTAGAATCGCTGAAGAAGAACAAGACATGGGATTTGGTACCACTTCCTCAAGGAAGCCGAGCCATAGGTTGCAAATGGGTGTTCAAGGTGAAAGATGATGGAAGATACAAGGCTAGAATGGTTGTTAAAGGGTTTCACAAAGAAAGCAATTGGAGTATAGTGAGATATTCTCTACAGTAGTGAGGTATACGTCTATCCGCATTTTGCTCGCTATCATCAAGCTCATGACTTGAAGCTAGAGCAACTGGACGTGAAAACCGCTTTCATGCATGGAGATTTGGATGAGACCATCTACATGAAGCAGCCAGAAGGTTTGCAAATTGAAGAAGTCATTGTAAGGACTTAAGTAGTCGCCTAGACAATGGCACAAGAGATTTGACACTTTTATGCTTTCACTTGATTTTGATTGTAGCATCAAAGACGCTTGTATGCACTTCAAGCATTTAAAGAATGGTATATGGGTGTACCTATTCTTGTACGTGGATGATATATTGATTGCTTCCACGGATAAAGCCGAAATTGATAGTTAAAACAAAAGCTATAAGCGGAATTCGAAATGAAAGACCTTGGAGAAGCAAAGAAAATTTTGGGTATGGAAATCCAAAAGGATAGAAAGCTAGAACTTTTGAGCCTTACTCAAAAGGAGTACATTCGAAAGGTGCTTGTTCGGTTTAGCATGGAAGGGACAAAGGAAATCAACACACACATGCCTTTGCACATACAGCTTTATAGTAAAGGCTCTCCGAACTCGAAAATGAACAAGGCTTATATGATAAAGGTCCCATATGCAAGTTTAGTTGACAGCTTGATGTATGCCATGGTGTGCACTAGGCCTGACATTGTACAGGCTATTGGATTAGTGAGTAGGTTCATAGCGAATTCAGGAAAGACGCATTGGGAAGCAGTGAAGTGTATCTTCAGATACCGTAGAGGAAATTCAAACCATGAACTTGTCTTTGACGGCAGAGGAGGAGATTTCAACTTGGTTAGATTTTGTGATTCCAACTGCACCGGTGATAGAGATCGAAGGAAGTCAACCTCCGGATATGTGTTCACCATTGGTGGGATAACGATCAGTTGGAGAGCGAGGTTGTAGACTATTGTGGCTGTATCTACTACAGAAGTAGAGCTCATAGCTATGGTTGACGCACCTAAAGATGCGCTTTATTTGAGGCGACTATTGTGTGATTTGGGCTTCGAATACGAAGGAATGAATGTGTACTGTGACAATTAGAGTGCAATTCACTTAGCTGAAAATCTGACGTTCAGCTCAAGGACGAAGCATATTAAGGTGAGAGAGTCGTTTCTTGTCTCGATGAGTGAAGAGATGCTATTTCATTTTTAGAAAGTTCACACAAAGGAGAATGCGGCAGACATGTTTACCAAGTCGTTGCCCGTTGCTAAGTTCGAGCATTTCTTGGACTTGATTCGCTTAATGTAGTGCTAGGTGCCATAGGGGGGCACGAGGGGAGAGTTGAGCTGGTTCATGGAGACATTTGTTTTCATGGTGGAGATTGATAGATTCTACATGGACTGCATGTTAGGAACTGAGTTGATGATGTTTTGATGACAACAACCTTATATAGTTATTATACTTTACTTTATAAAATATATACTAACATTTCCATATAGATATATATATATATATATATATAGGAAGTATATGCAGGTATCATCGAAGACTGATCAGTATAAAGACTCAAGCATCAAGATGAAGATTAGAGATTCAAGATTCAAGACTCTAAAGAATCAAGATTTCAAGATCTCAAGATAAGTGTCTAGTATTTTGTTAAAACTTCATAATAGCACTCTCATCTTTCTTCCAATTTTCTTTTGAGATGGAACCCAATTTCTATCGAAACCAGTGGCTTACAAACCCACGACAAGTAGCTTATAAACCCACGACAAGTAGCTTACAAACCTACGACAAGTGGCTTACAAACCCACGAAAATCAAAATCATTTAAACTACTTTGTACAAGTTCTCGAGTCCTATAGAGGAGCTCTGTAGGAAGGTTCTTGCAATTTCAGTTTGAATAGATTTTTCAAAATGTTTTTTAAATCTGTTTTCAAAATGTTTTAGCTTTCAAAATCATGTTTTCGAAAATGTTTTCAAACTTTGTTTTAGCCTTGAAATATTCCTCTATTCTAATTTTAAAAACTTCTATTTTTAAAACATCAAAACTTATTCTCATTTTAAATATTACTTATATAATTGACGGTTTATATCAATTATATATATATATACATATTTAAAATAATGTTTTATATTCATTCTGTATCTCAAAATATTGTTTAAACACTTTACTTTGCTTCAGAGAAGTTTCAACTTGTTTTAAATTCAATTGTCTTTACAAAACAACATCTCTATAATTTTGAACTAAGGGATGTCGACATAAGGGAATACCCCATGTCGACATGGTGACAATTGGATTCAAAATTCAATTTTCAAAAGAAGTGTCCATTCGTTCGAAAACCTTTCGCCAATGGTTATGGCTGTTGTGCATCTATATAAAGGCTTTCAAAACGAATTTTTTTTAACAACTACTTTCTTATTTTCTTCATTCTTTCTTCTCCACCATTCCATATCCATAAAACTTCATATTTTCAAGATCGTGCCATCAATCTGCCAAATTCTCAATAGGAAATCATTTAGATACTCTCTCTATTTGATTCTCCATCATTCTACTAAATATCAAAGTGCTATTTAGAGTTATAGGATTAATTTGTATTCAAAAAGTCCATAGAGTCTATCCATTCAAAAGGATTGTTATTAAGAAGTATTAGGGTGATCTTGTGTCCCGTAAATCAAGAGAGTTTACCCCAGACTCGGAGATAGGAGGGTTCCTCAAGGCCTTAGAAATTGAGGGTTGTAATTTGGATATTGGCTTATAAAAATCTGTACAAGGATATTGCCTTGGTGCAGGACTGGATGTAGGAGGATTCCGAACCGGTATAAAATCCGGTGTGTTCTTTCCTTTTACTTGCTTTACTATTTGCATTTGTTATGTGTTCTATGATCATTCTGTGTTAGAATTCTGTTTAGATTTGTGTTGAAAGTTTTAATTTAGTCATATAGTTCATATATTCTTTAAAACACTATTCACCCTCCCTCTAGTGTTATTTCTACCTTAAGATCCTTAATCTGCATACCTAACAATTGGTATCAGAGCATTGGTTTTGATTGTTTTCATAATCTGAAACTTGAAAAATATAAAAATGGCATTTTTGGAAAATTGTGTTAAAACTGTTTTGAATCTATGCATTTCATCAAAGTATCATAAGTCTGCATATAGTTATTTTGAAAAATCAAGTTATCTACCGAATTGGTGTGTTATGCAGGGACAGACATGTTATATGGCTTTTGACGAATCAACACCCAATGGACAAACTGTGCAAATTGAGAAAGATAAATGGATACTTGATAGTGGCTGTTCGAGGCACATGACTGGAAATCCCGAGATACTCAAGGACATTACTTATCAAGATGGTGGATTAGTCAATTTTGGTGACAACTCTAAAGGATATGTTGTTGGCATCGGCAATGTCGGTAACTCTAAAACTTTACTTATTTCTGATGTTTTATTAGTTAGGAACTTAAAACATAATCTGCTTAGTATAAGTCAACTTTGCGATAAAGGTTTTAAAATTAACTTTGGAAAAGATAAATGTCACATTGAAGATGATAAGTCTAATATAATTTTTGAAGGTATTAGGAAGAAAAATATTTATATCCTTAGTATGAAAATTTCAAATGATAATCTATGTCTTTTGGCTAATTCAAGTGACCTTTGGATTTGGCATAAAAGATTTGGCCATTTGAATTTCAAATTATTATCTTGGATATCAAAACTTGACTTAGTTAGAGGTCCATCTAAGTTAAACTTTAAAGTAGATAGTATTTGTGATGCTTGTCAATTAGGAAAACTTAAGAAAAGTTCATTTAAATTAAAAGATGCTATTTCTACCTCTAGTCCTCTAGAATTACTTCATTTAGATTTATTTGGTCCATCTCAAGTTCAATCAATTAACCATAGTAAATATGTTTTTGTTATAGTAGATGATTATTCAAGATATACTTGGACAATCTTTCTAAAACATAAAAGTGATGCTTTTGAAATATTTAAAAACTTTTCTAAAAGAATTCAAAAACAACATTCTTTCAAAATTAAAACTATTCGAAGTGATCACGGTGGTGAATTTGAAAATGAAAATTTTGAGAATTTCTGTACTCAAAAGGGAATTACTCACAACTTTTCATTTCCAAGAACTCCACAATAAAACGAAGTAGTAGAACGTAAGAATAGAACGATTCAAGAGTGTGCTCATACACTGCTTTCTGATAGTAATTTACCTAAACATTTTTGGGCTGAAGCAGTTGCTACAACTTGTTATATATTAAATAGAATTTTAATTAGACCATTAACAAATAAAACTCCATATGAATTACTTTATAATAAGAAACCTTTAGTTGCTTATTTTAAAGTCTTTGGGAGTAAATGTTTTATATTTAATACTAAAGATAATTTAGATAAATTTGAACCAAAAGCTGATAAAGGATTCTTTATTGGTTATTCTAATAGAAGCAAAGCATTTAGAGTTTTTAATTTAAAAACTAATACTATTGAAGAAACTGTGCATGTATCTTTTGATGAAAATCTTAAAGATATTGTACAAATAGATGATGAAGAAGATTTTATAAATTTAAATCAATCTAATGAAACTATTAGTGAAATAAATCAACCTAATAAGAGATTTAAAATATCAAAAGATCATCCTATAGAAAATGTTTTAGGAAATATTGAATCTGTAGTAAGAACTAGAAATCAATTAAGTAGTATGAGTAATGTAGCCTTTATATCAACAATTGAACCTAAAAATCCAAAGGAAGCATCGTCTGATGATTCATGGAATCTTGCTATGCAAGAAGAATTGAATCAATTTACCAGAAATGATGTATGGGAACTTGTTCCTAAACCTAAGGATAAAAGTATAATTGGAACTAAATGGGTTTATAAAAATAAAATGAATGAACTCGGTGAGGTCGTAAGAAATAAAGCTCGTTTAGTCGCGCAAGGTTATTGTCAAGAAGAAGGAATTGACTATGATGAAACCTTTGCCCCCGTAGCAAGATTAGAAGCTATATGAATTCTACTTGCTTTCGCTAATTATAATAATTTCAAATTATATCAAATGGATGTTAAAAGTGCTTTTCTAAATGGTTTTGTAGAAGAAGATGTTTATGTTGAACAACCTCCACTTTTTGAAGATAATAAATTTTAAAACAATGTATACAAGTTAAAGAAAGCTCTATATAGTCTAAAGCAAGCTCCTAGAGCCTGGTATGAAAGACTAAGATCTTATTTACTTTAATCTGGTTTTGAAATTGGTAAAGTAGATACAACACTTTTTATTAAAAGAAATAATCAAGATATTCAACTTGTTCAAATATATGTAGATGATATAATCTTTGGATCAACTAATAACATAATGAATAAAGAATTTTCAGATATAATGACTAAAGAATTTGAAATGAGTCACATGGGAGAATTAAGTTTCTTCTTAGGGCTTCAAATTAAACAACTAGAAAATGGAATCTTCATAAGTCAAGAAAAATATGCTAAAGACTTAATCAATAAATTTGGTTTAAGCACCTCTAGTGGGAAACCAACTCCAATGTCAATAAATGTAGGTTTAAGTAAAGAAGATAAATCAAAAGATATTGATCAAACTTTATATAGGGGAATGGTTGGTTTGCTACTCTATATAACAGCGAGTCGTCCTGATATTATGCATAGTGTTTGTCTCTATGCAAGATACCAATCACAACCTAAAGAAACTCACTTAAAAGCTGTTAAAAGAATTTTAAGATATGTAAAATACACGTTAGATTATGGTTTATTTTATTCTAAAGATAATACTTTTGATTTAATATCATATTGTGATGCTGATTATGCTGGTTGTAAATCAGACCGAAAGAGTACAAGTGGAACTTGTCACATTCTAGGACATTCACTGGTTTCCTGGTTCAGCAAGAAACAAAATACTGTTTCCTTGTCAACAACTGAAGCAGAGTATATATCTTTTGCTCTGGCCTATTCACAAGTCATATATATGCAACAAAATTTAAAAGATTTTGGAATTAACATATGTAAATCTCCAATGTATTGTGATAATACTAGCGCAATAAATCTATCTAAAAATCCAACTCATCATGCTAGAACTAAACATATTGATATAAGACATCATTTTCTTAGAGATAATATAACTAAAGAAATAATAACTCTAGATTATATAAATACTGAAAAACAAATTGCTGATATATTAACTAAACCATTAACCGAACGGAATTTTACTAAATTTAGAAGAGAATTAGGTATTTGTTCAAACTCTGAAATATAAAATAATATAATATAATAATCAATAAAAATTCAAAATAAAAATTACACTTTTTTTGAAGAACATGTCGACATGCCCCATCTCATGATGTCGACATACCCAACAAAAATTTGAAAATTGAATTTCCCTCCAAAGTTAGTTATTTGGTTATTTATCTATTTATTTCGTTTCCTCTCCTCTTTCTTCACTATATTCTCTGTAAATAACTTCTGAAACAATAAAATAATGGCCTCCTCTTCTACTAATGAACCCACTTCACTCACATCTCCTCATTCTGGTCCATTTCAATGAACTACGCACGCTCGAGTGATCAAATTGCAAGAGAAGATGAAAGATATCCTTCAATTGATGACTGAAATTCAAGTAAGTCAACTTAGGATAGCTAGAGAACAACAAAGGAAAGGGGATATTATTAGGAATGTACAAAAATTCCTTATGGATAACCGTACAAATCCTATTAATATTGAAGACTCTTCACAAGCCATGGAATCCGAGGAAGAAGAACCTATGGAAGAACCACAAGAAGACCAAGAGGAAGATCAACCTTTACCTCAACCCGAAGTCCCCATGAATACGGACGAGGGCGTTATTTGCGTTGGTGAGATCCTTGTTGACACTAATGGAAACATAATTGAACAACGTGGAAACTTTTGTCTCCACTACCCCAATTGTTCGATTCGTAAGTCTCCTATAGTTAAGGATCGCCATTAAAGCGTACTTTCATTTTATTCTTTATTTTAAATTGTTTTGTTTGTTCGTGTTTGTGTATGTTCTTATATATATTGTAATAACTAAAATGTGTTCACTTATACTCATTGTTTCATGCTTATTCTATACATATTATTTGTTCATACTAATCATTCTTGAATTCTAAAGTAGTTAATAGTTTTGGTTGATGACAAAGGGGGAGAAAGTTATAAAAATATATGTGCTTGGTGTAAGAGGGAGTCATGGAGTAGGAGGGGGTTGTAGTTTTAAGAAAAAATCACGGAGTAAGGGGGAGTTATCGTATGATAAGAATATTTTATAAATAAATGTTGTCATCATCAAAAAGGGGGAGATTGTTAGGAACTGAGTTGATGATGTTTTGATGACAACAACCTTATATAGTTATTATACTTTACTTTATAAAATATATACTAACATTTCCATATATATATATGTATATATGTATATAGGAAGTATATGCAGGTATCATCGAAGACTGATCAGTATAAAGACTCAAGCATCAAGATGAAGATTAGAGATTCAAGATTCAAGACTCTAGAGAATCAAGATTTCAAGATCTCAAGATAAGTGTCTAGTATTTTGTTAAAACTTCATAATAGCACTCTCATCTTTCTTCCAATTTTCTTTTGGGATGGAACCCAATTTCTATCGAAACCAGTGGCTTACAAACCCACGACAAGTAGCTTACAAACCCACGACAAGTAGCTTACAAACCTACGACAAGTGGCTTACAAACCCACGAAAATCAAAATCATTTAAACTACTTTGTACAAGTTCTCGAGTCCTATGGAGGAGCTCTGTAGGAAGGTTCTTGCAATTTCAGTTTGAATAGATTTTTCAAAATGTTTTTTAAATCTGTTTTCAAAATGTTTTAGCTTTAAAAATCATGTTTTCAAAAATATTTTCAAACTTTGTTTTATCCTTGAAATATTCCTCTATTCTGATTTTAAAAACTTCTATTTTTAAAACATCAAAACTTATTCTGATTTTAAATATTACTTATATAATTGACGGTCTATATCAATTATATATATGTATATTTAAAATAATGTTTTATATTCATTCTCTATCTCAAATTATTGTTTAAACACTTTACTTTGCTTCAGAGAAGTTTCAACTTGTTTTAAATTCAATTGTCTTTACAAAACAACATCTCTATAATTTTGAACTAAGGGATGTCGACATAAGGGGATACCCCATGTCGACATGGTGACAGTTGGATTTAAAATTCAATTTTCAAAAGAAGTGTCCATTCGTTCGAAAACCTTTCGCCAATGGTTATGACTGTTGTGCATCTATATAAAGGCTTCCAAAACAAAAAAATTTTAACAACTGCTTTCTTATTTTCTTCACTCTTTCTTCTCCACCATTCCATATCCATAAAACTTCATATTTTCAAGATCGTGCCATCATTCTGCCAAATTCTCAATAGAAAATCATTTAGATACTCTTTCTATTTGATTCTCCATCTTTCTACTAAAGATCAAAGTGCTATTCAGAGTTATAGGATTAATTTGTATTCAAAAGTCCATAGAGTTTATCCATTCAAAAGGATTGTTATTAAGAAGTATTAGGGTGATCTTGTGTCCCGTAAATCAAGAGAGTTTACCCCAGACTCGGAGATAGGAAGGTTCCTCAAGGCCTTAGAAATCGAGGGTTGTAATTTGGATATTGGCTTATAAAAATCTGTACAAGAATATTGCCTTGGTGCAGGACTGGATGTAGGAGGATTCCGAACCAGTATAAAATCCGGTGTGTTCTTTCCTTTTACTTGCTTTACTTTGCTATTTGCATTTGTTATATGTTCTGTGATCATTCTGTGTTATAATTCTGTTTAGATTATTGTTGAAAGTTTTAATTTAGTCATATAGTTCATATATTCTTTAAAACACTATTCACCCGCCCTCTAGTGTTATTTCTGCCTTAAGATCCTTAATTCGCATCCCTAAGACTGTGTGCTTCGAACACTTTGTTGACGGGTGGTGGCCTTACCGGAGTTTGTTAACAGATTGTAATGGATAATGGCATTGCCAAAGCTCATTGAGTAAGTATTCATTGCTTGGAGCATGAAGGTGCAGTTTGTCTTGGATGGCTACTTTGGAAATCTGGTATCAAGGTGGTGATTGTTGAACTGATACCTGATTCCAATTGAAGAAGAAGAAGGAGAAGGAGAAGCTCGCAAGGGAAGTGAAGCAGAGCTGCAAAACCCTAACCCAAATCCAAGAATAGGAGGAAGCCGAACTAGATTTCTAATTTGGAAAAGAAGAAGGTCGTTTGGCAAAAAGAAAGGAGGAGCGGTGATTTGGAGCGGTGTTTTTGGACCAGTGATTTAAATATAGGGAATTCATTCGGAAAAATGGAGGAGCGGATGAGAAGAAGGAAAATAAAACTGCGGAACGAAGAATTTCGTTCGGCATTTTGGAAATGCCGGTCCAAATTTTTCACTCGGCGTTTTGTCAAACCAAACCAGATGCATGCCGAACCAAACTCCATGACTGCTATATAGCAGTTACATCTCCTCATTTCCCCACCCTATAAATAGAAGCTTTTGGACAACAATGATAGCCGAAATCGAGAGCTAATTTCAGTCAATTTTCAAAATCATTCTAGAGAGCTGAAACTCTGCAGAATTTTGTCTGTATTATTAATTCTTCTTATGTATAGCTTCTAAAATTGAATCATTTGTAACTCTAATCTTTCGGTGATTAATAAAATCTCCTCTCCCCAAGTGGACGTACAGTGCCACGCGGTAGTGGAACCGTTATTTATTTTTCTACATTGCATAGATCTATGGCTGTCTATTTTGATGTTTATCTCTCTTTGTTCCGTCTTACTACAATCACGATCCAGTTGTTTTACGCTGCTTGGGTTTTTTTATTCCCTTATACTGATCATCTGAATGTATTTTTTCCAACAGGCTATAACATCGGACAACTATAAATCTCGTCTTTTTACTGCCTTCTTTTTAATTTTTGTTGTTCTTTGCGTTTATATCATCTTCATATATTCTATCTGTGATCTATGATTGTGGGTTGATGCTTTCATTTGAAATTGGGTGTTTGTGATCAATTTTGACGTAAAAAGATGCAAACCTTGATGATTTTTTTTGAAATAGTATTTCAATTGTTTCGGTCAAAACTGGCAACAGGTTTGAATGATGTACACCGAACCCTGTATTAAGGGGAAGCATATTTGAAACCTGTAGAAATTGACAAATATTCAAATGAATGGAACAAATATTACTGCAGCGGAATCATCATTTACAATTCAAATACGTCCTTTTATCGTTTTTTCCAGTAGGAACAAGCAAATTCAAAGCTTTCTGGAAACTGTCATATCCAAATTTACCATTTTCGTCCATTGTACCTTGAGTTATCATATTATGATTTGACATACAGTAAATTCATAAAGCATAAGCAAACATTATGGAATGTTAGCTAAAATATATATATTACAAAATTTTCCAACAAATCGACTGTTGTTTAACATCTTTTGTGGCTTTCGTAACATAAGCTGTGACTACATCAATGATTATAACATGTTGTATGGGTTACTAAGCTTAGTTTCTAAATTATCTATTTCTTCGGGTTCTTGAAAAATTAAGGTTGAAGTGTCATTGTAGATTTATGCATAAAATTTAATTCAAAATGTGCTGCAGTGTAGCATATAAATATAAATAATAAAATATTACAAGAACGAAAAATATATGTACTGTTGTTGAAATGGGGGGAAGGAATCACGTCTATACCACTGAAATAGAATATATCTCAATGCAAATCTATCGAGCAGATTACCAATAGGAACAGTCTTTGAATGAATACAAACCAAGGAACGACTATCAAGTCTCTAGAATTAAAAAATGTCGGAAAAAAAAGTCTCTTCGAAAAAATTACGAAAATTTGGTCTCTTTTTTTATTTTTGACAAAATTATGCTACATTTGCCCCTAATTTCAATGCCGTGCCGATTTTCTAGAAGAGGACGATTTGGTAAAAAAATAAAAAAAACAGAACCTAATTTACATGGTTTTATTAGTACTGAACATCATCAAAGACCATCTACTTAACCTATCGTAGGAACTCTGATTCTTTAGAGCAGCATGCTACCACAACAATTCTTTATGCAATATTATGAAGTTTATGATTAGTAAGTATTACAGTTATTGAAAATGCAGAAAATATAATACGCATCACAACAAGTTGCTTTTACATCTCCGGTCATAAGACCCACATGTTAGGCTCCTTTCAAGTCAATTAAAAAACTATAATTGGAGAAGGATAAATGACCCTTTGCTGGTTTTTAATGGCATAACAATTGCATCTGAAGCAATAGTAGTCTTTCCAACTGATGTATAAACTGAAAGCGAACCAAAATGAATTTAAATAACTAATAAGTTTCTGCCATATGCCCAAATGCTACAGCCTTTATCTCATTTGATTGTAAAAAAATAAGCTGAAATCCATTCTATGGCTTTTACACTACAAGAAATATAAGTAACTTCGCCTGTATAAACATGAACTAAATATAGTAATAAACTAGGTTCAATAACCTGTGTTCAGCACGAATTTAGTTTATACCAATTAGTTATTCGTGAACATAAGGGCATAAAATAAGTACAATTTCCATTGGAAAATACATCAAAATTAATACAAAATAGTAAATAGAAATCTCAAAACCATTGTAAATATTGATTTATATGCAGAAAATTCAGCATATATGTTACTGATTCAGGTTGATGGTAACTTATACAGACAATTACTAGGAATTAATTTCATTTTGAGAAAGATTAGAATTAGCTACAATAGCGTGAGAGATTAAAATAATAAAAATGAAATATCTCAAAATTTACAATAGCGTAACATATTATTGTGAATGAATTGAAAATAAAATGATATATTTTTTTAATTTTGAAAAGATATAGAAAGGGTAGTGAATTATAATTGACAATATACGTAAGAAAATGTCGATACTAAGTATAATTTTTAGGATTGTTGAAAATGACATGGTTTTTGTGTTAAATATAAAAAGTATAAAAATGGTATTTCATTCAAACTTGGGATAATATACACATATGTATACATATCTATACTATAATATGAATACCCAGTTCAATTTCAAGAGCACATATGTCTACTTGAATTTTGGCAACTGAACAGTCTCCAAATCTATATTATCTACTGCTATTATATTATTATTAACAATGCCTTCAGATTTGTGCCTTTCCCATACATCAGCGTCGACCTTTTCTTTTCTTTGGTAACAGTCGCTAGGCCCTACAGCTTCAGAACTCTGCCTGACCCCTTACAGCTCTGACCCTTCGATCGTCGCACCTTTTATCTTTTCCACCTTCTTCGTTGCGTCCACATCGACAATAGGTAACCATTAATACCCAATTTCACAATTTTATTTTTACTTTTATTTCTACGAAATTAATCTTCTTGCTGCTGAAGCATTTTAATATTTCTCTTTCTCTTCATCTTTATGCTGTCGCGCTTGAGTATCAGGTAGTTTATTGTTGCCTTAAACGTCCAGATCTCCTATTGTTTAGGTATGTTATCATTGTTCTCCCTGATTGGTTAATTTTTTCGTTCCTTTCATTCTAATTGAATATGTCTCTATTTTTTTACCATCTGCATATCGTTTCTTTCTGATTGAATGTAGCTTGAGTTGCTAAATTTTGAGTATCATATGTTCATGCTGGGTTGATTGTATCTCTGTTCTTTTAGAATCATCAATAGTTATTTTATTTCACTAATTTCTGATATCAACAAATTTATATATATTTGTTCCAATTTAAAATTCATAGATGGCACACTTAAGATCATGTGGTTTGTGTGACGATGTGATGATCTCAGGGACCCAACATCTTCCTTCATGCCTAATTTTTTTTCCTTTTCATTGTTTGGTCTATATCTTATGTTAATTTAATTTTAGTTTGATATGGCGTGAAATGAAGGATCTAAGTAAAGTTTATACTAATTTTTAGGGGATACTGCTACTATCTTTATGAGCACGTGTGCCTAATTTTTTCCATTTACATTGATACAATATGATAAGAGAGTAAGGAACAAGCATTTTAATATGTAGTTCATAAAAAATTATGCCTTTTATAATTGTTTGGTTTTATTAGATGATGATCTAAAGTTTAAAAGTTTCTACCAGAGATTACAACAAAGTAAGGCAATGACAGGTAATTTCTCTTTGATTGTATATAGCTTGTGTTGATTTTAGTGTATCAAATTTATAGTTTTACTATTCTTTTCTTATAAAGGTGTAGTTTTGGATTCCACAAGCTTACTGCTGAGATCCATAATTTACTAAAAAAATTAATGAGTGCTGATTTTGGGAGTTAGAACCTAACACCTTCATTTTATCTAATGCAAATTCAAAGCATATGTTTGATCAACTTTAGACTCACTTAAAACCCTAAATTGAGCATATAAATATTAATTAGTTATATTTATTTCACAGGCGGTACATAACACTTTTAACAGAATAGAGTTATCAACGCTTTTCCTTTATATATTATTTGCTTGCAATATGAATTTTCCGCATGTTAATGGTCAAAAATATTATTATTCATGTTTTATAATTTAGAGTTTAATAATGGAAGGGAAGCACATGGAAAAGTTTTTCATGTTTGGTTGTGCATATTTGATTACCCCAGCTAGAAGATATAGGTGACAAACTTTATCCTGTTACATTTTCATTCCTGTATATTTGCTTTTTGTTGTTTGACTATGTTGCACATTTGCACTTATACAATTTCGTCCTTGGTATCATCATCGGAAAAAATGAATGCAAGTGCTTTTAAAGATTGCGCAAAAAATGACACTGTTGTCTTCAATATTGATACTCACAGTATCAAGTATTATTATTTAGTTTATTTTTCCATTGGATTCCACATAGTTTGCATGTAATCCTTAAGAGTACCGTTTGATTTTGGACCATGTAATTGCAATGTACGCGTAGCTTTTAAGCTATTTTCTCTTAATTTGGTATATAGTCCGTCAATATAGAAAACTGTACACATTTGTCATTGTCTAACAAGATAACAGTATTTGTTCAACTTCACTTCTCATCGATATAAAATAAATTGCACATCTGCACTCAAATGAAGGAAGTTATGTATAAATTTTCCAAAGCTTATGTTTCTCAAATTGCATAACATTGAATATTTTATAAACTATTTGCCAAACTCTGCATATATTATATTTAGTATACCTTGCTAGTGAGGTTTCAAATTACCAATATATTTTAGTGCTGTTTTTTGAATCTAGAAGAATTAATATTGCTTTTTATTCCTATCCAATTTTTAATTGTTATCTACTTGATTCGTTATTTTTCTTTTGATATTAAATAATCATTGAATAAGATGTTCGCTTACCTAAAATAACATGCCTGTTTTCTTTTATAATTCACAACGGGAAAGTAAACGTTAAATTATTTAACTAGGTATGAGTTGACTATTTTGGAGTAGTTTCAATTTAATAGTTTTCGATGGTTTGGTACGATGATTGGTTTTTGCATCTTTATTTTGAACTACGCTATTCGAAGGAAACTCAAATGGATCCCTTATGTGGAAAATATATCAAATTTCCATTATCATTGTATGTGAACGTGATTTACTATTCACTCTTCTTCTAAATAATTTTATTACTAGCGTTTTACTTCAATTTCCAACAGTAACATCCGACATTCAATTCAGTGGCTATAAGTTTGGAATAGTGTGTCTATTGTTATACTAAATTTCAATCTCCCTAATAAATAAACGTTGAATTTCTCCAATTTATGTTTAATAATATAGTCAGCATAAATGCAGTACATAAATTTTCTTAAGTTGTAGCTATATTTGAAAATGTAAATCATATAATTGATTTCTTTATGTTGCTATTATTAACTTTCCATTATATTCATATATTCTTATTTATATAATGAGACACACACACTTGCACGTGTGCACACATCCACTTACAGACTCATGTGTATGTTTGCATGCATGTGTGAAATATGCAATAGAAAGGATTTTTTATCACGACTCCTTTGCTGAAGCAAATTGTTTGTTATCTTTTATAGTCTGTATTGAAATGGTGTAACAAATATCTTTTGTTGTTGCTTAACTTTCCAATTAAGAAATCTAATGTATATCTTTATTACTACATGTTTAAGTGTGCACTAAGTTTTGATTTAATGGTATATTGTTATTATTAATAGGCCAACTAAGAGTAAAGAGTGATTAAGGGATCATCATGAAGTTAGAGCTCAATTTAATTGGAAATACATACATTATACTCGACTTGGAACAAGGTATGGTGCTACTTCAAGTAATTTCTCTGGCCTTTTAAGAATGGACACTTATAGCGTTTAAATGAATTGATCCTTTTAATCTTGAAAAATAAACATGGTTTCAACATGTCCAATGGCGTTACATGCACGATCATATTCTTATACAATTTGAGTTGCCAAAGTGGCCAACCATAGATATGCATGCGTGGACAAAGTAATTAATATCCTGTTACACCTCTTTGTTTATTCTTGATGCTGGATGTTAAAAAGCGACTATTTTAACTTTGTGTCGATATTTTGTATGCTTATTTATCATATTTTTATTCACTAAATCTTCAATATTCCTTAATGTTATATTGCATTATTCAGTTTCTTATCATCTCTTTATTGATTGGCTTTTACAGAATCCAAGTCAATGTCAAGTAAGCTCTTCATAATTCAGCCGAGAAGCCTAAATTTTGAGCTAAGGTTTCTAGGCTCATGGATATAGTTATCAACTCTTTCTATTATAACAAATACGTTTTCTTGAAAAATCTCATCAATAATGCCTCGGATGTAAGTTTTATACTTATTTTGAAATAGTAAATTTGGCATAGGATCACATAACTATCTTCGCCGCGACAATAAATAATGTTCAGGCTTCAATCAGGCATAGGATGAGATGAATTTTCTTGCTTTCACCAATAGTAAGATTTAAGGGGATGGTAATAAAACTATCCGTTTAGATCGACTCATATAAGCTACTTTTAGCTTTTTGAAAGCCAAAATGAACGGGTTTTGGCTTTTAAACAGTCAAAAAGTAGCATATATAAGTCGATCCAAACAGGACATAAATATTGAGGTTCAGATTGGTACATCGAAGTTACTATATGGAATATGGATATATTTTGCAGAGCATCTCACCTGGCTACATCTACATTTTTATGTTAAATATTCAGATCAGGCTAGATAAGAAGAATATGTTCTCTCTATCAGAGACAAAGGTATTTCTATGGCTAAAGAAATTTTCAAGAACTCAAGAATAATTGTCCATTAAGTACTTCGGGTATCATTGACAAACATACTCATTATTTTAACCATTTTGTGCTTGCTTCTTTTTTAAAATTTCTATAAAATTTGTTGTTTACAACTTTTGTCTAGAATATGTAAAAAGGAGGTGACCTGAACCTGATGAGGCAATTTTATGTTCGATTCTACTTCGCTTATTTGGTTGCAAACTATGTTGAGGTCATAAGCAAGCACATGACGATAAATGGTAGGAAATTCATTAGAATATGAATGTGTGATATTTTGATCTTTGCGACGGTTTGACCAAAATTTTATAACATATAAATTATTTCACCTTCTACATATGTCAAGGATTCTACATCTGATGGAGCTTTTGCAGCATATGAGGAGTAAGTGGAACGAGCCGTTTTGCTGTGGATCGAAAATTCGTTTGCTTCTCCGGAAGAAGATAAAATATTTTTAAAGAATACAAACTGAAGGTTAGTATGCTTAATTACTTTCATCTATCTAAAATATTTTTCAGTTCATGCTGAAATAATAAAGGTGTAATCATGTTAATGCACACCTAATAAAAAACCAAATTTTTGTTCCACAATTGGTGAAATAGCGTATAGTATTGTCATTCCTTATAAGGCCCTATGTGTAGATTTTGGAAAAATACCGACAGTATTGAAAGTTTACAATAGATTAAAAGTTGTTATATGTGTTAATAGGTAAAAAGATATAATGTTTTTTTACTAATACGAATAACTTTTGATTCAACATATTATCATTATGCATTTAATTAAAATCAATGAAAATTGCAACAAATATTTCTTCTAATTTCATAGTCAACCGGTCGATTCTCCACCGATGTCCGGATGTAATAATTATTTTAAATTTAATATTTTAGAAGTAATTAAAATGGAATACTTTTTTCAACCATTTCCATTAACATGCTCTCAAATAGCAACAATAAGAGCAAGCAAGTCGCCAACTTATAAAGGAAACAAACTATTTTAAAGAATTTTGTGATATGTGCATATGCACTCAAACATGTAAAGGGAATATATAAAGTACAGTTTTAGAACCAATATACAAAATGCCAACCTAAAATTTCTTATATGTTTGAAAGGATGTTATCTATCTATATATATCATGCACAATGGCGTAGCTTATAAATGTATAAGGAATAAGTAAAACATAAAAATATTTGTCTAGCCCATCACATTATTTAGTTTTGGTTTCAATCAAAATTAGGCTCATCGCATTTTTGACCGTTACTTAGTATAATTACTCTAAAGTGGAAATTAGGTTGAAGGGCTTCTATTTGCAAGGTAATAAGTTTTAAGGACATCACTTCTGAATAATTAGTTTTAAGGACAATTTACAGCATAATGATAAATTCATTTATCTTTTTATGTTATATGGGAAAATGATAAATCCTTTTATCATTATTGCTATATAATTGAAAATGATAAATTCTTTTATCTTTTTCCTGTAAAATGTCCTTAAAACTAATTTTTCATAAGTAGTGTCCTTAAAACTTATTACCTTGCACAAATAAGCCCTTGAAGTGAAGATCCCCTACTCTAAACCTATTTTTACCATTTTTAAATTAAAGTGGCATTTCAAGATCAAAGATTTCCACAAACAACGGCAGCTGATCAACAGTAGTAGAATCATCTCCTCGCGCATGCACTCTTCCAAACAAAAACAATAAGCAAATAATTCATGAATCTCCTGGCAGTAAAATCAAAGAACTCCCTTAAGAAACTATGGTTTTTAGCTGACCAAAAAAATGGAGTTTCATGTGGATCCAATCGAACTAAATGGTAACAACAATAAAATTGAAGAGCCTAGCTTCATTAAAAGTTGTTGCGTATAATTGTATATGTTTTAATTTGCGTGTATATGTATATTTTCATATCAATTTGTGGTAAATAAAGCATATCTTGAAATCCTAATTTGTTGAGTGTTAATATGATTTTTTCCAGGTTTCACAGAGATCTTGTTCTACAGTGGGTACTACAAGTTAAGGGTATTGGTTCTGAGTCAAAGATATATTGATAAATGTATATAGGAATATAAGCTTCTCTTTTTCTCTTCCCCTCCCTTAAGTTCTTCTTTCCAAATCTTGAAAATTTTGTGCTCTTATTTGTCCATTGTCATGCTATATTTTTATTTACCCACTTTACCTTGGCATGGTAGTCATTGATTAGATTCCTATTCTAAATGGTTTTCCTTTTCACATATGGTCTCAAATCCAAACTGTTTATATGTTTGAATTTGCATGGTGCAAATTTGGGTAGACATGTATTTGATGACATAAATCTTAATTTTATATTAGTGGTAAGAAGGAATATGGATTTACATCAACTGTTTAAGTCTGATAAAATAAAGTTTAACCTCCATTTAATTTTCTTCTAATCTGTATAGTCCAAGAGGAGCTTGGATTTCCTCTGCTCAAACGTTTATTAGTGCAATTAGAACTGATGTAGCCATGGATACGGAATATGTTGAATCTGGATCAGATATCTCAAACTAGGATAAATAATAGTTTAAGCAAAAAAAAGATAGTGCAATCCAGTACATCTTTTATACAACATAGAAATGATACTCTTTAATGCAATCCATGTAATCTCATCAACCGTTTATGTATTGTTCATATATTTCAAAAAACTTACTTTTGTTTAGTGAATTTATTCAACCTAACTTGACTTGCTGTACTATTTCCTCTTGGATTTTATGATAAAGGACACTTCCAATGGCCGCATGTGTGTCATTTTTGAGGGTTCACCCCAATGAAAAATCATTTGTTTCAATTTTCAAACTTCACTTCAGCTGTTTATTGTACAAAATTCATTTTGTATTAACATATATTATTGTTATAAAATTTGATCTTTATGCTTTGATATTGTTGTGATTTAGAAAGATATTTGGGTGATGAAACATGAACTCTGAATGTTATAAAGGATGTAATATCTTGACTAAAACACATCTGTTTATATTTTTCCATATTAGATAATTAATTGATGCTATGTTTCAGCATACAATTTTGAAGAATGTTTCAATAATAGTAGGATAATCTTTATGCATAAAGCTGTGAATTTTTCTCAACAATGTGCATTCGATGAATTATAGAGTGATGCTTTGGAATGGTCAGCAAGTTAGCGCAATTATGATTGAGGGATGTTTCGCACTATATACTGTGCATGCTGCTCAAATGTCTTCTGCAATATTGTATAAAATTCCACACCAGTTAAAGAAATAATAGATTATATCAAACCCATTCACTTTGTTTTCGATCATGTTTTAATATTTGAAGAATATCGTAGGTCATCATGTGAACGTAGCCAACCAAATAATTTTTGTACACACAACACAAAAGATTATATTTTTACTATTAGTTGTTTACTTTGACTTACCAAAAAAAATTAAATGATAAAGTTGCAGTTGCTTATAAGAGTAGAATAAATGTAATTCAAAGTCACAATCTACGTAATTTTATAAACAAAAGATTTATACAAAATTATAGTCGCATCCCATGTGCGTAGCACGGGTTCACACTAGTGTTCACATATGCATACGAGGACGGATCTTATTTCAGCTTTTTTATCCTAAATATGTATATGTACATTCAATAACTAAAAAATCATGTATGTTTCCAAGAAATTTATCACATGTTACAAATTCAGTTTGTTGAATAGATATTAGACACACAATCATACAGAGAAAATGGATATTCAGTATTGAAACTGAATAAAATATATAAGGAAATTACTGATTAAGTGGAAGATGAAGATTGCTCTGCAGCTTTTTCCATGTTCTCGGGTTACACTTCTTGATGAGTTGATGGGTGGTTTTTGACGAAGAAGATGAAGAAAGGATGGTTCTTGTGTCTGTAGGAAACTATAGTGATAGATTTTATTGGAAAAGAATGGAGTTATGTGATAGTTTTAAGAGGGAAAAGAGGAACTGGCATTAGGCATGCACAACATACAAGAAGACGTGCACAATTTTCATGTACACAGCAAGAAATGGTGATTTGAAGGTGAATTGTATTGTAGATGATATATTGAATCAAGAAATGACAATTTGGATTTGCACATGTCAGAAAGAAAAAGAATAGTGTATTAAACTGAATCAAGAATTGTGGTAGAATTTGTAGACACTTTGCTAATAAAAAATAAAGAAATATGATAATGACAGTTTGCAAATACTTGTCTAAATACAAGAAAGACCTTTGCAAATGATATTGTATTGAGAAGAAGCAAAGGAGCTACTAATTTAACAAGAAAATGAGGACTTTTATTATACAAAGGGCAAAGAATTCAATATATCAGTTACAAGAAAGAATATATGCTAAAGATATATCACCAGTTTGGTACAATTATATAAATGCAAGAAATATTGATAAAATAACATAACCACAACAAGAATTCACCGAACCAAAACAATCTAAGGACAGATTCTAGAATAAATTTATGTTATGGATGAATGATCAAGAATAGATAACAATGGTAATAAGGACAAATTACATGTGGACTAGAATGATATGAATATATCAGAAAATTATACACACAGACCTTTTACAAAACAATAAGGATTAGGCAATATAGCAGGGATAGTATAATTGAGAAAAATGAATATAGAAAAAGATCAATATCAATCAGAAGGCAATAGAATCACAATGAACCGAAAAATGCAAATTTATTTCAGTGTTTTCTTCATACTTTTTCCAGTTACAATAACACCACTGTATATACACACGTCAGAGTATTATCACAAACACTTTGCCTACGCAACCCATGTAAGCCCTAATACCACCAAATACCACATATGGCACATTACAACATCTATCAACATAAACAACATAGCAGATTTACATATTACCCTACTATCGCATGCACAAACTGATACTCCCCTTCGTCACACTGCTCCAGCCTCCATATCCACAACACTCACCTTTGACACCTTACTGGCACCTTCCAGCATCTTCTCTGACAAAGCAGTGATCAATAATGATGAACTTCACATTTCCTCCTTCATTTTAGCATTTTCCAAAGACTGCTGACAGCCTTCCTTCTTCAAAACAATGCCAATTGTCCCTTGGCTGTTACATCAAGTAGAATTTTGCAGTAAAATTCATATTAGAACAATTCGAATGCAGTAACATCCCAAGGCATAATACTAAATTAAGTAAACTGTACTGAAGGGCACTGCAATCTCAGCAAAATCAGTCAAAAACCCCAACTTACTTAGCAGATCCGGTCAAAATTGCGAATGGGTGTACAAAAGGCAAAAGATGCGGTGAGCGTGGATCGAACATGCGACCTTCAAATCTTCAGTCTGACGCTCTTCCAACTGAGCTATCCCCGCTTTTGTTAAGAATGATAGCACGCTAATTTTCGTTTGGTAAATGACCAATTTCACAAGTTTAATACTTAATCACTCACCTAAACTAAAGCCAATCGATAAAAATAGGCATACCTCGATAGGTTCTTCATTATTGGCACACTTAATTGCTTCTGATTGAAACCAGTCAAGCTCAAACGGAAGAATATTTGCAGGCGTTGGTTTGTCATCGGCGTTTTGCGATTTTGACCTCGAGAATCCGTAATTTGCAGGATGCGACACATCATATGACAGGCAACTGGTTTGTCAATTGTTACCTTTTGCTCTTCTTCGTGCTCCCGTGATTTTGGAAGTGAACTGAGGTGAGGTCGGTGGATTTAGGAACAGATTCTCCTTGAGCACGACTTTTTGATGAGCTGCCCCCACCATGTTTTTAAAATTTTATAAGGCTAAAATACCATTCTCTTATTATCGATAACTTTTTTCCTTCTCTTTTCTCTTCCTTCCTCCGCTGAACCTTAAGTTTATACAACTTTCTAAATCTCATATATTTGAAATCGAACAATGGATTAGGAAGACGATGCTACAAATCTAAGGGAGTTTGAGGTGACAAATATAACTATTTTTCAACCTTTTACGCTAAAATTTCGTTTTTAAAAATTAAATTCGCAAAAGCCACATTGTGAAATTGAAAGCACAATCATGGAGAGGTACATCGTGGCCTTATACTAAGGTCACGCATAGGCATTGCGTGGTTTAGATCCAAACCATGTAGTCTTAGAGCGTGATCATTAAATTTACCATGCAGCTGTTCTACGTGGTTTTACATCACATTGTTCCTTTGCATTGCACAGTATGTGAACTAATACAATTTCACTTCCATTTGTTGCTGCAGATTGTAGATCACTCGAATGAAGAAGATGATATGATTTTTTTTCCCTTTATAAATTTATCCATCCCATCAGCAGTTGTTTGATTGGGCTCGCAACAATGGCAAACACTATGGTTTTCTAATAATTATAATGAAATCGAACACTGCTGCCTCTAGTAAGTAACCAAGAATTAGGTTTGCATGTGAACGCAGGGGTGTGTGTATAAGAGGAATAAAATTAAAGATTCTCACAATTATAGATTGACAGGTGCTAATAAATATAACTGTCCATTTAGACTTAAAGGTTTGAAACTTCCTTCTATGGACAATTGGTGTTTGATGGTTGTTAACGGTGTTCATAATCATTCGGAGTTAAAGCACAATGAAGGTTAGGGCTGTTATGGTAATGGTAAATTTACCATTACCATACCATTACCAGGTTACCATTTCGAATGGAATCGGTATACCAGTTTAATCGGTATGGTAACGGTAAAATTTACCATTTTCTACGGTAAATCATCGAAAACATTTCTTCAATATCAGCGGTAACGGTAATTTTATCAGTCAATTTATAATACTTGTATATTCATGTAACTTGCTTTATTATAAGCATTTAGAACCAATCAAATGATTAAATTTAGTTTATAAACCAGGTGAAATAATGTTAAATACACTTCACTTCTTTCTCATTTATATCTTTTATTAAGTAACGCTATAAATTGTATAATGATGCACCGTTATGGTGTGAATATGTGTTATGTTACTAACCATTTGTAGACAAACGGTAATTTATCATTACCAGTGTAAAGGTGACCAGATTATTGGTATATCAGCCTTCGGTATACCACCCTATCGGTAACGGTAACGGTAAGCAATTTTTGTTAACCAATAAATTGGTACGGTAACGATATTTATGAAATGTTAACGGTAGCCACTACCATAACATTCCTAATGAAGGTCATTCTTATGCAGGAAGGTTAAGTGAAGAAGAGATCAAAATAGCTATTGAAATGCACAGAAATATGGTGAAAGCTAAGGAAATTTTGCATACATCGAAAGAAATGATCATTCAAATTGCACTACCATCAAAACCATATACAATGTAATTCAGGCTCAAAATGCAATTGAATGAAGTGTCAGTAAACTAAAAGAGTTTGGCAACTTTGAATGGCATCCAAAGACATTAGATGGCAGTGATATTATCAAAGATATTTTTTGGGAATATCCCACTAGTTTGGATTTTCTTCGAACATTTTCTCGAGTTATCATATTGAATTGTACGTACAAAACTAATAGGCATATGAAGTCATTACTAGAGATAGTTAGTGTAACCTCAACGGACCATGCATTTTGTACTGTCATTGCTTAGTTGCAGAAAGCGATGAACATTATATTTAGGCTTTGGAACGTTTGAAGTCTATTATGGTCGATTGTGAAGTGGAAATGACTAATGTGTTCATAAGTGATAGAGAATTGGCTTTGATTAATGTCATTAGGCATGTTTTTCTAAATTCTGGTTACATGTTATGTAAATGGCATTTCAAGAATAACACGCTTACTTTTACGGGGAACAAGAATAATATTAAAGAAATGGACGTTGCGGAGAAGAAAGCTTTCTTAGGTGATTGGAACGAACTTGTTTGCTCAAAAAATAATGTTGCGTGCAATGAAAATTTACGTTTGTTGCATGAAAAATACGCCCAATATGATTTATCATTGAAATATGTTCATGAGCAATGGCTAGATCCGTATAAGGATCGTTTTGTTCAATTGTAGACCGACGAATATATGCATTTTGGGAATTATACATCGAATAGGTAACACTAATTTTTCATTCTTTAACTTGCTTGTTAATTTTGTTCTGTTTTTTAAATTTCTTTATTAAATATAGGGCTGAATCTGCTCATTCAAAGTTGAAGAAACACTTGGCTACGTGTTAATGCAATTTCAAGCAAGCTTGGACTAAAATGCATTCATTGCTAGAGTTATCCTTCACTGAATTATAAGCTTCATTTGAGCAAAGTTTGACTAGAGTGAAACATGTTTTCACATTAAGGAGTTTAAAATTTTGCATGGTGTTGTTTCTACTATGTCTCTTAACTTACTATGTTCATAGCAACGTTGAGTGAAATCCATTGGGGAAGATGAATATCTATATGGTTACGTCATTCATAAAACATACGGATTACCATGTGTACATGAGTTGGCTCGTCTTGGTCCATTGGCATCAATGCCACCTTACTGGTACGCCCCTTCATCACACTGCTCCAGCCTCAATATCCACAACACTCATCTTTGACACCTTACTGGCGCCTTCCATCATCTTCTCTGACAAAGCAGTGACCAATAATGATGAACTTCACATTTACTCCTTCATTTTAGCATTTCCAGAGACTGTTGACAGCCTACCTTCTTCAAAACCATGTCAATCATCCCTTGGCTGTTACATCAAGTAGAATTTTGCAGTAAAATTCATATTAGAACAATTCAAATGCAGCAACATCTCAAGGCATAATACGAAATCAAGTAAACTGTACTGAAGGGCACTGCTCGTCTCAGCAAAATCAGTCAAAAACCCTAACTTACATAGCAGATCCGGTCAAAATTGCGAATGGGTGTACAAAAGGACAAAAGATGCGGTGAGCGTGGATCGAACACGCGGCCTTCAGATCTTCAGTCTGACACTCTCCCAATCGAGCTATCCCCGCTCATATTAAAATTGATGGCACACTAATTTTCGTCTGGTAATGACCAATTTCATAAGTTTAATACTTAATCACTCGCCTAAACTAAAGCCAATCGATAAAAACAGGCATACCTCAATAGATTCTTCATTATTGACACACTTAATTGCTTCTGATTGAAACTAGTCAAGCTCAAACGGAAGTATATTCGCAGGCGTTGGTTTATCATCGGCGTTTTGCGATTTTGACCTCGAAAATCCGTAATTTGCAGGATGCAACACATCATATGACAGGCAGCTGGTTTGTCAACTGTTACCTTTTTCTCTTCTTCGGGCTCCTGTGATTTTGGAAGTGAACTGAGGTAAGGTCGATGGATTTAGGAATAGATTTTTCTTGAGCACGAGTTTTTGATGAGCTGCCCCCACCATGATTTTAAAATTTTATAAGGCTAAAATACCATTCTCTTGTCATCGATAACTTTTTCCTTCTCTTTTCTCTTCCTTCCTCCGCTCAACCCTAAGTTTATACAATTTCTAGATCTCACATATTTGAAATCGAACAATGGATTAGGAAGATGATGCTACAAATCTAAAGGAGTTTGAGGTGGTAAATATGCCTATTTTTCAACTTTTTATGCCAAAATTTCGTTTTTAGAAATTACAATTCGCAAAGGCTGGAGTTATCAAAATGCAGTCACTGTGAGAGAGAAGAAAACGAGGCAGAGGAGAGAAAGATTCAGAGGAGAAGTTTCATATATTTTCTATGCCTTTTTCAATCATATACCTTAGTTCTTATAGCTTCTACCCAGGATTTCTAGCCACTCATTGATAACAAACTAAGGACGCGTGGTCTATACAATAATATTTCAGGTGCAACCACCAAATATTGCTAAATATAAAAAGAAATGCTGAAATTTGTTATAACTAGCTATTGCTTTTGCTGCCCATACATGGTCCATTCTGCTTTTATTAGTTTGTTGCTTGATAGCCCAGATATCTTGCTAGTTTATGTGCTGTACGTTTGGGTCGGATAGCTGTAGATGCATCAATACCTCCCCCTCCAAAAGCAACCTTGTCCTCAAGGTTGAGGTGGGGAAAACTGTGAGTCATTTGTGTGTAATTTTCCCAGGTGGCTTCGGTTGGATCCAGGTCTTGCCATTGGATAAGGACTTGGTGTGTGTTGGGGTTTAGGTGGCGATGAGAAAGGATTTTGGCTAACTGGTAGACTGGGTGTCCTTCGTGAGCAAGTGGGGTAAGGGGTTGGGTATGGTGGAGTGTGGGTTAGGGCAGTATTTGAGGAGAGATATGTGGAATACCGGGTGGATTTTGGAGTCATGGGCACTACAAGAAAAGTTGTTTTTTATAACGCCAATAGATAACGCTTTATTGCATAGTGTTATTTCTTATTTTAATTTTGTTTTATTTGGGGTTGGATCTGTTATGTAACGCTTTGTGGATCCCCACTTATTTTCACGGCCGCTCTTCCAATTATTTCGATTTTCCCGCTTTCTCAAATTAATTCCCCTCTTCTCTCAATACAAAGGCGATTAGCAATGGAGAACTTTAAATTCAGATATGTTGATTCCAAAATATTTTTTCTTGCTTCCATCTTTCTTCGCTCAATTCTCCTGTTTC
Organism: Allium cepa; assembly: GCA_030765085.1. Taxonomy (NCBI): domain Eukaryota; kingdom Viridiplantae; phylum Streptophyta; class Magnoliopsida; order Asparagales; family Amaryllidaceae; genus Allium; species Allium cepa. The sequence continues at coordinate 251,609,884 of CM060929.1, forward strand.
AGCTTCACGTTTCCGCTTCAACTTCAAATCTAACAAGACCCTTCTAGTTCGTGTCCTCCATCCACATATCCCCAGACAAATCCTCCATCTCTCCCTCAAATCCCCATCTCCCTAAATTGATTCTCCATCTTCCTTCCAGTTTTAACCTCTCCTATTTTAGTTTCACAAATCAACTTATTGCCATCGCCAATTTGTCAACAACCAACAACATTCAATAGATGAACATACTATAAACGTAAAATATTCACATCGGTTTATGGATGTGGCTTACGAGGTAATAATTTTTTTCCACCAATTACTTTTACTCAACTTTATTCACGATTTCATTCATATATTTTCCAATTTTTTTGATCTTACCTTTCTTTCCCTCAAACCGAGTATTAAGCATTATCTGTTCCCCAAATTTGAGAAGACTCATAGGTTCATGTAGTTATTACTGTCTAACTTTTTATTAGTAGTGGTCTGCCTTGAGATAATTTTTACTCTTAGGATATTCATAAATAATATTCACTCTTTATTTGAGTTTGCAGCAATGAACTGTTGGATAAGCTTGCAAATTTATTTGGCCTTATAACTAAAATACAAGTTCAAGTTTTTCTAACAGGGTAAGTTATGCATTTCTTAGATATGTTTCAGTGCATGTGTTAATTATTTTCATTTCAAATTTGCTTTTGAACGATGATACGAATTTCAATTTGAGGGCATGTATGTAGATATCAAAGACCTGTATGTGAATTCATATGGATGCTCAATTTGGGTATAGGTGAACCCAACAGTATTTTCACTATTTTCACGAACTATATATTGTAGGACAAAGTTTGTTAATTGATGCCTCATAATATGAAATTTAAAGCCTTCAATCATATTGTAATATTTTTCTTCATGCCCAATGGTTATTTGTTCTATAAACTATGTTTAGCTATGTATATTGTAATCACACTTGTATTGTTAACCTTAACATTTTGTTCTCTTTCTTTCTTCCAAAATGCTAAAAGACACCCAATAGTTGAATGCATTTTCATACTTGAATTGCAATTCTTAATTATGCAAAATTATATCTGTAATTATACTCCAACATATTTCAGATTTCCGTTATACAAACTATCATGGCATGACATACATAATTTATTCACAACTATTTCTCTAACAATGAACATTTTCTTTAAAACAATTACTTAAGCTTAACATTTTGTTTTCTTTACTTCTTAAGCAATGATTTCACTGCACTACAACACATGTCTTGGCAACCCATATATATATATATATATATATATATATATATATATATATATATATATGAATATCGTTATTGATAGGGCCTATATAGAATGTTCATATTTGACTTGCAAGATTTCAACTCTTAATTAACTTAATTTGCATTTATAGCTTCATGGTAAAGCTCAAAGGAAATGGCATCAAAGTTTGAAGCATAAAGTAAGTTTGCAAGCTTTATTTATATTATAGTAAATAGTTTCTGTAAATGTTTTTGTTTGTGCTTTTCAGAATATGATTGATTGTTTCTTTTTAGATTCTTTGGTTTTAAACTGGGTAAATACTTTGAGTAACTTGATAATGCAATACAACTTTCAGATTATAGTATATTAGAGAAGATCATAGAGCAATGATTACAATTTCAAGAATAACCATTAGCTAACTCATTTTATAATAGTTGAAGCTGTGAAACATTGGTATGGAGTTAATTAATGCAACCTGCAACACTTATCTACTGGTAAGCACATCAAATAGAGTGAATGTGATGAGAAGAAAAGAAGATTTTATTGTAGAACCATTGGATTAAAGAGGTAAGCTTATTACTTCCCTACAGTCCCCTACATTGGATATTAGCATAGTTTTATAGATAAAAAATATGTATAGTTTAGTGGCATAAATTATTCATTTAGGTGTATATATACTGACATAGTGCTAGTAATCTAAATAAAAGTGCCGATACATTGGTCATTGTTTTGAAATGTAGGTGTTATATGCACTTGTTTATGTAGTAAGGAACCTCCAAACTTTTGCCACTTTTCTCTATCATTACATGGCTAAATTTATGTAGATTAAAATAAATTAACTTTGAGTTAAATAAAACATAAGTTGTATCATTAATCATGTCATCCCACGCATGGATCTAAAAATGATATTAGCTGAGCGGTCCAGATGTACTTTAAAGATGTTGCTGCTGTGATGAGACAAAACAAGAAATAATGGAATTTGTGCAATTTCTTAAAAACCCAAAAAATATGAAGCATTGGGAGCAAAAATTCCACAAGGCGCTCTTCTAGCTAGACCTCCTGGCACTAGAAAAATCCTTCTCGCAAAAGCAACTGTTGGTGAATCTACAGTCTCATTTTTATCTATTTTAAAGTTCCATGTTTTGTAAATAACGAACTATATTCAAATGAATTTTATTAAATTACTTAAAAGTTCCTTTTTTGTAAATATGAATTGTAAAGTTTCCAACTTTGTTTATCCCACTTTAGATATAGTATTTTCTATTTGGAGCGACACCTATCTATTATATGTGATTTCCTATTTTGCACCAATCACGTTTTCCATTTATATGTTTAATATTTTTATCGCCTTTTAAAGTATGGGATGTTTGATTTATTTTATTATTATGTCAAAAAACAAAAAAACAAAAAACATACACTTGTAAAACTTTGATTGTCCCATGGTATATTTTTGCACAACCTTATTTCAATAGGATTCCTAGTTATTATTGCAAGTTATAAGCTTGCAGTTGCAAGCAAGCTTGTAATTTACAAGCTTGCAACTGAAGTTTCTTGCAAGTTGCATGCTTGTAGTTTCAAGTTGCCTGTTGCAAGTAAACTTGCAACTTCAAGTTTCTTGTTTGTAGTGGCAAGCAAGCTTGCAACTGCAAGTCATTAATTATCACTTCTAAACTATGTTTGTAGTTGTCAGTCGTTATACTTTATATGTTCTGTATTTACATGTAACAGTATGTTTCAATATTATGAACGCTTTATTATATTCACTGTTTCTTTCCTAGCTGCTGACTACAAATTATTAATGTGGGATGGGTTGGTTAAGGGATGCAAGTACTAATAAATCCATTCACAGCCAAGGAGTCCATGTTAAACAAAAGCATTTCAAAATTTATCCATACAGCGGTCTTTCTGCATTTTCTTTTATGATACACATTTTGTTTTTTTTTAATTTTCCATCTGTACCGCAGAATGTAAATATATATGTTACATACATTGACATAAATCATGTGTGTACATATTGATAAAGCTTTGAAAAGACGACTCTTCTTTGATATTCCATTGCGTTTTACTGTTATACATAAATTATTCTTCCCCGTCCCTTGCCTTAAGGCAAAAAATATTTCAGAGTGCTTAATAAATGCTCAAATCATTTCATTTTGTTTCAAATGAAAAGTTCAAAAAGGTTTCATCTAAAAATTTGGACCTGCTTCACTTTCATTTGGACCTGCTTCACTTTCATCTAAAATTTTGCTTCACTTTCATTTTATTTATATTATGAAGCCACTCTTGGTTTAACCAGACTTTTTGTTCTAGATTAACACCTTTCTATTTGATATTTGTCTTCCCTATTATTCTGATTTTGAAATATATAATAATACTCTATTGCCAAACTATTAATGTCTACCCTATTTATCTTCCTTGTTATTCTCATTTTGACAAGATATAAGATACTCTATTGCAAAACTATTGATGTCTACCATATTTTTTGCATGTTTGTGGTGTAATAAAAAGAATTCAAAAAAAATTATGGTGGGCTTTTCAATATTTTATAATGAGTATTGTTAGTTTGTCCGGTTAAAAATTTGTGGAGTGGTACAAAACATGGAATATAAGAGGGAAATTATGTAATTTTTTGTGGTCCCTCCACAATTTTACAATAGAACCAGTTTATTACTTCTAAGTCAAAACTCAATTTACTCTCTTATCCATATGAAATGATATTTACTTATGAGTTATTTTGCAAAGAGCAGACTGGCTCGCTGGGGTATGAATAAACTTTTCAATTATATCATAGTCAACAATTCTCTCAATTTAATGTGTTAATTCATTTGGTAGGTATCTGTTTCTCTCGCTGAGATAGGTGAATCACCAGATCATTGCAATGAATTGATTGAGCTAGTTTCTTCTACGCAATCCGGGATAATGCAGTTATTTAGTCAGAATCAGTTAGAGGTACAAAATACACAGATTTGGTTTTGTATTATTTTGTATATATATGAAGCTTGCTTGCAGTTGTATAAACTATAAACCATAATGAGTAATTTTGTATTCTGTTTCAGGAATTTTATTGTTTAAAAGGGATTGCACTTTGTCTATGATGGAGTTTCAAGAAGATTCTTCCATGGTTGATTCCTGAACAATTTTGGCTAAGCTTACCAGGTAGCCACCCATTCCTTTATTTTTCTGAATGACTTTTTACTATAGCTGGCATTTCTTGATAAAATCGTGAAATATAATGTAAATTAAAACAGATTCAGAATTCACAAACTAGGCACTAAAATGAATTCAGAGTTGGGTTCAGTTCATGTTCAAAATCTTCAATAAAACCACCCAACTAGGTGGTAAGTAAAACTCTTATTTCACATTCTCTGATGATGTGATGATCCATGTTAACTGCATGCTTGGATTTTTTTTTTACTTGGACATAGTCTGTTTGTTACTATGTTTGCATTTGAACAATCTGTTGTTGCATTCATGCCAAACGCTCTATACTAAAGTTGATATCACTGTTTTAGCTACGTTGGTTATTGTGCTGTTGTGATTAAATTTTTGCATGAGTCTATTAACCTTAGTGTTGAGTTCCAGCACTTTAGTTGTCCTATTGGCTATGGCAGTTTAATATTGCACCATTTCCATATGAACATCGTGTATTTACCCTTAAAAAACACATGACCAATATCTTCCTCCTCCGCATTACAGAGGACACACCATGGATGGATATCTATATGTCTTCGTATCATTCTCACATTTGTTGGTAGGAAGTCATTAAGGCTCTATATAGATGCATAGCCATTTTTGGTACATGTAGCACCACACCAGTTTCGCCCATTCTTTTCTTTTATTCTCTAATCTGATTGTCTCCCACACTTCTTTGAAGGCAAACTTACTATTTTTGAACATGTCCAACTCCATTAAATCCCTCTCGGTATCTCTATGGATTTTTTATGTTTCCAATTACTTCTCTCATTTGGCTTAGAAGACTATACTTATCACTCTTCCATTCTCCTCTTTCTAGAATATCTCCAACTAAAAGTCTTTTGCTCCGGGTACAAAACATCATGTTTACACCCATCATATTAATGATTCAGACCCCTTGGATTTAAGGGTCAAACCAGAATGAAGCCGAGATGACATTCACTATTAACTTATTCATACATTGAATCACGTGTGGTCTTAATTTAAGCAAGTACTTCCATTCACCAGAGTGCTCGTTTTTGCATTCTATCTCCCAAAATGAATTCTGTTTTATAAATTTATTAATCAAAACGACCTAAATTCCTTCTTTATTAACCACCTTACACATTAATTTGATTCATATTACCTTGTAAATGTATTTGAACTTATTTGGTCTATGTCTCCCTTCGTTCTTTGGTTTATAAATTATCTTTATAGTATTTTATTGCATTTTTCTTTCCATGAGAAGTTTAAACACACATGCTCATAAGGTTTATGGTTTCCACTAGAATCTTAAAACATTGCATTCAATATTGAATTGGGGGATATATGATCGATTGTATCAGTTCAGTTCTACCTGCTATGCTCAGTAACTTAGTTTCCTAGCCTTCTATTATTTGGTTCACTTTATCAATCGAATTCAACCAGTCCTTATCCCTTAAGTTGACCGCTGATAGTGTTATACCAAAGCATTTGATGGGAAGTTGAACGTTTTTGACGTTGAGTATAGCCAGATTTTCCGTTGCATTATTAACCCGTAATGGCTAATAAGTTACTGTTAAAATGAAAAGATTTTGTTGTTTTACTTCATGCACAACTGGAGCTTTCGAATTCATACATGCGATATCACATTTGGCGCGTTCATAGTTCATACAATGTTGATATGTATATGCTTATAATGTAAATGAAACTATAAAATGAACTGCTATTCTTTTTCAACTAGTATTTTTTTCTTTTTTCTTTTTAAGTGAGATGCTTGGTCGGGCATCTGCATCAATGATCAATGAAATGATTGAACTTTTGGACCGCTCAAAAATTTGAACCAATAACAATGATACTTGAAATAGTACTCAGATTTATCCTAATGATACTAATCTTGAAATTTGACTGAACATTGCAGATGCTACTTTTGAATGATTACTCAAATTCGGAAGAAGATTACTCTAGTTTCATCTTAACCTATTTTATGTACCGTAATGGCTCGACTGCCTGAAGATTTGGTAAAAGAATAGTAGTTATTTGGTAAGAAAGGCTTGAGCAGTTCAAGTTCTTAGTGATGCATTTGGTACTTGTAGACGTTAACTTTGAATTATGTTGTCTTTTGTTATCATGAATATGTATTAAATTTGGTAACTCATGTATTAAACTTATAATTTGTTAGTTGATACTTTATTTTGTTATCATGAATATGTGTTACATTTGTTGATTATTATATTTTTTTCGTTTATACATTGTTCAAATTATTATCTATTTAAAGAAGATTCATTTTGATTGTTATTATTAAAATGTAATAGTGGGGTGCATCAAATATATAATAAAATAAAACATAGCTCCTAAAAAGCGTTATAACTATACGACATAAGTGCTATAAAAAAAATGCAATGTATGAGGTCACTGTTAAAGGATAGCAGCAAATATGCGTTATTGTATCTACACATTTCAAAGCAGTATATATATGTTGTAAATGGATGTAGAATATACAATAAACATGTTGATATATAGCACGAAATAAGCGCTATGGAGTAACTATTTTATAGAGGCTATACTATGCTATGAAATCATGCTCTTTATAGCGGTTTTTTTTGTGTTATAAATGTGCAATTATTTTTCATAACATGTCGATATACAACGTTTATCAAACCGCTATAGTTGTGTTTAATAGCGGCTATATGCCGCTATAAAAGACTGTTTTTCTTGTAGTGGGGGTAGGCAAAGTTTGTAGGCTACAACACTAATTCTTTCTATAATTTCATAAGGTATGAAGTAATTGCAGGCAAGTTTGTAGTGTGTGGTGCCGAGGGAGGTTTGGCGATAGGGTTGGAGGCGGACGAAGACCCATGTGCCGATGCAAAATTCTTTATCAGTGCGGTGTTGGTTGGCATGGTTCGTCACCCTTGTTTGGGCCTTCTCTAAGTTTGTTTTGATTTTTTTGCGTAGGCAATCACGGTTATTGAGCCATTCATCAAGTTTATGTAAATTGGTGTTTCCTTCACTATAGTCGACAAGGATTGGAGGAGGGTCGTTCGTACACCACCTGAAATGGAGAAGTGCCAAGGGAATAGTGGTGGTTTGTGTTGTACCACCATTCAGCCCAGGGAAAAGTTGAACCCATTGATTAGGTGTGCCACTAACTAGTGCTCGTAAATAGGTCTCTAAGCAGCGATTCACAACTTCGGTTTGGCCATCCGTTTGCGGGTGATAGGCGCTGCTCATTTTTCGGTCCGTGCCATGTACGCGACAAAGTTCCTTCCAAAAGTGGCTATTGAAAAATCGGTCTTTATAAGAGACAATGGAACGGGGAAAATCATGTAAACGCATGTAGTCTTGTATGAAATAACGGGTCAGTTGGGCTGTGGAAATGGAAGTTGGTAGGGCGATGAAGTGGCTGTATTTGGACAAGCGGTCGACTATGACCCAAATGGAGATTTTCTCGAAAGACGGTGGTAGATGCATAATAAAGTCCATGGAGATATCTTCCCATATACGAGAGGGGACGGGCAAGGGTTGTAAGAGGCCTTTAGGTGAGGTGTTTTCAGGTTTCGATTGCAGACAGGTTGAACACTGAGTGACAAACTGTTTAACAGAAGTAGACAGCTTGAGTCGGTAAAAGTTTGAAGATATACGAGCAGTGGTAGCTTTTATACTTGAGTGCCCTACGAGCTTGGGCCCATGGAGGGTGACGATAATCTGCTGATGAAGATTTTGAGTGTCTGGGATGAAGATTCTGCCATCTTACAATAGTAGGCCATTGCGGAATTGAACATGATTGGATCTAGTTGATGCTTGCTGCCGAATTTGTTGAGCGATAGGGCCGACTGCTATTGCGGTCTTAATTTGTTCAGTGAGGAGAAATTTAGGTGTAAGAATGGTGTGGAGATGAGGCGAGGTTGTGGTGGTAGGCGACAGGGAGAAGTGGAGGTCGGATGAGGTTGGCTGTTGCTGGCGATGCGGAGGGTTCGACTTAGCTTGCTGCTATGGTAAGGGAAGGGTCGGAGGTTGGTTCTGGGGTTGCGGTAGAGGCGGTGGAGGTTGTGGCGGCTACAGTGGTAAATTTGGGGAGGTGGATCGGCAGTTGTAGAAGGAAAAAGGGGTGGATTAATTATGGTGGAAGGTTTCAAAGATACTGGGTTTGTGGGGAATAAAGAAGCGGAGGGATGGGCCTGTTGGGTAAGTATGGTTTTGGGCTGGGCTGTAGAAGTCCAACGAGAGAGTGCATCTGCTACAGTGTTAGAAGGTCCTGGTTGGTAGAGTATAGTGAAATCAAATCCCGGTAGTTTAGTCAGTCAGCGTTGTTGCTCTGGAGTTTGTATAGTTTGGGTCGTAAGTTGGCGTAAGCTTTGGTGGTCGGTGATGATAATAAAATGGTGGCCGAGGAGGTAATGACGCCAATGTTTGACGGTGGAAGTAATGGCATACATTTCACGACTATAGGTGGACGCTCGTTGAAGGAGTGGAGAAAGGGTTTTGCTAAAGTATGAGATTGGATGTTTGTTTTGAGAGAGAACGGCACCAACGGTGGTAATGGAAGCGTCAGTGTGGATAGTGAAGGTTTGGGTGAAATTGGGTAAGGCTAGGATTGGAGTGGTGGTAACGACATGTTTAAGGGCATTGAAAGCATCGGTTGCAGAGTTGGTGTAATATTCTCGGATTTTAGCCAAGTTTAATTTGGTTATTTATTTAAATCATGGAATTAAATTGTGAATTTAATGATGAATTAATTAGAAAATTCCAGAATAAATTAAAATATGTGTTTATAAGAATAGAATTTTGGTTTGAAATTCAAAAATAAACATCTTGAAAATAAACTTAATTTGAAAAACTCTATATTTAAAATTAATAAAAGTTTGTTTTCTTTTGAAAATAAAAAAAATTATATAAAGATATTTTAAACTTAATTTTAAGTTTAAATAAGAGTTGAATAAAAAGTTTATATCCTTTCTTTTTAAAATTTTCTTGAACTAAGTTTGTATAAAAATATAAAAAAACATATCTTTTGAAAAATTTATAAGAAAACATATATATGTAAAGAAAAGGATTTGTAAAGTTGTAAGATGAGATTTGATAAAAGACTTGGATTACTTTTCTTTTATGTATTTGAAAATTAATATAGTAATATATATATATGCAATTGAATATAAAAGCTTTAATATATATATATATATATATATATATATATATATATCTTTTGAAATAAAGGAGTTAAAAATAATCTGTATAAACATGTAAACATAAGAGAATAAAGGTTTAAAAACAAAATTTATAAAATTATTTAAAAGAGGGATATAAACAAAAATTTGATATTTTTTAACATTTGTAAGCAATTTAAACAAAGGGATGGATAAGTGTTAACATGAATTAAACAAGTGGCAAGGATCATTTTCTTTTAAAATTGGATAATATGCAAAAAAGGGAATTTAACTCCATAGTTCAGTTCAAAATTTTCTTCATCTTTCTCTAAAATTCTCAAACCTAAAACAATTGAAACTAAAGATTATTTCCAGTTTTTGAAACCTGGAAATCAAAGCTGAAAAACAAAAGCAAAATCTGTTTAAAAAGTCAAACCGTTTTTAATCTTCAATTTGATTCAAATCTGAAGCATGCATATGCATTTCAATCAAACTAGATCATCTCAAACCTGAGATTAGATCATTTCAACATCAAGTTTCAATAGATCGGCTTCAATCATCATTTCCAGAGCAAAGTCTTCAGCCTAGAAAATAAAGTCATTCAAAGCTTTAAACAAATTCAACTGTAAAGAACAAGTATCTGAGCAAATCAAAATCTAAAAGTCCAAGCAAAACAAATGCAAAGGCCAGATCTATTTCAACTTAAGATCATCAAATCCAGATCAAAGCATCAAGCTTTCGACTTTATTTCTAGATTTTAAAAGTTAAGCTGGTCCTCTGCCTTACTTCAACTTTCAGGTGAGCAAACTTACATTTGATCTAATCTCTGACTCGATGTAGTGATCTATGACTCGATGTAGTGATCTATGTTTGAAGTAAAGTCATAGATGTGTTTGCATGCATGCAAAAATGCATGTATATATATGTAGATATGTATGAATGCATGTCAGGGTACAAAGCAAATGGCTCTGTTCCAGGTTAATAGGTTTCCAAACCTGTTTTCAAAAATTTAAATCTTTATCTCTAATCCTCTTTAGACCTTAGAATTCAAACAAAATGTGTTTTTTAAATCATGATCTAGTTCTTAATAATATTTTTAGGAAAATCAGGAAGTAAATTTTGATCTGGAACAAGAATTTACCGTGAAACTCAAATAAATGCAAAAACTCAAGTATCTTAATTTCTTGAATTGATTATATTGTATGATTTGTTTTCGAAAATGATGATTTTTAAAAGAAAAATCACGATTTTTAATTTGGTAAATCTCGAGAATTTGTAAGTTGAACGTGAATGAGTTTTCGAGGCTTTTCCGGTGACGTTGCTATGGGTGTGATGGCAAGGTGTCTGGTGGACGAGATTATCGACGGAGGGTGGATGTATCAATCGAGTTTTTTCCTGTTGTGGTCAACGTGGTGATCGATTTCGAATCACTGGCGATTCGACGAGGCTAAGTGCTCAGGTCATCTGAGATTGTGGTCATCGACCTGAGGATGGTCACAACATTGATCGTCGACGGTCGGAACGTGAGTGCATGTGCACGCGTACACATGTGTGTCAGTGATGAACTGGTTTTTAGGGAGAAGATTGCTCGAGTTGTTCACGTGTGATGCTCGAAGTTTTGTGAGGTTAGGCTCAGGTAAAAACAAGTTTGGCTCGGGTTTGTTTATTAGTTTTCGGGTTTTAAAAATCAAAGGAAAAAGGAAAATGGTTAAGTTTAAAAAAAAAAATTGTAAATCAAAGTTTTCAAAGTTAAATGAAAATAAGCAAGTTTTCATAAAAAAATATTTAACAAGATTTTAAAACAAAATTTTTAAAATATAGAGACTACAAATGCAAATGTGTTTTGAAATTAAATTATTTTGATTTGAATAATTAAATATTAGGTGATTATTTAATTTAATCTCAAATTGCTTTCAAAATAAATTATTTCAAATTCATTAAGTTAAAAGTGTTTTAATCTGTATAACTTTTGTTTTAAAGTTTATAAACTTAATTTTTGTAATTAAGTGAATGATTGAGAAAATAAAATGTTTTATAATCCTCAATCTAACTTAAAGATTTTAAGTTAATTAATGTATTGATGATGATTTCTTTCCAAAGGTTGTTAAATAAGGATTAAATAATAAAGATACATGGTTTATCTTTTAAATTAACGAAAATAATTAAAGTAAATTAATTAATGATTTAAAGATTGATTAATCAAATGTTTTAAAGGTTAATTAATTAAGGATAATTAACTAATGTAATTAAGGTAATTAATTTAAGAAGTAATTAATTAATTAAAGGTTAATTAATTAATTTATAATTAAGGATTAATTAATGATTTGTTAATAAAGGTGATTAAGAATTAATTAATTATTAAGGATAAATAAATATTCTTATGTATTGCCTCCAAAATTGAATCAATCTTGTAACTCTAATCTCTTGGTGATTAATAAAATCTTCTCCCCAAGTGGACGTACACTACCTCGCGGTAGTAGAACCACTATAAATACTGGTGTTATTTATTTTTTTGCATTGCATAGATCTATGAATGTCTATTTTGGTGTTTATATCTATTTGTTCTGTCTCACTATAATCATGATCTAGTTGTTTTCCGCTGCGTTGGGCTTTTTTATTCCCTTATACTGATCATCTAAAGGAATTTTCCCCAAACTGTCTGGCACCGGAGCTGCAAGGTTGATTGAGGAGTGTTAGATGCTATGGCAGGAGATGAAGCAACTCCAGCTGCCACAAGATCTTATGCTAGAGGGATGTATATCGCGTCAGGATCATATTTGGAAATTGAGAAATGGAATGGAGATAAAGATTTCAAGAAGTGGCAATGGAAGATGAAGGTTGTTCTAATAAGAAATGAAGTCCATCTAGTAATATTTTCCTCTAAGGAGTTAACGGCTGACATCTCAGTCGTGGAAAAGAAGGAGATGGAGAAATGGGCATTACAACTAGCTATGGGAGAGAATGTCATCTTAGAGATTAGCGGTGAAACCACTATTAGGAACATTTGGACCAAGTTAGAAAATCTCTACTTGAAGAAATCTCTGACTAACTGTCTGATATTGTTGAAGACATTTTTCACCATGCGGATGAGGGAGGGTACTTCAGTGAAGTAACATCTTAATTTCTTTGATGATCTCATGATGAAGATGAAGATTGTTGACTTGAAGATAGAAGAGGAGCAAATGGCAATGATTCTTTTGTGTTCTCTTCCAAAGCGTTACATAGGTTTCGCTAATAGCCTTATCTTCGCTAGAGATGCATTGACAGTGGAGGATGTGAAGTCGAACCTTCTATCTAAGAGCTTAAGAAATCAAATGAAGGAGATACTCGAAGGAAGCAAAGGTGGAAGTAGTAGTCACGGCCTGTTTGTTGAAAGAGGTAGAGAAGATAAGAAGAATTAGAACTCTAGAGAGCGTTCCAAGTCTAGGAAGCCGAGTAATGGCAGGAAAGGAAAGTCTAAGGATGGGAAGTGCTTTATCTACAAGAAACCTTGGTCGTTGGAAAAAGAATAGTTCAGATTTGAAGAAGAAGGAAGAAGATGGATCTTCATCATTTGCGGTGGAGAAGTCTATATATGTCGCCTAATAAGGATTACTTCAGTTCTTTCGTTGGACGAGAGGGAAGCTCTATTCTTATGGATAATGATGCTAGCTGTAGAGAAATGGGTGAAGTACGATGAGGATCAGGAAATTTAGCGGAGTGATATGCACTTTGAAAGGTGTCCGATACGTTCTAGGTCTTTGAAAGTCCTTAATTTTTTTGGACAAATGACATCTTTGTGATGCAAGGTAACTATCGAGAAGGATAGTCTGAAGGTTTTGAGAGGTGCACCAGTTCTTATGAAAGGAGATGTGTCCTGAAATCCGTATTTTATGAAAGGAGACACATTTCTTGGAGAGTCGTGTGTTGGAGTAGACAGTTCTCGTGCTGTGAATGTCACAAAGCTTTGGCATCTCAGGTTGGGTCATATTTTAAAGAAGTGCTTAGAGTTTCTTCGGAGACGGAAGATGATCAAAGGAGGAAACTTCGACAAGATCGACTTTTGCTAAGAGTGTGTGCTAGGCAAGCAAACTAAAGTACCTTTGGAGTTGGACTCCATAGATCGAGGCGAGCACTTAAGTACATGCATACTGATGTTTGGAAACCGGTTGCTGCTCCTTCTCTTGGAGGAGCAAAGCATTTTATATCTTTCATTGATGATTTTTCTCACTAAGTATGGGTGTATGTGATGAAGGCTAAATCAGAGAGCTTTGAAAAGTTCAAAGATTGGAAAGCGCTTGTTGAGAACCAACCTGGTTCTTGGTTGAAGATGCTGAGATACGATAATGGCGGTGAACTCATCTCTAAGAAGCTCCTCGACTTTTATGGACAGCATAACATTTAGAGACATTTCATTACACTCGATGATCCGCCATCCAATGGGATTGCAGAAAGGATGAACATGACTATAATGAAGAAGGCTCGTTGCTTAAGATTGACGGCGGGACTGCCTAGATGCTTTTGGGCTGAGGCATTATCAACTACGATGCATATCATAATTTGAATCTATGCTCAGCCATAGATGGAAAGATTCCAAAGGAGAAGTGGAGAGGAAAAGCAGTGTATCTTGGTTACTTTTGAATTTTTGGTTGTCCTATGTACATTCACCATACAGATGATGATAAGTTAGAGGCTATAGCATACAACGGCATCCTAATGGGATACTCCGATGGTATTAAAAGGTGTCGAATTTGGAACCCTATTGATCGGAAGACTGTTCGTTCCAAACATGTTACTTTTGATGAATCTTCTATGTTCAATCCAAAGAAGAAGTTACCTACTACATCAGAAGATTCTGATAGGCCTAAGGTGATGGAAGAAGTTTCCGTGTTCCAAGCAATGAGTAAAGTTGTTGTTGATGTGTTAAGGAAAACGTAGTTGATGAAACATCATAGGAGAGTCCACAGGTACCTTCTAGTAGTGATGGCGATGTGCATGAATCTAGAGGAAATTCAGTTCAAGGTGGAGATGAAAGGAGTTTAGACGAAGCAGTACCTACCGGGATCAGTCATTGGACTATTAGGCTGCCCAAAAGGCATGGTGATTGGCAGTTAGCGAATTTTAGTCTTGGTGATCAGTTTGACTATGCCCTACATGAAGTTCTTAAGGAGCCGCTTGACCTTGATGAAACTTTAAAGTCATGTGACAGTTCGATGTGGATGTGGGATATGGAAGAGGAGCTAGAATCGCTGAAGAAGAACAAGACTTGGGATTTGGTGCCACTTCCTCAAGGAAGCCAAGCCATAGGTTTCAAATGGGTGTTCAAGGTGAAAGTGGATGGGAGATACAAGGCTAGAATGATTGTTAAAGGGTTTCATAAAGAAAGGGATTTGTGACGACCCAAAATTTTCGAGCATTTAAAATCGGAATATTTAATTGATTTTAAATATTCAATAGAGTAATTTTAACTTGAATTACGAATATCACAATTTCTTTGATATTTGAAGTATTTAATTAAATAATTTAAAGTTGGATAAAATATTCAATCTGGGATTTTAAGCTTATTAAAAATAATTCGAAGGCTTATAAAAATTTATATTGATAGTACTGAATATAATAGAAGTTGTAAAATTGAAATTAACAGTGGTTTGTTCAGTTTTAAAATTTTATAGTTTAAGTTGAATTTATAAATAGCCATTCGAGGCACAGTCTCTGAATTCGACGAAACCAGTTCCATTGGATCCGTAATATTGTGTTATTATCGGATTTCAAATTTTGCGTTGATCGGAGTTGTTGCGAGAGCATACGATGAGTAAACGCGTTGAAAACTAAATAAAACTTTAATTGAAGAACCGGTTGAAATAATTTCACATCGTTGTTTTCTTTCATCTCAAAGGCACTGTAGCAGCCAAGACAGCACGTTGATTTTCTATCATTTCCGTGTTCCCTCTTTTAATAACATCACGCTACCCTTATCTTCCATCGTACACTTCTCGTTCCTTCTAATATTGCCAGCTCCTTCATCGTTGATTCCATTCAATTTCAGGCATTATCAAACGAGAATTTTTTTTAAAAATGGCCGACATCAGAGGCGACTTGGATTGTTTTTCTTTCCTTCTCCAGTTCGAAGACGAAATCCCCTTTCTCTTCTCTTCAAACCCAAATCCGTTACCTATTTCAGCCCTAATCTCCTAAAAATCAAAATTCGCGACTTCATATAAAAAGAAAAATCATTTCGTTTAAATAAAAAAAAGGGAGATGAACGCGACTGACACGCGCGAGAGCGTGCGCGATTGAAGCGACTGCGATGGCGAATCGGGGGAAAACGGAGCTCGTGATGGTCATCAGTGGCTTGGAGGGGCGATGCGGGTCGAAGTGGCACGCGAGGCAACTAGGGTTTGGGCGAGCGATTCAACTCGAGCAAGTGGGATGCAGAGCCTTGTGTAAGGAAGGCTACGGTTGCGAGTGACGCATGGAGTCTGGGGTTGCTCGAAGCTTGATGGTGGAGACGTAGACAAGGTCGTGGTAAGCAGGGGTCACTGTTTAGGGTTTTGTTCGTAGGCCTGGGTGTGTGCGCGACCCTTGGTTAATAGGTAACTCGAGCAATTTGAGTAATTACTGTATTATTATTATTTTATCAGTGAGGAAAATATAATAACAGTAGGGTATATTAAGTAAATTATTTATATATATGTAAGTTTATACAGTAAGAAAAGTCCTAAATGTTGGAAAGTGATAAAGTTTATATATATAGACAAACCGAAATATATATAGGCAAGGTCTGGAAGATATGTATAGAAGTTTAGAAATGTTGAAGAGTTTATTTAAAATAAAATTAAATAAATAATAAAATAAATATGGATATACTCATAGCTAAACAATGAATATGTATATACAGAAAAGATTTCGAAAATAGAAATTTTTAGTTTAAACCCAAATTCTTAGTAAATTAAAATTATTAAATTGGAAATTTATTGTTTGATTAATTCAAGTATTCCAAATGTTAATAAAATTATAAATTGTTATTCGAGGTCAAAATTGTGAAGAAACAAGCTGGTTTGGGGATAGTGGATTGCAAAAATAAAATCAAAGGTGAGTAAATCTCACTCAGTTGAATTTAAATTTAGATGATTAAATTTAAATAATTGTTTGGATGGTTGAATTGATTGATGTGCTATAGTATAGTATATTTTGGAATTGGCATTTTATATTGTGCTAATGTCTGTGGATGCAGGGAAAACAGGTTGGAGGGATCCAACTGGACCCCTCAACATTTATTTTTAATATCCTCTGTTGTGATTATTTGATATTCTATGATGAATTATATTAGAATAATGTATGCTATGGTTCGATTGGATATAACCGGGTAAAGTGAATTACCAAAAATATATATATATTGGATTCTGGAAAGAAAATAAAAGAAGTAAATTTGTAAGAAAAATAATTATAGAAAATTTGAATAAATTTAAGAATTAATTGGAGAAGAAATAAAATGACCTTAAAATTCTAATAAATAAATCTTGAGTATAGAAAGGGAGATTTTGAAAATCAGGAGATTAATGAATTTTTAACTTCAGTGTTATTATTTTAAAGGAACAAAACATTTATTTTAAAATTTAAGATTTAAATTATTGAAGAGAATAAAGAAGAAATTGGGAAGTAGCTGAAATTGGTATATTTCAATTAAAGCATTTTAAAATCAAACGGAAAATAGTAACAATAACAATAAAGTCCATAATAATTGAAATTTGAAATGAATTGAGTAAGTAAAGAAATTTATTTCAAGGGAATAAATTGGGAATCAATTTGGAAAATTGGTTTAAGTGATTGAGATTGGAAATTTCTCCCTGGGTAACCAAGTACGTTTTCAAAGTAAATTTTTAATTTAAATTAAACGTTTTAAAGTTGATTTAAAAAGCAAGTTTTGGAAAATTTATTATTTATAAATATTTAAATTCTAAAGTAAGTATTTTCTTTTAATCTATTATCATAGTAATTATTTAAAAAAAAAGTGACTTGGGGTTTTGTTTTAAAAGTGAAAATATAGTTTTATATTTTATTAAGTAACCTTATTTTCAAAATATCCATATAGTATGTATTTTTAACAAACTTTTGTAGTAGTTTTAATTTAAATGTTTTAAAGTATATTTCAAAGTAAAGTGTTTCAAATTATTTTAAAATCTAGTTTTGTGCTTGGTGTTTTCAGAGGAGATAGAAAATATTTGGAAAAGTTCATTCTGGGAAGAAAGGTGGTTTGGAAACTGTTTTCAAAGGATTGAAAATAGAAATATATCTTGTAAAGATATTTTTGAGGATTATAAATAATTTGGGAAATTATTTATTGTTGGATGGATGCTTGTGAATATTAATTGATAGTTAAATAACCGACTATCAATATTGGCCAAATGCGTTGATCGTTTCGAAGAGACCGGGATCGAGATTTATGTCTCGAAAACCACTTCGATCCGGTTTGTACGTTTCGTGTAAACGATTTGGATTCGAAGATGGAGCATTGGAGTGCAAGGGCTAGTCGCTACTAATCCTGAGGATATTTCCAAAATGGATGTAGTAGGAATAGTGCCTTTGGTTCCTTTCAAACCCGGGACGGACTTGTATAGATGAATGCTTGCGAAACATCGTCAGGTGGACGATGGGCATTCTAAGGGATATGTTCTAAAAAGGTAACACTTAGCCTCAAGCCTCATCAAATGGTAATGACTGAAAATCAGGGGTTATGCAGCAAGGCTAGGTGGGTAGCACCCAAGCAGGGTGAGGTCATCTCAGTCTAGATGTCCCTTTTTATTTTTCGGCTTAGTGGAAGGTTGCTGATCCCAACCGCGGGGTGATCTCACTCGGCATTATCCAGTAAGGGATAGTTCCAGCCTTGTGTTGCAGGGAAGCGGGCGTACTCCTCGGTACGGTGATCTAGGCCCCATACTGTGACAGGTGGTACCCCAGTGCCTAGTCATTAGTTGGAAATCCATTCTCCCTACGAGCCTTTTACTAGTTTTGTTTGTATTACCCACTTTTGTGGCTAGTAGCTGGAATTTAATAGATGTAACAATTTCAGCTATTTTATAAGTATTTGTATATAGACCGTATTATAATATTAGAGGATTTCTATAAAAATTGTTTTAGCCATCGTAAGGTAAAAACCCGACATGTTTATTTGTGGCGTGGTCTTACGAGATGCTTTTGTTTACAAAGGATTTTTGAAACTTTAATAATCAATTGAGTGTGATTTTCTCACGCTGGTATTCCAGACTGACTCAGGTATTATTTAACTGTAATGCTCGGGTCAGACCGAGTATTATAGAATACAGGATGTGATGCTGTGTAGCTCAGGAGACGAGCTGGATGACGATACGTATATTCGTACTTGTTTTATATATATATTCCGCTGTCGAGTTGTTGAGTATCCACTGTATGTTATTGATGTGAGCTGTGACTATGTACTCTGATGATGTAATATATGTAAATTGATATATTTGATTTTGAGTAAAGATTATTTATTATCTATTATATTTTATTCCGCTGCGATGGTTAGATTCTGATGTTGATTTTGTTTTCTCTTCTTCTACCTCTTCTTCTTAAACCCAAATGGTTCGTATTTCTGTGCAACTTGAGTTGATTGTTGTAGAATAGTGTTGACTCAAGGGGTACAGATTTGCGGGCCGTTACAGTTGGTATCAGAGCTTAGGTTGGAGATAACCTTGGCTCTGGTGGGAAATTACTCATTTAAAATAGAGTCCGTAGTACTCTATAATGAGTTTGAGCGTATAAATAAATATGAGCGCGTGTCAGTCGCGTTCATCTCCTTTTTTTTCTTCTTTATTTAAACGAAATGATTTTTCTTTCTATATGAAGTCGCGAATTTTTGATTTTAGGAGATTAGGGCTGAAATAGGTAATAGATTTGGGTTTGAAGAGAAGAGAAAGGGGATTTCGTCTTCGAACTAGAGGAGGAAAGAAAAACAATCCAAGTCGCCTCTGATGTCGGCCATTTTTAAAAAAAAAATCTCGTTTGATAATGCCTGAAATTGAATTGAATCAACGATGAAGGAGCTAGCAATGTTAGAAGGAACGAGAAGTGTACGATAGAAGATAAGGGTAGCGTGTTGTTATTAAAAGAGGGAACACGGAAATGATAGAAAATCGACGTGCTATCTTGGCTGCTACAGTGCCTTTGAGATGAAAGAAAACGACGACGTGAAATCATTTCAACCGGTTCTTCAATTAAAGTTTTATTTAGTTTTCAACGCGTTTACTCATCGTATGCTCTCGCAACAACTCCGATCAACGCGAAATTTGAAATCCGATAATAACACAATATTACGGATCCAATGGAACTGGTTTCGTCGAATTTAGAGACTGTGCCTCGGAAGGCTATTAATAAATTCAACTTAAACTATAAAATTTTAAAACTGAACAAACCACTGTTAATTTCAATTTTACAACTTCTATTATATTCGGTACTATCAACATAAATTTTATAAGCCTTCGAATTAGTTTTAACAAGCTTAAAATCCCAGATTGAATATTTTATCCAACTTTAAATTATTTAATTTAATACTTCAATTATCAAAGAAATTGTGATATTCGTAATTCAAGTTAAAATTACTCTATTGAATATTTAAAATCAATTAAATATTCCGATTTTAAATGCTCGAAAATTCTGGGTCGTCACAGGATTGGAGTATGGTGAGATATTCTCTACAGTAGTGAGGTATACGTCTATCCGCATTTTGCTCTCTATCAACATACTCATGACTTGAAGCTGGAGCAACTGGACGTGAAAACCTCTTTCATGCATGGAGACTTGGATGAGACCATCTACATGAAGCAGCCAGAAGGTTTGCAAATTGAAGAAGTCATTGTAAGGACTTAAGTAGTCGCCTTGACAATGGCACAAGAGATTTGACTCTTTTATTCTTTCACTTGATTTTGATCGTAGCATCAAAGACGCTTGTATGTACTTCAAGCATTTAAAGAATTGTATATGGGTGTACATATCCTTGTACGTGGATGATATGTTGATTGCTTCCACAGATAAAGCTGAAATTGATAGTTTAAAATGAATGCTGTAAGCGGAATTTGAAATGAAAGACCTTGGAGAAGCAAAGAAAATTTTGGGTATGGAAATCCAAAAGGATAGAAAGCTAGAACTATTGAGCCTCACTCAAAAGGATTACATTCGAAAGGTGCTTGTTCAGTTTAGCATGGAAGGGACAAAGGCAATCAGCACACACATGCCTTTGCACATACACTTTATAGTAAAGGCTCTCCGATCTTGAAAAAGGACAAGGATTATATGATGAAGGTCCAATATATAAGTGTAGTTGGCAGCTTGATGTATGCCATGGTGTGCACTAGGCCTGACATTGTACAGGCTGTTGGATTGATGGGTAGGTTCATGGCAAATCTTGGAAAGATGCATTAGGAAGCAGTGAAGTGTATCTTCAGATACCTTATAGGAGCTCCAAACCATGAACTTGTCTTTGGAGGCAGAGGAGGAGATTTCAACTTGGTTGGATTTTGTGATTCCAACTGCGCCGATGATAGAGATCGAAGGAAGTCGACCTCCGGATATGTGTTCACCATTGGTGGGACAACGATCAGTTGGAGATCGAGGTTGTAGGCGATTGTGACTTTGTCTACTACAGAAGCAGAGATCATAGCTACGATTGACGCACCTAAAGATGCGCTTTATTTGAGGCGACTATTGTGTGATTTGTGCTTCAAATACGAAGGAGTGAATGTGTACTGTGACAATTAGAGTGCAATTCACTTAGTTGAAAATAGACGTTCAACTCAAGGACGAAGCATAATAAGGTGAGAGAGTCGTTTCCTTTCTCGATGAGTGAAGAGATGCCAGTTCATCTTTAGAAAGTTCACACAAAGGAGAATGCAGTAGACATGTTTACCAAGTCGTTGCCCGTTGCTAAGTTCGAGCATTTCTTGGACTTGATTCGCTTAATGAAGTTCTAGGTGCCATGGGGTGGCACGAGAGGAGAGTTGAGCTGGTTCATAGAGACGTTTGTTTTCATGGTGGAGATTGATAGATTCTACATGGACTGTGTACTTCGAACACTTTGTTGACGGGCGGTGGCCTTACCGGAGTTTGTTAACAGATTGTAATGGATAATGGCATTGCCGAAGCTCATTGAGTAAGTATTCATTGCTTGGAGCATGAAGGTGTAGTTTGACTTGGATGGCTTCTTTGGAAATCTGGTATCAAAGTGGTGATTGTTGAATTGATACCTGATTCCAATTGAAGAAGAAGAAGGAGAAGGAGAAGCTCCCAAGGGAAGAGAAGCAGCGCCGCAAAACCCGAACCCAAAGCCAAGAATAGGAGGAAGCCGAACTAGATTTCTAATTTGGAAAAGAAGAAGGTCGTTTGGCAAAAAGAAAGGAGGAGTGGTGATTTGGAGCGATGTTTTTGGAAAAGTGATTTGAATATAGGGAGTTCGTTCGGAAAAATGAAGGAGCGGATGAGAAGAAGGAAAAGAAAATTGCCGAATGAAGAATTTCGTTCAGCATTTTGAAAATGCCGGTCCAAATTTTTCGCTCGGCGTTTTGTCAAACCAAACCAGACGCACGCCGAACTGAACTCCATGACTGCTATATAGCAATTACATCTCCTCATTTCCCCACCGTATAAATAGAGAAACTTTTGGACAACAATGATAGCTGAAATTGAGAGCTAATTTCAGTCAATTTCAGAATCATTCTAGAGAGCTGAAACTCTGCAGAATTTTGTCTGTATTGTTAATTCTTCTTATGTGTAGCCTCTAAAAGTGAATCAATTTTGTAACTCTAATCTTTCAGTGATTAATAAAATCTTCTCTCCCCAAGTGGACGTACAGTGCCTCGCGGTAGTGGAACTGTTATTTATTTTTCTGCATTGCATAGATCTGTGGTTGTCTGTTCTGATGTTTACCTCTGTTTGTTCCGTCTCACTACAATCATGATCTAGTTGTTTTCCACTGGTTGGGTTTTTTTATTCCCTTATACTAATCATCTGAATGTATTTTTTCCAACAGTCTACAACATCGAACTACTATAAATCTCGTCATTTTACTGCCTTCTTTTTAATTTTTGTTGTTCATCACATTTATATCATCTTCATATATTCTATCTGTGATCTATGATTGTGGGTTGGTGCTTTCATTTGCAATTGGGTGTTTGTGATCAATTTTGACGTAAAAAGTTGCAAACCTTGATGCGTTTTTTTTTTGAAATAGTATTTCAATTGTTTTCATCAAAACTGGCAACTGGTTTGAATGATGTACATCGAACCCTGTATTAAGGGGAAGCATATTTGAAACCTGCATAAATTGACAAATATTCAAATGAATGGAACAAATATTACCGCAGCGGAATCATCATTTACAATTCAAATACGTTTTTACAT
This sequence comes from Allium cepa, assembly GCA_030765085.1. NCBI lineage: Eukaryota > Viridiplantae > Streptophyta > Magnoliopsida > Asparagales > Amaryllidaceae > Allium > Allium cepa. Next base: position 251,632,808 of record CM060929.1, read on the forward strand.
TTTCCTTTTATCGCTTTTTCCAGTAGGAACAAGCAAATTCAAAGCTTTCTGGAAACTGACATATCCAAATTTACCATTTTCGTTCATTGTACCTTGAGTTATCATATTATGATTTGACATACAGTAAATTCATAAAGCATAAGCAAACATTATGGACTGTTAGCTAAAATAGATATATTACAAAAATTTCCAACAAATCGACTGTTGTTTAACATCTTTTGTGGCTTATTCGTAACATAAGCTGTGACTACATCAACGATTATAACATGTTCTATGGGTACTAAGTTTAGATTCTAAATTATCTAATTCTACGGGTTTTTGAAAAATTAAGGTTGAAGTGTCATTGCAGATTTATACATAAAATTTAATTCAAAACGTGCTGCAGTGTAGTCTATCGAGCAGATTACCAATAGGAACGGTCGTAGAACGAATACAAAACAAGGAACAACTGTCAAGTCTCTAAAATTAAAAGATGATGGAAGAAAAGTCTCTTTCAACAAAACTTATGAAAATTTGGTCTCTATTTTTAGTTTTTGACAAATTTATGCTACTTTTGCTCCTAGTTTCAATGTTGTACCGATTTTCTAGAAGGGGACGATTTGGTAAAAAATAAAAAAAAAACTGAACCTAATTTACATGGTTTTATTAGTACTGAACATCATCAAAGACCATCTACTTAACCTATCTAGAAACTCTGATTCTTTAGAGCAGCATGCTACCACAACAATTCTTTATCGCAATATTATGAAGTTTATGATTAGTAAGTATTACAGTTATTGAAAATGCAGAAAATATAATACGCATCACCACAAGTTGCTTTTACATCTCCGGTTATAAGACCCACATGTTAGGATCCTTTCAAGTCAATTAAAGAACTATAATTGGAGAAGGATAAATGACCCTTTGTTGGTTTTTAATGGCATAGCAATTGCATCTGAAGCAATAGTTTGTCTTTCCAACTGACGTATGAACTGAAAGCGAACCAAAATGAAGTTAAATAACTTATAAGTTTCTGCCATATGCCCAAATGCTATGGCCTTTACCTCATTTGGTTGTAAATAAATAAACTGAAATCCATTCTATGGCTTTTACACTACAAGAAATATAAGTAACTTTGCCTATATAAACATGAACTAAATATAGTAATAAACTAGGTTTAATAACCTGTGTTCAGCACGAATTTAGTTTATACCAAATTAGTTATTCGTGAACATAAGGGCATAAAATAAGTACAATTTCCATTGGGAAATACATCAAAATTAATACAAAATAGTAAATAGAAATCTCAAAACCATTGTAAATATTGATTTATATGCAGAAAATTCAGCATACATATTACTAATTCAGGTTGATGGTAACTTATACAGACAATTACTATGAATTAATTTCATTTCGAGAAAGAATAGAATTAGCTACAATAGCGTGAGAGATTAAACTAATAAAAATGAAATATCTCAAAATTTACAAAAGCGTAACATATTATTGAGTGATTTGAAAATAAAATGATATATTTATTTAATTTTGAAAAGGTATAGAAAGGGTAGTGAATTATAATTGAAAATATACGTAAGAAAATGTCATACTTAGTACAATTTTGAGGATTATTGAAAATGACATGATTTTTGTGTTAAATATAAAAAGTATAAAAATGGTATTTCATTCAAACTTGGAAATATATACACATATCTATACATATCTATAATATAATATGAATACCCAGTTCAATTTTAAGAGCACACATGTCTATTTGAATTTTGGCAACTGAAAAGTCTCCAAATCAATATTATCTACTGCTATTATATTATTATTAACAATGCCTTCGGATTTGTGCCTTTCCCATACATCAGCGTCGACCTTTTCTTTCCTTTGGTAACAGTCGCTAGGCCCTACAGCTTCAGAACTCTACCCGACCCCTTACAGCTCTGACCCTTCGATCGTCACACCTTTTAGCTTTTGCACCTTCTTCCATGCGTCCACATCGACAATAGGTAACCATTAATACCCAATTTCACAATTTTCTTTTTACTTTTATTTCTACTAAATTAATCTTCTTGCTGCTGAAGCATTTTAATATTTCTCTTTCTCTTCATCTTTATGCTGTCGGCACTTGAGTATCAGGCAGTTTATTGTTGCCTCGAACGTCCATATCTCCTATTGTTTAGGTATGTTATCATTTTTCTCGCTGATTGGTTAAGTTTTTCGTTCCTTTCATTCTAATTGAATGTGTCTCTATTTTTTTTACCATCTGCATATCGTTTCTTTCTGATTGAATGTTGCTTCAGTTGCTAAATTTTGAGTATCAACTATTCATGCTGGGTTGATTGTATCTCTGTTCTTTTAGAATCATCAATAGTTATTTTATTTCACTAATTTCTGATATCAAAAAATTTATATATATTTGTTCCAATTTAAAATTCATAGATGGCACACTTAAGATCATGTGGTTTGTGTGACGATGTGATGATCTCAGGGACCCAACATCTTCCTTCATGCCTAATTTTTTTCTTTTTCATTGTTTGGTCTATATCTTATGTTAATTTAATTTTAGTTTGATATGGCGTGAAATGAAGGATCTAAGTAAAGTTTATACTAATTTTTAGAGGATATTGCTACTATCTTTATGAGTACGTGTGCCTAATTTTTTCCTTTTACATTGATACAATATGATAAGAGAGTAAGGAACAAGCATTTTAATATGTAGTTCATAAAAAATTATGCCTTTTATAATTGTTTGGTTTTATTAGATGATGATCTAAAGTTTAAAAGTTTCTACCAGAGATTACAACAAAGTAAGGCGATGACAGGTAATTTCTCTTAGCTTGTGTTGATTTTAGTGTATCAAATTTATAGTTTTACTATTCTTTTCTTATAAGGTGTAGTTTTGGATTCCACATGCTTACTGCTGAGGTCCATAATTTACTAAAAAAATTAATGAGTGCTGATTTTGGGAGTCAGAACCTAACACCTTCATTTTATCTAATGCAACTTCAAAGCATATGTTTGATCAACTTTAGACTCACCTAAAAACCCTAAATTGAGCATATAAATATTAATTAGTTATAATTTATTTCGTAGGCGGTACATAACATTTTTAACAGAATAGAGTTATCAACGCTTTTCCTTTAGATATTATTTGCTTGCAATATGAATTTTCCGCATGTTAATGGTAAAAAATATTATTATTCATGTTCCATAATTTTAGAGTTTTAATAATGGAGGATAGACCTGTCAAAATTTGACCCTACCCATTAACCCAACCCATTTACCCTACTTATAAATGGGTTGGGTCAACCCATTTATGAATATCATAAAATGGGTTATGGGTTGGGTTGACCCATTTTTAAAAGGGTTATAAATGGGTAACCCATTTACCCATTTATTAAAAATATTAAATTTTAATATAAATTTAAAAATAAATTTTGAACATACATTATAATTTTTCATGAAGACTGACAGTTGTACTTAGAAAATAACAGGCTGTCACATCCCTATATTTGAATCCACCTAGTGCAGAAGCTGCTATTTTTTTTGTTCAGGCTGCAATAACTTATTCATTCTAACTCGGAATTAAACGAGACATACCGATCAACTCCAACTTAAATTACGGACAGTATGGAACACTCTAATACTTCATTGTGTGAACGCACACTGTAGTTCTCCAAGGAGACTGACAGTTGTACTTAGAAAATAACAGGCTACTACATCCCTATATTTGAACTCCGCCTAGTGCAGAAGCCACTATTTTTTTGTTCGGACAGCAATAACTCCTTCGTTCTAACTCGGAATCAGGCGAGACTTCGACCGATAACCTCCCACCTAAATTACGGACAGTATGTAACACTCGGATACTTGATCGTGTGAACGCGCACTGTAGTTCTCCAAGGGGACTGACAGTTGTACTTAGAAAATAACAGGCTACCACACATGCATATTGAACTCCGCCTAGTGCAGAAACCGCTATTTTTTTGTTCAGACTACAATAACTCCTTCGTTCTAACTCGGAATCAGGCGAGACTTCGACCGATCAACTCCCACCTAAATTACGGACAGTATGGAACACTCGGATACTTCATCGTGTGAACGTACACTGTAGTTCTCCAATGGGACTGACAATTGTACTTAGAAAATAACAGACTGCCACATCTGCATATTGAACTCCGCCTAGTGCAGAAGCCGTTATTTTTTTTGTTCAGACTGCATTTACTCCTTCATTCTAACTCAGAATCAGGCGGGACTTCGGCCGATTAACTACCACCTAAATTATGGATAGTATGGAACACTCGGTCACTTTAACGTGTGAACGCACACTGTAGTTCTCCAAGTAAATCGACAGTTGTACTTAGAAAATAATAAGCTACCCCATCCCCATATTTGAATTTTAATGAAAATTAGAATTAAAATTTTAAATTTTTGTCGGATCTCAAAACATAAAACTTGGAATTAGAATTATTTTATACTTATTTGTTTTTTTATTAGTAAAATTTAATTTAATTCTTTAAATGGGTTAAATGGGTAACCCGCTTATTAAGTGGGTTGGGTCATAAATGGGTTGGGTCATAAATGGATAAAAGAGAATGGGTCATAAATGGGTTGGGTCAAACTCGACCTAACCCAGTTTGACCCAACCGAACCCATTTGATAGGCTTAATGGAGGGGAAGCACAGGGCAAAGTTATTCATGTTTGGTTGTGCATATTTGATTACCCCGGTTGGAAGATATAGGTGACAAACTTTATCCTGTTGCATTTTCATTCCTGTATATTTGCTTTTTGTTGTTTGACTTTGTTGCACATTTGCACTTATACAATTTCGTCCTTGGTATCATCGTCGGAAAAATTGAATTGCAAGTGTTTTTAAAGATTGCGAAAAAAAATGACACTGATGTCTTCAATATTGATATTCATAGTATCAAGTATTATTATTTAGTTTATTTTTCCATAGGATTCCACATTGTTTGCATGTAATCCTCAAGAGTACTGTTTGATTTTGGACCATGTAATTGCAATGTACACGTAGCTTTTAAGTTATTTTCTCTTAATTTGGTATATAGTCCGTCAATATAGAAAACTGCACACATTTCTCATTATCTAACAAGATAACAATATTTGTTCAACTTCACTTCTCATCGACATAAAATAAATTGCACATCTGCACTCAAATGAAGGAAGTTATGTATCAATTTTCCAAAGCTTATGTTTCTCAAATTGCGTAACATTGAACATTTTATAAACTATTTGCCAAACTTTGCATATATTATATTTCGTATACCTTGCTATTGAAGTTTCAAATTACCAATATATTTTAGCGCTATTTTTTGATTCTAGAAGAATTAATAATGCTTTTTATTCCTATCCAATTTTTTAAATGTTATCTACTTGATTCGTTATTTTTCTTTTGATATTAAATAATCATTGAATAAGATGTTCGCTTACCTAAAATAACATGCATGTTTTCTTTTATAATTCACAACGGGAAAGTAAACGTTAAATTATTTAACTAGGTATGAGTTGACTATTTTGGAGTAGTTTCAATTTAATAGTTTTCGATGGTTTGGTACGATGATTGGTTTTTGCATCTTTATTTTGAACTACGCTATTCGAAGGAAACTCAAATGGATCCCTTATGTGGAAAATATATCAAATTTCCATTATCATTGTATGTGAACGTGATTTACTATTCACTCTTCTTCTAAATAATTTTATTACTAGCGTTTTACTTCAATTTCCAACAGTAACATCCGACATTCAATTCAGTGGCTATAAGTTTGGAATAGTGTGTCTATTGTTATACTAAATTTCAATCTCCCTAATAACTAAACGTTGAATTTCTCCAATTTATGTTTAATAATATAGTCAGCATAAATGCAGTACATAAATTTTCTTAAGTTGTAGCTATATTTGAAAATGTAAATCATATAATTGATTTCTTTATGTTGCTATTATTAACTTTCCGTTATATTCATATATTCTTATTTATATAATGAGACACACACACTTGCACGCGTGCACACATCCACTTACAGACTCATGTGTATGTCTGCATGCATGTGTGAATTATGCAATAGAAAGGATTTTTTATCACGACTCCTTTGCTGAAGCAAATTGTTTGTTATCTTTTATAGTCTGTATTGAAATGGTGTAACAAATATCTTTTGTTGTTGCTTAACTTTCCAATTAAGAAATCTAATGTATATCTTTGTTACTACATGTTTAAGTGTGCACTAAGTTTTGATTTAATGGTATATTGTTATTATTAATAGGCCAACTAAGAGTAAAGAGTGATTAAGGGATCATCATGAAGTTAGAGCTCAATTTAATTAGAAATACATACATTATACTCGACTTGGAACAAGGTATGGTGCTACTTCAAGTAATTTCTCTGGCCTTTTAAGAATGGACATTTATCGCGTTTAAATGAATAGATCCTTTTAATCTTGAATAATAAACATGGTTTCAACATGTCCAATGGTGTTACATGCAGGATCATATTCTTATACAATTTTAGTTGCCAAAGTGGTGAACCATAGATATGTATGCGTGGACAAAGTAATTAATATCCTTTTACACCTCTTTGTGTATTCTTGATGATGGATATTAAAAAGCGGCTATCTTAACTTTGTATCGATATTTTGTATGCTTTATTTATCATATTTTTATTCATTAAATTTTCAATATTCCTTAATGTTATATTGCATAGTTTAGTTTCTTATCATCTCTTTATTGATTGGCTTTTACAAAGTCCAAGTCAATGTCAAGTAAGCTCCTCATAATTCAGCTGAGAAGCCTGAATTTTGAGTTAAGGTTTCTAGGCTCATGGATATAGTTATCAACTCTTTCTATTACAGCAAATACGTTTTCTTGAAAGATCTCATCAATAATGCCTCGGATGTAAGTTTTATACTTATTTTAATATAGTAAATTTGGCGTAGGATCACATAACTATCTTCACCGCGACAATAAATAATGCTCAGGCTTCAATCAGGCATAGGATGGGATGAATTTTCTTGCTTTCACCAATAGTAATTAAGATTTAAGGGGATGGTAATAACACTATCCATTTAGATCGACTTATATAAGCTACTTTTAGCTTGTTGAAAGCCGAAATGAATGGGTTTTGGCTTCTAAACTGTCAAAAAGTAGCTTATATAAGTCGATCCAAACGGGACATAAATATTGAGGTTCAGATGGTACATCGAAGTGTTTTTTTTTTTTTTTTTGAAAACCCATGAGAAACCGGCGGACCGGTAAACTCCTGAGGAGGACACAGTAAAGCCGTCCGCTCATCCAAGCCCCCATGCCCCCGGGTAAATTTATATAGGATAGGGAAGCGTATGGTAGGAATCGAACCTGGCTACATCTACATTTTTATGTTAAATACTCAGATCAGACTAGATAAGCAGAATATGTTCTCTCTATCAGAGACAAAGGTATTTCTATGGCTAAGGAAATTTTCAAGAACTCAAGAATAATTGTCCATTAAGTACTTCGGGTATCATTGACAAACATATTCATTATTTTAACCATTTTATGCTTGCTTCTTTTTTAAAATTTCTGTAAAATTTGTTGTTTACAACTTTTGTCTAGAATATGTAAAAAGGAGGTGACCTGAACCTTATGAGGCAATTTTATGTTCGATTCTACTTCGCTTATTTGGTTGCAAACTATGTTGAGGTCATAAGCAAGCACATGATGATAAACGGTAAGAAAATTCGTTTGAATATGAATGTGTGATATTTTGATCTTTGCGATGGTTTGGCCAAAATTTTATACAATATAAATTATTTCACCTTCTACATATGTCAAGGATTCTACATCTGATGGAGCTTTTGTAACATATGAGGAGTAAGTGGAACGAGCCATTATGTTGTGGATCGAAAATTCGTTTACTTCTCCGGAAGAAGATAAAATATTTTTAAAGAATACAAACTGAAGGTTAGTATGCTTAATTACTTTCATCTATCAAATTTTTTTTTTCAGTTCATGCTGAAATAATAAAGGTGTAACCATGTTAATGCACACCTAATAAAAAACCAAATTTTTGTTCCACAATTGGTAAAATAGCGTATACTATTGTGATTTCCTTATAAGGCCCTATGTGTAGATTTCGAAAAAATACTGACAGTGTTGAAAATTTACAATAGATCAAAAGTTTTTATATGTGTTAATAAGTAAAAAGATATAATGTTTTTTTACTAATACGAATAACTTTTGATTTAACATATTATCGTTATGCGTTTAATTAAAATCAATGAAAATTGCAACAAATATTTCTTCTAATTTCATAGTCAACCGGTCGGTTCTCCACCGATGTCCGGATGTAATAATTATTTTATATTTAATATTTTAGAAGTGACTAAAATGGAATACTTTTTTCAACCATTTCCAGTAACATGCTCACAAATAGCAACAACAAGAGCAAGCAAGTCACCAACTTATAAAGGAAAGAAGCTACTTTAAAAGATTTTGTAATACGTGCATATGCACTCAAACATGTAAAGGGAATATATATAGTACAGTTTAGAACCAATATACAAAATGCCAACCCAAAAAGTTCTTATATGTTTGAAAGGATGTTATCTATCTACATATATCATGCATAATGACATAGCTTATAAATGTATAAGGAATAAGTAAAACATAAAAAAAATTTGTCTGGCCCATCACATTATTTAGTTTTGGTTTCAATCAAAATTTTTCTCATCGCATTTTCGACCGTTACTCAGTATAATTACTCTAAACCTATTTTTACCATTTTTAAATTAAAGTGGCATTTCAAGATCAAAGATTTCCACAAACAACGGCAGCTGATCAACAGTAGTAGAATCATCTCCTCAAGCATGCACTCTTCCAAACAAAAACAATAAACAAATAATTCATGAATCTCCTGGCGGTAAAATCAAAGAACTCCCGTAAGAAACTATGGCTTTTAGCTGACAAAAAAAATGGAGTTCCATGTGGATCCAATCGAATTAATGGTAACAACAATAAAATTGAAGATCCTAGATTCATTAAAAGTTGTTGCGTATAATTGTATATGTTTTAATTTGCGTGTATATGATTTATTTTCATATCAATTTGTGGTAAATAAAGCATATCTTGAAATCCTAATTTGTTGAGTGTCAATATGATTTTTCCAGGTTTCACAGAGATCTTTTTCTACAGTGGGTACTATAAGTTAAGGGTATTGGTTCTGAGTCAAAGATATATTGATAAATGTATATAGGAATACAAGCTTCTCTTTTTCTCTTCCCCTCCCTTAAGTTTTTCTTTCCAAATATTGAAAATTTTATGCTCTTATTTGTCCATTGTCTTACTATATTTTTGTTTACCCACTTTACCTTGGCATGGAAGTCATTGATTAGATTCCTAATCTAAGTGGTTTTCGTTTTCATATATGGTCTCAAATCCAAACAGTTTACATGTATGAATTTGCATGGTGAAAATTTGGGCAGATATGTATTTGATGACATAAATCTTAATTTTATATTAGTAGTAAGAAGGAATATGGATTTACATCAACTGGTTAAGTCTGATAAAATAAAGTTTAACCTCAATTTAATTTTCTTCTAATCTGTATAGTCCTAGAGGCGCTTGGATTTCCTCTACTCAAACGTTTATTGGTGCAATTAGATCTAATGTAGCCATGGATATGGAATATATGATAGTTTTTATTGGAAAAGAATGGAGTTATGTGATAGTTTTAAGAGGAAAAAGAGGAACTGGCATTAGACATGCACAAGATACAAGAAGATGTGCATAATTTTCATGTACACAGCAAGAAATGGTGATTTTAAGGTGAATTGTATTACAGATGATATATTGAATCAAGAAATGACAATTTGGATGTGCACATGTCAAAAAGAAAAGAACAGTGTATTAAACTGAATCAAGAATTGCGGTAGAATTTGCAGACACTTTGTAGACAAAAAATAAAGAAATATGATAATGACAGTTTGCAAATACTTGTCCAAATACAAGAAAGACGTTTGCAAATGATATTGTATTGACAACAAGCAAGCTACTAATTTAACAAGAAAATGAGGACTTGTATTATACAAAAGGCAAAGAATTCAATATATCGGTTACAAGAAAGATTATATGCTAAAGATATATCCCAATTTGGTACAATTATATGAATGCAAGAAATATTGATAAAATAACATAACCACAACAAGAATCCACCGAACCAAAACAATCTAAGGACAGATTCAAGAACAAAATTATGTTATGGACGAATGGTCAAGAACAGATAACAATGGTAGTAAGGACAAATTATATGTGGACTAAAATGACATGAATATATCAGAAAATTATACTCACAAACCGTACAAAACAATAAGGATTATGCAATATGGCAGGGATAGTATAATTGAGCAAAATGAATATAGAAAAAGATCAATATCAATAGAAGGCAATAGAATCACAATGAACCAAAAAATGCAAATTTATTTCAGCGTTTTCTTCACACTTTTTCCAGTTACAATAACACCACTGTATATATACACGTTGGAGTATTATCACAAACACTTTGCGTACGCAACCCATGTAAGCCCAAATACCACATATGGCACATTACAATATATATCAACATAAACAACATAGCAGATTTACATATTACCGTACTATCATATGCACAAACTGATACGCCCGTTCATCACACTGCTCCGGCCTCAATATCCACAACACTCATCTTTGATACCTTACTGGCACCTTCCATCATCTTCTCTGATGAAGTAGTGATCAATAATGATGAACTTCATATTTCCTCCTTCATTTTAGCATTTTCCACAGACTGTTGACAGCCTTCCTTCTTCAAAACCATGTCAATCATTCCTTGGCTGTTACATCAAGTAGGATTTTGCAGTAAAATTCATATTAAAACAATTCGAATGCATCAACATCTCAAGGCATAATACGAAATCAAGTAAACTATACTGAAGGGCACTGTTCGTCTCAGCAAAATCAGTCAAAAACCCTAAATAACTAGCAGATCCGATCAAAATTGCGAATGGGTGTACAAAAGGACAAAAGATGCGGTGAACGTGGATCGAACACGCGACCTTTAGATCTTCAGTCTGACACTCTGCCAACTGAGCTATCCCCGCTCATGTTAAAATTGATAGCACACTAATTTTCGTTTGGTAAATGTCCAATTTCACAAGTTTAATACTTAATCACTCGGCTAAACTAAAGCCAATCGATAAAAACAGGCATACCTCGATAGATTCTTAATTATTGACACACTTAATTGCTTCAGATTGAAACCAGTCAAGCTCAAACGGAAGTATATTCGCAGGCATTGGTTTATCATCGGAGTTTTGCGATTTTGACCTCGAAAATCCATAATTTGCAGGATGTGACACATCATATGACAGGCAGCTGGTTTGTCAACTGTTACCTTTTGCTCTTCTTCGGGCTCCTGTGATTTTGGAAGTGAACTGGGGTGAGGTCGGTGGATTTAGGAACAGATTCTGCTTGAGCACGAGTTTTTGATAAGCCGCCCCCACCATGTTTTTAAAATTTTATAAGGCTAAAATACCATTCTCTTGTTATCGATAACTTTTTTCCTTCTCTTTTCTCTTCCTTCCTCCGCTGAACCCTAAGTTTATACAACTTTCTAGAGCTCACATATTTGAGATGGAACAATGGATTAGGAAGATGATGCTACAAATCTAAGGGAGTTTGAGGTGGCAAATATAACTATTTTTCAACTTTTTACTCTAAAATTTCGTTTTTTAAAATTACAATTCGCAAAAGCCACATTGTGAAATTGAAAGCACAATCATGAAGAGGTACACCGTGGCCTTATACTAAGGTTACGCATTGGCATTGCGTGGTTTAGATCCAAACCACGTAGTCTTAGAGCGTGATCATTAAATTTACCATGCGGCTGTTCTACGTGGTTTTATATCACATTGTTCCTTTGGGTTGCACAGTACGTGAACTAATACAATTTCACTTCCATTTGTTGCTGCAAATTGTAGATCACTCGAGTGAAGAAGATGACATGATTATTTTTCCTTTATAGATTTATCCATCCCATCAACGGTTGTTTGATTGGGCTCGCAACAATGGCAAACACTATGGTTTTCTAATAATTATAATGAAATCGAACACTGCTGCCTCTAGTAAGTAACCAAGAATTAGGTTTGCATGTGAACGCAGGGGTGTGTGTATAAGAGGAATAAAATTAAAGATTCTCACAATTATAGATTGACAGGTGCTAATAAATATAACTGTCCATTTAGACTTAAAGGTTTGAAACTTCCTTCTATGGACAATTGGTGTTTGATGGTTGTTAACGGTGTTCATAATCATTCGGAGTTAAAGCACAATGAGGGTTAGGGCTGTTATGGTAATGGTAAATTTACCATTACCATACCATTACCAGGTTACCATTTCGAATGGAATCGGTATACCAGTTTAATCGGTATGGTAACGGTAAAATTTACCATTTTCTACGGTAAATCATCGAAAACATTTCTTCAATATCAGCGGTAACGGTAATTTTATCAGTCAATTTATAATACTTGTATATTCATGTAACTTGCTTTATTATAAGCATTTAGAACCAAGCAAATGATTAAATTTAGTTTATAAACCAGGTGAAATAATGTTAAATACACTTCACTTCTTTCTCATTTATATCTTTTATTAAGTAACACTATAAATTATATAATGAAACACCGTTATGGTGTGAATACGTGTTATGTTACTAACCTTTTGTAAACAAATGGTAATTTATCATTACCAGTGTAAAGGTTACCAGATTATTGGTATATCAGTCTTTGGTATACCACCCTATCGGTAACGGTAACGGTAAGCAATTTTCGTTTACCAATAAAATGGTATGGTAACGATATTTATGAAATGGTAATGGTAACCACTACCATAACAGCCCTAATAAAGGTCATTCTTATGCAGGAAGGTTAAGTGAAGAAGAGATCAAAATAGCAACTGAAATGCACAGAAATATGGTGAAAGCTAAGGAAATTTTGCATACATTGAAAGAAATGATCATTCAAATTGCACTACCATCAAAACGATATACAATGTAATTCAGGCTCAAAATGCAATTGAATGAAGTATCAATAAACTAAAAGAGTTTGGCTACTTTGAATGGCATCCAAAGACATTAGATGGCAATGATATTATCAAAGATATTTTTTGGGCATATCCCACTAGTTTGGATTTTCTTCGAACATTTTCTTGAGTTATCATATTGGATTGTACGTACAAAACTAATAGGCATATGAAGTCATTACTAGAGATAGTTGGTGTAACCTCAACGGACCATGCATTTTGTATTGTCATTGCTTAGTTGCAGAAAGCGAGGAACATTATATTTAGGCTTTGGAACATTTGAAGTCTATTATGGTCGATTGTGAAGTGGAAATGACTAATGTGTTCATAAGTGATAGAGAATTGGCTTTGATTAATGTCATTGGGCATGTTTTTCTAAATTCTGGTTACATGTTATGTAAATGGCATTTCAAGAATAACACGCTTACTTTTACGGGGAAGAAGAGTAATATTAAAGAAATGGACGTTGCGGAGAAGAAAGCTTTCTTAGGTGATTGGAACGAACTTGTTTGCTCAAAAAATAATATTGTGTGCAATGAAAATTTACGTTTGTTGCATGAAAAATACGCCCAATATGATTTATCATTGAAATATGTTCATGAGCAATGGCTATATCCGTAAAAGCACCGTTTTGTTCAATTGTAGATCGACGAGTATATGCATTTTGGGAATTATACATCGAATAGGTAACACTAATTTTTCATTCTTTAACTTGTTTTTTAATTTTGTTCTGTTTTTTAGATTTGTTTATTAAATAAAGGGCTGAATCAGCTCATTCAAAGTTGAAGAAACACTTGGCTACGTGTCAATGCAATTTCGAGCAAGCTTGGACTAAAATGCATTCATTGCTAGAGTTATCCTTCACTGAATTATAAGCTTCATTTGAGCAAAGCTTGATTCGAGTGAAACATGTTTTCACATTAAGGAGTTTAAAATTTTGCATGGTGTTGTTTCTACTATGGCTCTTGACTTACTATGTTCGAAGCTACGTTGAGTGAAATCCATTGGGGATGATGAATATCTATATGGTTGCGTCGTTCATAAAACATACGAATTACCCTATGTACATGAGTTAGCTCGTCTTGGTCCATTGGCATCAATGCCACCTGAATTGATTGATATTCATTGGACTAGACTTCATCTAATTGAATGATCTAAAGAAAAGGATGTTGGTGTAGTAGAAAAAATGGAAGTTTTATTGAATGATATTAAGAAAACGGAGACTTCATGTCAACTTCAAATTTACAAAAAATTGATGGAAGTAGTGCAACCACAAACTTCAATTCTTGACTCACCTAAAAGTAAAGTAAAAAAACCAAAGGAAGAGGAAGAAGGAAAACGGCTAATACTCCAACGCTTTCTTCATTTGAGATAGTAGAAAGTCTTTCATCACAAAACTCATCTAGTCAAATTAGTGTGAACAAGCCGAAGACGGAAAACTAATAATTAGGAAACCATTACAGGTTTATATGGAACTTGTTAGCTTTATTTTGTTTTGCCGCTTTCCATGGAATGGGAGAATCATGTTGACCACAAATTCGTCGTGATTTGTATGAAGAGTCATATGAGAATTAAGAGCTTTATGAACAAGTGTTCATAGAACGTGATAGATGCAATGTTTTGCTTACGAAACTACTACATGAAGGTGATGGTTTTGCACCATGGGAAAAATGGATGACAATCCCCAATATGGGTTGTGTTATTCCAACTAAATATGACCTAGTCGTATTTGACATAAGTGAAAGGCTCGCTTTGACGATATCACCACAAAAAAGAAAAGTACCACCTCCAATACAACGTTCTTAAGTAGCAGTAGCATTTGTCAATGATGGTCATTTTATGCAAGTACGTAATTAATATCCTTTTCATTATCATTGAATTATTATTACCTTTTTAAAATGCATCTTTTTTTGCATTTTTTCGAAATGTAGGTAAAATTAAAACCTAAACATTCGGTGCCACCAATTTGTGCGAATGGTTGACGACTCGTCTTATGGAGGCAAGTGATTGGGAGCTTATTTACGGTGATCGTAGGCAGGCTTGGGATGAAAGAAGTCAATTTGCGGGGTGGAATTAAACACGTCCTTTGAATAAAGCATGTACTTCAAACAATGAACTTTTAATTTACGATGTTATCTAACCATGTACTTCAAAAAATGAAGTATTAATATATGGAGCATGTAATTATAATTAATGATCTTATCTGACGATTTGTTTGATGTTGTTCTATACGATGTTCATTGTGTTTTCTGTGCATACTGTGTTTTATATTATTTTTTACAGTTTTACACAACCACGTTGAACCTTAACATGGCAAGCATTTTTATCACGCACAAGCAGTACATTCATTTTAATCACGTAGCGCTCTTACGTCGTATTCATTTTGATCATGTTGACTCCGTACGTGGTAGGCATAAACTATCAACTTAGGTTTTGACGTAGAAACTCAATGTGAATTGTGTTCCAGGTCGGGGAAGCCCTACATGATTTATATTTTATCCATGCAGTAACCCTTTATGATTTTACATCTTATCGCACTCTTGTTGTACGTGATTTGTTTAACATACATGCCTTGTCAGTGAGTGGTAGGTGCAGAAGCTTGAGAAAAATAACACAGCAACACAAATTCAAACCGAGAAACAATATACAGTCATAATACAACAACGGCAAAATAACACAGCAACACAAATTGAAACAGCCAATAATAACTATACAGTGCATAATATTACAGTGCGAACAACTTCACAAACATTCAAACATCATCTAATACAACACCGTACCAAATATCCATTACAATAGAATGCAACATGCAGTCACAAAAAGCGTTAACAAACTATCAATACACCATAGCGTAACATAGAACAATACATAATACAACTTTTAATACAAATTACATAAACTAGTTTTGACAACGGATGTAGCATCCACTAGAAACTCTAGCACTACCAGCTTGAGTATTTTATTCATCCAAAAAGCTATGCACATCGCTTAAAGTCTACAAAGAACAAAAAAATAGGTTTACCTCAAATGATCTTGATTATCGTTGATGCTTCAATAAAATATGAAATACAATATACTGAATACAGTTGCTCATAGCTTGGCTGAAAATGAGATGCTCCAATCATGATATTAGGAGGTAACCTTGCTGGATTTTGAACCCTTAAAACAATATGATCTCTAAACCACTCAATATAATCATCCGTGCAACTGAAATAAAATTGATTGGTATTGGTCGATGTCCTTCTGCAATAACATGATGACAATCCCATATACTTTCTAAAAATTGATAACACACACGATTGTACGTATTTGAAGTTGTTCCTCGTCGTGCATTTGTAGTAACTAGAGGAACGTGAGCCATGGGAATGTTCCGAACTCTACCAAACTGCCTTGGTACTCTGCTTAGATGATATGGTTCCACAGTGTTGAGACAGAGAATGCAACCACTGTACGATTGTCACGTGCAAAGATGTATGGATCAAAAATGACCTGTAAAAAAAATCACAAGATAATAGTTAACCGTGATGTAGAACTATATTCATTTACTACTATTAGATTTAAATGAAGATAATTACTTATTCAATCTGAATATTATGGAGAAATATACGTAGATTGATGACTAATACAGTACCCTCGGAAGACGGATTCCATCGAGCAGCACGAGGTAAATACTCAAGTACGGTTTCATGGAAAGATGAAAGCATGGAAAATTGTCAAAAATTCACGTCTCCAATAAGCAAAGATAACCTACAATCTACTTAACATCAATGCGACTAGCTAATCCAAGCTGCCTATATTGAAATGCCAGTGCTGCTGAACCCCATGAATAAGTATTGATGATAACTAAATCTTTTAATGGACCTAAAAGTGACATATGCACATGTGACTTACTTTTATCAGCAAATAAGGTGTTGCCAAGCAAGAACAAGAGATAAGCACGAGCAGCACGCCTAATTGCTCTACCAGTCCAATCATTGCTAACAAGTTTGAACTTGTCAACTAACATAGACAAGTTTAATTTATAGCTAACTCTGCCATTCATTTCCAACCGCACTTCTGCTTTATTATGGCCTAAATATTTACAAACAATCTGAACTGCGTGTTCCATATCAAATGACAGACTTTGTAAAGGTTTATCTTCCACCGGAATGTGTAATAAAGAAGCTACATCATCAAGGGTAATAGTAATCTCACCAAATAGCATATGGAAGGTATTAGTCTTCGGATACCAATGTTCCACAAAAGTTGATACCAAATTTTTGTTAACATTCCTGTACCAAGTGTTGATAATGGGAAATAAACCAGACGATTCAATAATATTTCTTAAACTAGTAGCATTTTCTAGAATCTTCCACTCTGTTACCTTCTATGCATGATGGACACATATGAGGGATGATCGTTCCTACAACAAAACAAATTTACTTAACTCTAATAACTCTAATTCATTGGTTAAAAAATAATCATAATAACTATAAATACAAATACCTTGCCCGTCCATATTTTCGATGCAATATGAGTATCATATTCTTTGATCGCATTACTATATCTTGGCCTGCCGTATTTGTTTACAACTTGTTCAAATTCACCTTCTGTCTCGAATTCATTATCTATCTCGGCACCATCGCCTATCTCGGCATCATCATATGTTTCAACCCTCTCTTCTCCCTCTAACTATGAGCCACCTCCCTCTCCCCGTCTCCCTTTCCCTCTAGTCCCCCTTTTTCCTCCTCTTGCCTTACAACAATTTCCATATGCTCCTCACCACCTCCAACATCAACAGCTTCGTTCATATCCTCATTTCCAGCCAAACTAGTACCTTCCTTCTTTGCTCTCTCTGCTCTTCTTTTCTTTTCAAAGCAATCATTCGAGTTTGACCCATCTAAAAATAACAAAACAATATTTAATACAAATTGGTTATTAACTTTAAAGGATTTTATAAATTTTAATACAATGTTTCAAAATGGGCTTTTACCTGTACCACGCAGTCGACCTGTGTGGTGAAAATACGAACAATGCAACTACACTGTGTGGTTTGTATTTTTACCACACAGGTGAACCGCATGGTACGGCTAAAGCCCACTAGCAATTTTCCTCCACCTCCCCGCTCCTCCAACCCCCCAAATCCAACTCAGATTCATATATAACTACTTAATTGAGGTTAGCGATTACCTTGATTCCCGACCTTGCTTGAAGAATACAATGTAACCTAGCTCTGAGATGGCGATGCGACCTAGCTCCGTGACGATGAGCAACATTGAGTCGAGATGGGCAACGGTGAACGCATTGGAATGGACGACGGCGACATTGTGGAGCACATACTTTCATTTAGGATTTAGAATTTGAAAAATTAAGAAAGCATATGAAATAGGGTATAAAGGGAAGGGATTATTTTCAAACGTGATATTTTCTTAATAATCGAGAAGAAATTAGTTTTTCATTTGTGGTATAATTACTGGTTGGTAAAAAAAATTGTCTTTTGGAATGCATTATAGACTTAATGTTGCACCACCAAGGATCACAGCGTATTAGCAAATTTGAAAGTGCTTCTAATCCTTATATGGATAGAATTGCTAAAAGGCAAAGGGAGGACTCACCGTTAGTTGAGAGAATTAGTTTAATGGGGATGAGTGTAGATGCCGAGGATCTAAAAGATTTTGAAGTAGATTTGAAGGGATGACTTAGGAAGAAAGGAAGAAAGGAAGACCGTGCGTCTTGGATGTGGAAAATCTTTGGAAGGAGATCTTAGAAGAAGTCGTCGGCCTAAGTTTATGATTGAACTTGGGGGAACAAATATTTATCGTGACATGAAGAGAGTATTCTTTTGGGAGGAGATGAAAAGGGATGTCGGAGAATATGTGAAGATGTGCTTCACGTATCAGCAGGTGAAATCTAAGCACAAAAACCGAGCGGTTTACTTCAAACTTTGGTGGTACTAACTTGGAAGTGGGATCGGTATTCATGGATTATATTGATGGATTACCAAGGTCGAAAATGGGGAACGTTCGCATT